>OY747710.1:46520499-47120499 GCA_963556495.2 Valencia hispanica
AACAACCTGCTAGAGATGAGCGGACTCAGACAGAACATCTGATGCTTTAGTAACTCCTTAAAACTGAGAACAAGTGTTCATATCCCTTCAACTTTTTCATATGTCACAGTACACAGAACAAACGCTAACTTTTCTCCATTTATTGTGGGATAGATGTCCAGAATTGCAAAGAGGGGAAGGAAAATGATAGTTTTTCAAATAAACATCTGTGTGTTTCTGTGCATTTGTATATGCAACACTGAAGAACCACCAAGTCTTCTGAGGTCCATCTCTACCAACTTTACACATGTTCCAGTTCCACTTTGCCAAGTAACTCAGATTCTGTTCAAAAGGATCATTCTAAAACACCGACTACAATAATCCTTTGTTGTCCCACTAGAGGGAGATTCAGCTGTACCAGCAGCAAAGTGACAGGTAGTAGAAGCAAAGTCCTGCCACTAGTTTTCAATTGGATTTAGCTCTGTGCTTTGACTGGGCCATTGTGACAAAGGATTTACTTCCTTTCACATAGAAAGTACTGTTACATCGGTTCTTCTGTGTGTTTGTGTCTCTGCTCTGTCTTCTCGGACCCCCCAGTCTGTCGTGGCAGATGGCCGATCATACTGAGGCTGGTTCTGGTTCTGGTTCTGCTGGAGGTTTCTTCCTGTTTAAAGGGGAGTTTTTCCTCAACCACACAACGCAGGCGACTGTCTGCTGTCGCTACATGTTGGTCCAGGAGGCTTGAGCGCTGCTAGTCAATGACTCGATGCAATCTGCTGGGTTTTCCTTAGATAGAAAACTTTTAAACTGATTGGAACGATGAACAGAAGGATTTATTGGAATGTCTGTATGATTTAATTAAAATGACTTTCCTTGTGAAGTGCCTTGAGATGACATGTGTTGTGAGTTGGCACTATATAAATAAAGTGTATCTAAAGGATTATGCTTTGATTTAAACCATTCCATTATAGCTCTCTGGGTGTCTTTCTGGTCATTGTCCTGCTTAATAGTGAACCACTGCCCCGGTCTGAAGGCTTTCCTCTTGGACTGCCCTGTGGTTAGCTCCATCCAGCTTAATTTTCCATGTTGAAGAAACGCCTCCCCACAGGATGATGATGCCACCGCCATGTTTTGTGCAGAGAATGTGGTCAGGGTGATGTGCAGCATTCCTTTTCTGCCATGTATACACAGAGCCGTTTATTTTACACACATGCTCTGTTCTCTACATGTCTTGTGGCAAACATGGCTTTCTCTCAACAGTTGCTTTATTTTTGCCTCTCTTCTACAGAAGCCAGATTTGATACATTAGTCTCCTACCTGAGCAGTGAATAAAAAAAATCTGTTTTTATTTATATTTTAAGAATCGTGTTTCTACTGATCTAATCGGGGGTAACCAACAAGTCCTCAAGCTTTGTTGTACTGTGTGTTTTAGAAGACATTCTTCCATTAATTAAACTGTGTTGGATCAGAGACACACCTGAAACATGAAGGCCACCAGCTCTTGAGCTCTGAGGTTAGCACCCCTTTATTTATTCCCTTCTTAATAGGCAATATTAATATTTTTAGCCATTAAAGTGCCAAAGATGCAGGCCAACTGTGTTCACTGGTATTTTGACTATTTGTGGTGAGCTGCAAGTGTTTAAGCTCAGTCACACTGATCTCTAGCTCCCTCTCCAGATTCTGTATAATGTTCAAGTTCAAACTTTGACTGGGCCACTTCCAAACGTCAGAACTACTTCCAGTCATAAGAAACATATTGGTGTAGTTAAAAGCTAAATCTGCCACAGGTCTGACCATGTTTGGGCCTAACTGCTGTATGTATTTGAATCTGAAGAGGAGTTTATAGGTAATCCATCTTTATATTCCATCCACTTTCTGAGAGCAAAACAGAGCCTCAGCATGATGCTCCTGCCACCATACTTTACAGTTGATACAGTGTTCTCTGCTTTACCTCGGCCTCTCCACAGATGCTTCTTGACATTGCGGCCATATTGTTCAGTTTCAGTTTTTTTGACTATAAAGCGTTTCTCCTGGAGCCACACAGCTTCCAAATCTCAACTCAAGCTTAAGAGTGTTAGAGATTTTAGAGCAGCCGCTTCTTCTTGGTCAGAACTCTCTCAGGCCATCCTGTTGTTGGAATCGCTTTTCTTTGGACAGTGACAGAGGTGTTCTAGCATCTTGTAGCTAAATGCGACCATTGACCTTTGGTGGTTCCTGGGTCGCTCTTGAACAACCTAGCCATCTGATGGTGGCAGTTTGGGTCAGGCGGTTGAAACTTGGAAATGATTGTCTAAGATGGCGACTCTGCTTTGTTAGTGTTCCGCAGCAACCACCAAAGACCACTGGAGTACATATTAATGTCACACACAAATATATATATATATATATAGATATATGTGTGTTTGACAAGTTGACCCAGTTTAACCACACAGCGGGGAGTCAAGTGGCACGGGACAAATGTGGGAGTCAGGAGGTAAAGCCACACAGCCTTTTCGTTGTCTCGCCGCTCCTCTCTGTTCATTAGCAATTCAGGAGGCTGTCTGTGTTTTTTTTTTTTTAGTCTGTCATCGTCCAAGTCCAGACACACAAGTCAGACAGTGCTGTCTGATACGTACCTCCCACCCCCATCTCCCGCCGCTACCGCCTCCTCCTCTACCCTTCGGCAGCCACCAGCTGACCCCAATCAGGCACAGGACCTTCCCTATTGTCTGGCTGGGGATAGGGGGACACTCTCTTGGACACACATACGCACACAGACTCAGACGGAGGGTCAGGAAGATAAGAGGTTGTCTGGTCTAGTCTTGCCTTCTGTGCTGACTCCCAACCCCCAACCATATCTCTTTCTTTCCACCTCAGGCTTCCTCCTCTCCTCTCGCCAAGCGCAGGCCCGCCGGAGGTCCCAATTATCTTGCCAGCTAACCATCATCCCTTGCAGGTTGTTTACAGCTTTATCAGGTTTTTTTTTGGATCTTTGTCATAGAAAGAAGATCAAGGTTAATGCTGAATACTTTGTACACAAAGTCGGTGCCAGAAATACCAACCGTTGCACTGGTTGCAGATGGAGCCACACCTGAAAGTAGCTCCTGGTAAGCTGACTGTTTTCAGTCAGGATGATTATGTAAGCATGTTGACTTGAACGTTATGTGGAAACAACAAGTTATTGTACTCTTTGTTTTGCTCAGGGGGCATCTAGAAAGGATGGCAAAGGCTCCGTCACTCTCTGACAGTTTCCTGGAGGCTGGCATGTCTTCTGGCTAGTGTTGCTAATGATAATTAGGACTCCCGGTCTGTGCAGCATGTAGATCCTGTGTGTAAATTATTAATATAGGTCATAGTCACAGCATCCGGCTTGGCCCGTCCCGGCCCAGCGCCGTCCCGGCACTATTACAGTACACAGCCCCTGCTTACCCTCTGCTTACCCGCAGCCTGCCCCATCTGTCAGCCAGATTAACCCAGCGGATCACAAACACCGATGTCTGCAGTCGGTGTGGATTCCGAATGGTGACTTCACCGAGAACTGTCAGATAGCTTTCCTCCCGTGGTGGACCGTAAATGTGAACCAGTGTGGTTAAATATCAAGGAGCTGGCTCACATGTCAAAGTGGCGTTGGAGTCCAACAGAGTCAGACTGGGCCTCTCACACAGTGGCACTGCAGCAACTTTCAGCTCACAAACCTGGAACCAGTGTTGTTTTTGTTGTCAAAGCATCTTATTTTGAAGTGTCTCCTGAGGTCAATGCTAATGCATGGCCTCAATCTGACCTCTGACCTCTTTACACCAGCCAAAAGTCCCCACTTTAAAAGTTCTGGAGCTCCTGGCCTTTATTCCAGACATAAATTCGCAAAACCTTCATATTGTTGTTTTCTCTGTACTATTCCTAGATGAGAATAGTAAATTTATACACCTAATCTAATATTAAACCTAATAAAGATGTCAATGTCTCTAAAATGAGTCTCTAGGAATCAATAATGGTTAAAATTCATGGAACTAGAATAAATGGTTTCACAGCTCGCACAACTGCCTTTAGCAGAAAGTAATCTTCTTAGTGTCTGCAGAAGAACTTTGGCCCACTCTTCTTTACAACATTGCTTTAGTTCATTGAGTCCTACAGCTACAACTCTCTTACATTCCTAACACAGCGGCAGGTTGAGGTGTGGACTTTGACTGGGCCAACACCTACACCTTATAACAGCCTGAGTATATGGTCGAGTAATTGACTGCACGGCGCCTCTCTCTGCATAACAGATCCGAACCGTACCTTTCCACCGTCTGTTTTTAACTGCCAACATTAGGTTGAGTTTTGGCTAACTGTGGTCCTGTTTTCTGCACATAATGGGCAACCAGTTCTAGGATATGAGAAAAATGTTACAATTTGTGAAGTATGCTGCTGTGTAAACTTGAGCTGTTTAACCGTGTTCTTTCCTGGTAACCCTTCCAAACGGGCCACACTGGTTCAGTCTAACTGAGGGCTGGAGAGTGTAAGAACCGCTTGTTGGGTTTTTTAAGAACTGTCCAGTCAGACCTCCTTGGACATCTGCTTCTGGGAAGATCCACAACTGTCTGAAATGTTTTCTGCTTGCAGTTAGACATTCTCACTGAAGAAAGGTGGACTTGAAAAAGCTTTAAACCCCCTCTACGTAGCTAGGCAACAGCAGTTGTTTCACTTTATTCATTGCTGACGTCTTTCCATCCTGGATTTGTGATAACACTATTGTGACAAATATTTGTGGGTGTTCGATATCGGCGTTTTTACCTGTATCCAATATAACAGTATTTTCTACATCTTAATCTCTGATGCCGACATAGACAGCGACCTAAACGTTCAAGGTTGGCTCAAAAATACAGAAGCCACAGGATATATTTTGCCAAACAAACAGAAATACCTCAAAAATGTCATTTTGGATCTGTAATATTTTGAGTAAGGGAAGAAGTAGCTGAAGAGTCTGATCTGTAATTTGTGCAAGGTATGAAAGTAAGGTATAAAAGTTTTGTCACTAAAAAAAGTAAAATCTGATATTATATTTCAATGCCAATATCGGCCAATAATAACAGTGCTGATTATAAGGGACATGCCTGGTTATTTAAAAAAATGGGTTGGTTTCATGGTACAGACCCCACTCTGCCCCTTCAATGTCCTTTATTGCATCAAACAAATTAACGTGTAATAATTGAATTGTAAATTAATGAAAACACGTCTCGGTTTACAGTTGATACAGTGTTCTCTGCTTTACGTAGAACTTTAAAGGAAATAAATCAGATTGCTGCATGTCTTAGTTAAAATCTAATACTAGAAACTCTAACTTTGAAAAGTGGATATGCGAACTGGATGTATTAATTAGGATGTTCTCCTTTTTAAATGTAGCTTTTACCCTTAGGAACATTGTCTTTTGCACAATGTCTTCATTTTAACACATATGCAGGTAATTAATCAGCAAAATATGAAAGAGAAAATCGAAAAAAACCATAACAAAATAGAGCTATCCAAAACCTTCCAGACCTTAACAACTTTTCTGTCCCAGCTTGGTATAGAGCTATCAAACAGTACGTAGGCCATGGTTTATTTAAAACGGTAGTGCAGACAGAGCCAGCCGAGGACTGGAGCCTAACCACTGACTGAATTAAAGGCACAGACGGGATAGAGGACTCTCTGCACACACAGCGGTTTAGAGGAAAACTTGGTACTTCTGATACAAATGTTAAGTTAATAAAGATTAAAATCTGAAAACTGCTTAAACTAACAATGTTGAAGTTTACAGATTATCTTTGGGTAACATCAACGATGTAGTCAACCCTCGTCAACGCACACCTGAATACTCCCAAGAAACTGGTGTTCAATCAATATATGTGATCAGCGGTCCCTGGCTGCTACTAACACATCATTTATCCTGTTTTGTTGTTCCTATCACTTTTTATTGGTGGAAGTTTGGGAATGGTTCAACTTCCCCACTTATTCCACCTACCTCTGACTTTAAAGAGCATCTCCTCACCTTTTACTAGAGCAGCAGAATGTTTACCTCCAGATACTGCTGAAAGAACTGGATAATGAAAGCCTGCGTTTAGTTTCCTGGCGGTGATCTCATGACCTATATACGACTTATAAATTCCTGCATCGGGGCTGTAGAATTCCCATCGTTCCTGCTCCAGTGCCAGCTGTGAGAAGCTGTCAGCTGCCCAGGCATCACTTACACCATGTTTCTGCACCGTCTGGATGTACTCCCCCCCACCCTCACCCCCACAGAGTGCAGCAGGTTTGCTTCTTTTTTAGTAAGACACAAGCTGGTCTTCACCTTTAATGGTCTTCTCTTCTGTTCAGACTCATACAGTCCCGGTGCACCTCTGGCACTCCACCATCAACAACACTAATGGCCTGTACACATGGCCCAAAACAGCAAGATTACATGTTGAATCTATGGTTGAGGACATCAGAGTCTCCGCGGTGCTTGGTGCGCTTTGGCCGTGGCAATTTTTGAAGCTTTTGCTGCTTTCCAAGCTTCAAAGCGGCAAAAGGCAGGAACGCAGAAGTTGAGCTAGCTGAACTTTCGGCGCCGTCCCCAGAGCGTCTCACTGTAGTGACGTCACAACATATTTTTGATCTGCCTTCATTCATTCAGGACAGGCCAATGATATTGTCTGCTAAATCTGCTCTATTTTAAAGCAAATTGTCAGAGAAAATCAGTGGTGAGTAGGGTAGAAAACACAGATTATAGAAATCAGAAATAACACTAACTGAAGACCGATGGACAGGCGCTCTTCAGGAGGAATAGAGCACCTGTAGTTTGTGTCCTGGTAGGTGATGTGAGTACTGGATGTCGTCAAACTGGGCGCGGGACAAACGAAAGTAGCGTTGAAAGCAAACCTCATCCATACGCAGCTCCTGGACCAAATCGTTAAACTCTCCAAACTCAGAACGACTCTCAAGACTGGGGTGTATCCACAAACTGCGCTAATGCACTTGACGACGATATTGTCTAGCTTTATTTAGCAAATAAAGCCAAGCCACTCTCTCGATATGATCCGCCATTGTTTAAAACATCCGGCAGCAGAGGAAGCTCCGCCCACACGCTCTTTTATTTTTGCTCAGCAAGCTTCAGGCTTCAAACTAGTCGCTTTGTGAGCGTCTTTTGACGGCGACAAAGCGTGCGGTGTGAACGCGGCATAAACCATCTCAGGATAACCAGCGCCAACATCAGCCCATTCTCTCCCCTCACCTGTCCCACCACTTGTCTTACCACCCTGCTACCTTTTCTTCTTTTGCTGCCTCCTTTTTTTGGAGGGGGGCAGTTTCCTCTGTTGTCGGCAGCTGTTGCTCTGCACCGCACTAAAGTTCAGCTTGCGGTCACGGCAAAGTGTTCCAGCAAGGAAAAAACTTTTTCTCTCTCTCTCCTACTTATACATTCCTTAATCTTGCTTTTTAGAACCTGGTACTAACACACTACTCCCTCCTTTTACCCTCTATGCTTCCCTCCCAGACTCTTTATCCCTGCTTCACTTTCACTGTCTTTTGGTCTTGCTTTCTCTTTCTTTTCCTTCCCCTCCTTTCTGTCTCCTGCCTAATCCTGCCTGCCAGGCATTGCTTCATGGTTGTTATGCATCTCAACCCGAAGGGGCCACAGAAAGAGAGAGAGAGAGAAAAAACCCAGAGCGAGTAACGGGAGGAGCGAGGAGGTTCTACTCATCTGCTGAAGCCTATTGAGCAACTTAAGCGTGGTTGTTTTGCTCTGTTGGCTCAGCACAATGAGAATGCATGTGGAAGACATGTTTACACCCCTTCATCTTCGAGTTGGAGGGAGTGGGAGAGGAGGAAGAAGTGGGAGGGAAGGTGGGAGACAGAGGAGGTGGGATTCAAAGTGAGGGAGGCAGAAATAATGACAAAAGTGTGTGTATATATAGTGAATGGAAAGAGAAGAGGTGGGATACAGAAGAAGCTGAAAGGGAAAGAAGAGGGGTAGAGCAATAGATGATGAAAGGAAGGGATGGATGGGTTGAACAAAAAGGCAGATGGAGGAGAGTGAGAGGAGTGTGACAAACTCAGAGAGGGACAGACATAATGAGAGAGAAAGAGGACAGACTAAAATAGAGAGACGGAGAGACGGTCCCTGTTGGAGGAGAGAAAGTCAGTGTGACAGTGAGTCATCGCTAAAAAACTGCCACACAAGCATATGCTGCGGTTGAGGGGGCCGGCCGTCTTTCTTTAAAATGGAAACTAGTTAGGAATTCTGTTGACAGGAATGTTAAAAAGCAAATAAAACAAACATTGTGTAGATTATGGTAGAGAGTTAATACAGCCAATGAGGTTCCAGTGGAGATGGGAAATTTCACATTCCTGAGACACTGTAAAACCTTCCATAATGCGTTCTGGATGTTGAGAATGTATCCTAGTTTCTCTCACTTCTCTCTACTCATCAAGAGTTGAATTTGACGACTTCAGCTATTGTGGCAGCAGGAAGTTCTCTACTCCCAGTCTACCATTTACAGTCAAGTCAGTCATCTTGAAAAGTCTTGAACCATTTATAATAATAATAATGGCTTCCATTTATATAGCGCTTTACAACTCCATTATTCATTCTCTCTCACATTCACACACTGGTGGAAGCAAGCTAGGATTATAGCCACAGCTGCCCTGGGGCAGACTGACAGAAGCGAGGCTGCCATATTGTGCCATCGGCCCCTCTGGGCAACACCAGTAGGCAAGGTAGGTGAAGTGTCTTGCCCAAGGTGGAAGCTGGAATCGAACCCACAATTTCTGGGTTGCAGGCCGCCCCAAATGTGGACCCGTTTCTAGCCTTGTAAAATGCTCTGGAATACACCTATGGGACATGGTGAAATGTAACGGATTGTCTTTTATAATATTGGATAAATATTAGTTTGTAGGATGATTTCAGCGGGTTGGTCGTCACGGATTCCTGCCACTAGCTCAAAGAACGCCATTTTCTCTGTGGAAGACTTTCATAAATACATCCGTCTGTTACTGTTGAGGTTGCACTGTTATGCTAAGCTAACTTGGTTTAGGAGGCACTAAATTAGGAATCTTTAAACAGTCACTTTCTTGTATGAACCTGCATGGTATAAAGAACGTTAGTTTGCTATATCACCATTTTTTTTGGTAACTGGATGTTGCGCATTGCTACCACAGAAAGGCAGTCATAATACAGTCTCTGTTTACTCTGTGACCGGCAACGAAGCATAAGCTGGTATGAGATTGTCCTGGTTGGATAACCATCCGTGAAAATCTTACCTGATCCACACAAAAAATGAAAACAAATAATTTGGTTGCTTATATTTTATTTAGAAGAGAATCAATTACTTCTATTGCTTTTCAAAGCCTAGAACATATTAATTATACCGCTATCCATAATGATTTGATTTGATTTTGATACGGAGACTCTGGCAAAAACATAAAACACACGCTACATTTATATAACAGTTTATTATTTGTTTTTACACAGCATATTTTATCTTTTCATTGTTCTGGTCTTTGTAGGCCAGAGTGAGTACTGTAGGCATGCCAAGGTTTTATTAACTGGTTAGGTAGAGCAGTGTTCCCCAAACCTGGTACTCGAGCCACATTGCCCTGCATATTTTAGATGTTTCCCTGCTTTAACACACCTGATTCTGATGACTGCAGTTCAGTAAAAGCCTGTTAAATCAGCCGTCAATTGAAATCAGGTGTGTTAAAGCAGAGGAAACCCTGCTGGTAACTAGCATGCAGTCAGCTGTTTAACTCGCATGCTGCTGGCAAATCCGAATCCTTCATTGTTTTACTTCCCAAAAAAAGGGAAAAAAACTCTTCCTTGTGAGCAAAGAAATTTTTAAACCCCAATTTTTGAAAAACTCTTGATATTGTTGACCAACCCATGCCCAATGGCAACTAGTTATATTGTTTTGCTGCTACCACATGGCTGTTAAAAAGAGGACTGTCATCCTGGAAGGCCTGAGGACATGCAAGCATTTAGAACTCCTCCTCCTCATCCGATGATGATGATGATGATGATGGTTGGTAATAAAAGCCAAAAGCTCAACACCGCAGCTTCTCTAAAGCGTTCTTGGACATCCTTAATGATACACTGGAGATTAAAATGCTATAGTAAACTCTGTATGCCTGACACCTTATGAACAGATCAGAATGTGTCAGAATAAAGCAGTCCCATTGGATCAGGCCGTACCACATAACGTTTTAACAGGGACTTTCTGTTGTTAAACCTCATTTGAACTCCCACTCCTATCGCCTCAGCAGCAGCAGCAGCCCGTCTGGTGCTATCCCAGCATGTCCGTGTTACCCCACCACAGCGTTCAGCTCCATTCTTCTCTCCCATGCTTCACCCACAGCATCTCCCGCCGTCTAGGTTTAGCTGATCACAGCAGCCACAGAGGGTTTGCAGCACATATGCAGCATGCAGCCTACGTCTGCGAGGTGTCTCCTCACCCTGCTGATGTTGAAAGCCTGCTTCAGAGTTGCGCCATAGATCTGAGTGTGGAGGTGTGTGCTAACTGGAGAGAGGGGGGTTCAGTTTTTCCGTTCTACCAAACGAACACGTGCCTAACAGAACAGAGCAACCAACGACATCCCACTCCTTTCTTCCTCCTCCAGTTCTTCCTCATCTTCATATGTTTGGGCTCCCGGATGAGATGCGTTTAACATCCGTCTGCCTTTACCACCTCCATCACCTGCTCCTGCTCTCTTCCCCCTCTGTTATCTCCCTTCCTGTCTCTGTGCCAGTCTCTCTGTCTCCCTCCAGTCTGAGTTATGTTCTCTATTTCCATGGCGAATTCTCTCTGCCTCTGTGCCAGTCTGGCTGCTATTGGCTGCTGCTTTCAATTTATTTTTGTTTCGCTTAGCTTATTTTTCCTCTTCTTGGTTCTGTTCTGCCTGATCATAATTTCACATTTTTGCCTTCACCAGCAGCAGCCACGCAGAAATGCCGGAACTCTGCCTCTTAACCAGATCTTCTTTTTGTCAGTGTTGATGCTGAGGCAGTAGTAGCTTAATAGTTCATGTCAGATCTAATTTGATCCAAACCACTCCACTTTATTTGGATAGATGTTTAGGGTAACTGTGATGGTAGAAAGGGAAGTCTCCAATGCACCTTCCCCCCCAAGCCTGACCTAGCACTGGTTTGTTTAGTTTTTCCACCACCAAACTATCTGTGTCTTGGTTCCAAACGTCGCTTAACCTTGAACCAACTCCTTGCTGGGCCAGAGTTGGTACTTGGTAAGGTTTAGATTTGGTCTCAACTCATCAGAGAACCGGAACATCTTATGGCTTTCTTTAAACAATGGCTTCCATCAGGCCATCTTTGCACTGAGATTAGGTTACACACAGGTGGACTACGTTTACAAGTTAGTCTCCTGATGCAAATAAGTTACTGTGGATTTTATTTAGTGGTGTCAGAGTAAAAGAGGCCATTGTTCTACATGGTTTTAACTCACAGGGACTAAATACATGGTGTCTGCTGGGTTTGTTCTTCAAGATGCTGCTTTTTTTAATTTATGTTGCCTGAACTCCACTAAACTGATGATTTCTGAAGTCAGTTGGTTGCTTTAAATACTTTTAGAGCTCTCAGAACTAATGTGGCTAAAACTGATTTATTTGTTAAAGGTTAACATAACTTCTGAAAGGCCGGGAATATATTGGCTTTTTAACCTGGCGTAACGTTGCGTTGACACAAGCAGCAGGCTGCGTCTTGGGAACGTACTTGCTTGCGCACTCCACGTAGTACTGGAGAATTCCACTAGGAGGCAGAGTACAGAACTCATTCCAGATAGAGTGTCGGTGTTTCCGGATTTGTAGGGCAAACACAAAACAAACATGGCGACCATAGCTTCTGGTTATTGTTGAGATCACGACAGAAAAAAAGATGATGGCGGTTACATAAAATGGACAGAGCCTTCGTGACGTCACCCGTAGGTTTCTGAAGAGCTGAATTGAAGCAAACTGAGCGGTTCTCATCTTGGCTGCTTCAGGCATCTCGTCACACCTGGAAAATAAAAAAAAATGGGCAAAGAGGTGGAGCTGAGAGTGGGGCTGTGAGGGTGGGGGTGGATGATTGACACTCTGAGCCGATGTAGCTACGAGCTAACCCAAGCTAACTGAGGTTAACGGGCGCTTTTAGCCAGAAATCCGTGGTTCAACAACTCTGCTACCCATCTGCCTTCTAGACCGATTCAATAATTTTGTCAAATAAAAGCATTAAGCCTTGTTGGTCCATAACTTTGATTAAAACTATCTGAGTTTTATAAAATTTAAATAATCAAAATGTAAAGAAGAAATCAGATCATTTCAACCCATTTTTCACCAAGCAGCGTAATCTTAAATGCACAGCAGAAATATAATTTTACTTACCGAAAAAATGGAGCAGAGACTTCTTGGACGCTCTGTTAGTGCAGTCAAAACCACAGCAAGCCATCTTTGTCCTATAAGTGCATCCGAACACGAATAAACATTGCGGACGCAACTGATGGTCAAGTTCAGAGAAAAAGAAATGGCCAAGACTTTCAACGTGAGGCCGAGGCCGCTAGCCATCAGCGCTAGCGCTGACGGCTCATCTGAGACATGTCAATCAAAAGGACATACCTCTTATTATTAAAAATTACAAGCTTAAATTACATCTAAACAGATGAGTTATTAAAAAAACCCACCCCCTTCTCAGAGTTGTCTTGAAGGTAAACCTGACCTATTAAACCCAAAATGATTTTTTGAACCAGGCTGTAAATATGTTTATTTCTGCTGTGAAGTTAGCATTTTTAACATGGGAGTCAATGGAAACTTGCTTCTTTCTGGAGCCTGCCCCTAGCGGATGAGGGGGGAACTGCATTTTTTTTGTCTCTTCCTAACTGGCATCAGATTTTGCCGGTGGAGTTTGCCCCTTGTGTGAGACGTAGAGAAAAACCAAAACTGCAAAAGTAGGCCTACCAAATGGTGAAATGACCAGCAATCATTTTTAGACTGCTCACCATTCTGCAGCTCTAATTGTAAATATGTACACACACGCACATTCTGCTCAAATTCCCCCTCGCACACCGGCCCCAGCTGACCCCCGATTACCACCCTACACACACGCACTTTGACCCTGACATCAGTCTGACCCTTCAGTCTAGTTCAAACATTCAGAGTGCAGTCGGTCTGGCTTTATGGGTATGTGGGGGGAGGGGGGGGGGGGGGGGGGGGTGTCAGACATTATGATGTCTGGCTCTGATCATGTCCACACAGGCAGACAGACCTGCACCTGAGAAACTGCCTCTGACTGACTGGGAACGAGTGCTAGCCAATGAATTCTTTAACACTGCCATCCTCTCCCCTTTACTGCTCTTCATGAATATTACAGCACTGAAATATTGATCATATTAGACGACACTGTAATATTCATGATATGTTATCACAGCTCAGCCTTTCCCCCGTCTTTTTTAATCTTATATTCATGCAGCTGGAGATGATACGACTGGGTTAGATCTTCCCAGCAGCTGAAGTAACTATTTATCGCCAGCTCAGCAGTAATCAAAGTTGCGCTCCGCTTGAGGATGGGGTAGAAAAGACGCAGAGCTGGGATGCAAATGAGGACGGCCAAGAAATGGCCTCATGGCTGCAGGACTGGACTGTTACCAGCAGAACATGGAGTCAGAGACGCGTCACGCTTTAGCAGTTGATTTATTTATTTTCCTCTTCACACTGAATGGATTGTAACAGTTTGACCTCCATCAGATGATGATGGCCGAATTCTTTGGTCGTTGTTTGAGAATATTGTCACCGTGATTGAGGTGGTTAATCTCAATCCGTTTGCTGCGACGCCCTGGATGGAGCTCTGTTTTTCAGTTTGCCTGTTTGATTAAAACGGACGTGTTGTCTTCAGCTGAGAACAAGTCAGAGGCAGCCTGCGCTGTAATCCAGACAGCCTCTGGTGCTGTACAAGACAGGCGGGACGAAGGAGGGATGGATGGATAGACAGAGGGCAAGGAGGAATGGGGGAAAGAGACGGAGCTGTAGAGCTGTAATTGTATTTTTTTTCTCCTGTTGCCCTAAGTCCCCACAGCCCGTCTGGCACCTCTCTCTCTTTCTCTACCTTTTTGTCCTCCTCGTCGTTTCCATCTCTCTCCTGACTCCAAACTACGTGTCTAATGGGCGGAAGGCGCACACGCACAAGTGGGCAGCCCTCTTCCTGGGCCTAATCAGAACTAAACTAGTTCAGTTGTTTCCGCAGAGAGAGAGAGAGGCTGACTGTAGCAAAGAGCGGCTGGAACTGGGCTGATAGTTGCCGCATGCTGTTTTCCACGTTGGCCTGTACTGCGCCCGGGTTTCGCTGCCAGGCTGATACCCGTCGTCTAGACGCCGCACTGCTCAGCTCTCTCTCAAAGAAGGCAGATGTGTGTGTGTTTGTGTTGCATCATTTCCTCCCTGTCTACCAACTCTTTCTGTCTCCTCATTACTGAACTCTCCCTCCTTCCATCTAAGTGAGCCAGCCTTTTCAAGTCTGTGCATTTCCTCTGTCCCTTTCCACCCTTCTCTGTGCCACAGCATACTTGTGTGTGTGTGTGTGCCAGCCAGGTCGCTGCCATGGCGCCCCAGCAGCTCCGGGCCTTGTTGATCACGGCACCGTGCCCAAGGGTTCCCATGGCAACGGCAGTGGCAGCAGACAGAGTTCTGTGTAGAAGAAGTGTGTGTGTGTGTGTGTGGGCCCAGTGTGGTGGGCAGCAGGCTGTGAACTCAGCAGGCCTCTATCTGGGCAGCAGGAGAAGGACGAGCGAGTCGGAGCAAACAAAGCGTCCTCTATTCGCTCTTTTTCTGTCGCATTTCGTTTAACACACACGTCATAGCACAGGCTATCGCTGATGCGTGCGCGGCGTCTCGACTTGAAAACCCGGGGGGGGGTTCTACAGTCATCCCGACGGTGACTGTAGAACACGAGGCCCCTCTGCCACCCGTCACATCTGCAAAAGTGCAGCATTTTACAGTCGAGTGCACTTTGGATTGCCAGGTGTGGCAACCAGTATGTAACAGTTTTTTTTTTTTCTTCTTCTTCTTTGCTCATGACTGAGATCTGTTTTTTTTTCTTCTTCTTCTTTGCTCATGACTGAGATCTGGGGTGCAGCAGGAAACTGTAAACGGCAACAGAGGAAATGAGGCAGCTGCTCGGTTTTCATGAGCGAATGTGAACTCAAGGCAGCAGCTTAGATTTGAAGTTACACGTGTCGTTTCTACCAGCTTCCTGTTGTCCTGTCGCTTCCCAAGGCAGCAGCCAATCAGCATGCTTGTTTTACTTCAAAGTGATTCTGTAAAGTTGTTTTAGTTCTGGGACTCTTTGCTGCTCCGCTGCAAGAGTTCATGACCGCTAAAGCTTAGAGGGAAGGCATTTCCTTTGCTAGAAGGAGGAACTCTCTTAGTCCAAATTAGCAAGCAGCTAGCGTGCTCTTCCTGCTGGCTGTCAGCATAAATCTGCTTTCAAAACCTGAATCTCAGAATGCATTCAGCTAGCTGTAGACAAAGCAATGCTCCAGCGTGCAAACCAAAGCAGACACCCCTGGTTCTCTTACCGAAGCGGCTAAGGTCAGCCCATCTCACATGTGAAGTTTATTGAGCAATAACAATGTTAGAGGCCCCAGCTGAGCGAGCGCAGTCTCCGAAGATGGCCATTAGCCTGATTTTAGTTTCAGGGCCAAACAGAGTAAGTGTGCATGCCCTCGTTATTCACAGGAGGAAGTTCTCCCCAGCATTAACTGTCTGCGTACCAGCAGGAAGGAATCTGCCGATAACCAGACTCTGTGCGCCTCCTTCACACTATATTCCACCGTATCATTGTCACGCTGTGCTTTTCCTCACCTTCGTCTTTGTGTTTGATTTTCCACACTTTCTGTATTTGAAGAGAAATCAATTTTTGATTCCTGAGTGCTACCAAACGTGTTTATTTTCTGGATTATAAATACTGAATTCCTGCCCTGTTTCAAAGTCTTCCAACTGGCTCCACCAATATGTCTAAACCTTTAAGTAATTTGCTAAATGTTTAACAATAATATCTATTGAGACATTTGAAACATTTCCTGTGTCTACAGTTTGAGATCGTCATGTATATATTTTCTTTAAACGTGTAGAGACTGTGACCTCAGCCCATCAAAGAACAACATCTTTCTTCAGTTTTTGCCGTGTGTCTTCAGATAGAGCTGTGCTAGCTCTGATATTGTTGGTGATGTTTGCCATGTGTCTGACATGACAGCGTCTTTTCACTGGCAGGTCAGCTGAACTGTCTGACCTCATTCTGGCCCCTTTTTATCTCTCTTTCTATTACACGCACGCACACACACACACACACAGGACTATCATTGGGTCACTGTCTCTGTGTTTGTCCTCTCTCCTTTCTGCCTCATTTGTCTATAGAGCCAAGCTGGTTTCTGATTCCGATACCTTTAGGTATAAACTCCCCTTCTTTGAACTTTTTTTTGTTTTTGTTTAACTTTCATTCTCTTATTGCACATTATTTTGTCTTACTCCCCCCTTTTTTAATGTGTTGCCAGATTTTTTTGTTGGGAAAGAATGTTATTGAGATTTTAGGCTGGCACAGCAATGGGCTCATGGGGATTGTATATCCTGGTTTTGTTATCAACCATGATTGGCTGCTGATTTATGAAGGATTCCAATTCTAAGATATAGTTAAAAGTAGTGCTGGGCAGCACTACAGTTGTAATAAATTTATTGAGGAACAAAATATGTCAAAATTCAAAGAGGTAGACCATACATGTGGCTTTACAGGCAGTATGGAGGGGTCACCATTGCTAACGCGTTTTTACAAGATGGAAAAGAGAAAGCGAACAGCAGTGTGAATGTCACTCGTATTATTTTCTGTGTATCCTCATAACATATTTGCACTTTTTAAACGGCATTTAAAATGGGATTTAATGTATAGTAAGTTGATCGTGTCATTAATAATTCATAATGTACAGCTATTCATTGGGGAGTTTTACGATTTATGAACATTCAAGAAATAAATCTCATTAGTTTATTTTTTTATCATTAAATTTTAATTAAGGAAGAACAGGTACAACATTACACAACACAATACCTCCTTATTCGTAACCTTCCTGTTTAAACATTAAGATATTAACCAGGGACCTACCCTTTCCCACCTCCCACCCCTTCCTCAGTGTCCTCCAATCAGCCAGTCCAGAAAAAACGTCTCTTAAGGTTAGTTGTTACAGTAAGTCCATCCAAGACGTAATGGTTTCCAGGGTTGGGTTATTGATCCTTTCTGATGATCCAAATACACTCTGAATTAGTTAATTTTAATGTTTTATGTACTTATTATAATTTGCTTTTTAGGTTAGTTTTAAAAAAACATGATCTTAGAAACTAGACTTTACATTTGAAACCCTATCGTAATAATTATGGAAACTGCTGAATACAGGTAGAAATATGATCTTTTTGTCCATATTTACCCAGCTCTAGTTAAAAGTATCCTACTTTGCAAATAATAAGTAAAACTAGGCCATTATTAACAACTGTTTACTTCCATCTTGTTGCCGTTTGTGCTAATGGAGGGTCAGGAGGGTAAGTCATGTGGTATTTGTTGGGTTATAAAAGCATAAATAATATCGGATATTGATATCGATCCATTTTTTAATACCGGTGGATCGTTAGTTTAGATCCCCCTAAAGTGTATTTGCTTGGGTAGCTTAGGAAGATTACTCACACACCTGGAGCTTTTTCATATTTTGTTACATTACTTCCACTAACCTGGCAGCTTTTCATTGAGATGTGATGTGACAGACCAGAACAAAGTAGTGCCTGACTGGGAAGTGGAAGGTGAAGGACAAAATGTCACATTTTCAAATATTTTCCAAATGTTTTTCTTTTTGTTGTCTGAAAAGTGTGGTGTGCATTCGCCTTTAGAAGTCCCCAGTTTAGTCGAGGCCTCAGGGGTTTGTTAGGCAACAATAGTGAAGACCAAGGAACACAGCGTACACGTCAGGGATAAAGTTAGGGGGAAGTTTAAAGCAGAGTTAGGTTATAAAACAATATCTTAAACTTTGAAAACCTCTCAGAGCTCTGCTCAGTAAACCATGTGAGCATGGACAGAGTATGACCTGTCTATACCAGGGCTCTTTGGACCTTGCACAACAGCTCTTACCACCTTTGGCTAAAAATGATAAAGAAACAGCCAAAGTGTTTAAATAATCATTTAATAACAATCACAGGTTGCAGCTGTTTTTCAGATTTTTCTGTGTGGATGAATTGCATTAATATTTCCAAAACAGAATGGCACTAAACGTACCAGTAATTTTTATTTAGAACAATTTTTCTTCCCATTAGGCTGGAAGGTGTGCAAATATCAACACCCATTAAAGAAAATGTGACATCTTTTTGATGATTTCCCATAGTAGATATTCATCAAAAAGAATGTATCTTTTTCAAAATGTCATGTAATACTTGCGACTTTAAACTATTTTTATTTTGCTAGACTGAAACCAAAAATGGCTGTTAGGATTGTAAATGTTGCAGCTCCCTGGTCTATACCAACAGAACAGCCAGGGAGAGCATAAATCTGAGGAGCAGCAAACGGGCCCGTTGTTACTTTGGAGGAGCTGCAGAGATTTACAGTAAAGGTAAGGATTCTGTTAACTAGACCACTATTAGCTGTACACTCCAGAATAAAAGTCATTCCTAAATGTCATACAGCAAACATATGGAAGAAGGCACTCGACTCCGATAAGTCCAAAATCAAACTTATTGAGCTCAAAGGCAGAACGCTAATTCAGCCAGAACAACCACCTGTTGGAAGAACGGTCGTAAAGATACAGCCAAGAGTCAATGGAAGGATTCAAATGAAGGTATATTTATGAAGAAGAGTGAGCCAGTCAGTTTCCTGGCCTAAATCCATCTGAGATTTTGTGTCCGGACTTGAAAATTGATTATAAATGCTCTCTATTAGGGCTGTCACATTATTAAAAATGTTAATCTAATTGATCACAGGGTAGCTGTGAATTAATCACTATTAATTAACATTCCTAAATATGACTGAAAAGGTCAAACTTTCGGTGTAAATAAAAGGGAGGGGGGAACGCTGCTCTTTTTTATATTTTCTAAAGGAAATACAGGAGAACTCCATGGAACTTTTGTTTTGAATTCCACTATCACATTTACATGTGGCCCTTTTAACCTGTTCATCTTTTAGCTAGTTGCTAAGTCAAGCTAATTGGTAAGCATTTCCTGAATGTAAAGCTGACCGTTTCTTATTAATTTTGGACAAACCTGAGCATCCTTTTCATGGGGCTATCCTACAACAACAGAGTGTCTTTAGTCGGAGGCTTTTTTTAAGTATTGCTGCAGCATAGACTGCTACCGCCAACAACCCATTGAAGAATTATTATTATGTTAGCTTGTTTGTTAGCCAAAGCTCACCTGATGTCAAGTGATCGGTGCAGATCGCTTCTTCCAATCGCTTCTTCTGATCGCTTGCAACCAAAGACGTCTTTTGTTTTCCTTGAAAGTGGCGAGTCGATGGAATGCACATATTATTGTTGTTATCAAAGTGATTTGTGCAGCCAACAGCACAAGACATAATCGCGTCTCTTTCTGCAGCAGACACGCGCAGCAGAGCAAGGAGTGACATAAACCGATGATCCCTACGGTCTGCGACAGAGAAGAGCCGTTCACATGGAACCACGGATGCAGCTTGGGTCTGCCATGCTGTTTATGTGACGATCAAGCACTGAAAGCAGCACGGGTTGAACTGTGGGGTAAACAGGGCGGGTCATTCTGTGCATGCGTTAATGCGTCCCAACAAAATGTATTGCATTAATTCAACAGATTAATCGAACTGCGTTAACTTATTTTTCACTTCATAACTCTCTATCAAATCGAACTGAATTTGAGCTGTTTCTGCAAGGAATTATGAGCAAATATTTTGGGTCTCGCAGTGCAAAGATGGTACCGTAAAAGACTTGCAGCTGGAATTGGGATGAAAAGAGGTTCTTCAGGGTCGACTCAAGGCTCCTGAATACAAATGTGTTCCAAACGTTTCACTTCAGTTATGCTGTGCTTTGTTTTGTCCATCCCATAAAACCCTCATTAATCGATTGTGTGACAAATTGTGGAGAGGTTCCAGGCTTGGATATGATATGATTCAGTGTGCTTAAAGAAAAAGGGGAACTGCAGACGCTTGGTTGATATTGTTTTGACAAGTGGATTACAGTTGTAATAACATCAGACGGCTGCTGGTAATGCAGACCGTAAGCTCTCTCTGTTCCCCATGCACGGCGGTCTGCAGTCTCTGAACTTTAGTAGACAGTATTGTTCATGCAGCACAGGCCTCGTCCCTTTCTTCCTCCTCGCATTTCCTTCCGTTCTTTCGTCCTCACTCCTCTTCATGGCTTCCTCCTCACTGACATTCAGAGAGCAAGCTGTTAGCTGTGCCGGGTAACTTGTGCTTGGACACTAACTTGCAGTAGGAAAAAAAACAACAACCCATCTCTGCCTACATTTCAGAAGCTCCTCAGGCTTTAGTCAGGATTTTACAGCACTATGAGAGAATGTGATCTTGAATCAGTTGGCTCACAGAAAGGCCTTGTCAACTTGGTTTCCCAGCATGGTGCTCTGTGAGTAAAGCCTCTCTCGGTCCCCTCCCTGTGGCTGCTGTGGTAAGCTCACCCTCCCAGCAACAGTCTGCCAACAACACCTTTTGGATTTTCCTTTGGATTTACTGTATATCCCCAGTTGCAATGTAAGTACATGGATTGTGTGTCATTAACACACACTGAAGTATCTAAGAGATCTTCTAAAGAAAAACTTTTTCCCCTACAGATTCATTCTTTTTTTTTGCCACTTAAATGTTTCAGATCATCAAACCAATTTTAATGTCAGACAAATACAGCTTAAGTAGATAGATAATAAAGAAAAATTCAAACCAACTTGTTCCTGTGTGAAAATATGATCGGCCCCACTGTAAAGCCATGAAATATCTGTGATAAATATGGGCATAACGGTACACAGAAATCACAGTTCACTACATACAGCTGCTTTAAATGTACCATGGTTGGGTACATTGTTGGTACTCTTTCAACAACAGGAACAAATCTATTTTTTTTACTTTATTTACCAATCAACAAAGTAGTTTAAAAAAAGGATTCTCTGACATTAGTGGTTTTCATCTGCAGTAGATTCAACAGGACAGAGACGAGAGAGAAAACATGGAGGGTGGGGAATCTAACCCCAGACGGCTGTGTCAAAGACTGTTAGCCTCCGTATGTGGGTCGGCCGCTCTACCTTTATGCCATGCTCGGCCCCTAAACAAAGAATTTTTAACATCTCTTCAGATCATTTGTTTTTATGATGTTCTAGAACATTAAAAATGGGCCAATATCAAAGTGACAGCCAGGAGATTTGGTATGGTTGTTTTTATCCAGTCAGTCAGATTAAGCGGGTATAACCAGTGGCTGGGTTGACAAATCATACAGCAATAAAACCACTTCAAAATGGTCAGTGTTGCTGTTTAGGAAAGTTTGATTTAGAGTGTGCTTGTATTTCATAAAAAAAGTTAAAATCACTTTGTAGCTGTTTTAAAATATGAAAAACTCAGGTTGCATTTGAATTCCCCATAAAAGCACAACGCGATGATCAGAGCGAATCCTCACACAGCTTGCCAAATGCTGTGCAGCATTTAGGATCGGCTGAATGCTGCAAGCAGCTGGTTCTGGACTTCACTTGATTTTCTTTAGTACCAGTTTTGCTCACATTCGACTTAAAGTTGTTTTTGTTCATTACAGAACGAGCTATGTACAGTACCTTACTTGGCAACATCCACTTCTCAGCCTCCTGGTTGGCCAGAAAAGCAGCTCTGGAAACAAGCGGCTCACTGGGATCCAGAACTAAGCGATTGTGAAGATCCTTTGTTCCAAGGGCAGTTAGACTTTTTATTTTGGTTTTTGTTTAGTTGTTCCCACGTAGCAGACTTTTGTCGTAGCTGAAAGTCTTTGTTTGGTGTCGCTTTTTATAGCTTGACGGACGTTAGCATCGTACACTTAGTTCTACACATAAACAGTCTTCATGTGTTCAGGTTTAAAATAAACTAAAACTGTTAGCTACATATTCATGTACCTTTACCCCACTGGTGATTAAATGTATTGTTTTTGTTTTTGGCCCAGTTTCACTAATCACCTGGAGCTGATTACTGCCAGGCCTGTAGAATCAAGCGGTCACTCAGACAGAAGCTGTCGGACACGGGTGGGCGATAACTGTCCAACCAGAGAGATCCCAGGATTAAATGCTAACCTGTCCTATTAATTGCAATGCTAGCATAGTTAAAAATAAAGTTGCCATTAAACTATATTGAATGATTGTGCTTTTAAAACAATTTGATTCTACATCAAACTCAGATGCGTAGCAGCAGACCCGAGCAGAAGGCAGGGATATTTAAACCATCAAAGAGCACTATGGACTTTACAATAGCACAAGGAAGACATTTACTTCTCAGTAAGTGCTGAGTGAAACTGCAGGAGCAGCACATTCCTCCACCTGCTTCTAGTTTGCTAGCAGCTGGTCTGGTTTGTCTTTTTAATGGGTTAACAGTTTGTCAGATTTATTTGACTGCTAGCATTGTAACCGAGGGTCTGATTACCCTCAACAGAACAGCTAAAACAATAACAGTAGGGTCTAGGCCTCTATTTATAGCATTAATACGGCAAACCTTCCTTAATTACATCCTTATCCAGATATAAAGCTCTTTGAACTTCAAATAGCATAAAGCTAATTAAAACCGCTTACAATATCATCTTTTCTTAGAAAAACACAGGGATGCTGTGTGTTTGGGATGCAGGCTGTAATTTAGGTTGACCACATACCATTTAATACAGAAGACATTCTGAGTGTTAGTGAGAGTGTGATGAAACAAGGAAAACTGTACAACCACTACTGCTACCAGTAATAATGGTGACATTAAACTGAAAACGGACATATTTTCAGGACTTTGCGTGCGTTTTGAGTTAGACCAAACAGTTTTCGATGGAGCTTTCTTCATGCTAGTTGAAGACTCCTTTCTGGTTTTAACAAATGTTTCATTGCAGTCTTCACTGCCAAGGGTGGGACAGCCCATAATTAAGTTTAGGGGGCACTTACTGGTTACCATGAGGCCAGATTGCCCCCCCTCACTGCATGTTGTATTCGTGTGTTCGCATATGTTATCTCTGTGGTATTATTATTTTTTTAATGTCACAATATTTACTTTTTCACAGCACTGTACATGCTATTTTTTCCTCTAAACCCTATCCTGAGGTTATCGTTGACACTGACTGCTGTTTGGTAAAACTGGCCTTTTTCATTGGCCTCCACTGCATTTACTATTTAGACTAGTTAACTTAAAACTGAATTTAGCATTGAAACCAGCTGAGCTTTGTTTCAACAAAAGACTTTGAAAACATCTGCCCTTAAGGCAGCCTCTATTGTGAATAGTTTTACATTATTCTTTTTTAATGGACTTATAAAACAGTTGTTTTAGCTGGAGAAATTAATGTACTGTTCAGTAACCCAGCTGCAAAGGCCCATTAGCAGGTTTTGCTTTTGGCATGTGGTTCTAGTGTTTATGGTGCTGGAGGCCTGAAGGGTCCAAATCAGGAGAATTAGGAATTTTCTGAGCTCTCTAAACAATTCCTGCTCCACCAGGCTTTTCAGGGTCATCACTTAGAGCTTTTTCAGTACCATTTATATATTATGGATATTATATTAGTATTTTCAGTTGCTCAGCATAATGCTTCTTCACTAAAAGAAAGATGTGAAGTTTTCACGTTGCTGGTTTACACATGGTACCACATTCCTAAACTTTCTGTCTGTGGTTGTTTTTTTATCTCGGGTTCTTTTTTTCTTCCTACTTCACTGTGGCTACTTGTGTTAGTTGGCTTTATTCCTGTCAGATCTTTCCCACACTTCCCCTACTGTTGTTGTTGAAGAATGGTGGCAAGGTTTTGGGTCGCTTTACATTCAATCAATCAAACTTTATTTATATAGCGCTTTTGATACAAACATTGCAACTCAAAGTGGTTTACAGACTAAAATGACCCTACATTTGGGTCTTTGGGGTCCTCAAGGACAAAGCGCTATACAAGTACATGCCATTTACCATTTACCATTTACATAAACTACATTCCCATCCCTCATCCACAGATTTAAAAGCATGATCATAGTTATACCCCCCTGCCCCCAACCCAACCCTAATGCAAGCACACACTTAAAAGTAACAGTAAAAAGGAGCCAGGTAAGCTAAGGAGGTGCCATCAAAGGAGCCATCTGCACCGGCAGCAGCAGATCAACAGCAGCCGCCAAGGCACTGACCCAGTGAGGCGAGGCCGAGATCCCCCCACCTCCAACCAAGTGCTACCTGGAGAGCACCCAGGCAGCCACAGTCGACCACCGCTCCTAAGGCAGAGGGCTCTCAGAGAGGAAACACTGGAAGGAAGATTAAAATAAGTTAAAATATGAAAATAAACAGTGGATAAATAGACTAATACTAGATATTAAAACATTGATGAAAAATAAGCAAGTAAAACATGCATAGCGAATAAAACTGACTACAATAAATAGTAATCAGTTAAAAGGTGTCTTGAGGCTGCTCTTAAAAACATGAACGTTCTCTGTGGCCCTGAGGTCCTCTGGGAGCCTGTTCCAGAGGTGAGGACCATAATAATAGAAAGACAAAATTTCAAAAAAAAAAATTTCTGTTTGGGGAAATTTGATTTTTGTGGTAAATATGCACCAGAAGGAAGCCTTGGTAGGTCACATTGCTGCAAGTACACTGTGTCATCCATACAGAGACATAAAGAAAGTCACTACAAATGTGCAGATTGCCAGAAGGAAGTAAGCGTCAGAGATCAGGAGGGAACTGGAGCCTGACACAAGGTCAAGAAAGTGAGGCAGAGGAGAGAAACTGAAAGAAAAGAATGCTCAAAGAGAGGTTGTAGGCGAGAGAAGAATGTAAGACTGATGAAGGTTGTTGAGTTAGGAAGATAATAGAAAATAGATGTGAACCATTGGAGAAAATGTAGATGAAGCTGCAGCAGGCGAATCACAAACAAGTAAAAAAGGACAAGATGCAAACTTCACTGGTAGGCAGTTCTACCCTGATCTGGAATGTCATCCCAGATGTGTGTGTGTGTGTGTGTGTGTTCTTGTATTGCTACCCTATTAAGGACCTTTTCTGGCATATTCTGAAGACTGATGGACCTTGTAGGGACCAAAGCCCGGTCCTAATATGGTGGACCCCCTTTTTTTGGGTTAGGTTTAGAGGTATGGAGTAAATTATGTTTTGGTTAAGGTTAGGGTTAGGAATAAACTGGTAATGGTTAGGTCTGTGTGATTGGCTCAATGGAATCCCCCTGCTGCTCGATGGCTCCGCAGAGTTTGGTGTGGAAACCAAAGGAAATGCACGCTCACTCGATCAACTCTCCTCCTGAGCCACTGGTTTCTGTCTTTATGGGAAATGTATGTGCAGATGGTTGCTCCAAGAGATTCTTGGGGTCAACCTATTGATTTGAGATGTGCTGTGTAAGTTGCGATGGGGGGTTTGGGTTAGGCATAAATGTAGCTATTAAAATGAATGGAAGTCAATATAAAGTCCTAATATGGGTAGCAATACGGGTGTGTGTGTGTGTCATTCATCATTCTAACAAAGGAATGCTGGGACGGTCACAACATATCCAGATCTCTGGTTTGGAACTCTCCCCAGCAAAGTCTATTATTAGTTCACACACGAGTTTGTAATTCTACATATGTTAGGACTTTGCATAGCCTTCCATACATTTATTAATTGCATTTGTGCCTAACCCAAACAACCTTAAAAGTCAGGGTCGACTTTATTAGGACCAGGTTTTGGCCCCATAAGAACCATTGGTCTTCAGAAGATTAGTAAATATATGAGATAAGGTTATAAATAGATAACATAAACGTACACACACACACACACACGCGCGCGCGCGCGCGCGCACACATCTGTACTACTGTGTAAAGCACATACACACTCTCACTATTACTTAGCCTTTACTCTGAGTTTGACCTGTGCTACCCCCTGCTGGTTAACACACGTTAGAGCAACTTTCCAGGGTAGGACTCAAAATTAAAAATGGTAGACTAGAGTATGTTACATTTGTGACATCAGACAATATAGATTCAACACTGACTTATTTTAATGGTAAAAAGCTTTTGTATTTTGCTGTCTTTGTCTGTGAATTGAAAGCTCAGCTTAAGCTGTTGATCTGAAGAGGCAACCAATCAGGGGGAAGATGATCGCTGTTCTGGTGACAATGTGCAGCAGAATTCAGCCACAGTTTCCCCACAAGTTGAGAAATTTAGCACTGATTTCAAGAAAATGCTTTGAAGGTGGAGCTTCCAGTTAGCAGCAGTTTAAACTTGTAAAGGGAGTCTGGCCCAATGTTTTCCGTATGCCGGAAGTGGAAAAGAGCAGGCAACGGAGCAAGCAAAAGTTACCTGAGGAACAAAAGTCATCAAAATGATTAGATACAAACCTGTCTGGATCTACTGGGTGTCCTAGCTACCCCCCAAAAAAAGTTTCTCTCACTCATTGGCTTTAAACCTCCCCCCCAACTGGAAGTTGGTCCTCTAAAACTGTGCTCCTTCACTGACTCAAAGTTTATCAATTAATCTTCAGTTCTAATCTCTTTCCTCTCTTTTTGTTTTGGTGCAGCTGAACTGGAGTTTGTTCAGATTGTCATCATCATCGTGGTGATGACGGTGATGGTGGTGGTGATCATCTGCCTGCTCAACCACTACAAGCTCTCCACATGGTCGTTCATCACACGGCAGAGCCAGGCCCGCCGGCACGACCACACCCTGCAGCAGGTCAGACGTGGCGCCTATCTGTGCTCAACAAGCCTGTTCGTTTTCTCATGGGGTTGTGTTTACAGTCGTCATTCAATTCAATTCAGTTAATTTAGAAAGCACTGATTTTCAAGACACTTTACAAGACAAACATCCAATTTATGTACAGATTTATAAAATAGAAAAGAATAGCTTACCTGAACCTACCCACTGTAGGACAATAAAGGATATTTCTATTTTATTCTATTTTGCTTTATTCTATAGTCTGTTAAATCACATCATAGAGATTCAAACAAACAAAAAACAAAAACACTTGTCCAAGAATACTTTATATCTTAAAGAAAAAGTAGGGGATACTGGGGCTGGTTGTCTCTATTTTTACTCTAGTGTACATTGCTCATCTTCCTAGCATATTTCAAGAGACATTTGTAGATTAAATAAAAGCTTAGGATCTTGGCTTGAATTGAACCCACCTTTCTTTTTTACAATGTGTCCCTTTTAATTTCAGTGGGGTTTTGGTTAAAAAAATTTAATTTTATGAAATTGTGTAACTTTTTTCAAAAAAAAAAAAAGCTGTAGAAAACTAGAGTTGGTTTAGAAATGACTAATAATCAATGTTCGTTGTGTTCAATCCCTAAAATGTAACACAGTAATGTATCATTCTGTTGAGTGGTATAGTGAAGTAATGTATAGTGCTAAAAAATATAGCCTTAAACCAATAGTGTTCCTAATGCTCAATATTGGGACTTTAAAAATTTTTCCCAGATGATTTTCTGAACTATTATTTCAACTATGTAGTCTATTGTCAAAGCCAAAAAGCCAGGAGTCACATGTGACAACCAAGCCCTTTTTAACTAGCTAAAGCCATTAGCTAGTTTCATAAATTGTAGCTGAAATCAAAGCTCTCATATTTTACTTTTTGATTAATTATTGTGTTTTTTAAAGCTAATAACTTAAACTTTTATTACAAAAATAACAGCAACATGAAAAATTACTCTGACCCAAATGACTAAAAATGTATCCTTTTATGTGTTCAAATCCGAAGATGAATAGTGCAAAATGGCCAGATTAATAAGCCAAATGTTTGATATCAAAATCAAACCACAGTGCCCTCTAGTATGACGGTAATAAGCGATGTGAGAACCAGCCTCGGTCTCCCTTAAGGAGTTCATGGCAACAGTAACTCCTTTGGTGGCGACTTTAAAGAGAGAAACAAAGCTAAACAGATCTAAGCTCTAAGGCAATAATAAAAATCTATGGGGTAAAAAAGAGAGCACATGTAGTTAGTCACAGCAATAACTCCTTCAAATGCATGTATAGAAAGAGAACAGCAAGCTAATGGCAGAAATAGCTAAGCTGCTGGTCTGCTCTGAGAAACAGAAATGCATAAAAACAGGGAGAGAACATGATGTTAATGGCAGAAGTAATGAAGAGTAGTAGGATCAGAGTCAGGAAATGTGGTCAGTATGCCCTCCAGTTGCCTAAAGGGCAATGCTCACTGGTGGCGTCAGACACCTGTCAAAAATCAAACCCTTATTATTCAATATGAAACAGCCCCTAATGGCCGCGCACCGGCTCAGCTGTTGCCGCGTTTTGAGCCTGTTCTATTCAGCAGCTCTACCACATGCTGGCTCCCATAGCGCTGCTTTGGAAATTCTTCTCTGCTTATTTTGTTGTGCTGTTCCTTGTGGGAAAATGGTTCAAAATGGATATGGAATGATGCTTTTTTTGAGATTGAAAAATGATAAATCATCTGGAATCTAGTCACTATAAAGACGTTGGCAAAAAAAAATGTGTCTTGGTGATACATTTCTCACATGATTGGCTGTTCTGAACATATAGAGAAGAAAATTTGTATAAAAGATTTACATAGTAAACATTTTGCTGTATAATAAATTATTTTTTGTCAGTAATGGTACTAATTTATTTCTGTTTCTTATAGTAGACTATTCCACCATGTGAAGCATTCAGGTCATAGCAGTTGAAATGTTCCTAATTACAGTTCTTCTGTATTGCTAAAGCACATTTCTTGAAACCTCCACCCATTTTCTTAAGTCCTTAAACACAAATCCAAAAATCTAAACTACATTTAGCAAACCTCAGACTTTTTCGTCAAAATCAAACTTTCATCTCAAAACCAGTCGTGTTCAAAACCAAACACTGTGTTCAACTCATGCACACAGCAAGTAAAATATATTCACCACAGAACATTTGTTAGACACTCCCTCTAATAACTAAAGACTCAGCATCCAGGGCATGTCGTTAACATGAGCATATTTTAGGAGTATTTAACACAAAAGATTATTGTGATTTTAGAGAGATTAAGTGCTGAATGTAGATAACAAAAAAAAAAAAAAAAAAAAACATAAGCAAGTACCTGAACAGTGTTTAAGGTTTGGCCAAATTATTCTTTGATTCGAAAAAGTATTTCAGGCCACTGAGAATTTGGTATAAAGAATGGAGTTTAGTGTTTTAGCAATTCAGAAAAACTCAGCAAAAAAAGAAACGTCCTCTGACTGTCAACTGTTTTTACTTTCAGTAAACTTAGTGTGTAAATATTTGCATGAACACTAAAAGAGTCAACACCATAAGACATAAACTAAAAATGTTTCACAGACATGTGACTAACAGAAATAGAATAATGTGTCCTTGAATGAAGGGAGGCTCAAAATCAAAAGTACCAGTCAGTATCTGGTGTGGCCACCAGCTGCTTGAAGT
Source organism: Valencia hispanica (assembly GCA_963556495.2). Taxonomy (NCBI): domain Eukaryota; kingdom Metazoa; phylum Chordata; class Actinopteri; order Cyprinodontiformes; family Valenciidae; genus Valencia; species Valencia hispanica. Next base: position 46,549,993 of record OY747710.1, read on the forward strand.
ACTGCAGTGCATCTCCTCCTCATGGACTGGACCAGATTTGTCAGTTCTTGCTGTGAGATGTTACCCCACTCTTCCACCAAGGCACTTGCAAGTTCCTGGACATTTCTGGGGGGAATGGCCCTAGCCCTCACCCTGCGATCCAACAGGTCCCAGACGTGCTCAATGGGATTTAGATCCGGGCTCTTCGCTGGCCATGGCAGAACACTGACATTGCTGTCATGCAGGAACTCACACACAGAACAAGCAGTATGGCTGGTGGCATTGTCCTGCTGGAGGATCATGTCCGGATGAGCATGCATAAAGGCTACCACATGAGGGAGGAGGATGTCTTCCCTGTACCGCAAGGCACTGAGATTGCCTGCGATGACAACAAGCTCAGTCCGATGGTGATGTGATATACCGCCCCAGACCATGACGGACCTGCCTTACAACAGGCCTACAAGCCCTCAGTCCAGCCTCTCTCAGCCTATTGCGGACAGTCTGAGCACTGATGGAGGGATTGTGTGTTCCTGGTGTGACTCGGGCAGTTGTTGTGGCCATCCTGTACCTGTCACGCAGGTGTGATATTCGGATGTACCGATCTTGTGCAGGTGTTGTTACACGTGGTCTTCCACTGTGAGGATGATCAGCTGTCCTTCCTGTCTCCCTGTAGCGCTGTCTTAGGCGTCTCACAGTGCGGACATGGCAATTTATTGCCCTAGCCACATCATCAGTCCTCATGCCTCCCTGCAGCATGCCTATTGCACGTTCACGCAGATGAGCAGGGACCCTGGGCATCTTTCTTTGGGTGTTTTTCACAGTCGGTAGACAAGTCTCTTTAGTGTCCTGCGTTTTTAGAACTGTGACCTTAAATGCCTACTTTCTGTAAGCTGTTAAGGTCTTAACGACCATTCCACAGGTGCATGTTAATTCATTGATTATGGTTAATTGAACATGAATGGAAAACATTGTTTAAACCCTTTACAATGAAGATCTGTAAAGTTATTTGGATTTTTGCAACATTATTGTTGAAATACACAGTCCAGAAAAAGGGACGTTTCTTTTTTTGCTGAGTTTACATGTAGCTTATTAATCTGCTCGATGTGTCATGGCACAATGTGGATTCTCTGTTCAGTTTGTTCAAAATGAATATTATTTAAAATGAATGAAAATTAAAAAGTACTAAATGTCATTATTATTGAAAAAATTTAAAGGGTAAAAAAGATTTTTTGACGCTGTTAGTCAAAATGGCAGACGACAAAAACATTCTAGTGCGGCCTCTGGTTAAGGCTTACCTGATATGAACAATCGCTGCAGATAGTATAGTATGCAGATTGTATTTTTTTAATCGTCTCCTCGTTCCAATTGCTTTTTCTGAAAGCTCGCAACCAATGTGGCCTTAGTTTGTCTTGAAAGAAGTGCTAGTCAATGGAATTCTATAGAACTTGCACATTTTGTTGTTTTTATCATAACGATTTGTGCTACCAACAGCACAACAAGACATTATCATGTCTCCTGCACCTGATATCCGCAGTAGAGGAGCCAGAGATGTAGAATAATAATCCTTTGATTATTAATGGTTTTATATGCAAGATGGAGAATTTTAATTTCTTTTCTGGATGAACAGACTAGTTTTTATGAATCACTTTTGAATAAAATATTTTAAAATTAGCGAAATTGTGGAGGTGAAAGAAGAAAATCCTAGAAACTTGGTTACCGTGGGATTTAAATGACATGTCTTGGCCAAACCTGAGTGGTCTGGAAGGTTGGTACGACAACGACATATCTAATGGTTCTAAGCCATTCAAGGACTTATAGACTAACAAGCATTTTAAATTATGTTGTCTGACCAACAGAACTGGGGGAATATGCTATACTTTCTAGTTTTAGTGAGGACATGAGCAGCCTCCTTCTGGATCAGCTACAGCTGTCTGATTGACTTTTTAGGCAGACCTGTGAGGACACTGTTGCAGTAATCAATTCAACTAAAGATAAATGCATGGATGAGTTTCTCCAGATCTTTTTGGGACCTCAGTCCTTTAATCCTGGAAATATTCTTCATGTTATGAAAGGCTGATTTTAATTGTTTCTCTGAAGAGTCAGTTCTGAGTCCATCACTACACCCAGATTTTAGGCCTGATCAGTGTTTACTCTTGATCGTTCCTCTTTAGGTCCAAAACCGATTACTTCAGTTAGTGCTCAGCTGATGAAAGTTATGGTACATCCACATATTGGTGCCTATCTCCAGCAGTAATGGGGCGAGAGGCAGGGCACGCCCTGGACAGGTCGGCAGTCCATCGTTGTTTTTTTTAGCCAGATTCAGTTCAAATTAATGTGAAGCAGTGTTATGATATTCACTTGAAGTCACATTTATTTAGTTTCTGTCATGGATTTGTAAAGGATTTCCCACCCTGTTATGACATTTAAATTCATCGGAGAAGAAATGAGGACTATTTTCCCATAGCTGTTGTGATTTGCCAGAGCTGTTCTCTGTGTCTATTTAATGCCGGCCTCATTTTGCTCCAAGCTGATGGTGAGTGAGGCCCTTTCTGTCTGACTGTCTGCTCATCTGTTCTCACTGAATGTTCCCGTGTAGTCTCTGTGTTAGTACATTTCTGTATTTGTGAAACAGGACAAACATAGCCTACCAGTATGTTCCCAGTAAAGTACAGTGCAGCTAAATGAATCTTTTTATCCCAATTCGAATTTTTGTCCCAGTGGTAACAGCTTTGCTGCAGTCTAAGTGAATTTGCTGGATTGGTTACCCTGGAACCCGTCTGCATTGTTTTACTACACAGCTAAACATTCTCCAGTTCAAACTGGCTCAGTTGAATCATCTGGGCTACAAAATTGTCATCGGTTTGGACAGTGAAGTCCTTCATTACATACTTCATTTCTCTGCACAGCATTTTCAAAGTAGGTAGGTGTAAAGAAAAAAAGGGAGTGTGGATAGGCGCTTGATACCAGAAGTTTACTTACAGCTTTTTTTTCTAAGTCTGAAGTTATTTCAGACCATAACTTCTCTTGTTTTAGTTTATTAAAAATCACCTAAATGATTTCTGTTTGCTAAATACCACAATAATAAAAGAATATTTACGATTTATTTATTATTGTCTTCAAAATCAGAAGTTCACATACATTTTCTCTGTATTTGGTAGCATTGACTTTGAATTGGGTCAACATTTTGGGTCTCCTACAAGCTTCTCACAATAGTTTGCTGGAGTTCTGGCCCATTCCGCCTGACAGAACTGGTGGAACTGAGTCAGGTTTGTAGACCGCTTCACTCAAACATGCCTTTTCAGATCTCCCCACGGATTCTTTATAGGATTGAGATCAGGGCTTTGTGGCGGCCACGCCAAAACATGGACTTTGTTGTCCACTTTTGAAATCACTCTGGCTGTATGCTTGGTGTCATTGTCTATTTCAGAGACCCATTTGTGGCCGAGCTTTGACTTCCTTGCTGATGTCTTTAGATGTTGCTTTAATATTTCCACATAATGTTCTTTCCTCATGATGTCATCTATTTTATGAAGTGCACCAGTTCCTCCTGCATCAAAACAGCTCCACAACATGATGCTGCCACCACTATACCTCACAGTTGGGATGGTGTCCCCAGGCTTGTAAGCAACCCCCTTTTTTCTCCAGATTTGATGCTGTGATTATTTTGCTTTTGGAATAATAGCTTCTTCTTCACTGAGTGGCATTTCAGTCTATGTTGGTACAGGACACACTTCACTGTCGATAATGACACCGTTATCATTTTCAGCCAGAATCTTCACAAGGTCTTTTGCTTTTTTTCCTTGATCCAATTAGCATATTTCTCACCAAAACATGTTCATCTCTGGAACACAGAACCTGTGTTCTCCCAGAGCTGTATGATGGTTGGACATTCCCATCATGTCTATACTTGTGTAAAAGTGTTCGGACAAATGAACGTGTCTCCTTCATGCATCTGAAAACTGTTCCAATGGATGAACCAGACTTGTGCAGCTCCACAGATCTCTTCCTGATATTCTAGCTGATTTCTTTTGACTTTCCCATCGTGTCAAACTAGAAAGCATTGTGCTGCACGTGTTGTCTTAGAATACATCCTCCAATTAAGCTCAAATGGATCAGTTAGCCTATCAGAAGTTTCAAAAGCTGTGACATCATCTGGGCTTTCCCTCATGGTTTAAAGAGAGAGTAATCACTTTGTATGTAAAGTTTTGATTTTGAATCAACAAATACATTTCTGATATATTCTTTCATGCTTGTGGCATCTGGCAAAAAGAAATGATTTTGGTATATCTAACTGACCTAAAACATGAGAAGGTTGGTCTGATTTAACTTCACTGACTGAGGGAAAAAAAAGGTGCATGTCTTTTTATTCGGTGTATGTAAACTTCTGGTTTCAACTGTAAGTCAAACAGACACATACGCACATTGTGAAACAAGCTCAGGTCCCAAATGTTGTGGGGAAAATATGGATCTATTCGTAACTGTGTACTCCAAGCCAGCATCTGGAAATGTTTTTTTTTCCAAATACCATACATGAGATAATGCTCTAATAGCTACTTATATCTTTTCTATATCCTCTGTGTAATTTGGAGATTATTACACAGCATAAAAGGCATATATAAAAGCTCCTATATAACAATCCAAAAAAGCTGTGTGGCACTTGCCATGTCATTTCTAGTTGCTTCCTTAATACATTCACTTGCACTTGTAAATATGATGTTTACCCACCTCTGGATTGGTATAAACACCCAAAAAAATTTAAGATGTAAAAATTCAAGTCCAAGTCAGGTCAAACTTTATTTAATAGAGCACATTTAGAAGAATGATAGTTGACCAAAGTGCCACACAATGTATAAATCATCAGTAGATCAAATAATTGGCTCAATAATTGTTAATTGCTCACAAAATCCAAACATTCAAGCCCCTGACCTTTGAACCAGCAGCCTAACCTCTCTTATTTTCCTGTCTCTGTAGGATGGCTGTCTGTGGCCTTCGGACAGTGGCTCTCGACACGGTGCCTCTGAGGTAAGACCACCACTCTAGTCCTCCTTGTTAGACCCAGGGCTGAGGCCTGCTCATCATGAGCATTAATTGAAGGAAATGGACTCCATGCTCAAATTTTAGATTAAAAATGAAAATAAAAATTTTATAAAAATGTGGTGCAAAAGACAAGAAGGTGTCTTGACATGAGTTTTACATGTTTCTTGACATAATGTTTAGAGGAACATCGGTTTAGCTCACTCTTCGCCTGTTTTAGCTTAGGGAAAATCTGGAAGGCGAAGATTTTCAATGGCTTTAACAGTCCTGTAAAAAGGTCCAGAATTAACTAAAGTTGTAATACATCTATATTTAGATGTATTTAGATTTAGAAACCATCCCTTCTACTGGGAAAAAGTGGATAATTTATAGAGGCAAAATGAACGAAGACTGTGAGTTACTCCTGACTCTTTAATGGGGACATTTATTATTTAACCCACGTTTTGGGTTTGTAACTCATTAACTTCCAATGCAACAATGAAAAAAAAGAAGATTTTTACGCTCAGATGTTTAAGCTAGAAAAAATGTTTGTTCCCAGCTCTGCTCTGAAGTCTACCCTGATTATTCACAGCAAGAAAAAAGAAAGTGTAGCTACTCACAATCTGTAAATGCAACATATCACTACAAGGTTCTGGTTGGTTGTGAGGGTGGGAATCTCCAAATACTAAATGATTCCAAATTGATTCCAGTTCACAAGGCTACAGTGCAGTTATGTATCTATTATTGACAGAACATTGTGCCTCCCCACATGCATACACACACTCAAAATCATGCCCCACCAATTGACTACTGCTAATTTACTAATAACGAGGTGCTCGAAAAAGTCAGTTAAAGCAGAAAATGAAAATAAATACCTGAGATGGTAAAAGTAAAACAATATAAATAAATAAAAAATAAAACGTATTACAAAGATATTTTACCACTAGCTGTAAAAGGAATGCTTCCAGACTTCTTTGCCTTCTGAACTAACATAAACAGCTGACCTTATTCAGAGGTAAGTAGTGAGTCTAAGATGTTACACCTTATCAGTAACACTAAATCCTTCTTAGCAGTCTGACATTACTCTGTAGCATTCTGTTAAAGCTGATTTGTTCTGTCACTCACTGCTCTTGTTTGAAACATACAACACCCTACATGTCAGACATCAGAAATTCAGTCATATAAAGCCTCCAGATTCTGTGTTTGGCATTCCTCAAAGTTAGGTTATGAAAATAATAATAAACATTACGACAACCGAGTTTTGGCCTTTGTAAATCAAAGAAATATATTTTATCCCCCACCCATAGTTGGTTGTGCTTTAGAATACAAATGCTGTATAACCGATAAATGTAAACAGGTCTGATCAAATAGCTCCCAGTAAATGCTTTATTCTCACTACCAGGAATTTATTTACAGCTTTAATGTAGACACACAGACCGCTTGCATGCAGAGATCTGCTTTAGGTGTAATCCAATGGAACCGGTAAATGTGCATAACAAGGTTGAGTGTTTTTATTTATGCCTTGAACTTAATCGCTTCAAAAACAAAACAAGTGCTGATGTTCACGCTTAACGTTCTCAGAGCTCTCTCATTAACTCTGGAGCTGTATCAGCTACCACTCCTTACAGAGTAGTGTCTCCCAGCTGATTAACGGTAGATGAAGGACTCGGTATGAACTCGGTGTTTACAAACAATAACAACTATACCTGTGGTGCAACTGTAAGTGACTTAAAGAGCTATAGTGACAGCTATAAAACACTGGAGTGGTGTTTGATGAGACTGGAATAGACACAGAGAAGCTGGTGGGCATATGTTCAAACTTATCCACATCATCAAAGTAAAAAAAAGAAAAAACGTAATCCAATACAAACTATCACCACAGATTCCAGGATTGCCGAAATAATCAAAATGTTGATATAATCATGCTAAAAAAAATTTAATTATTCAAAGATACTCATTTGCGTAAAAATCTATAGAAACGGACACATTCACATTTGCCTAAATTGTTGCATTTCCTCTGACAGCAGGGCTACAATAATAGAAACACTTTGCTCCATAATGAGCTGCTGCTGGAAGTTTTGCCCTCTGTTACCTGGTACATCCAGAAAAAACAGGTGGGATCCTTTTAACCTCTTAAAACACACTGCAATTTCCACCGAAATGTTTTCAAAACGCATACCCAAATTAAAATTAAAGCTGTTCTTGAACCATTCGGAGTAGAGACATGGCTGGGGTGTTTTTGGAAAGGAAACACTCTGAAATGTCTCCCAGAACAGGGACAACATGTCAGCAAATAGGTAGACAGTACAACAACCGAAATCAGTGTCTAAAGTGAATTAAGCCAGTTTGAACAGATCAGAGAGAACGGGAAGGAGTGGCGATGTGAAGCAGGTCACACAGATAAGGGCGGTCATACCATACCATATTTATTTGTATAGCACATTTAAAACAGCATGTCAGCTGACCAAAGTGCTGAACAAGTAAGACATAATAAAACAAGGCTATGGATGCACAAGAATTAGAATCTTGAAGTTGATCCGGTTCCTAATGGCAACCAGTGAAGCTGCTGAAGAACTGGGGTAAAGTGTTCTCTTGAGGGAGTCCTCGTTATGATCTGAGCTGCAGAGTTCTGAAGGAGTTGGAGTTTATGAAGGGACCAAAAAGAAGAGAGTTGCCATAGTTGGTCCTGGAGGTGATGAAGCTATAGACAAGGAGGGCAGCGGCATGGGGAGTAAGGAAAGGACGAAGTCGTTTAATGTTGCGTCAGTGAAAGTATGCAGACCGGGTTATATTATAAATAATATACGTATGACACCCCACCCAGACTCTTTTTCTGAGGGGAAGGAAGAACGGGGGAGTTATCAATGTTAATGGAGAAACTGTGAAGTTTGGTTAAAGTCGAGGCTGTGCCAACGAGTAGCACTTCAGTTTTATCACTGTTGAGTTTATGAAAATTTGAGGAGAACATTAGTGATACTAATGAACCCAGGTAATGGTAATCTCCAGACGACTCAGTCAGCTACTATGTAATAAGCAATGAAACAAACCAGTGCAACCTCCCCAGCAGCTTTACAGTGGCCCCCCACCTATTTAAATTAGTCATAGAAAATCTGCCTATTTGTGGATTTTTGTTGTTGGCCATATCCAAGATATTCAGAAGAAGCTGCAGCTTGGGACGCTGGAATTCCTAGGCACAATGCTACTTGACAAACTATTGGTTGGCTTTTGCAGAGCAACCAATGCAGGAGCTGCATTTACTTTCCTTGCCACTGATTGGTTGTACCCCCAAGAGCAGATACAAGGAAGACTGTATGTGTTAACTTCTGTGGTAGTGCTGTGACGGCTTCCACTATGCATATTAATGCATATTAATGTATATTTTGTCTTGATTCAAAATAGGCAACTCTTGAATTCAGCTGCTTGCTGGCGGCTGTGATCCCTAACCCCTGCAAATACTGGGGGTCTACTGATGTAGAGTTAAAAGCAATTCTAAAACCGCTCCTCTAGGTCTCTTATCTAATCAGAATGCTTTTGCTCAACAAATCTTCTCTGTTTCTACTCTTAAGTCTTTATTTAGTTTCTTTGCTGACTTCTTTCTTGGCATGTGGCCTTCTGTAAACGTTCAATGCCTTCAGGAATACAGTCAGTGTACAAGGGGCCTGACATTTGCATTCTGGTTGCTTGTAAATATTTGATCATCCAGGAATGGAGCTCATATGCCGCACTGGGCAAGCCTGGCACTGTACTTCAAACATAATCAAAGCTGGCATGTTCTCAAAGAATCATGGGTACAGACATGTAAATGGATGCCAGTATAGTCGCCATGGCTGTTAGTGAGCTTAACTTAATACTTGTTTGCCAGATGAAAGAGCTTCTGAGTCGAGGTGAGAAAAGAGGTAGTTGGAGAGCTCAAAAGTGAAACATGCATCATGTCATAGGAGCGACTGGTTAAAATTATAATAATGTGTTATATGCGGTTCCACAGACGCAGGCACATCACATCTCAGTTGCAATGCTCTCTCAGTGAGAATGTTAGAAGTAACGCACAACAAAAGAGAACAGGAGGTCACAGAAAGTCCAGATGGAGAGAAAACACATGGCCAAAGAGGAAGAGTGTGACGGTAGGTGCTGAAGCAGCTGGAGAGAACGACACACAGAGGAAAAGGCCATGCAGAGACAAACACATAGGGAGATACAGCCACAGAGTGTGGGTGGGTGAAAGATGCAGGGGTGTGTGTGTGTGTGTGGTAGTTCGGGGTGGGGGGGGGGGGGTATTCTGGTGCGTCATTAATCAGCAACACCTCCCCTGACACCGTCTAGACAGCCGTCTGAGAGCTGCCCTGCTCTGCTGCTCTCCTCTATGAGCTGGACACCGTTCTCTCCCCTCCGTCTTTCTATCTCTCCGTCTCCATCTTTCTTCCTCTTCTGTTTCCTTCTGTCTCGCCCTGCTCTCTTTCTCTCCACGGCTCTTTTTATCCCTTTCTTTCTGTCCTTATCTCAGTAGCATTTCTTTTTAAATCCTTTGTGATTGACTCTTTCTCTGCTTCAGTCACTCTCTCCATTTCAATTGCCCAGATCCTGTCCCCCAAGTTCTTTTCCAAGCCTGTTCTCTTCACCCAGACAGCTTTGTCAGTGGGGGTTGATGATTAGAGACACGGTCCCTAGTTGAAATGAGTTCCCTCTGATAACGAGTTGCTGCAGCAGAAGGAAGTGGAATTAGGGAGAAATGTTAGGTTTGATCACATGGATCATGACGTTCCAGTCTGAGGAGTTAATTGAAGAGAAGAACAAAGGCTGGCAGATGAACTAGTGTGTTGACAGTTGTTCTGATTTGGTGAGGGCATCTCTTTTCTTCTTTTCCTGAAATCAGATCTGTAGCCACTAATCTGTAGCTCACTGGTCTGTTTGGAGGTTCAACATAATGATCCGCGGTTGTTTGCATCAAAGCCAGTGATCCAAAAATAAACTATGCTGAGAGGTTGAACTGCATGATAGTACCTTAATCAGGTTGTCTTTACCAGTAATATATTTGGTGATGTTCGCTGTTTTGTTTGCTAAAAATGTTTTCAGACTAAAAACTTCAAATAGGTTATATGTTTGCCAATATAACCATGTGGTTGAGACAGAAATAAGGAATTTATTATCTAAAATAATGTCATCTGTTAAGCTGAAGACACTACTCACTATTTGGACTCGATGTTTGAAATGAATCCAAAACGAAAATGTTCACAGTTTTTTAGTGGAGTAGTTGTTTGTTTATCACAGTTCGTCGTTGTGACATGCACCTACATTATTGCATACAGTGGACCCCGAGTATTCGTTGGGTTGGGAACCACAACCGCCCACAAATGGCTACAATCTGAGAATACTTGAGACCCTCTCTGAAAACTCTACGAACTGCCTGTTTTATTTGTTCAAAAGACACAGAAGCTAACATCCACGGTCTTTATTCCCACTCCTGGGAGTACAGCCAAAAGGCGGCAAGAGAAATGAAGTGTTCCTGGATTGGTTACTTTTTAAACAGTAGCCAATAGCTTGTCAAGTGGCATTAGACTGAGGCATTTCAGCCTTCCCAGCTCTTTAAAATATTTTAGAAACGTTCATCAAAAAAAATCAGCTAATAGGTGGATTTTCCGCAAATAATTTTTCACGCTCCACAGAAAAATCTGTGAATAGGTGAAATCTGTGTATCGGCATTTTATTCCTTAGTATCCTGCAGCCTTATTCAGAGGATTCACGGTCATGAATCAAATCTGAAATGTATAGCGGCAAGTGTTTGATATGCTGGGCTGAAAGAAAGAGTTTAAAATGATAGAAAGGGAATAGAACACAGAGAAAAAGTTTCAAATTATCAACCAGCTCTGCAGTCTGATATGTTGAGGTTTGTCTTGGCCTAGGCCAAGACAAATGAGAGCTTCATTTTGAGCGTTTTTAGCCACTTAGAGCTGGACCTGCTGATGCACTTTGGATGTTTGCCCTGCCCGAGCATGAGGTCTTGATCAAATGGCAGGATCACATTACAAACACCATAATGGCATAATGTCCTGTTGAAATGATGTTCTCTTTCTGAAATGCTGCGTTAGTTTTACACCAGATGAAATTGGTCTCCTTGCAAAACGTTTGACACCACACATAATTTTCCTGTAGGTCTTGAGGATCGTCAAAATGTTTTTGTTCTCTGGCAGTGAGACTGACCTTTGTGTTTTTGGTCAGCACTGGTTTTAGTCTTGGCACTCCTCCATGGGCGCCATTTCTGCTTAGTCTCCTTCCTGTTGCTCGATCATGAACACTGACCTTAACTGAGGCAAGTGAGGCCCGCAGTGCTTAGGATGATCCTTGGTTGTTCTGTGGCCTCCTGAGTGAGTGCTAGATGAACTCCTGGAGTCATTTTGCTCGCCCGGCCACTGCTGGAAAGTTTTATCACTGTGTGATGTTTCCTCTATTTGTTGATCATGACTCACTGTGGTTCGCTCCAGTCTAAAAGCCTCATCTGTTCTTGAATACCTTCAGGGGATGATGTGTTTCTTTTTGAGATCTGTTAGCCTAATTCATGCTGTAAGAGACCCTCAATTTAAGAGAACAACCAGGCCTCAGTTTAGCAAGTGAAATTGAATCATGAAAGATCTGGTTGATCAGTCAATTCATGAATTGAGAAATCTGCCAGGGGGCACACTACTGTTGTAAATCTGGGAATGTTTTGTTTGGTGTCCCTCTCTATCTCAGTATTACATCATCCCTCGTTATTCCTTTTTCTGATGACATCCAGCTTTAATATTTTTTTGTGTTACCACAGGATTATGGACAGAAGTCTTTGTTTTTGATCCCAAAAATGAAAGACCGGAGTTATACCCTCAGCTGGAGTTTAATGAGGCTAAAAACTTCAGGACATGCCAGAAACGTATCAAATCTACTTGTCGACCTGACCAGCATTATGGCAGCCCCCTGTTTTCATGTCAAAACAATGAGTGAAACAGAGACAGAGATGGATTTGGAGGAAATGCTGCTTCTCATTTTGTTTATGAGGCGTTGCCCCCGCCACCGTTTGAAGGTTAGGAAAATATGGGTTACGGTCGAGTACCCACGAGTTTATCTTCTAAAATATAATCTTCTCTTTGGTCTGCCATCTTGGAATCATGTGAGCGGAGGATGCATTTTGATTGGTCGCTTAAATATTTGCCCTCAGCACTCAGCTCAAGTAGAGCGCACACGGTGAGATTATCACCTCGCGAGGCGAAAAATATCAAACTTGTTTGATTTTCACCTCAACGCCTCATGAGGCAGAAAACTCACCAAAAATTAACCGCACACGGGGAGCTATCTGCTGAGCAAACGGCCTCAAATGACTTTTTGCTCAGCAGATAGCTCTCGTTTGCGGCAGGCTTTAGTAAGCACTGTAAAACAAGACAGATGCCCAAGTTGGTGTCTCCTTTGTGGCAATATGGGTGTGATAAATCTAAGCGGCTGTTTCATAAGTTTAGTATTTATGACTGGACTGCATTTTATCTTTTATAGTTTAAAATCTAACATACTTTGATCAATCTGGAACTGGGTAGCTCTACATTAAAAACAGAAAAAGATTTTTTTTTTAAGTTTAAGACTTATGAAGCCTTTATCCTATATGTGAAAACTCATTAAAGAACAAAAATCACAATATATGGCGAGTCAAACTTGGAGATGTTTTATCCTGATTACACATTATTTTAAACAGTGCTTGGGTTTTCCTAAACTTTTACGGTATTCGTGAAAACAAATAAAAGTCAACTCTCTGTCTTCCTAAAATTCCATATCGTCTCATCGTTGAGAACCTAAATTCTGTCTCATTTCATGAGCTAGATTTATAGTTTCATCTCTATAATAGATAGATTTGGAATTCTTCTTGTTGGTCTACATTCACTCAGAACATGGACCTTTATATCTTAGCATTACTTCAGGACCCTTCAGGGACCTGTGTTCAAATTTACCAGGATCTGGTTAGTACTATGTAGGGTTCACAAACACCGTTTGTTGTTTAAAACTACATTGTAGAAGTAGAAGATTTTTGATGGCAAAACTGTGCAAAAGAATAGATGGATGTTTTTTATTCATGTTTGGAGTGTTTATAGAAGAAGCAGAGACCAAAATGGCAACACAAATTAAAGAATTAAAAAAGTGACATTTCCATAACATGTCCCCTTTTAGTGCTTCTCAATGAGTACAAACATTGCTGTTTACGCTTATTATTTGGGTTCATTTCTTACTTGATTTCTATGTTGGTGTCCCCCTTCCCTCCTAACGTTGGGCTTTTCCCTGTTTATTTCTCTCTGATACAGGTATTATACGCTCCCCAGGCCAGGGATCGCTTTACTGCTCCCTCCTTCATGCAGCGTGATCGCTTCAGCCGCTTCCAGCCCACCTACCCTTACATGCAGCACCAGATCGACCTGCCGCCCACCATATCATTGTCAGACGGCGAGGAGCCCCCGCCGTACCAGGGGCCTTGCACACTGCAGCTCCGTGATCCCGAGCAGCAGATGGAGCTCAACCGGGAGTCGGTGAGGGCGCCACCCAACCGGACAATCTATGACAGTGACTTGATCGACATAGGGAATGGCGGTGGTCTGGGAGGGGTTGGGGGAAGCGGGGGGGGTTTAGGAGGGGGTGGCCCGAGACCGCCCAGCAGTAACTCTGGCATCAGTGTGGCCAACTCCTGCAGCCACGGGCGCATGGAGGGGCCTCCGCCAGCATACAGCGAGGTGATGGGCCATTTTCCAGGCTCCACGTTCTTTCTACACCAGCACAGCAATAACCAGAGAATAGGGAGACCCGGGGGACTGGGGAGCAGGACGATCCAGCAGCAGAGCCAATCAGAAAGCACAATAGTACCTGCCAAGGCCAAGGATGGCCAACCAGAGGACCTGGTGTGAGGAAAGGGGGGAGGGGGCATGTGGGGGCCAACCACTCCAGACTGAACACCGTCTCTATGTTTACCCCTGATGTGTAAGCATTGGTCTCTGTTCGCTCTGTGGCTCTCGTGTCTTCTCTCCACACTCCCACGCACAAACAGATCTCGACCTGAGCTACAATAAAACAAGGAAAGAGAAACAGAGAGTTGATTTCATTTCACTTTCTATCCAGCTGGCACCGCTGGGGGCTTTCTATTTCACCCTTCTCTTGGAGAGGGAAAAACTCTGCTAGCACAGACTTTTTTTCATCTTCTTTTTTCTCGGTGAAAGCTCTGTGATGGAGACAGGAGGAAGTTCCTTTTTTTTTTTTTTTTTCTTTTGATTTGCTTTTCGGACCGGGATCTGTGCACAACGCGAGAACCGAGAACCCAGGACGTACAAAGAACACAACAGAACAAAGCAAAGACTCCCAAACCCAAATCTTAGTGCCAAGGTTCATGAGGAAGCAAAGCAAAGAGGGCAAATGACATCTTCTAACATTCACAACACAACAAAAGAAAAGTTCCCTAAAAGTTGCACTATCTCTTTGTTGTAAGAGAAGAGGGACATGATGTCATGTGATGCTGATGTTTGTGTCTTTCCCTTCTTTTTTTCATTTAATTTTTGTTGCAGGGTTGCAGTTTTTTTGTTTTGCTTTTTGAGGGTTTCTTTTCATGGATGGACTGAATGACTGACTGAAGTCTCGCTCCAAAGTTGTCGAACAGTTGGCAGCAACAAAAAAAAGCAAACACTGAAAAACAAGAAAAACATGGAACAAAAACTAATAAGTATAAGCTTATGTCCTTCCTTTTCTGAAAAGCGCAAGAAATCGTTGAACCCAGCCTAACACATCTGTTTGCTTACACCACAGGCACACTGAGACTTAGTAAGAGAATAACCGTGTTCTGCTTTACGTCTGCCGCCTATCTGGGAGGAAAAATCTGCCTTGTGACCAAGCATTGATCTTTCTTAAAATCCAACATTGAGTTAAAAGTAGAAACAACTTGAGCCAAGTGCTGGTTTTAAAGTTTAATACGGTGTTTCGACCCCATGGGCAACGTCAACATGTAGTACTAGTTTTTATTTGGTTTACTTGGTCAAAGGAGATTCTTTCCAAACCTGTCCTGTTCTCTGAGCACCCGACCCTTTTCTTTGTCGACCTGCACAGTGAATTCTACCACACGGAACTCAGAACCCTGCTGCAGTTATGCCAACAAACAGACGGCTCAACTCTCCGTCTTCGCGTCAGCGATGCCACACACACACACGAAAAAAGAAAGATGAAGCAAAGATCGCCTAAATAAGGATTCCACGAATAAACAAAGAACTTGACTGTGGTTGAAGTCAAAGGGCTACCAGAGGGTCCTTTTTGATAAAGAAACTAGAAAATCTAGCCTTTTTTCACCTCATTGTTGCCTTCAATCTCTGCTGTTGTGGTTGCTCTATCTCACTTCAGCACATTTCAGTGCACCCCCCTCCCCTCCCCCCCCCCCCCCCCCCCCTCCCCACCTGCAAAGATAAACTGCTCATCGTCCGTCCTGCCATTCGTGTGCAAAAATAATGCAGAGTCAGCCAAGCCCTTTAAAGCTGAGACTGGAGTGGAGTCGTCGTTTGGCAGCATGCTGATGCAGTCTCCTCCTCGCAGTACGAGTGTGTCGGCGTGTTTGTTGCTCAGACCCTTGGCAACACTGAAAAGCACTTAAAGCTCCTGCATGGGTATCGTATGTGTGCATGTGCGTACATCTGAGTGATTTATTATCTGACTGCTTGGAGTTTTTAACATTTGAAGGACTAACTTTTTTTTTTTTTTTGTCCTGTTGGAATTCAGCAGAGCGTCTCTAAAAACCCAGAATTGGTTGAGGGTCAGTAGCCAATGAGCACGCAACAGGTTCCAGCAACATGCACAAAGTTAGCTTAAGATTCAGTTCAAGCTGCAATCATGTGTCAACACATCTCACGACAAATCTACTTTCTGACCATTCCAACCCACTCAGACCGGTTAAGAATTAAAATCTGCAATTACAGAGAAGTAATGACTCTCAGCATCAAAGCTCAGTGCTTAGATCACATCATGTTCATCTAATTTGCTCAATCTACTGTCGCACAGTTTCCTCGCTTAGCATGTATGTGTTCATATTTAAAGGTGCGTTATCTAAATGTAAGGAACCATGGGACATTGTGGAGCATCATCTAATGAAGTTTTGGTGTCACCTATGATACACCTCTATTTTGTATAGTGTATGCAGATGGGGATAAAAGGTGTGAAATAGAGTTCTGTCTTCCAGGACAGAGTAGGCTGCTTTTGTCTTGACCTCATTGTGTGATTTTATTGTTTTCCATTCCTGCCTAGAAGGCTCTAAATGATCCAATAATCCATCCAAGAAATTTAGTTTCTGAATGGAGAGTGAGATGGAAATCTGTAGACGCTTTACGATTCGATTCCGATCCAAAAGGCCGCGATGCGATTATCAGCGTACTGTTAAAGTAACATGGCACACATACAGACAGACTCCTGTATACCTCTCTCCCCTGCACCAGTCATCTAAAAGAGACCAAAACATTTTAGTTCAGTAAAGAAAAATGGGTTTAAATGCTTCAGATGAAAAGATTTTTAAAAATCGGTAAAGGAAATGCTTGTGGATCTCTGCACATTCCTCACTAATACACAGCCAAACTTTTTCACAAGTAAATAAGTCCAACATCTGGCACTTGATCTGGGACCAAAACTAATTGGGTCTTAGCGATCTTCCGTTCTCGCTGCGCTCTGACGTAGCTCAATCATAGTTAGACGTGTATAATTCTCATCGGCTGCTCTCATTTGAAGCGCGTCATGCCGTGCACGGTTACAGTGGCAGTAGTTGTTCATGCACCGCATCTTACTGCTATCCTACCTGCTTTTAATCCCATCACTTGGTTTTGGTTTGTTTGCAGTGGGTGAGGATCACAGTCTCAGTGAGGTGGGATGTTTGATCCAAAGAATACTCCACAGAGTGAAAGCCCCTGATCTAAAACTGTCTCGACGGTCGCAGCTCCCTTCTCAGTTTAATGAACTTTGGAACTCACTTCACCTTTTTGGAGTTAAGAGGAAGTTTTGACATTGCTTACTCAATAACCCTCTGGCTGATGGTGGCAGGGCGCAATCAGCTGCTTTACTTCCAACTCCGGACGTAGACTAATCAATGGGATTCTTCATTTTTGTCGCGTTGCAGCATCTCACTTTAGTTTTATACTGGGACCCATGGCAAACTTATTTTCCCTTTGGTGCATGTGACCTCGTTGTGTGTTCACTATAAACTGTCCTGGTTGCTGCCGCACTTTCAAGCTTCCAGTTTCTGAATTTTTATGTTCTACAAACTTTTGTGATGAATCAAGTTTTGATAGTCATCCATGTCCACGTCGAAAATGTTTAGGAGATTTTATCCCCCAGCCCTAACTGGAGAACATCTCCCAAAGGGTTATAATACAATTTTTGAAATTCTTCTTTTTTTTGCATTTTTTTTTTTTTTTTTTTGGTTAACATAACAAAAATGACACATTAAAAATGACTTGGGCTGGATTGCTCCACCAATATTTGACTTTAAACTCAGATGAAATCATGGTTTAAGTTTGAATTCTGTTGCACCAAACTTTAAACCTAGTCTAAAAATAAGACAGATTAAATTTAAGCCTTGTAAGTGGCCTGTTTAATTTGTAATTTTAATTTCGATATCTCCCCCCTCGATCTAAATCAGTTTAAGCACAGTTTAAATATATATAAACTGAGTTGTATTAAACTGAGATTCATTTTTAATAATGCAATGAAGCTCTACTTAATTTTAAACCTGGTTTTACTCATCTCTGATTAGTGCTAATCTTAGTTTCAATTATACCTTGTTGGTGCAATCCAGCCTTAGTCTCTTTATTGGCATTACAGCAATCAAAGCTTCTTAAAATTGCTTACAACCTATTTGCCTTTCTCCTCTGGTATTTTTGACTAAGTACCTTTGGCAATAAGCTTCAACTGTTTGAGGCAATAGATTCCCTGTTCGATCCAACTCGACTGTTCGATTTTTTTTGAAAACCATGACCTACTTTCTGAATTATTCAGCAAGTATTAACAGCAGCTTGGCTTAACTGTTCATCAAAAGGTGAGGAAGGAGCATTATTATCCTTATGGTGTTTCTACTTCCACAATTAAAAAGCATGGTAGATACACAATAGTGTAATGGGCTTTTAGAATCACTAACGGTGATTCTCTCTAGATCTGTTTTTTTTTTTTTTTTTTTTTTACCAATAGAGCGTTGTGCAGTCTTTCTGGGTCTTCTCATGGAATCTGTTCGACGGGTTGGAGAATAGAAAATATAACGGGGCTAAATGAACTTTAGCACTTTTTACCTTCTTGTAAGCATACCACCATCCATCTGTGTTGGGTAGACATGGAGCAGTAACACGGCATCTTAGTGCTGGAATTCAGTCCTCTTCTGCTGCCTCCTGGTGCAGCGTTACCGTTGTCTGAGGCGACTTGAGCAGTGCCGATGCAGTGAGTGTGAATTAGAAATATCAAACTAATTAAAACAGAAAATGTGCCTGGGAGTCCACATGTTCCTCCACATGTGCGTTTAAAGCCAGAGTTTCCGTTCTGCAGACATCAGAAAGATGGACGTTTCGCTCACTTTGAGCCAAAGCTCCTGAATCCCTTCCACATCGGTGTGTTTGAATGTATGCATGTGTCTGGCTTACTTTTCTGCTTGTGTGTGTGTGTGTGTGTGTGTGTGTGTGTGTGTGTGTGTGTGTGTGTGTTACTACATCGCTGCTGCTATTGCCGTTGCTGCTGCTACCACCACTTGTCTTTGCTACTGCTGCTTCTCACATCTCTCCCTCAGCCCTGTCTCGTCCATCCTACCTTACCCGTCTCATCCTCCTCGCTTAGAAGAGAAATCCTTCTGCAGTGGAAGCCACAGGTACTTGGACTCCTGGTACTGTTGGTTTTTAGCCGAATCTCTTCCATGGTTTTCTTCTTTTGTTCCCCTTTTATTAGATTTTTTTAGCTTGTTCGTACTGCGCAGTCATAAGCTTGTAAATGGAGGATAAATAAGATAAATTTTATGTTTTCTACGAGGAGGTTTGCATGTTACTAATATGAGTAAATATGGTGCCTAATGTTCATGTTTGAGCAGATCACGCCTCTGTCACACTGCTTCTCGGAATCCATGCTGGTGCTTTGTCTCATCGGCCGTCGCCTGCTGTCCGGCCGGATACAACAAAAGTGTGCAAGGCCCTTTCAGAATCATCTATTTCTAATCGTAGCCGTTCTCAAGCTCCAGTCTGACTGAATCTGGAGGAGAAAATAAAAGTCCCGTTTGGACATCACAGGAGCAGCAGCTCACATTCCCCTTTTTCAAGATGTTACAAGCTCTTGGTTCTCCCTCACCTGGAAGCACCCAAAGGTATTCCGAGCAGTAATGTAACGGGAGTGTGGAGCAGACATAGGAACCCACTTGCACTCAAAAAGCTCCCACCTTCGTTGTGCCTCACTTCCAACGGTGCTTTTTTCAGTAGTCTGTCTTTCTTTAGGTTTGTTTGTAAGGTGCTGTATATAACTTGAATATATTATGCACATATCCTACCCAATGGGTAGAAACCACAAAAAAAGATGTTGTGAATAATGTAATATAATGTATAGACGATATAAAAATTTTAAGAGGGCAACATCAAATTTGTAAATGCCTACAGTTAAAAAATGTGCTTTGTCCTTTTTTCTTAAGAAAACATTTTTTGTCAAAGTATGCTCAGAATATGGTTGCAACACAAATGTACAACTTCTAATATTTTCTTATAAATAATAGTCTGTTATATGGAAGAGCTGAGCTTCGATAGCTTGTCGGCGGGATTCCTCTGTCGCTGCGCCGGCCGTCACTCAGAAATGGGACACAAGGTGTTTCATTTGGTCCTAACTAACTGAACACATGGAAAGTTCTATTAAAGAGATGTTTTAGGAACATGTGCAGACGCAGACACACTGATGACATTTCTGGTAAAAAAAAAAAGGTGTCGAAACGCTTCAACTAAATTCATATTTATGTCCAGCGGCACAGAAAAATGCAACCTTTGATTCAGAGGGACAAAAACCCAACAAAAGAAATGGTTTTAAAATTTATACTTTTTAATGTTGATCAGAGTTTTCAAGAATTTTAAATGAGTAATCCATAATGTTGTGTTTCCCAGGAAGAGAAATGGGAAGTAAAAAGTACAAAGTAAAAGCAAAACCTGAATAGGATCTTCCACTATGAGATTAGACCACTGCATTTAAAGCTGAATGTATTTGGAGGTTTTTTTCAACATCCTTACCAGACATGCCACTGAATGAGCCAGGCACTATTAAATCATACAATCTCATCAGTCTCTGTGATGTCAGCAGTTAAAAAGATGGCAGTACGACTGAGTTTCAGTTCCTGTCAGCGGGCGGGAACAGCCTGCCTAGGCGTTGGTGGACGGCAGGCGAAGCGCCAGAGGAAGTTCACGAAGTTGCACCAGCAGCAAGGAAGCAAGCTTATGGGTTGATGAACCCCAGCTCAAACTATCATTTAATTTTCCCGTATTATTTAGTTGCTTATTTTCTACATAACAATGGTATATGTGGCACAATGTATAACGAGCGTCATGTTTAACCTGCAGCAATTTAGTTCTGATATGTACTAAAAAACAACTCCACTGTACAATAACTGCAGAGCATGTTCATTCTTATCTATAGACGATGTACATAGCTACGCGCCATTTTTATTATTCTTTTTTTCTTCACAGCACCAAATAAGTGGCACTTGTGTTGTTTCTGATTCGTTGCCTCTGCTCTCCTCCTGTATGGACATTTAGTTTGTTTCCTGGAACAGAAGAGACTGATCTGATTTTGATTTGCCCCCCCCCCCCCCCCTCCTCCTGGAGAACACTCCCTCTTCAACAAGTAGCTGTTAGTATTGTTCCACCTCCAGTAATAACGTCTCAACAGTTTGTCCTGACGTTTACCATAGGACTGCTTCCATTATGGGTTTTGTAACATCAGTTTGCTTTATTTACAAAATGAATCCTTCTTGTAACCCCCCACCCCCACCCACCCCCTCTGTGCTGAAATCTATATATATTTATATGGTCATGCTCAGTAACCATATATCTATATATATAAAAATATATATATATATCAATGTATGTAACACAGAGGTAAAATTGTTGTGTATTTTTGCCTCTTTTTATTTAAGCAATTGTGATGTAATAGGTTTTAGGCCTAAGGTCTGTTATTGCAATACTTTTACAGAAAAGAAGAAAAAAAAAAGTCAAAAAACGTCGCTCTAAGTGCTGTTGTAGTTAAAGATTTTATGCTTGTACTAATGCTGTAGTCAGACTGCAGCGTAACAAATAAAACTTTAAAAGTGATCCACCTGCTCGTCGTCCTGTTTGTTCACTGCCGCCGCTCTGCTGACTGTGTCCTCACGGATACAGCCAGACGTCGGCTGCTTCCTGCTTCGCTCCCAGGTTGAAGAAGCATTGAGTTGGTTTAAGGCCACCCTTACTTATCCTTCATTCACCACAGGCTTCAATGAGGCTTTTACTCACTCAAGTACAACGGCTTTGTGTATCTAGACATAAAAATAATATCATGGTTTCTTTGTAGTCTGGGACAAAAAAGGAATTTAATTTATGTATTTTCCAAGAATGAGAACAGAAAATAGTGTGGTAAAACATTTGTATTTCCTGACTTTATTCTCTGTTCTATTATCTAAATGTATCTCTCCATGCTTTTGTCTTTTTTTTCATTTATCAATCTGTTCACCATTCATTGATTTTTGTCCATCGATTGCTGCAGTCATGTTTTTTTTTACTTGTAATTTAAGCTTGGTCTCAATTTGAATATCTGTAGGAGTCAATATTCGTTCACAGGTAACCTTTGTATTTGGTCTTTGAACAAGAGAAAAGATCAAATACACGGGAATCCTGTCATGTTATGAATGTAACTAAATCCAGCCTCAAGTTTACAAAAACAACAGATTCCACTGATACCAGGACAACTTTCCAACCACATTTCAAACTCATGGTTTGCAATTTTCTCCCTTCTTTCTTCCATTTCATACCTTAAACAAATAATTCCATAACCATGTACAAAAAAACCCGTAGATGTAAGCGTAAATAATTATGAAGCTGAGATGTGCTGAGACTGGTTAGATACTTCTGGTCGCATTGCCACCAGTTAGGTGTCTTCCAAGCAGCTACCCTGGTAAGTGTTGAATTGGAATGTGTTCACATCAGCTGTATGTTAACACAATGTCAAAAGAGAGAGGTTTTTTGAGATCACATTATAAAAACAGTTGTTCCTGCTAATCAAACTGGGAAGCATTAAACAATTTGAAGTCAAACGTTCTGATGAAGAGATTCATCTGAAGGGAGCTTCCAGTCTTCCCAGGAGGGAACATTCAGGGAGATCATTCTTCAGGTGAGAGCATGCCGTCCTCAGAATCCGCAAAAGACCCTCTTAGAGACCTCCATCTCAGATTCTGGATTAGATTAGATTCTGATTAGATGCTGAAGTTCATGACAGGACTATTTGAAAGAGAACGAAGGCTCGTTGGGAAGGATCACAAGCACAAAGCTGCTTTGGTATAAAAAGAATCTGGTGGCTCGACAACGTACCTAAATGAAGCAACATTGGCCTGAGATATGTAAAAAAGAAAGTGCTCAGTCAGTAGGACTATTGCCTTGGAGCAAGAAGGTCCTGGGATTCAAATCCTGGTCTGGGGTTTTTCCTGCCTGGAGTTTGCATGTTCTCCTTGTGCATGTGTGGGTTCTCTCCAGGTACTCTCGCTTCCTCCCACAGTCCAAAAAGCATGACTTTTAGTTTAATGGGTCTCTCTAATTTGTCCTTAGGTCTGAGTGTGTATGTGTGTGTGCGTATGCATGATTGTCCTGTGTGTCTCCTGTCCAGGGTGGACCCTGCCTCTCACCCAATAACCACCGGAGATGGACACCAGCCCTCCGCGACCCTGCAAGGTTAGGCAGCTGTAGAGGATGGATGTAATGAACAGGACAACAGCAAAACAATGAAAGAAGGACCCGAAACAAGGGAGCCGCAATGGTCCAGTTTAGTCTATATTATTAACTAAATGTAGTCAGATGTACCATGCCCACAAACTTCAAAGAACTGAAGTAATGTTAAATGAAGGGAATTTAATACCGATCACTCTACACTAGAGCCAAACACACACACATGAGCCCAGAGTCACCTCAGTCTAAAGACAAATGCAACACAATTCTTGTGGAATGATAAAGGAGACGCGTATACTCGGAACACAACTGCTGCAAATGATTGCTGTTTGCAGTGGGGGAGGGGAGGGGGTGATGGAGAAAAGAAATCAAAGCAACATTAGTCTGTTGAAAAGATGCATCATGAATCGGAGACAGTAGCACCACAAATGGCTGGGGTAAACCGATGGCTCTTTTTAGTTTAAAAGACGAAGACTTCAGGGGAAAGAAAAATATTTTCTTCAAAATACAAATGTTCGCTGCCTTTTATGCCATTTACATCAACACTGTCAAAGCTATGCAAAAATTTAATTTAGGAATTCAGGGGTCGTTAGGTGTTTTTTCTGTATGTACAGTATGAAAAACTATTCTCTTTTTTTTTGCAAAAGAAATTTATAAATCCCTAGAAGTGCGTAATTAAAACCGTTTTACAATTATTCAATGTATGTTATAGTTCATGGAAATAATGGATTCTAATGATTCTCTGCAAGCACTTACAAGATTAATTATGCACGGTAGAGTTAGAACAAGAGGCTTTGTAGAAAGTGGCTACAGTTTTGGTTCTGTTAGAGCAGGAAGGGTCCCGTCGCTCCAGAGAAACTTCTGCACTTCAGCTAACATTGTTTTCTTGTTTTATTTTGTTTTAACTTTATTAAGCCAAGGGAGTGAGATGCAACACCTCTGCTCCAAAGAGGTCCTGATCAAGACAAAAAGTGTACTGTAAATACAATACTGCTCTTTAGTGGAGAGGTTTAGCATCAATTCTTGATGCTAATCAAATCAGACTTTATAAAGTGCTTTTCATACAAGAAGTTGCATCACAAAGTGCTTTACAGATTAAAATGACCCCACATAAAACCACATTCCCATCCCTCCCCCACAGTTTTAAAAGCATGGTCACAGTTATGTCCCCCCTCGCCCCAACCCAACTTCCATGCACACACACAGTTAAAAGCAACAGTAAAAAAGGACATTGGGCCGAGTTCAGATGAACCATGCAACGAAACGCCATCAGAGGAGCCATCTGCACCAGCACCAGTACATCAACAGCAGCAGCCAAGGCACCGACACACCGATGACTAAAACTTCAGTTTTGTCCTTGTTGAGCTGGAGAAAGTTTTCTGCCATCCAGGATTTGATGTCTAAAATGCAGTTAAAAAGTGCGTCCATTGGCCGTGTGTCAGCAGGAGACATGGAGATGTATAACTGTATCATCAGCATAACTGTGAAAGTTAACTCCATCTCTTCCGATGACGCTGCCAAGAGGGGGCATATAAAGGTTAAAAAGCACTGGGCCTAAAATTGAATCCTGGGGCATACCACATGTGATCTTGTATACCTTAGAGGAGCAGGTATCTAAACTTACCATAAAAGCCCTGTCTGTGTGATAGGATGTAAACCATTTGTGAACAGCACAAATAGGACAATATAATGAAGCACATATTAAAATGACAGGGGGGGGATATATTAAGCTATACCAATAAGGTTCTCTCAGAGTAATGCAATGAAAACAATTGAAAGAATGATCAGAAGGTAGTGTCTCAAGATTAGATCTGGACAAATTTTCCAAAGATTTGAGACACAAAAGAAATGGGCAACTTTACCAAATTCTCAATACACCCTGGAGAAGTTTTACTGAGGTAGACTTGAACTCTTGTTCAACTCTAGTGAAAGTCATAAAAAAAGTATTCTCTTGTTGAATGTATATTATGTTTTCATCTGAAATGTTCTACTGTGGCAAAAAAGCTTCCTGCCAAAAGTTGATTAACTGATGGTTTTGCTGTCATCAGCATATAAATATATTCTGACCATAGTTAGTCCCTGTTCTAATTCATTAATAAAAGAAAGGCTTGAATAGATCCTTAAAAACATTGACACTGCCTTCTAGCTTGAATAGCATTGTCTTTCAGTCAAATCTATATTGTTTATTTGCCATAAGCGTCTCAAAAAGATCAAATCCCTAAAATGTTTCTGATATCTCGTTTCTGCTGAGTGGTACACCAGAGGTTGCTGCAGTTCGGTACACTATCTTGTCTGTTTCCATTGTAAAAGCAGCCCAAACAACCGTCCCATACTGCACCATTCCTGGGCCCCATTTAGTTGTAGGGCAATGATATGGTACAGTTAGGGTTTTTCTGCAAAGGGACCAGGACGACTGATCTGTATAAAGGAAAGAATGAATGGGGCCATGTATCGTGAGATTTTGAGTGAAAACCTCCGTCCAGCAGCAAGGGCATGGAAGATGAAACGTGGCTGGGTCTTTCAGCACGACAATGATCCCAAACACATCGCCCAGGTAACGAAGGAGTGGCTTCGTTAGAAGCCTTTCAAGGTCCTGGAGTGGCCTAGCCAGTCTCCAGATCTCAACTCCATAGAAAATCTTTGGAGGGAGTTGAAAGTCCGTGTTGCCCTGTGACGGCCCCAAAACATCACAACTCTAGAGGAGATCTGCATGGAGGAATGGGCCAAAATACCAGCAACAGTGTGTGAAAACCTGGTGAAGACTTACAGAAAACATTTGACCTCTGTCATTGGCAACAAACAGTATATAACAAAGTATTGAGATAACCTTTTGTTATTGACCAAATACTTACTTTCCACCATCATTTTCAAACAAATTCTTTAAAAATCAGACCATGTGATTTTCTGGATTTTTTCTCATTTTGTCTCTCATAGTTGAGGTTTACCTATGATGAAAATTATCATTTTTTGAAGTGGGACAACTTGGACAACCGGTGGCTGACTAAATACTTTTTTACACACAAATACACATAAATATACGTATACACACATATATTCTGCATCTTTCAAATCTTGTGTGCCCCGGTTCTGCCCCTGTAAACTTTTTTTAAAGCTCTGATTCTACAATACAAACCTGCCTTACTTTCCCATCTTCACTCTCAGCCCATTGGTGTCAGACTGGTTAATATAATGCATATACATTTTTATTTTTAGTTGCAGTTACTGATCCTTTGTTCTTTTGTCTCTCTGCTCTGTCTTCTCAAACCTCAGTCGGTCGTGGCAGATAGCCGCTCGTACTGAGCCAGGTTCTGGTTCTGCTGGAGAAT
Source organism: Valencia hispanica (assembly GCA_963556495.2). NCBI lineage: Eukaryota > Metazoa > Chordata > Actinopteri > Cyprinodontiformes > Valenciidae > Valencia > Valencia hispanica. The sequence goes on from OY747710.1 coordinate 46,576,238, forward strand.
ACTTTCTGTTGGAGGGGAGTTTTTCCTCTCAATGTCGCTACATGCTTGCTCAGTATGAGGAATTGCTGTGAAGTCAACCACACAATACAGGTGACTGTCTACTGTCGCTACATGTTCGTCCAGGAGGCGGGAATGGTCCAAGTCAATGACTCGATGCAATCTATTGGGTTTCCTTTGATAGAAAACTTTTAAACTGATTGGAATATATGTATGATTGAATTGAAATGACTTGTAAAGTGGCTTGAGATGACGTGTTGTGAATTGGTGCTATATAAAGAAGATGAATTGACTTAATCCTCACAGTCACTTTCAAGATAGAACTCAAAATAATGAATGAATGATATTAAACCTTCTGATTTCCTTTAATGGAGGTGAAATGAAAAACTGCTTCTGGACAGAACCAGATTGTTTCAGTCATTCCTGTCAGAGCTTTTACTTTCTAAATGTGCTGATTCCTCTACTTCTAGCAAAGCGTACATGAGATCCGATCGGAGACAGGAAAGCATCGCTCTTCATTTTTCCTTTTGTTTTCTGAATAGTCATCAGCAGCAGTCTTTGTGAGCTGGCAGGAAATGACTCACTAAAACATGTAAAGTGAGGATATGCATAAAACATAAGCTTCTGTATATTTAAGCCATAATGCTTTATTTATAGACAGCCTCCATCTGGTGACTTGTCGTAACATCCTCAGGAGTGAAACAAACCTGATGTTCATAGCCCTTCAACTCACTCACAAGTCTTGTCCTCTGCGTGAACCTGGAGCTGCAAAATGCTGCTGGGAACACGGAGATCTGAACACTGATCAGATCTCCTTTTAACTCATTTTCTTCAAACTGCACAAACACATACAAATACACATTTTCTGAGACAGCTCTCAGACAGTTGTGCAGTGTGCAGAGAAACCCCAAATAAATTAGCCTTTCACCAGAGTACTCGGCCTCCGAGTCAGAGCGTCATTCAGGCTTTTTTGCAACACGCAAGAAACAGGAAGTGGAGAAGGAAACTTCTTTCTAAGTTTAAGGCTTTCGTATTTCATCATGAAGTCGTGTTTCACTGCTGTAAACCTTGTGCAGGCAGGGAAAGCTGAACTTTCACCCCTAAAGCTTTGCCTCAAAGAGAAGATTAAATCCTGAAGGTTCTCTCCAAGATTCCAACTTTCTCATATAAATATTAATTCTCTCAGCCAAAAAAGATGAGTTTATTTCCTTTGGGAGGGTTATCATGTAGATATTTTTTTTTTTTAAGAAATCTTAAACAAAAAGCATGTAAAAACCTTGTGCCCTCCTCAATTGTACTTCCCTAAACAGTTTTGTGGAAGGAATGTCCATGTAAAACAAAACCGGGTATTAAATCAGCTTTGTTTTTCTGAATTGTCTTCATCAACTTCCAACTTGCTCAGACGTTGCTCACTATTCTAACCCAGTAAATGTCATTGTTACAAATAATTCATAATTTATTACCAAAAGAAAAATAAACTCAGCAAAAAAAGAAACGTCCTCTGACTTTCAACTGTTTTTACTTTCAGTAAACTTAATGTGTGTAAATATTTGTATGAACACTAAAAGAGTCAACACCATAAGACATAAACTAAAAATGTTTCACAGACATGTGACTAACAGAAATAAAAAATACTGTGTCCTTGAATGAAGGGAGGCTCAAAATCAAAAGTACCAGTCAGTATCTGGTGTGGTCACCAGTTGCTTGAAGTACTGCAGTGCATCTCCTCCTCATGGACTGGACCAGATTTGTCAGTTCTTGCTGTGAGATGTTACCCCACTCTTCCACCAAGGCACTTGCAAGTTCCTGGACATTTCTGGGGGGAATGGCCATAGCCCTCACCCTGCGACCCAACAGGTCCCAGACGTGCTCAATGGGATTGAGATCCGGGCTCTTCGCTGGCCATGGCAAAACACTGACATTGCTGTCATGCAGAAACTCACGCAAAGAACAAGCAGTATGGCTGGTGGCATTGTCCTGCTGGAGGATCATGTCCGGATGAGCATGCATAAACGGTACCACATAAGGGAGGAGGATGTCTTCCCTGTACCACAAGGCACTGAGATTGCCTGCAATGACAACAAACTCAGTCCGATGGTGATGTGATATACCGCCCCAGACCATGACGGACCCCCCCACCTCCAAATCGATCCCACTCCAGGGTACAGGCCTCGGTGTAACGCTCATTCCTTCAACGATAAACACGAATTCGTCCATCACCCCTGGTGAGACAAAACCGTGACTCATCAGTGAAGAGCACTTTTTGCCACTCCTGTCTGGTCCAGTGAAGGTGGGTTTGTGCCCATAGGCGGCGTTGTTGCCGGTGATGTCTGATAAGGACCTGCCTTACAACAGGCCTACAAGCCCTCAGTCCAGCCTCTCTCAGCCTATTGCGGACAGTCTGAGCACTGATGGAGGGATTGTGTGTTCCTGGTGTGACTCGGGCAGTTGTTGTGGCCATCCTGTACCTGTCACGCAGGTGTGATATTCGGATGTATCGATCCTGTGCAGGTGTTGTTACACGTGGTCTTCCACTGCGAGGATGATCAGCTGTCCTTCCTGTCTCCCTGTAGTGCTGTCTTAGGCGTCTCACAGTGCGGACATGGCAATTTATTGCCCTAGCCACATCATCAGTCCTCATGCCTCCCTGCAGCATGCCTAATGCACATTCACGCAGATGAGCAGGGACCCTGGGCATCTTTCTTTGGGTGTTTTTCACAGTCGGTAGACAAGTCTCTTTGGTGTCCTGCGTTTTTAGAACTGTGACCTTAAATGCCTACTTTCTGTAAGCTGTTAAGGTCTTAACGACCATTCCACAGGTCCATGTTAATTAATTGATTACGGTTGATTGAACATGCATGGAAAACATTATTTAAACCTTTTTTACAATGAAGATCTGTAAAGTTATTTGGATTTTTACATTATTGTTGAAAGACACAGTCCTGAAAAAGGGACGTTTCTTTCTTTGCTGAGTTTACAATTTTTTTTTATATCTTATATAATTTTAAAAAGCAGGGAGATGGGGCTTTGGTGATGATTAGAGTCTCAGACAGTCGATGAATATCAACAGAATTGATGTTGATTTCATGGGGGGGGGGGGGTTTCTGTTACGGTGGGGGAAAAAGTATTTGGCAGCCACCGATTTTGCAAGTTGTCCCACTTAAAAAGATGAGACAGGTCTGTAATTTTCATCATAGGTACAATCCATATGTGAGAGACAGAATATAACAGAAATATCCAGAAAACCAAATTGCATGATTTTTTTTTTAAATAATTTTTTTGTATATGGTGCATAAAATATTTAGCATATACAACCAAGCAAGAATTCTGGCCCTCACAGAGCTGTTACTCAAGCTCTTCTATCCTCCACACCTTCAAACAGTCAGACTCCAACCTCCACCATGACCAAGACCAGAGAGCTGTCTAAGGACACCAGGGACAAGATTGTACACCTGCACAAGACTGGGATGAGTCAATCTACAATAGTCAAGCAGAAGAGACAACACAACAACATAGACGCTCCTTTCACAACTAAAGTGCAAAATATTTTGTCTTTTTTGTAAATATTTACTATTTTGTAAATTTCGCGGTGCATGGCTGAAACATTAGCTGCAGCATACTGTTTCCGCTGGTCCGTCCCCTAAAAATGTCAGTGGGACAGCCAGTCCTTTATGATTTTCTCATTTAAGTATAAAGAAAAACAATCGATTTTTCAACACTCATCGCCATCGATTTTGCACGTTTCACATCGCAATTAATCGATTCATGGTGAATCGGCACACCTCGAATACCCACTGCCAAGCATGGGGGTGGAAACATTAAGCTTTGGGGCTGGTTTTTTGCAAAGGGGACCGGACGACTGATCTGTATTATGGAAAGAATGAATGGGGCCATGTATCGTGAGATTTTGGGCAAAACACCTGCTTCCATCAGTGAGAGCATTGAAGATGAAACATGGCTGGATCCTCCAGCATTGCAATGATTGCCTGTTCAACAAAGAAGTGCCTACGTAAAAAGCATTTCAAGGTTCCCGAGTAGTCTAGCCAGTCTCCAGACCTCAAACCAATAGAGAATCTGTGGAGGGAGTTGAAAGTCCGTGTTGCCCAGCAACAGCCACAAAACATCCTGGCTCTAGAGAAGATCTGCACGGAAGAATGGGCCACAATCCCAGCTACAGTGTGTAATCCTGATGAAGGTCTACAGGAAACCTTTGATGTCATTGCCAACCAAGGTTTCCTTACAAAGAATTGAATTGAACTTTTGTTACTAGTCAAATATCCAGTGTCCAGTGGGCACACAATCCATAAATATTATTTAAAAGACATGTCAAAGTAAGACATAACTGGATTTGAAATATTCTACTTAAAATATGCTACAATAACCTTATAAAAGTAAATTGTTGTTGAAAAAGGAAGAATCAGTAGAATGTGATTATTCAATGTAAAAAAAAGTCTTTGAGAGTAGATAAAATAAACTTTTTTCTTTCCAAGAAAGCAGTTGGAAAAAATAATGTCCTGATTTAAAGGAGTCAACAGTTACTTCATCTCCGAGGCTTTCAGGCAGTTGGTTTCAGAGCTGAGAAGCATAGAAACTAAATGCTGCCTCCTCCTGTTTAGTTCTGGTCCTGGGAACACTAAGTGAGTACGTCTTGGCCGACAAGAAACCTGACAAGTTACTCTGAGGTTGATTTAAAACCAAACCATACAATACTATATTTATTTGTAGAGCACATTTTACAAGGAATAAACCATCCAAAGGGCTGAACATTAAGTACAAGATACAGCAACATCAAAACATAATCAAACAATAAAACCAATCAAAGATTAAATATAAAAGGTTAAGATGTGTTAAAAGCTAGCGAGTAGAAGTGTGTCCTTAGCCGGGAAACTCCAACAGAAGCGGCGAGCCTGACATCCAGGGGAGTTGGTTCCACAACTTGGGTGCACAAACAGAAAATGCCAGTTCCCCCCGCGCTCTGACACGACCCCTCGGGATACACAAAAGACGTTGGTCGGACGAGCGAGCCGGAACATACCAACGGAGGAACTGGGAAAGGTAAGGTGGAGCAAGGGAATGAAGTGCCTTAAACGTGAACAGTAGGATTTTAAACTTGATCCGATACCGAATTGGAAGCCAGTGTAAACGGGCCAAAACTGGGGAAATATGCTCACGATGTCCTGTTCCAGTAATGGAATGGGCGGCAGCATTTTGAGTCACCTGAAAGCGGGCTAAAGATGATGAAGTAACACCATAAAATACAGAATTAGCATAATCCAATCGTAAGGTGAAAAAAGCATGAACCACCGTTTCAAGGTCTCGCTTACTCAAAACAGACTTTAATTGACGCAGACGACGAAGTTGATAAAAACAAGATTTCAAGACCTGGTTTATATGTTTATACATACACAATTTAGGATCCATTGTCACCCCAAGATTGACAATTGATGGCTTCAACAAGGCAGACAGGTCAGAAGATAAAGTCTGCTTTTGAGCAAGAGCCTTACGCTAAGAGCAGTCAGAAAATGCAAGGTAAGGAATGTCTGAACATGCCTAAAGATAGTTGAAGCCATGAGGGGTGCCAAATATTGAAATTATGTGTTTGGAGAAAAGACTGTGCCTAATGTTAGAGCCATGGGTTGAAGAATATAAAAATAGTACTGTATAGGTGCATTCTGGAAGCTCATAAAGGAGGCTGGGCCTGGTTGAAATAAAATTTGATCAGTGGCGGCTGACCAATAGAGGGCCAGTATTTCCAAAGTGTTTTTTATTTTATTTTTTTTATTTTTATTAACAATAATCACATATTCTGAGTTAATTGTGTGTTTAAATTCGTAACAAAGTATCATATATAAGAATATATATCATTTTCGTAGAAAAAGCTCCCGCTGCACTGCTTGGGGACAGAAAGATCGCCCCAAGCAGTGCAGCAGCCAGCCAATCACTGACAAGAAATTCGCATATGGCAACAGGAATTCATCCAATCAGCGTCGTTGATTCGGCCGCATGAAGGGCGATAGAGAAATCGCCCCAAGGCTGGTGTGAGGGCAGGCAAGATATCTGGTGGTGACGTTGGCAGTGTGATTTCTCAGCCACCAGGGGGCGCTGCTGTAAGCTTTGTGTGTACAATTTTATGTGTAAACCTAATAAGTTATTTGTTTCCAGTTTGGTTCTAAACTTGTTTGTGCAATATTGTATTTATGTTTAGTATAAGAATACCTCAAGTTGTTAATATTGGCATTAAAATAAGAAGTATTTCACATAGTAGTACTGGTATCCAGCCGTTTATGTTCAATTGTTTTGGGATGATAATTGAAAATGACTTGATAAGCTATATGCACAGGTCCACTACTTCCTGAACTAAGTACAGCCCTTATGTTTCCTGTCTGTATTGGACAAACTGATCAATCCAGGTGTGTCTGACCTCAGTAGTAACAACAACAATGGTCAGACACACCTGGATTAATCAGTTTGTCCTATGATGTAAGACAGGAAATAAATGAGCTGTAATTAGTTCAGGAAATAGTTGAGTTGTGCAAATGGCTCAAAAAGCACAAGTTTGATAAAAAAAAAAAAAAAAAGCACAGCCCCACCAAGAATATTTTACACCAGCCGGCACTGCATTTGATCAATGAAGTCCAAGTCAACAGAGTCTTTTCCTGATGCATTCTAACATCGACAGTTTGAAGGTGACCAACCCATCATATACAACATTCACTTGAAGGATATATGATAATTTTAAACAATACAGAATACTGGGCAAAAAATGTAGAAAAGTTTCAAGGTCCAAACTACTGCTGACAAAGAAGGACACAAACCTCCATCTCACTTTTGCCAAAAACATCTTGATGATTCCCAAGACTATTGGAAAAATATTCTCTGGCAATGGCCAGACAAAATGAGAACTTTTGGAAAGGTGTGTGTTCCATTACATCTGGCATAAAACTCAAAAATCAAACAAGGCGGTGGTAGTGTAATTGCTTTGTCGAGACTTGGTAACTAGTACAACTCAGATGCCAGGACATGAACTTAAACAAGCCAGTCATGCTTAAATCCTGCTCAGTGTAGCTGAATTAAACAATGTAGCTAAGGGAGAGTAAGCAAAAATTCAAACAGTGATGTAAAAAAATGAATAGCAGTTATCACAAAATGAGTGCTGCCAGTTTCAAGGTTTAACAAACTGGATTTTATATTCACTCATTTTCTGTCTTTTTCTGATAATAAAATATGTTTGATGGTCTGAATCATTCAAGTGTGAAAGAAGACCCAAAAAAAAGTCTGTATGGGGGAGCTGAATATTTTCTCACACCAATACACAATGAGTCCTGTGTGACGCAGATAGGGAAGTATCATGGATACAGTTCATGTGAGGGGTTGCCTCTCGTGAAGGGAGCTTGATGAGGAACACCATCATGAATAACAACGGACTTCTTCCAACAATCCGTAAACAACTTGGTGATGATCTGTGGATTCATCACCATATTCAAAGATATAACTGATAAAATGTGTCCAAGGTTTTGGAAAGGAAACTCCCCGAATCTTATCCCCACTCAAAACCTGTGGTTGGTTTCTAAAATAGCAAGTAGAGAAAAAAGGAACAAACATATCGGAATCAACTAAGAACCAAGAAGAACAGAATGTCAGGATTTGGCTAAATGTTTGGTAATGATTGTAAAAGATTGTTTGTATCTGTCGTGGTATTTGTGGCTTTAGATGCATCCAATCTTTATTTTGGTAACTCTGTCATGGAGATTTCTTTCAAGTTTATCTAAGTTTAGCTAATTAAACAAGTGCCCCTTCATTCAATGGTACAGTTTGGTAGCTGTAGTAATTCAGCCACACACATAGGTGATGATCTTAAAATGATTTTATAAAAAGGAGCTGTTGAATTAATTAATGTCATTGTTTCAGTCACATGTTGCTATTTTAAATATATTTGGAGACTTAAAGCTAAGCAAGCAAAAAAAATTACTTATTTCAGATCGTTTCTTTGGTTGAAACAATCTGACCTCAAATGACACCTTTTAATAGTGCACGTTTGTCAGGAAAGTGAAAACTTTCTGTGCACTGGTGACAAAAAAACATGGAAAAATCAACAGCTTGATATGGCCTTTCCCACACCCAATCTTGGTTGTGGTTTTTTTCCCCTTCTGACCTGTGCATCACCTCAGGGTTCACTCAGGCACCTTGGTACTTGAGTGATGTATAGCCACAGATTCACACCTGAGGAACACAGATTGGCTTTACCCGACAAACATCTCAGGAGTCAAAGTGGCACTCAGTCCTCGGTGCCATACTCCCTGTGGGAGAACACACAGGTGTTTGTGAGTGAGGGGGCCATGGACTGCATAAACAGCTGTTCATTACTTCAGACAGCAGAGGTTATTGTAACTCCTCCATGCACTGAGCAATGCACGTTTTACGAAGGAGACAGCCTGGAGCATATTATCTGTGTAATGATGGGAAGTTTGCATTTTTGAACACCAAGGGGGAGAATAAAAGGAATGTATTCAAGGACTGTTACTGCTAACCTTCTGATAGACGTTGTGCAATTCGCTACTTTATCTACAGATAGATAACTGAGGGATCTAACATTGGAAAAGAAACCTCCATCCATTCATGTCTTATCACAAAATGACTGTAACTCCTTCATGCATGATGAGGATCATGCTGAAGACTGCAAGTGTTGAAAATGAGACGAGATTTCCAACATTTGTTTTATAATTCACTTTTTATTGCTTTTAAACATTGCAACAAGAGAACATACAAAACACGAACTCGACCAATGACAAGAACAGAAAAACAACAGCAGTTCCCACAGGGAGAAAAAAAAACCCCCACAGAAATTATATTAAAAAAAGACACTTGCATAAGCTCGCTAATACGAAATAGCTGTAGTTACATACATCGACATGCACATGGTCCATATTGCTAGAATCTCTCCCAACTCCTTCCCTCTTAGAGGCTGCACCCTACAACATATCATGGACTGTCATTACATGCTTTTTTGTTTACATTAAAATATATCAACATAGCTTCTTCACTCAGCTATCTCATATGATATTCATGAACGGGCCCCATATTTTCATAAATACCTCCTCTGTATTGTTCAGCCTGAAAATCAATTATTAATAGCTGGCTATTTTAGTCATTTCTCCCATCCATTCCTCAAATGGGATAACATTTCTTGACTTCAATGTCTGAGAGCCTTCCTACAGTGCCAATGAGTGAGTGAGTGCCAATCTACGCCATAGAGTTTGCTGGAATGATAACCCTACTCCCTCTGGTATTATGCCCAAAATACATAGAAGAGGATTCCGTGATAAATCAGTCCTGAACGCTTTGTTGATGAGTAATATAATTTTTTTCATAAGTTTTGTATGACTTCCAGTAAAGGTTTTTTTAAATTCACTTTCAGAGTTTTGTTATGCTACAGAGATGACCTTCTTGTAAAAGAAGGGTTTAAGCCACAAGACGATGTGATGCTTTCCAGGTTTCCCTTGGAAACCCCAATATTGGGTTCCTAGATGGAACTCCCCCCCACCCCCCCACTTTGTGAAATAAAAGATTTTAATGGCACTAGTTCAGTAAGTTATTTTTCAATCATGAGCCAACTTGGGGTATAGTCCTCTAAAATACATATTTTGCCCAGCTGATTAAGAAAAAAGGCACAGTGGTACCAGTCCACTCTTGGCAGGCTGAGACCTCTATCCTACTTTACGGCATGCATTTTAATTCTATTCAAATGAGGTCTTTTACTTCCCCCACAAGAACCATTATTTTAAGAATGTTTATTTTTCCCAGCAAATATAGCCCTATTTTAAGATCCAACATTTTAACATTTTCCCAGGTATTTTCCATTGGACCTGATGAACAACTTGGACACTAGCATTTTTGTAATGGAATATCACATCTTAAGTGAGCAAAAATACTGGAACACAGACTTGAAATAGATTAACATGATTAATACTTCATGTCTATTTCTAAATCCTTTGCTTGTAATTAGTGCATTACCCATGCGACTCACTAACATCACCAATCGTCTTTTCTGTGATGGTTTTCAGACTTCCACCACAGCCTCTATCAGGTGTTGCATGTTTTGTGAGTTTAGAACATTGAAGTCTCCTCTTCAGTTGGTAAAATGCTCTGTTGTTTTTAGTGGGTTTTTTTTGTTTGTTTTTTATTACGTGTCCTGTTTGGCAGTGTGGAGCTCAGAATTGGTGTCTGAGTACCAAGTAGAAGCCCAACAGATTTACTTTCACAAGTGGAGCAGTACATTCAAATTCAAATTCAAATTCAAAAATACTTTATTGATCCCAGAGGGAAATTAAGTGTTGGTATAGCTCATATAATTAATTCTTTAAGGAGTTGTTGTAGATGATGATGGCTGTGGGCAGGAAGGATTTCCTGTAGCGGTCTGTATTGCAGCGAAACTGAAGAAGCCTCCGACTGAAGACGCTCTGTTGTTGTATGACTGTCTCATGAAGAGGATGCTCAGGGTTGTCCATAATTATTTTTGATTTTATGAAGAATCCTTCTTTGCATTATCATCTCCAGATTTTCCACAGTTGTCCCAAGAACAGAACCAACCTTCTTTATCAGGTTGTTTAGCCTTTTTAAATCCCTGGCTCTGAAGCTGCTACCCCAACAGATGATGGCTGAAGAGATTGCACTCTCCACAACAGACTTGTAGAAGATCTGCAGCATCTTGCTGCAAACCTTGAAGGACCTAAGCTTCCTCAAGAAGTACAGTCTGCTCTGTCCCTTCTTGTAGACGGCTTCACTGTTGCGCCTCCAGTCCAGTCTGTTGTCAAGGTGAACTCCGAGGTATTTATATTCCTCAACCACCTCCACTTCTCCTCCCATGATGAAAACAGTGTTTGACTTATCCCTGTTTCTTCTGAAATCTACAATCATCTCCTTTGTTTTGTTCACATTCAAGGTGAGACGATTGTTTCCACACCATGTCACAAAGCGGTCCACCAGCTCTCTGTATTCAGCTTCTTGTCCATCTCTGATACACCCGACAATTGCAGAGTCATCTGAGTATTTCTGCAGATGACAGGTCTCTGATTTGTACTGGAAGTCTGAGGTGTATAAAGTGAAAAGGAATGGTTAGAGTACGGTCCCTTGTGGGGCTCCTGTGCTGCTGACCACCTGGTTTGACACACAATTCTTCAGTCTCACAAATTGTGGTCTGTTGGTCAGGTAGTCATTGATCCAGGCGATTGTTGAGGGCTCCACCTGTGTCTTCAGGAGTTTCTGACAAAGCAAGTCAGGCTGAATTGTGTTAAATGCACTAGAGAAATCAAAGAACATGATCCTCACAGTGCTGCCTGCTTTGTCCAAAAGACAGTGGGTTGGTTGAAGTAGGTGGATGATGGCATCTTCAACTCCAACTCCACAGCGATAAGCAAACTGCAGTGGGTCCTGATACGTTCTTGTTTGCTTACTCAGGGGTGCCAACAGGAGTCTCTCCAGGACCTTCATGATGTGGGATGTCAGGGCAACGGGTCTATAGTCATTGATGACTGATGGGTGAGTTCTTTTGGGTACTGGAACAAGGCAGAATGTCTTCCACAACACTGGAACCTTCTCCTGAGTTAAGCTAAGGTTGAAGAGGTGCTGCAGAATCCCACAGAGCTGCTCTGCACAGGCCTTCAGGACTCTGGGGCTGACACCATCTGGACCTGCAGCCTTGTTCCGGTTCAGTTTCTCCAGCTGCCTCTTCACCTGACTTTTGGAGACAGACAAGTGGGACGGGGAGGCAAATGGGGTAGCAGCATTTCCTGACTTGGTTGAAGTCAAACTTGTGGAATTAGAAGAGTCCATGGCTGAGGTGAAGGATAAAACATCCGAGGTGTAACAGGAAAGCTGTTGATCAGAGGATAGTGGGATGTCTGTTTGGCTGGGAACAGGAGAGGGGGATGCTGAGCTAGTTCCTGAACTGAACCTGTTGAAGAATGTGTTCAGTTCATTGGCTCTGTCCAGACTTCCATCTATCCAATCCTTCCTGTCCTTAAAACCTGTGATCTTTCTCATTCCTGACCAGACATCTCGGATATTGTTCCTCTGTAGTTTGTTCTCCAGCTTCTTCCTGTAGGCCTCCTTGCTGTCTCTGATCTTGACCTTAAGTTGCTTCTGTATACTCCTCAGTAATTCCCTGTCTCCCTCCCTGAAGGCTCTTTTTTTCTTGTTTAGCAGTTCCTTGAGGTCACTGGTGATCCAGGGTTTGTTATTAGGGAAGCATCTCACTGTTCTAGTGGGGATGATGTTGTCCACACAGAAGTTTATGTAGTCAGTCACACACTCAGTCATGGCATTGATGTCCTCTCCATGTGCTTGGCAAAGAGTCATACAGTCTGTGGTTGCAAAACAACCCTGCAGGGCTTCTTCAGCTTCCTGTGACCATTTTCTCACAGTTCGTTTTGTCACAGGTTGCCTCTGAACAAGTGGTTTATATTCTGAACAGAGAAAATCAAGATTGTGATCTGATTGTCCCAGAGGAGGTCTTGGTTTGGACGTGTATGAATCCTTTACATTTGCATAAAACAAATCCAATGTCCTGTTTTCTCTTGTAGAGCAGCTGACAAACTGTTGAAATGTTGGAAGTGTAGTAGAGAGCGAGGCATGATTAAAATCACCAGACATTGCCACAAATGCATTGGGGTGCTGTGTCTGTAGCTTAGCAACAATGGAACTGATGACATCACATGCATTGTCGGCAACGGCTGAAGGTGGAATGTAAACAACTGCCAAAATTACACTGGTGAACTCTCTTGGTAAATAATATGGACGAAAACTCACTGCCAAGAGTTCGAGATCTGGGCTGCAGAGACGACACTTCACAGTAACATGTCCTGGATGACACCATCTGTTGTTTACAAGCACTGCTACTCCACCACCTTTCCTTTTTCTACTCGTCTTCAGATCTCTGTCTGCTCGTACAGTCAGGAACCCTGGCAGACAGACGTTGGAGTCGGGGATATGATCCAGCAGCCACGTCTCCGTAAAACACATAAGACTGCATTCACGGTACTCTGGCTGAGTCCTTGTAAGGGCTTGGAGTTCATCCATCTTGTTAGCCAGTGATCTTACGTTGCCCATTGATCGATGGAAGAGATGGCTTGAACTTCCTCTTTCTCTGTCTCCTTTTCGCTCCTGCTCTGCATCCACATCTCCTCCTTATCAACTCATGAGGGATTTGTGGTTTCAGTTGAGGTATTATTTCAGCTTTTGCGATGTTAATCAGCTGCTCCCGGCTGTAAACCACATTGTTGCCATGGTTACGCATCATAACAAATTGTCAAAAGGGAAAAATTTACAGCACAAATCCTTCCAGCTTCACAGCACCAAAAACTAGAAAGTATACAGGTCAAAAAAATGCCATCTTCTTTAAGAAAAAAGAGGAACCAATGTACAAAAAACCAAAACTTAATATGTAGCCAACAGAGCCACTCCGACATGCAGCCACCCAGAGCAGCGCAATTCTAGAATACTACAACGGCTTTTGCTATAGTACTCCACTTGATATATGTGTGAAAAATCTTTATTATGAATTGCTGGGGGTTTTATTTCCTGATGTTATGGACACGGAGATGGAAAATTAAGGGGAAGAAAAAAAGAAGATGAAGAAGAGAGGTAGGAAACAAGAAGTCATGAGAGAGGGTGAGTTGAAAATACAAGAGAGGAAGGGGAACAAAGAAAACACAGGAAAACATCAAAGTCTGCCTCCATACCCAATGGACGGCAGAGAGAGGGGAAAAAGCAAAACAAAACAAATAACGAGAGAGGAACATCGACAATACAAAACAAACATCTTGAACTAAGAACTAAACAACCACATCACACAAAAATGGATATAAAAATACAACAACAATGTCAGAGAAAAACTCACGGTACTGATTAATCAAGCTCTAGTAATGATGACCTCAGCCCAAGAATATATCTGTAAACACCAGAGACCCCACATCTATGTGTGTGTGAGCATGCTGGTGCAAATAAGGTTTCTCCATACAAGTGTTCGATAGCTGGTGTGAGCAGGCATCAATCCGTTTCCCAGGAATCGATGCAGACATGAAGGAGATCGGAGCCAAGACTTCCAAAGGACCCCCAGAGTCCCAGGCGGACCCGGGCGGGGCCGACCGCATCCCCCAAGAGAGGAACAAAGGAGAACCCCAGAGGAACGTCCAGCGGCTACTATGCAGTGACGAGCCCACGGGCCCAGCCGGCAACCAGCCGCGGCTGGGCCCGTGGGCTGCTCCATGGACCGGGAGAGCCGGGGCCCAGGGGTGCCCCACCCCCCAGCAGGGACCCGACAAGGGACCGGCCGCCACGTACCACCACCGCCCTGGGCCAATCCACACCGCCAACATCCCAGCGCCCCACCCCTGCCCCACCGATGGCCGCAGTGGATGGACAGCATCCCCAGGCCAAGCTCAGCCAGCACGTGGACACCAAGTTGTACCAGCTCCCGAGTCCTGATCCCGCGCAATGCAGAGCGCCGAGACCAGGCATCCAACAAAGGCCAGGGCCGGTCTAACCCGCCAATGAACCGACCACGCACGGTGCGCACAGAACAGGTGATCGAACCATATCCGTATCCCGCCGAGCCACCGAGCAGGCACCACCCAACAATCCCAAATCTGTCACCCCTAAAAGAGGTGGCGCAACCAACCAAAGGAAGATATCGGCCCAGCGCATCGGCCGACTGACACACCGGCCCCTCCGGGCACGCACCAGGTCTGAACCGGACTGATCACCGACGCACCAGTAGACAGGGGCATCCGTCACTGGCGGGGAGTGACGGAGGGGAAATAGGCCCCCCATTGAATGTAAGGCCTGAGGGACGCCAGGCAAGAGGGCAGCCCAAGACCCAACCTGACAGGCAGACAAAGACATACAGACACAGTCATACGTTCTCTCCCTCTTAAACACATACATTCACCAGGCCGACATCCACCAGCCCCATTCCCTTGTGGAGCGACCACTGCTGCTCAATGGCCCGGCAGGCAACCAAACCCAGCGCCCCACCCACCTGCCCTGCATGCCTACTACCCGGCCAGTCCACCCGTAGGTCTGACCGAACCCGCTAAGCTAAGTCCAGTGCAACAAAGGACTGATCAGGCCCAGAAATGTCACCCAGCCGCCGCGAGCAGCAGCCAGGCACCCCAACCAGCAAACAAGGCGAGACGCCATACAGGGACCGGCGATGACAATTGGCCAAGAGAAAAAGAGAGGCGGCCGCACATACCGGCCGGCCCCGACCCCCGCAGGCAACAGAGACCCCACTCCGGCCGACCCCCGGCCAGGACCACAGCTAGGGGGTGTGGCGCCCCAGAGCCCCGAACCCCAGGCCCACCCCAGACCCTACCCAGGCGCAGCACGGCCACCAGGCCAGTAACCCATGACCATCAGTGCAACCCCCCTAAGGCACTGCATGCAGCCATCAGGAGTTACCACCCAAAGCCACCAAAGCCCAACCCCAGGTTGGGGCCACGACCTCCAGCGCCCCGTCCGCCCAGTGATCCCACCCCCAGGGATCCCCCCAGACGCCTCCAACCCCAAAAACCCCCACATCAGCAACAGTCTCCAAAACGATAAAACCAAGTGCCCCCCACCTCTACTAGATGATGGAGCCGATCAAAGGAGCCCAGAGAGATTGATCAGATATGGAGCCAGAGGCCGTCTCAAGACCAATATGGTCCAACAAGAGATTTCTATACTGATTAATATTAAGAGCCTTTTTATTTTTCCAGTTCAGGAGGATAGTTTTCTTAGCGATGCATAAGGCAATATGAACCATTAGAACTGACTTTGTGTCCGTGGTGACATCATTTAAATTTCCTAACAGGCAAACTGAGGGAGATGGTGGAATGTTACATTTCAGACACTTTGATAAGTCCTCACATATCTGGCACCAAAATTTCTTAACAGGTGGACAGAACCAAAGCGCATGAATATAAGTATCTGGTATATTGCTTGTGCATTGTAAGCAGGTATTAGACGACGTAAAACCCATCCTAAACATCCGTTGACCTGTATAGTGTACTCTATGAAGGATTTTGTATTGTATTAATTGCAAATTAGGATTTTTTGTTATTTTAAAGGTTCTTAAACATATCTGAGACCAGACGTTTTGGTCAAAGCTGGCTGATAAATCCACCTCCCATTTTGAAATAGGGATGGCTATTGATTCATCTAATGTAGATAAAGCTTTGTATATTTTAGACAGCAATTTGTCTAAAATATACAAATCTAAAACTCTTGCTGGAATTTGTAATTCAACTGTATTAAGCCTAAATTTACCTTTAATAATAGATTTCATTTGTTGATATTCTAAGAATTTGTTTTGATCAATTCCATATTGTGTAATTAATGTATTAAATGGGATAAAGTCTGTTCCTTCAAATATATGTTCCATGTATTTAATTCCATTGCACCTCCAGTCTGGAAAACTTATCATACATTTTTTTTTGCAAGATGTCGGGATTATTCCAGATGGATGTACGTCTGCATGGGATTATTGTGGACTCTGTCATTTTTAGAAACTCCCACCATGCTGTCAGAGAGGAGCTGATATTTATGCTTTTAAAGCATTCATGACGTTTTATTTTTGAGCTAATAAATGGTAGGTCTGAAAGTTTTATCTTATTGCATAGTGTCTGTTCTACATCTATCCAGGACTCATCTAGGTAGCTATGTTTTAACCATTTTGAGATGTATTGGAGCCTGTTGGCTAAGAAATAATGATAGAAGTTTGGTAGATCTAGACCTCCTTTTTCTTTGGTTCTCTGCAGTGTTTTTGAGCTGATACGTGGTGATTTATCTTTCCAAAGAAATTTAGAGACAGAGGAGTCCAGCGATCGAAACCAGTCTAGTGATGGTTTACTTAGGATCATTGAGAATAAGTAGTTGATTCTGGGCAAAACCATCATTTTGATTGAAGCAACCCTTCCCATAAGTGATATGGGTAGGGATTTCCATCTAGTAAGATCATCTTCCACTTTTTTTAAAAGTGGGATGTAGTTTAGCTTTATTAAATCTGCCAGTCTTGGTGAGACATTGATACCTAAATAAGTAATATTCCCTGACTGCAGTTGTGTATTAGTTGGATTCTGGACAGAACAATTGATTGGAAGAACTGTAGATTTTAACCAATTTATAGAATATTCTGAAACGTTTGAGTAAGAGTTTATCAACCCGATTACCTGAGAGAAAGAGGTTTGTGAATGCTGGAGAAAAAGTAAAACATCATCTGCATAAAGACTGATTTTATGTTCCATGTTATTGCATTTTATGCCTTTAATATTGTGAGTTTGCCTGATTGCTGCGGCCAGTGGTTCAATAAAAATAGCAAACAGGGAGGGAGAGAGAGGACATCCCTGCCTGGTACCTCTCTGAAGATAAAACCTAGATGATGTTTGGTTATTAGTCCTGATACATGCTGTTGGTGAACTGTATAATATTTTCAACCAGTTTATAAAAGAATTTCCGAAGCCAAATTTATGTAAGGTTGCAAATAAGAATTTCCAGTTAACTCTATCAAATGCTTTTTCTGCATCTAGAGATAAAATATTAGTTTTAATGTTTTTACAGTAAGAAAAATCTATTAAATCTATTAATCTACATGAATTTGTGGATGAATGTATCCCTTTGATAAAACCAGTTTGATCAGGATGTATTATAAGAGGGGTTACTTTATCCTTTTTGCGAGGGCTTTGCAGATTATTTTAAGATCAACATTAATGAGGGATATGGGACGATAGCTGGTAGGAAACAAAGGGTCTTTACTTGATTTTAGTAGAAGACTAATGTAGGCAGAATGTTTTTAATGTTTGAGCCATTATTCTGTTCCACGATTAAGGATCTCCTGATAAATTTGGTTGCATCTTCCTTTAAATCTACAGATTATTTTTGTTTTTCTGAAGAAAGTTTTTACCTGTCATTGGGCCTCATCTGACTCAAATAGTTGATTCATCCCTCAAGGTGTCTTCCCCCAGGCTTTAAAAATAGCATTCACTAGCAAGGTTCATGCTACAGATTGGAATTTAACAGTTCACTAGCAAGGACCACGCTATAGATTCAGAATTTAACAGTTTATTGAAAGCACGGAGAATTGAATGGTCTGGGGAGATATATGTGTATTGCGGCATGATTAGAGACGTAGAGCGGGTGCGTGGTACCGGGTGAATCGAGTCACGACTGATTAGGATTTATGAAGCGGGTTTGGGGCGTGGCCTTGCTCCTGAATCTCAGTTAACCTGTTAACTCCATTTCACTAGCAAGGACCACGCTACAGATTCAGAATTTAACGGTTTATTGAAGGCACGGAGAATTGAAAGGTCTGGGGAGAGGCGTCGCCGAAGACCGGGAGGAAGTCTCAGTGTGGGGATGCAGTCGGGAAATCGTCTTTCCGAGCCTGCTCAGGACCCCCAAAAAGGTCTTGGTGGAGAGATTAACAGAGAAGTGTGGCACAGATGTAGATTACGGCGTCAATTGAAGATGGTGGCGAAAATGGTGGAACTGGAGTTGGGTTGAGGTCTGCAGCGGGAGCTAAGGATCTGAATTTCTGAAAGGAAAAACGAGAAAGAATCAGCAATGGAGTTTAGGTGACTGGGGATATGAGCTGTGCGGAGTATGAACTGATTTTGGGCTGTTGAGAGTGAGTCCGCGGATGAACTGCATGATAGCTAGGGAACGAGATCGACCTTCGTTAATAATTTCTACGACGGCTTCATTATCAGAGTGAATTAGGAGGGGAAATCGCGCCAGAGCCGCATCTCTGTATGACAGGGCTCGTGAGGGCAAGCCGATCGTGGAGGCATGGCACGCTAGCGGCAGTGGACAGAAGGTGGGACACGAAGGACCGACCCTGGGGAATGATGCGGACAGCGTAGGTAAGATGACCCAAGAGCGATAGGACCCGCGATACTGTCCAGCCGGACATGTTGGAGCGGCCCTAAGCAGCGACCGAGGAGCGCCGAGCTCGATGGGAGGCTCTAGAACGAAGCACGGGAGCCTGGCGCAGGCGGCGAGGGATGGAGAAGGAAGGGCCCGGGCTGGGCCGGCCGGAGCAGCGGGGTGAGAGCGCCGAGGTGACGGCTCAAGCCCACAAGGAAAATCCTGGATAGGAGAGAGGGAAGCAGGTGAGGGAGGAAGTCGGCTGGAGCGGCTGCGAGGTCGGCCACTAAAAGATGCGGGAGCCAATGGCATGGAAGACAGATCCGTCTGTGGGAGCCGGGGCGAAGAGGCCACGGCCGGACGGACTGAAATCCCGTTGGCTTGAAAAGAGCCTGACACGGCGGGAAACTTGGTGGACGACAAGCCGGGGAGATGCACCGGGAGATGCGGGACCACTGCGGAGCAACTCCTCATCCGAGTTGGATGGATCGACGCCAAGCTTGAGAACGTCCATTCCGGGAACAAAGAAGCAGAAGCTTTGAGCGAGGTAAGCGAGCACATATGACACGCAGAAGTCCGAACTGATTGTGTGAAAACGAACAAGACAGATGAGGGATGAAGGGCAGGGAGAGTTTATATGTGTATTGCGGCATGATTAGAGACGTAGAGCGGGTGTGAGGTACCGTGTGAATCGAGTCACGACTGATTAGGATTTATGAAGCAGGTTTGGGGCGTGGCCTTGCTCCTGAATCTCAGTTAACCCGTTAACTCCATTTTATTGAAGGCATGGAGGAACAAATGATCTGGGGAGAAGTGTCGTCGGAGACCCGGAGGAAGACTCAGTGTGGGGGTGCAGTCTTTGGGAAATCGCCTTTCCGAGCCTGCTCAGGTCCCCCCCCAAGACCTAAAAGAGAGAGATGTTAGAAGACGAGGTACAGGAGAGCGAAATGGGGTGGCTGCGTCTGATGATGGGTGCTGAGAAGAAGGGCACGACCTGAAGGGGCGGGTCGGCAGGACCCAAAGGGGCGGGTCTGCAGAACCCGAGAGGTACGGAGTGGCCTAATGTGATTAGGCTTAGAAGGGAAAGGGGTCAACAGGACCCAAAGGAAAAGGAGTCTGCAGGACCCAGAGGGGTAGGGAGTGGCCTAATGTGGTTAGGTTAGGCCTGGAAATGAGTTGGGAAGGGAGGGAGGGGTGAAAAACGAATGAGACAGACAAGGAACGAGAGGCAGGCAGAGTTCATATATGGATCTCTGAATGATTAGACAAAAATGCCCGGTGGCCAGGTGAGACAAGTTAGAAAGGAATATGAAGTACGAAGTGGGTTTGGGGCGTGGTCCTGCTCCTGAACCTAAGTTAACCTGTTAACTCCATGTTATCAAACCACTACTAAAGAAAAACAAACCTGGACAACATGTTAATGCAGAACTACAGGCCAATCTCTAATCTTCCGTTCGTCGGGAAGATTTTTGAAAAAGATGTTTTTAACAGCTAAGCATCTTCCTAAAAATGACCAACAACTTTGGTGTTTCTCAGTCTGGTTTCTGTGATCACCCCAGCACTGAGACTGCTCTCGTCAAAGTGTTTAATGACATCCGCATAAATACAAACTGTGGTAGAACCACAGTGCTGGTACTTTTGGACCTCAGTGCTGCATTTGATACTGTTGACCATGATAAATTAAAATGACTGGAGAACTGGGTCGGACTCTCTGGGAACAGTACTTGGCTGATTTGAGTCTTATCTAAAGAACAGGTACTTCTTTGTGACAATGGGCAACTTTTCATAAGAACAGACAGAAATCACATGTGGGGTGCCCCAGGGCTCCTTCCTGGGTCCCCTCAGATTTTATATTTACATGTTCCTGCTAGCCCAGATCATAACAACCAATAAGATTTCATTAGCAAGGACCACGCTTACAGAGATGGGGGTCCAGTCTTCATGAATCCGTCTTTTTTCTTATCGAACCTGCTCAGGACCCCCCCAGACAAAAAACCTGAAAGAAACCGGTGTTCATGCTAGGACTTTGAAAGAGTGGATGAGAGAATGGAGGGATGTAAGGATGAAGGGATGAGAGAGAGGATGAAGGGATGAGAGAGGGGATGAAGGGATGAGAAGAAGGGATGAGGGAGGGGATGAAGAGATGAGAGAGGGGATGAGGGAGCGGTTGAAGGGATGAGAGGGGCGATTAAGGGATAAGAGAGGGGATGAAGCGATGAGGGGGTGAGAAGGGGGATGAAGGGATGAGGGGATGAAGGGATGAGGGAGGGGATTAAAGGATAGAAAAGTAGGGATGTAATACAAGATAGAGGGTCGGGGGAGGGGGGTTACGAGCAACAGTCTGATCTGACCTGATCGTTAGGTAGACAAGGTTTAAATAGATTGCATAGCAATTAGGGATGAGATAACTTTTTACTTTCTGTAACATAGAAAGTTCTCTTATATCAGATCTTCTGTTCCTTCTGTGTCTCTGCTCTGTCTTCTCAAACCCCCAGACGGTCGTGGAAGATGGCCGCTCCTATTGAGCCTGGTTCTGTTGGAGGTTTCTTCCTGTTAAAGGGGAGTTTTTCTTCTCCACCGTCGCTACATGCTTGCACAGTATGAGGGATTGCTGAAGGATTGCTGTGGTTGGAAAGTCTGCATCAACGGGGCCCAACCTCACGCCAATGACTGACGCAATCTGCTGGGATTCCTTAAATAGGAAACTTTTTAACTGATTGGAATGTTTGTATAAATTTATTGAAATGACTTCTTGTTAAGTGCCTTGAGATGACATCTGTTGTGAATTGGCGCTATATAAATAAACTGAATTTAATTGAATTGAGATTTAGGTGTGAGATGCCAGGTGAATCGAATCTGAGTTTACTGAGTGAGGGGCGTGGTCCTGCTCGCGAACCTAAGTTAACACATTAACTTCATTAGGCAAGGTAAGGCAATTTTATTTGTATAGAACACTTTCAACAGCAGGGTAATTCAATGTGCTTTACATGATTTGGTGATTTAAAAAACAAAAAAACAAGTTAGTTACCATAACTATGCAGATGATACTCAGCTTTATATTACAATGTCATCAGGTGACTTTGAACCCATCCAAATGCAAACCAAAAGCAAACTGAGCAAATCAATTGATGGATGGGCCATAATTTTCTCCCACTGAATATAAACAAACCTGAACTAATTACTTTTGGACTCCGAACCTCCAGGGTCACATAAAGGCAATAACAAGATCAGCCTTCTATCACCTGAAGAACATTTCTTGGATTAAAGGACTGATGTCGTAACAGAAACTCGAAAAATGTATCTTTATTTGGCTTGATTACTGCAACAGTGTCCTCACAGGCCTGCCTAAAAAGTCAGTCAGACAGCTGAGCTGGTCCAGAACTATGCTGCTCACATCCTCACTAGAACCAGGAAAGTAGAGCACATCCCCTCAGTTTTAAAGTCCTTAAACTGGCTCCCTGTTGCTCAGAGAATAGACTGTAAAATACTTTTACTAGTTTATAAATCAGTGAATGGCCTAAAGCCAAAGTATGTTGAAGATCTGCTGTCACTATCCTAACCCCCTAGACCAGTCAGGTTCTCTAATTCCAGTCTGCTCAGCATCCCTAAAAGCAGAACCAAATATGGAGAAGCAGCTTTCAATTTCTATGCTCTTTTAATCTGGAACAAACATCGAGAAGACTGCAAAGCTGCTGAAACACTGAGTTCCTTTAAATCAAAGCTAAAAACCCATCTGTTTAGAGATGCCTTTCATTAATTGATTAATATTAGCTGGAATGTCATAACTGTAGTTTGTTTTTTAATGCTCTTTCTGTTTTCGATGTGTTGTCTGCTTTTATTGTTGTTTTATTGCCGCTTTAATTTGATCCCCTATTCATTTAAAGCACATTGAATTGCCTTGTTGTTGAAAGTGTGCTATACAAATAAATTTGCCAATTTTTTTCGTTTGACATCTGAGTTTATTTAACTGCTGCTATAAGGTGCCACATCATGGCTGAATGAGGAAGGAGCCTGTCCCAAAAGAAGTCCTGAAAGCCCAAGCTATCAGTTTATCCGTCCTCTCTTTGAGGTTTCCTATGTTTAGTGATAATGAGTTGCAGGCTCCTTCCTTCCATCCTTCCTTCATTCCATACTAACCCAACAGTTTTTCACAGATGAGCCTATGTTTAAGATCATGAGCTTCTTTCTTTCTCCATCACTTTGGTAAAGGTTAATCTTGCCTTGTATATCCAGAAAATCTTATCCAACGTATTTTTTGGCAGATTTTTGCACTTTCTGACAAAACCCAATCTGGCCTTCCTGTTCTTCTTGGCTTTTGTTACATATTGTGCTCTAAGTTATATATCAGATCCAAATGCAAATAAAAGCTCAAATGTTCATCTCACATTTACAGCCAACAACAAAAATAAAGACACTGACCTCACAGCGCCAATGCTCTTGGAGGAAAGTGCAACCAACTTTGAACATCGACACACACCAAGCATATTTTGTTTGACAAAAACATTCCATTGGTAGTTATTCTGTGACCATCTAATTCCCTACTCACTGGTTCCATATGAATGAAGTAGCCTGGTACTTTTGACCTGGTTTTAAAAATTACATACATTTTGACACTGCTACTTTCTTCAACTGCTCTAATTGCATTATTTGCTGTTGTTTCAACTTTTAACTTTATGTTTTCTCTCCATACAGTAGAAGCCTCACCTGGTCTGGCAGCCTGCTCAGCGGTGATGTCTTGTTATAGGGGGGCATTGGCTTGGACAATGCGCTTAGAAACTCAACATTCTCCCTCTCCTGTCTCAATATTACACTTTCTTTAACATAGAAAGTACTCCTAGATATGTATACTTCTGCTCTTTTGTGTCTCTGCTCTGTCTTCTCGAACCCCCCAGTCGGTCGTGGCAGATGGCCGCTCTTACCGAGCCAGGTTCTGCTGGAGGTTTTTATTCCTGTTAAAGGGGAGTTTTTCCTCTCCACTCTAACTATATGCTTGCTCAGTATGAGGGATTGCTGTGAAGTCAACAACACAATGTAGGCAACTGTCTACTGTCGCTACTATATAAATAAACTGTATCGAACAGATAAATGAATTGAATGTCAATGAACTGAACACATTCTTCAACAGGTTCAGTTCAGGATCCTCCTCTCCTGTCCCTAGCCAAACAGACATCCCACTCTCCTCTGACCCATAGCTTTCCTGTCACACCTCAGATGTGTTATCCTTCACCTCAGTCATGGACTCTTCTGATTCCACAAGTTTGTCTTCAACCAAATCAGGAGATGCTGCTACCCCCTTTGCCTCCCCCTTCCACTTGTCTGTCTCTAAAAGTCTGGAGAAGAGGCAGCTGGACTAGAACAAGGCTCCAGGTCCAGATGGTTTCAGCCCCAGAGTCCTGGAGGCCTGTAGAGAGCAGCTCTGTGGGATTCTGCAGCACCTCTTCAACCCTAGCTTGACCTAGAAGAAGGTCCCAGTGCTGTGGAAGACATCATGCCTTGTTCCAGTACCAAAGAGAACTCACCCATCACTCATCAATGACCATAGACCTGTTGTCCTGACATCCCACATCATAAAGGTCCCGGAGAGACTCCTATTGGCCCACCTGAATAAGCAAACAAGAACCTATCAGGGCCCGCTGCAGTTTTCTCATCGCTGTGGAGTTGGAGTTGAAGATGCCATCACCCACCTGCTTCAACCATCCCACTGAAATCTGGACAAAGCAGGCAGCACTGTGAAGATCATGTTCTTTGATTTCTCCAGTGCATTTAACACAATTCAGTCTGATTTACTTTGTCAGAAACTCCAGAAGACCCAGGTGGAGCTCTCAACAATTGCTTGGATCAGTGACTACCTGACAAACAGACCAGTTTGTGAGACTAAAGAGTTATGTGTCAAAGCAGGTGGTCAGCAGCACAGGAACACCACAGGGGACCGTACTCTTACCATTCCTTTTCACTCTGTACACCTCAGACTTCCAGTACAAATCAGAGACCTGTCATCTGCAGAAATACTCAGATGACTCTGCAATTGTCGGGTGTATCAGAGATGGACAAGAAGCTGAATACAGAGAGCTGGTGGACCGCTTTGTGGCATGGTGTGAAAACAATCGTCTTACTTTGAATGTGAACAAAACAAAGGAGATTATTGTAGATTTCACAAGAAACAGGGATAAGTCAAACACTGTCTCCATCCAGGGAAAAGAACTGGAGGTGGTTGAGGAGTATAAATACCTCGGAGTTCACTTGGACAACAGACTGGACTGGAGACAGAACCGTGAGGCCGTCTACATTTTTCAAGGTTTGCAGGAAGATGTTACAAATCTTCTACAAGTCTGTTGTGGAGAGTGTAATCTCTTCAGCCATCAGTTGTTTGCGTAGCAGCATCAGAGCCATGGACTTAAAAAGGGTCAACAACCTGATAAAGAAAGCTGGCTCTGTTCTTGGCACTACAGTGGAACCACTGGAGAAGATCATGCAAAGAAGAATTCTTCATAAAATAAAATAAATGTATGGACAACCCCGAGCATCTTCTCCATGAGACTATCCTACAACAACAGAATGTGTTCAGTTGAAGGTTTCTTCAGTTTTGCTGCAACACAGTCATCAGGATCTACAACTCCATTAAAAATTAATTGTATGAGCTACAACACTTAATTTCCCTCTGGGATCAATAAAGTATTTTTGAATTTGAATTGAAATGAAGTTGAAATAGCTCTGGATAATAATGCTAATAAAATGCTTAAGTACAGAAAATTATTTTTCATTTTTCCAAAACATTTTAGTTGTCATATGCTGTGATTTGCTTTCTCAAAAGTAACACACAAATGTGAAGATTTCATATAATTTTTATTCTTTGTGATTTTAACCAAACAGTGTGAATTTCTGCAAAGGACATTAGTTTGTTTACTAAATGAAACAACTTATTTCTACCACATTGTAAAACCTTAATATCCATGTTTGACACAACAGTTCCCTGTTCACAGCCCTGGTCAGCAACTCCAGTACAGCAGTGTCTGAACTGGTCAAAATTGTGAATTCAAAAATACTCTGGCGTCAGAAACATTTTTACAGTTTTTAATTAAAAAAACTCCAACAATAATGAGTCATAATCAATTGCTGTACCTGCTTAACCATAAATTAAACAATGACACAAATTAATAAAACAGTCATGTTTTGGAAGAAATATCATCTGTAAATGATTGTAGATTACAGCCATATTCGCATTATTCAGGTGTTTTCTCTAATAAGATGATTTTAACAATTGTGCAGCAGTTGGTAGCAGTGTTCTCTTAAAGCAAGTAGGTCCTGGGTTTAAATCCCAGCCCTAAGGGTCTTTCTGCAAGGAGCTTGCAGCGTGAGTTCTCTCGGGGTACTC
Organism: Valencia hispanica; assembly: GCA_963556495.2. NCBI lineage: Eukaryota > Metazoa > Chordata > Actinopteri > Cyprinodontiformes > Valenciidae > Valencia > Valencia hispanica. The sequence goes on from OY747710.1 coordinate 46,602,507, forward strand.
CTGCTTCCTCTCACAGTCCAAAAAGATGACTGTCAGGTTAATTGATTACTCTGAATTTTCCTTAGGTTTATCTCTATGTTGCCCTGTGATGAACTGGTGACCTGCCCAGGGTGTACCCTGCCTCTCGTCCAATGACTGCTGGAGATAGGCACCAGCTCCCACCCCCACTGGCCTGGACAAGCAGGTATAGACGATGGATGAATAGAAGCTTTATGAAGCTCATATTTCTGGTTATTTTACTCCACCAGCTTAAAGCTCTTAGGATTTGTGATCATACCAAAGTGGCAACAACTATTCCTCATATAATTTTCTTCAGTCCAAACATTCAGATCTGACACTCCACCTCCATTTTCTGATCAGAACTTGGTTCCTTCAGTTAATGGAAGGCTGGAACTCTGACCAGGACCGTACAGGTGTGGTTACCTCATGTAAACTGTCATCATCCGACTTTAATCCTTTTTGACTCAGCTTTCAGTCAACAAATTACATAGTGCAGAAACCATGACCAATGTGATATACATTAGATTTGGCTATCAGGAAAATTCATTAGAAAACATTATTTCTTGCCAATTACATTTAAAGACACAAGGTGAAATCTCCAGCCTTCAGAAAGGCTTTAACAAATAATGAGACGGTTAACGATGAACTTCAAGTTTTATTTTCAGTTCAGTCAGAAGGATTAGCACAGCTCTGTGTCCTCAGCTGTGTTTACCTGGTGCCGTCTGAAGCCCAGGCTCCCCAAAGTGTTCAAGTAAAACTGACAACTGCTTAGCAGCCAAGCGAAAGCTCAGTTCAGATCGAGCCTGTGGAAATCCCGCCTGAGACGGCAGAGCCAGGAAGTGGCGCTGCCAGGAGGCATCTAAGCTGCTGTCTGCTCTACATTTGCAGTGCATTGTGGGAGGGTTCAGACAATTAGGGACTGATTTGACACATAAATAGACACCAGGCGATAACTGACGCGTGTCAAGACAGGGATAGTGCAATGTCTCACACCTCCAAACAGTCAAAGAAATAAGTGTTACCCGCCCCCCATCCCTCATTGGTTTCACACAACGAGATCCTAACAGGACAGTTTACCAGCAGGCGCCACATGTACGTGTGACCTGCTAGTCGCCTTTCTTTCGGAAAAATGATTTTCTCTCTGAAACTCTGTCTTTGGTTTCCTGCAGCTTCTCAGAAAGCTTGTCTTTAGTCTCTTCCATTTTCTCAGAGATGAGTTCTTTTGTTTCCTCCATCTTTTCTGTGAATCTCTCCTTCGTCTCCTCCATCTTGTCCTGGAAGTACTCCTTGACTGGTGGCGGTGTGGACATGTAGCTGTGTTTGCGGAGGTACTGGACAGACAGTGAGGTTCCACCCAGAGTCACTGCGTATCTAGCTGGGGTTACAATCTGTAGAAGAAATAAAGGAAAACTCAGGGTGCCGATCCAATCAGATAAAAATGCTGATGCCATTCTTTGAACCCAAAAATCCTGGATTGGACAGAATGGTCTGTTCTCCAAACCAGAGTGTTTACACTACCTTATACATGGCGTAGGCGGTAAGTGCATAGCCACTCGAGGAATCTCTCAAAAGGCCAACTAGTGATTCTGGGAAACCAACCATCTCCAGGAACGGCACTACATTCACACCTCTGTGGAGAAACACAATTCAAGAAATGACAAACTTTTATAAAATTCCAAAAAATATGAAATATTCTGTTCATTCAGATAACTTTTAAAATCTCTTCTCGACTTTTGAATAAGTGAAAAATCCTCATTCAAACAACAGCTAGTTTACAGTTCAGAAGCATTAGAAGTTAACTCTAATGGGACTCACTTCATAGCAGCATAATAGAAGGTTCCAAACCAGATGGAGGACGTTGCCAGGTGAACGGGAATCATCACCTTCCCATACTGTTTAAAGGTCTTCTTAAACCTCTGGAAAAGGCCGATGGACTTGTCCTGCAGCGGGTCGACGTCCACTCCCTCAGCCTCCCCCTTAGGGACATCCTGTGATGGCGATGTGGACTCAGGTTGTGCTCTTTCATCCTGTGGGGGCTGGTGCTTTGGTTGGTGCGCTGCTCTGCTAGAGGCTGATGCTGAGACGCATCTCTGGCTGCCGGGCTGCAGCGGCAACAAGCGGAGCACGCAGAACCTGGACGCCGCTGGATGCTCAAGGATGGCAGTACCCACCGCGAGCGAGCGCACCGCCACCACCCGCCACAGTGTACCGTGAGTAAGGACGTGTTGCATCATCATCATCCGCCGCCTCCTCCTCTCCTAATCCTTCTTCGTCCTGTTGCTTTAATGGTCAACCACAGACTGGAGGGAAATAAATAAAATCAGCTAAACTTGTGTGAAAAGTAATTGCCTCCCTTGTTAAATCCAGAATTAACTGATTAACTTTTTTTGTTGCTTCCAATAGCCAAAATCAGGCCTGATGTGTATAATCAAGAAATCACTTAAGAGAACCTTCCTGACATCATGAAGCAGACTAAACCAGAGGTGGGTAGAGTACCAAAAATTGTTCTCAAGTAAAAGGTAACCTTCCAAGAAACTACTCAAGAGCAAAACATATTTGGTAAAAGGGCTACTCAAGAACTGAATAAGTTAACATCCGATTTACTATTTTGAAATGATCAGACAAATTATGCTATTTTAAAGACCAAATTAAAAATTATTACACATAAAAAATATAATCACAAATTCAGGCAAAAAAAAACTTCTCCAAATGAAATTTTCCATATAAAATTTTTAAAACTAATAGTTACAGCAGGTAATTGTTGATCTCAAAGTGTCTCAACAGGCTCAGTGGATAAAATCTACCTTAGAACAAAGCTGGTGAACAAACAGGAGGTCTCACTTGAACATATACTGTAGGTCTGCATTTGGTGCATTTATGGTTAAAATCATTATAATGTTACTAACGTAAAAGTAAAAAGTAAAGCTACTCCTAAAAGTAAATTTTTTCCCAAAAAGTTACTTAAGTAAATGTAACTAACTACTACCCACCTCTGTGGAGCAGGAAGTACCATATAAGGAAATCACTAGCCTAAAAGATATTGTCCACCTTGGACCACCTGTGTTACCATGGTACCAAGCTAATCTCTGAGTGGAGCTGCAGTAAAATTGATTGAAGATATTTTATTACAGCCTATTGGTCTATAGCCTAAATAACTTATCTTTGACTCTTTTTCTTAACATTATATCAGTATGGGACATTATTCTTATTTTCTGCTTAATGAGGCCATGTCATAGAAAATATATCCCCATTTCATTTCAGAATATATCATTCTTAAAGCCAAAAACTTATTTAGGTCTAAAAAGATAAGGGTTTCAGGTAGTTGGGTGGTGTGACAGTGTTTCTGATCTGACCAGGCTTACCTCTTTCTTTAGCCACATGTTCAGGTCATGTTGTATTAACTGCCGCTCAAAGACAAACTGTCAGAGCTTCCTTTGGTCTCTCACTCTGAAGACTGCTTGTAACATCACTGCTTAAGGCCTCTGGTTCCTGATTTAAGGAGAGTAGCAGCCAAGTGCTTTCAATCCAAGGCACTTGATTAACATGCCATCCAGAAGTGTGACAAAAGCTATTAAAGCTTAGATGTTTACAGTTGTGTTTTAACACAATTCCAAAGAGGAAAGACATCAGAGTTGACCTTAGAGAAGCAATTGCTGCCACTTTCTCATTTAATTGAATGAGAAAGTGTGTCCAAACTTTTGGTCTGTGTATGTATATATATATATATATTTAATAACTATGGGGAATGTTTCAGCATTTTATCCCAAAGTTGGATGATGTGCAGCAAGGATTTTTGTTCTTTTTTTAACAACTGGGAGCAGGTGATTAGCATCTCAAAAGCTCAAATAATACCTGACCTATGACCCCATATGCCAGAGGAGTTGAAAAGGAGGCTTTCATGGACACCGAGCAGGACCAAAGAGCAGAGAGAGAAAGAAGTTCAAACAATCTCTTCTATCGATCATAATGGGCAAGGATCATAACGTAGACTCCAACGTCTCTCTGCTCGGCTTTCTAACCGTACGACCAGACAGAGATTTAAAGAGGAGCTGCAAAAGCAAACTAGCTACATTAGCTAACAACTTGCCAACAACGGATAGTGTCATCCAGGACATGTTACTGTGGCTATCTCCTTTTTCTATTTTATCGTTTTTTACCCCCCTTTTTACTCTTTTACGTATCTGTATGTATGTGTAGGTATATATACATTCTTATATTTATTTATATTTCTGCATTTATTTCCTACTGTACAGCACTTTGGCTGACTGTACTTGTCATATTGAAAGTGCTGTAAAAATAAAATGGTATGGTATTGTAATATCGTCTCTGCTGAATAGAAACTGAGCTGTTAGCATGCCATGACAGTCATGTGACCGTCAGAAGCCTCTTCAGATTCGTTGCAAGACTGACTGCTACTGAATATCTTTCCTGCTGACAGCACACTATCTACAATGACTCTTGGAAGATACTTGGATGATATGAACCGTGACATTTAATTTCCCTGTGGGATGAAATAAAAGGATTTTTGAATTAAATTGAAAAAATACCCAAGCGCTAAACCTCAAGACTTTACACGTTCCAGTTAGTTTATTAAAGTTGATGACAAAAACATAGACTAAAGTAGATATAATTGCCCATAATGCAAAGGGCAAACTTTATTCATGTAATTTGCTATCCTTGGAATGGATCCACAAACCTGGGCAGACAATGAACTACTCAGTATCACACAGTACTCCAGAGGCCACCTGTCTGACATAGTGATGCCGCGCGACCTAACCGATGAGGTCGAATATGAAATACTGTCGACGTCAGTTTTTGCCATCGAGCATAAAGTTTCAAACGACCAAAACAACGTATTTCTCCCAAACAACTAGTTGGTGCTGCGCGCTTTAGTCGCAGACTTCCGTTCAACTCAAATGACGGCCTTCCTTAAGTCTTCCTCCCATACCAAAAAAGTAAAATAAAAACAAAAACAAAAAAACTAACAAACAATCATGGCCGAAAAAGAAGAAAGTACGGAGCCGGTTGGTAAACGTTTTAGACCAAAAGGATCAAAAGTGTGGATATATTTTAGGCGAACCGAAGATAAACGATTAGTTTGTACCCCCAGCAAGGCAATCTATTGAGCTTAAAGTCATTCGAGGTCGTTTGCTCAGCAGATAGCTCGCCGTGTGGCCCAAATTCTGATAAGTTTTCTGCCTCATTAAGGCGTTGAGGTGAAAATCAAGCTGGTTGATCTCACTGTATCGGCTCTACCTGAGCTGTGTGCCTCAGGGCAAATATTCAAGTGACCAATCAAAATACGTTTTCCACTCTCATGATTCAAGGTGGCAGCCCCCTGTCTTCACGTCAGAAAAATGAATGAAACGGAGACAGAGATGCATTTGGATATGGAGGAAATGCTGCTACTTTTTTTCTCCAAATCTTTATTGAAGGATTTAACAGCAATACACAGAAATGGCACTGTGTAAAAAGTTCTCATACAACATATGGCTGTTAGTACACAACAAAATATTGTCGCATAGAACAAAAACATTTTCAATTTCTTTATCTATAAAGACATTTATAAGAATTTGAAAAATTAAATAAGAATGTAGTGAATTAAGAATTTTATAAATGATTAATTAATTAATACTTGTAATACTATTTAATTAAATTCTCAATTAGTGAATTAAGAATTTAATAAATAAAATAAGAAATTTATTCAATTTAAATATTTTCAGTTTTGTGAATTTAATGGTAATGTTTACTGAAAATAAAATGACGTCGAAATAAATTTTATTTTTCTTCTTAAACAAAATAATCATTTAGACTAATCGATTAGTCGGTAAATTAGTCGGTAGACTAGTCGAGATGAAATGAGTCTTTTGTGGCTGCCCTAGTCTGACAGCACACTCTCACACCCTGGTTTGTGATTTTATACACCTGAGGTTAAATGTAAATAACTTTAGAACCTGGAACAGGCCGGATAATTTGTGGTCTGTCCTGGTATGTAGAAACTCAAGGCTGTGGACAAGTTTACTTTTAGCAGCTAGCCCAGCCAAAAATCCAACACTTCATTGGTAGTCATTATAGCTTCCTTTAAAGTAAAGCCATTAGTGGCGCTATCATATCATATCTTATCTTATCTTGTGAGCTCTAAGAAGGAGTTGGAACCTACAGAAAAGGTGTTGTTTACAGAGTCATGCTAAGCTAGCTGACATTGGGCAGATAGTACTGGAGGACAAGAACCAAGGTTCTAATTCCATCAGTTAGAAGGAGCTAACCAGCAGGTTAAGGACCACAGAGGTTTTTATCGCTCTAAAGAAGGCCGAGTAAACCTGCTAAAACTCCCGCAGACCCGGAGGTCAGGAAGGACCACAGGATGGACAGCTGCCAACTTTGCAACGGACGTTAGCTAGTTAGCTTTCAGCTAGCGGCCCTGCTAAAGCTAGCTACCAGTAAAACAAGCTGTTATTGGCTGAGTCAGATAGACTATAGTTAACGGAAGACAACACTGAACTTACACGTTGATGGGGTCAAAGTTAAGCAGCACGACGGAATCTTCAAGGCCATACAGCAGTGTGCAAAATGTCCCAGGACCACATTGACTACTGAACAGTATGGACTCCAAGGAGAGCAGCATGTCCCAGTGTGTCCCACCCCCAACCGCGCAGGGAGACATGGGAAATGTAGTTTAAAAAGTGCCGAGCGGCAGAAGGCTAAACGAAGTTGAAAAATACGATTCCCAGCGTCCAAAGCGTGAATACGATATCGTTTATAGAGGGGGGTTTGGTTCATGTGGCTTGTTTACCACCGACTGTAATAGTGGGTCCGCACCATTTCTCACCCGGCGAAAAAAGTTCAGGCCCACCAGCGAGAGTGGCGCTATGTCCATCCCAAGATGTCAGAAATCGGAGCAATACAAAAAATTCAACTCTTTATAGTGTATCAGAGAGGTAAGTAATCTAAATAGTTAATCTTTTGTTATCGCCCAATTACGTCGTTAGACATTAAAGGCGCGATGCACTCAGGTTGCTTTTGCAGGTCAAGTGTGGATTACTATACATCCTACCAGCAGAGCTGTCATTTATCGAGAAAGCACCTCCCACACCATCTCGCCATCACTTCTTGCTGGATGTCCGCCGGGTGACTATTAAGGAATGCGCCCCGTGTGCTAAGTTCAGCAAGTACCCACATACCCTAAACTTACTTCAACGCAGGTCAACTCTAAATATGACATATAAATAAGTCTGAAAATCACTCTAATCACCTACAGTACAACGCACTCTATATTATCAATTTCAATGATTAACATAAACACACACAAATTAATGTGGTATACACAATTGTGCAGCAGAGGGCGGCAGCGTCTCACTGTCAAACCATCCATGAAGAAAGAATGCAAGTTTAAACATTCACTAAATACATTTCACCTTTTAGGAATAAAAAGTGATGATATATTACTGTAATAAGTTCCTGTATTGTTTGAAACTTTTACCTACAGGCAGCCCATGATGACTTAATGTGACTGAAGATCAGAGCATTCTTCCTTTTATTATACTTGTAAATTTAGCTTTATGTTTTGATCTATTTCAGAATTTGTCCCAGTCTCTGTTTTAAAAAAAAAGTATTTTTAATGTAATTATGTTCGGCTCAAAATTGCAGTCTTTAGTTCTGCGTTTTTCTCTGTTTGATGAACTGTGATTAATGTTTTATTTTGAAACCTCTTTTTCCTTGAGGCGTGTGTTCTATTTACTTCATGTTTTGCTGTTGCTCCTGTTCCCGAGTTTCTTTTTGAATTCTTCTTCTTCTTAAGTTCAATTGGTTGTGTTTTGGTTTGCACATTTCTCTGGTTTCTCTGTCCTTACTTCCCTGGTTCCCTGGGTATTCTGTCTATCAGCTGTTTTCTCCTATTTCTTCTTTTTAACTTCAGTTGTCTGACTTCCCTTATGATGCAGATATGGACCCTCCAACCATTAAGTTATGGGCAAGGATAATTTTTTCAAAGTAGGCCTGTTTGTGAAGAAATGCGATCCTGGTATTGAAGTTTAAAAAACGTTTTCTCTTCCTATTGTCCGTGCAGTAGCGAGGAAGAACCCCTCCCCTCCATACCACAAAATAGTCTGAGTGAGTTCATGAATGATGAGTTAGTCACTATGTATGTTCTCTGTTGCATCTACATCACTGTTTTATTTTGTAAAGACACAATGTGGTGGATGCTTAAAATGCAGATTTCACACAAGAAGGCCTGCTCTTATGGGGAAGGGCTGTGGTTCAGGAAGTGTGTGTGATTTTGAGGGAAGAAGAAAAATTGGCGGGAAAAAGAAAGGACTTTGTATATTTTCTGTTGTTGGAAGTTAGCCATTAAACAAGCATAGACTGCAAATACCTTTTCTCGTCTCTTTCCCGTCAACTTCCACATTGGTGACCCTGACGACAGAACATGTAATCTGAAGACCACTCAGCATCCGCGGCTGCAGCTCCTTTCCTGGCGGCCGCCACTGTGTCTCACCCGGCGCTGCTTCTCCCACTGTTTTTGCGGCTTCATGGTTAAGCTTCCGGTGTTCTGGCAGCACGATCCAAAGCCCTGGTTCCAGCATGTGAAGACTCAGTTTCACCTCCGCGGAATCACAGCTGATGACACAAAGTATTTTCATGTCGTCGCTGCCTTGGATTCCATTTCAACTCGCCGGTTGATGGGACTGCTACGGAACCCGCTGCTAGCTAACAAGTATGGAGCTTTGAAGGACAGTCTGCTTCGGATTTATCAGCTTTCTGATGAGGAGCGGGCTGATCGTCGTCACTGGATGGCTTAGGGGATTGCAAGCCATCTGAACTGATGGAGAGCATGTTGGCACTGCTCGGCTCCGTTGACCCTTCCTTTCTCTTCACCCATCTCTTCCTACGCCAGCTCCTGCCTCCAGTGCGCACCACGCTGGCCAGTTCCACTCTGGTTCGAACCAAGGATTACCGTGGGTTGGCTGAGGAGCGGACAGAATATAGCTTGCATCCAGATCGTACAGAGTGCATGTACTTCTGCCGAGTGGGACCGGAGGTTGGAGAGGCTGTCGCCGTGACGGCAGTCACTGAGCACCGGAAGAAAGATGGTGTGCTTTTATCATCGCCATTTTGGAGTGAGGGCGAAGTGCTGCGTCCCCCCATGTTGCTTTCAGCACCAGGGAAACGAGGGGGCCGGCGCTAATTAGCAGCTGTTAGCGCTGGCAGCTTGGACAAGCTGCTCTTCATAGCTGACACTTCTTCCAGATGACGTCACCTCGTTGATTCAGGGGCGCAGCTGAGCATACTGCCGGTTTCGGTTGCTTTGGGTCAAACACACAGACCTCGGCTGGACGCAGCAAATGGTACCCTTTGGAACGTGGTTTGTGACTTTGTGTTTAAGTGGCCATCAGTTCGGCTGGGACTTTGTAGTGGCGTTCCATTAGTGAGAACATTGAAGATGGAGCGTGCCTGGATCTTCCAGCATGACAATGATTCCAAACACATCGCCCGGGCAATGAAGGATGGCTACATAAAAAGCATTTGACAGTTCTGGAGTGGCCTAGCCAGTCTCCAGAGCTCAATCCAATAGAGAATCTGTGGAGGGAGTTGAACGTCTGTGTTGCACAGCGACAGCCCCAAAAGATCACAAACCTGGTAAAGACCTACAGGAAATGTTTGACCTCTGTCATTGCCAACCAAGGTACAAAACAACATACTGTGGTGAACTTTTGTTATTGACCAAATACTTATTTTCTGCACCATTACACAAATTCATTCTTTAAAAATCATACAATGTGATTTCCTGGAGTTTTTTTCCACATTTTGTCTCTCACAGTTGAAGTGTACCTATGATGAAAATTACAGACCTCTCATCATTTTAAGTGGGAAAGCATTGGCTGCCAAATACTTTTTTGCCCCATTGTACCTTACTGTTTGATTGTGTTGCACTCGTTGCTGCTGTGTTGTTGTTGTTCCAGTGTTGTAAGCCCTGCTTCCGCGGTTCATCACTTCCCGTAGGGTCAGTGCCCAGGCTGATATTAACTTGATTTAACTGGGACGCCAGTTCACATGCAGAGAAATCCAACTTTCTAAAACCATTATCTGGGTGTCCTAGCTTGATTAATAGTAGACCAATTCAGTTTGACTTCAGCTGGATTAAGGTGTATAAATTCATTTCAAAAGTCTGATTTCAGTTGGACTAAGGCAGTTATTTGATTTTCTCTTACTACATTTAAACGCTCTGACTCAGCCAGTTTTTGGCATGGGGAAACCGGACAGTCGCCCTGGGCGGATTTATTCATCATGGCACATAGCACTGACAAAAAAAAGATTTGCGGTTTCCTATCATCTATGTACTGTGTGGGGAATGGATTAATTGGGGCCCCCTGCAGCTCCAGGCGCCCCTACTTGCTGGCAAGGTGCTGATGTGATCATACGTCAGTTCTGAGTGCAGTTTTAAACTGCGTTTTTTTCAAAAATAACCGGCGTTGTATGATCATATTCACTTTTCATAGCACAGACCATGGAACACATGGTGTGAGAAGAGGGAGGGGCGGCAGGGGATAGTTCACCTGGGACTCCCAAATGCATAAGCGTCATTTTAGTTGGGGACACCCGGCAATATTTATGATTGGCAGTTTTGTCCCCACCACTTTTATAAACCTGATGTGGAATTTCTTACCAGCGCAGATCTAACATCCACTTGTGCTCCCAGCAGAACTTCTGGGTAAACAGTATCCGAACTGACTGATATTCCAGTCCAGAAAGAAACATGGCTATATAAAAATACAGCCATGTTTAATTCTGCGCAGATGCTGCAGCTTTCTTTGCAGAGGTTGATGTTTCCTTCAATAAAGGCTCGCGTTCAACGGCAGGTACAGCATTAACAGGTAACTGATTAACTCGTATCTCTTAAATGCAAGGTTTTCTAATTATGCACCGTCACCTGCTCCATGCATCTATGCACAGATGGCTCAGGTCTGTGTGGGCTTCCCCCAGGGGGCAAGGTGGGCACAAACTGTGTGAATTTAGCCATATTTTAGCCCATTTCCCAGTCATGCAACAATTTTTGCGATCAGTTCGTCTTCAAAGCCGCATAAAAATAAATATGGTTTCCCTAAGAATTTCTCCTTGCATATCTAATTTTTCTCAGGTATGTTTTAAATGCAAAACAATTGCATTAAAAGTATACGGTTTATTGTTGCAGAGTTCTGCACTAGTCCAATTTACCAACCCGCAGTTATCTCCAGATCAAATCCCGATCCAACCCGGCCACTCATTTAAATCATCGGTCTGTGTCCGCCACAGCTACGCGTTCAAATGCCTCCTTAACTCTCCATGGTGCTGTCAACTGAGCTCTCAGGTAGCGTTTGTTTTGTTTGTTGCGCATTCTTCTGGGGCGAATATATTATTAATGTCAACACTGTTTTACACTGTGCTACGACGATAAACATCCTTCCCAGACAACAGTCTAATGATGGTTTTCAGAACCGTTTGAAAAACAAAATAAAAGACAACAGGCTTTGAACTTTTAACACCTGTTATTACACCGCAGTGTATATTGTAATAAAACGTCAAAAGGATGAATACCTATATATGAATAGTTCTACACAATAAATATATTGTCCCCAACAATCTTCAAACCACACTCATGTTTATGATTATTGTCCCAAGCAATTTTAAAAACAAACCAATGCCATTCCCAAAATGGAAGGAGCAGGGCGACCTCGACTTTCTTCCAAATACGCTCATCTCATTCAAAATATTATTAATAAATCCCTGCACGTTTTTCTGAATGGTGTGAAATAGCTAATAAAAAAAAATAAATTAAAAAAATTCATTCTTGTGTCTGGTCCTGCGTGACCAGAGTTTTGGGGAATCATGGGAAATCTAGCTTTATCGAATGTCAAGTACCAAATAAACTCAGAGATGGACAGAAATAGGTCAAAGCAATCAGGTCATTGTTGGAGGTAGTGTTTGTGCACCTTAAAAGTGTGTTTCCTGGCAGAAGTGCAATAGTTAAATGATAACTGGATTGTTTGTTTTAGTTTTTTAAATGTGTTATTAAGGGATTTGTGCAATTGACAAATATGTTTCCCTTTCAAGTAAATTGTTATAATAAAAAGCTATGTATGTTGTATGTGCGAATTTTTGTTTTGTTTTTCTCCTTGAAGTCGGGGCGGGGGGGTGATACTCTCGGAAGGGGTCTCGCCTGGGGAGTAATCCAATGTAGAACCGCGACTGCTCTGACTGATAACCAAGTGTAAGCCAACATGGGCTACTGTTACAGATAAATGTGTAATGTACCTTCAATATTCAGTGAAGATGTAAGGTCACTTAATGCTAAAGAGTGGACAACTGCTATGGATGAAGAAATACAGTCTTTTATGGAGAATAATACCTTTGTCCTAAACAGTTTGCCTGAGTGAAAAAAAATCAGTGGGGGATTGGTGGGTGTATGGAATGAGAAATAATGCTGATAGATTTGAAAAAAAATAAGGCACATATTGGTAAAGGTTAAAGCCAGACTTTTTAAGTACAATAAACTATGAAGAAACATCTTCTCCCACTTCTAACTTCACAAGTAAATTGACAGTAATTTGACAGAGAACAGCTTCATGCAAAGTCCTGCAGATCATTTTTTTAACATAATGAAAACCGGAAATGACAGTGATTCTGATTTTATGGGTTGATGATATTATTATTGCAGCCATGATTAAAGTGTTTTAAAAACAGTGAAGGGAATGCCAACAGCAGTGCTAACTGGTTACTGTGGGAGTTTAAATCAAAAGGTGCCCGAGTGTCAAATGAAATGAAGAAATAGTTGCATGGTCAACTTGGGAGGCAGAATATGGACCTCTCTCATCTCTCCTTAAATGACACTAACAAAATCAGCAGTTCCTGTAAGAGACTTGTGTATGTTTGTCAGTGGAAGTTATAGTTAGAACAGGACTGATAGGTAATGTTTGGAGGCTGGTAAATGCTAATGGCTGCGCTGTTCTGTAACTTTATCTAGGTTGATGTTTAGACCAGCTGTATCCTCACCGCTGGTCCTGCACACTAGATCTGAGCTGGAGGTGAAGGGCCATGAATGTAATCAAGACACTGAGTGGTGCAGAACCTCAACTGGTAAAGGAAAAATTCTGCCCAAGGCATTTTGAGGTCACATCCAAACATATAACATAAGCATTAGCCTAAAATATGAACTATTTGAAGAGGAGCATGTATGGAAATGCCACAATTAAATCACTTTAAAGTTCCAAAATTGATAATGAAATTGATGGGGGGTAAAGAAGGCAATATAATACAGTTTCAGTCTTGTCTTGAAAAGGTAAATATATGTTACAGAATGTCATGGGTAGGAGCCCATCTTGGAAGATCTTGTCCAAGGCAAGGAGTTAGCCGATTTTCAGTATTGGCAAGGGACTCTAAATCAGGCGACAATTTAAATAGCGGAAGGTCTGTGATTAAAACAGTTTATTGAACAGGAGGAAATGAAATACCGGGGTGGTCAAACTGGAACTCGGCAGGCGGGATGGCACTGGTGGGAAACAGGTAAGTCGTTAGTTTGGTCTGCAGTGGATCTCCTGGAGAATGAATCTGGTAGATATTGAGAATATGGGTCTTACTTGGTTGTCCCGTGGATGAATCTTTGGAGGAGGTAAGCTGGAGGCTGGGTGCTGTGTTTGAGTGATTGTTGTGGTTCTGATCCGGGGTTTTGTCTTATGGGTTTGTAGGTGAAGGATTCGGCCCAATAGTTGGCTGAAGTGTTGGAGGGTAAAAGGCAGGTGGCTGCGGAGGTGGTGAGATCTGGTTCCTGTTTCCAGCTGTCTTTCCCCTTTCTCTGCCGTCCTGTGGGTAGGCAGAGAGAGGGGAAAAAACAAAAAGCGAAAAAGGACAAAACGACAAAACAAACCAAACATCGTGAACTAAGAACTACCCAACCACATCACACAAAAATGGATATAAAAATACAACAACGTCACAGAAAAACTTATGGTACCGATTAATCAAGATCTAGTAATGATAACCTCAGCCCAAGAATATATCTGTAATCACCAGACCCCACACCTATGTGTGTGTGTGAGCATGCTGGTGCATATAAGGTTTCTCCGTAAGAGTGTTCGATAGCTGGTGTGAGCAGGTATCAATCCCTCTCCCAGGAATCGATGCAGACATGAAGGAGATCAGAGCCAAGACGTCAAAGGAACTCCAGAGCACCAGGCGGACCCGGGCGGGGCCGACCGCATACCCCTAAAGAGGAGCAGAGGAGAACCCCAGGGGAATGTCCACTGGCTACGATGCAGGGGCACGGGGGGCAGTAGTGACGAGCCCATGGGCCCCACCGGCAACCAGCTGGGAGAGCCGGGGCCCAGGGGCGCCAAACCCCCCAGCAGGGACCCGACAAGGGACCGGCCGATGAGGGGTTCCCAGCCCAGCAGGGGCCGCGGCCGGCCACTGGCCGCCACGCGCCACCGCCGCCCTAGGCCAATCCCCACCACCAACATCCCATCGCTCCACCCCTGCCCCACGTCGGGGCACCCCACCGATAGCCGCAGCGGACGGACAGCATCCCCAGGCCAAGCTCAGCCAGCACCTGGACACCAAGTTGTACCAGCTCCCAAGTCCTGATCCCACACAACGCAGAGTGCCGAGACCAGGCATCCAACAAAGGCCAGGGCCGGTCCAACCCGCCAATGAACCGACCACGCACGCAACTGCAGTTGTGTATTAGTTGGATTCTGGACAGAACAATTGATTGGAAGAACTGTAGATTTTAACCAATTTATAGAATATTCTGAAATGTTTGAGTAAGAGTTTATCAACCCGATTACCTGAGAGAAAGAGGTTTGTGAAAACTGGAGAAAAAGTAATACATCATCTGCATAAAGACTGATTTTATGTTCTATGTTATTGCATTTTTTGCCTTTAATATTGTAAGTTTTCCTGATTGCTGCAGCTAGTGGTTCAATAAAAATAGCAAACAGGGAGGGAGAGAGAGGACATCCCTGCCTGGTACCTCTCTGAAGATAAAACCTAGATGATGTTTGTTTATTAGTCCTGATACATGCTGTTGGTGAACTGTATAATACTTTCAACCAGTTTATAAAATAATTTTAAAAGCCAAATTTATGTAAGGTTGCAAATAAGAATTTCCAGTTTACTCTATCAAATGCTTTTTCTGCATCTAAAGATAATATATTAGTTTCAATGTTTTTACAGTAAGAAAAATCTATTAAATCTATTAAATCTATTAATCTATGGGAATTTGTGGATGAACGTCTCCCTTTTATAAAACCAGTTTGATCAGGATGTATTGTAAGGGGGGTTACTTTCTCTATCCTTTTTGCGAGGGCGTTGCAGATTATTTTAAGATCAACATTAATGAGGGATATGGGACGATAGCTGGTAGGAAACACAGGTTCTTTACCTGATTTTAGTAGAAGACTAATGTAGGCAGAACTCATATTTGGTGGAAGTCTGCTTCTTTCCTTGGTTTCCTGCAGCATTCTGTGGAATGTTGGTGCCAGAATATTCCAGAATTCTTTATAGAAGTCTGCTGGAAATCCATCTGGGCCTGGAGCCTTTTTATTGGGCATGCTTTGCAGGGCCTCCTGGAGTTCAGCCGCTGTTAGTGGTGAATCCAGGGCCATCACTTGACTTTCAGATAATTTAGGTAGTGTTATGTTATCCAAAAAAATTTCAATTTCATGATCGAATGGGTTTATCTCTGGTGAGTATAAAGCCTTGTAAAATTGTTGGTGTTGTTTATTCTTCCAGGATCATATACTGTATTCCCGGTCTGATCTTTAATAGCAGATATAGTTGTTTTTTCTTTATTAATTTTAAGCTCGTTAGCCAAAAATCTACCTGATTTATTACCTTGTTCAAAGTTTTCTATCCTAAGTCTTTGAATTAAGAACTGGGTCTGATTATTAATAATTTCATTTAATTCTAGCTTTGCTTTACGGATTTTGCCTAGTCTCCCCTAATCTAGAGAAGCTTCTTACGAATTAATAGTTTCTTCTAATTCCTGAATACGTTTTTCCTATTTTCTTTTTATTTGATGGGAAGGAGATTATTTTACTTCTAATCACAGCTTTCCCTGCCTCCAAAGACTAGATGGTGACGTACCAGGTAGGTCATTATATTCCAAATAAGAAGTCCACTCTTTTTCAAAATATTTAATAAATTCTTTATCCTTAAGTAATGATATATTAAACCTCCAATTTTTGCTTTGAGGCATTTCTTTTTAATTTACTAAAGTTAGAGAAACAGGAGCATGATCGCTAACAGCTATAGGGTGTATCTCAGTTTCTGAAATGTCAGTCAACAGTGAGCTGCTGACTAACAAATATTCCAGTTTAGAATACGAATGGTGGACATTAGAGAAGAAAGTATATTTTTTGTCATTGGGGTGAAGAGATCGCCATGTATCGCAAAGTCTATAATCGCTCATGTACTGTTTGACTATGTCTATAGATTTCCAGCTGCGCTGAGTCCCTGCTGTGCTGAGCCTGTCTATTTCTCCATTTAAACCAAAGTTGAGGTCGCCCCCAAGAAGAAGTGAGCAATCCATGTGTTCAAGGAGCACCGAGAAGAAGGAATGAAAGAATGAGGGGTCATCAACATTTGGACCATATATACTGACAATACATAACTTTTGGTTATGTATAGATAGTTTTACTATAATAAATCAACCCTCTGGATCTGTAACTGTATCTATTACTGTAAAATTAAAATTTTGATTTATTAATATTGCTACTCCCCTTTGTCTAGAGTTATAGCATGCAGAAAACACATTAGGAAACTCAGGGGATTTAAGATCAACTGCAGCTGAGGTAGATTTATGGGTGTCTTGTAATAAGACATCTGCCTTCAATCTTTTAGGCTGGTTAAAAATCTTAACTCTTTTCTCTCTGGTGCCAGCTCCATGAACATTCCATGAGACAAACCTTATAGTAGCCATAGTTTTGAGACAAAAGTTGTAAAGTCCATATCACCATAGAAACAGATAAACACAAGTGCATTATTACTTTGTGCTTGGGGTTGCCTGATTGAAAATCCAAAAGCAGAGATATACGAAAGAGAAAAATAGAAGAAAGTTGCGAAGGTGTTAAGGGTGAGGGTGAGAGAGAAATAAATAGTTATGTTATGAAAAAAATCTGTGTGTGTGTGAGTGATAAAAGTAGAAAAAAGGAGTGACAAAGACATTTTGTGATAGACATGTGAAGATGAGAATAGAAAAAAGAGCCAGTATCCCAGTGCTTAGCCCTGGCCCCGCCCACAACGAGTAATGTAAACAACTTTACAGAGCTGTGCTAACATTAGATTATGGTTGACTGATAAAACAACTCTTATCTGACCAGTGTTAAATGATTAATAAAGCCAAGGAGTAAGCTGGGGGTCCCTGAACAGCTGTCCATTAACATACAGTTGATCTACCGCTACTGTAGCTCTGGTGCCTTCACCGCAACACACTGCTGCATGCTCCAGGAGCCGAGAGCTGCAAACACAGAGCTGCTCACCTGGCGCAGCTAAGCTGAAGCCTGCACATGAAAGGGATGGTCCATGGGAAAAGATTGTCGAACAGAACCGAGCTGAGATGATGATGTTCTGAGCTAGCTGTGGCTCGCACCCACGAGGACTGACTGCTGCCGACACTCCACGCAGCTGCTGCTAACTGGCCATCTAAGAGGTGGCCTCCCTTCTTCAACGCTGATTCCCCAGACAATGGAAACACCCTTCCCTGGAGATCTAAGAATCATTCAAGGAAGATTGTGTCTGGGCAGAGATAAATTAGCATAGGATAAACTAATTAAGGTTTGCTTGATTGTCTATTTTACTGTGTTTTGAAACCCCTTTAGTATGGCAAAATACTAAATTAGATCAGTCACTGCGGTGACCAATCCATAAAAAACATTTAATTATCTATAGGATATTGATTTCTAATTCAGCAAATGATTTAATGAAACATTACTTCCTCCACAGAATGTTCTTGTTTTCAGGTCTGGTTTGCATTGGGAATTGGTTGTTTGAACACAAACCATAAGGTGCTGGTTAGAATTAAACTAATTCAATTCAATTCAGTTTATTTATATAGCGCCAATTCACAACAGATGTCATCTCAAGGCACTTAACAAGAAGTCATTTCAATTTCAATTCAATTCAGTTTATTTATATAGCGCCAATTCACAACAGATGTCATCTCAAGGCACTTAACAAGAAGTCATTTCAATACAATTATACAAACATTCCAATCAGTTAAAAAGTTTCCTATTTAAGGAATCCCAGCAGATTGCGTCAGTCATTGGCGTGAGGTTGGGCAGATTTCCAACCACAGCAATCCTTCAGCAATCCCTCATACTGAGCAAGCATGTAGCGACAGTGGAGAGGAAAAACTCCCCTTTAACAGGAAGAAACCTCCAACAGAACCAGGCTCAGTAGGAGCGGCCATCTGCCACGACCGTCTGGGGGTTTGAGAAGACAGAGCAGAACACAGAAGGAACAGAAGATCCGATATAAGAGAACTTTCTATGTTACAGAAAGTAAAAAGTTGATAACAGGACACAGTGGATCTTCAGTTACTGAGAGGATCATTCCAGTCGATGACCCCCGTCCAACAGGGCATTGCAGCCAAGCAGGATACCAGACCAGGTGTATCTTCGATGGGGAGAAAAACACTGAGAGAAAACAAAGTTAACAGTCGAAATAACAGAATGTACTGTAATACAACTGGAGAGTCGTAGGAGAAAAGGAAGTAGCAGAGTGAAGAAAATTGGTAAGTCTGTCCTCCAGCAGTCTAAGCCTATAGCAGCATAACTACAGAGATAGCTCAGGATGACCTAAGCCACTCTAACTATAAGCTTTATCAAAAAGGAAAGTTTTAAGCCTGGCCTTAAAAGTAAACAGAGTGTCTGCCTCACGGACTAAAGCTGGGAGCTGGTTCCACAGGAGAGGAGCCTGATAACTAAAAGATCTGCCTCCCATTCTACTTTTAGAGATCCTAGGAACTACAAGTAAACCTGCAGTCTGAGAGCGAAGTGCTCTTTTAGGAACATATGGAACAATTAGATCTCTGATGTATGATGGAGCTTGATTATTAAGGGCTTTGTATGTAAGAAGAAGGATCTTAAATTCTATTCTGGATTTAACAGGGAGCCAATGAAGGGAAGCTAAAACAGGAGAAATGTGATCTCTCTTTTTAATATTCATCAGAACTCTTGCTGCCGCATTTTGGATCAACTGAAGGCTTTTAATGGCATTTTGTGGACTTCCTGATAGTAAAGAATTACAGTAGTCCAGCCTTGAGGTAACAAATGCATGGACTAGTTTCTCAGCATCACTCCTGGACAGGATGTTTCTAATTTTAGCAATATTCCTGAGGTGAAAGAAGGAAATCCTAGAAACCTGTTTAATATGGGATTTAAATGTCAAGTCTTGGTCAAAAATAACGCCGAGGTTCTTTACGTTATTACTGGGGGCCAATTTAATGCCATCCAGATGAAGTGATTGACTAATCAGTTTCTGTTTAAGAACTTCTGGTCCAAAGACAGCAACTTCTGTCTTGTCAGAATTTAAAAGCAAAAAGTTTAGATTCATCCATGTTTTTATGTCTTCCAGACATGCCTCTAATCAACCTAACTGACTTGGTTCATCAGGATTAATGGATAAATATAGTTGTGTATCATCGGCATAGCTGTGGAAATGTATCCCATGCTGTCTAATGATTCTACAAATTGGGAGCATATATATGGTGAAAAGAATTGGTCCAAGCACAGAACCCTGTGGAACTCCACAAGTAACCCTTTAGAGTGAAGAAGATTGATCATTTAGACGAACAAACTGGAATCTGTCAGACAAATATGATTTAAACCAACCTAGTGCTGTTCCTTTGATCCCTGCAACATGTTCAAGCCTTTCTAAGAGAATATTATGATCGACTGTGTCAAAAGCAGCACTGAGATCCAACAAAACCAGAACAGACACCAGTCCATTATCTGAGGCCATGAGAATATCATTAGTAACCTTCACCAGTGCTGTTTCGGTGCTATGATAAGCTCTAAAACCTGACTGAAACTCTTCAAACAGTACGTTACTGTTTAGATGTTGACAGACTTGATTAGCAACAATTTTCTCAAGGATTTTGGATAAGAAAGGAAGGTTAGATATAGGTCTGTAATTCACTAAGTCATCTTGATCAATGGAACGTTTTTTGAGTAAAGGTTTCATTACAGCTATTTTAAATCCTTGTGGTACTGAAGTTTTGGTACGTATCCGTTTACTAAGGATAGATTCATCATATCCCAAATGGGGCCAGGAACCAAATGGAACACTTCCTTAAATAATTTGGTTGGGATTGGGTCCAACATACAAGTTGAAGGTTTAGATAAGGCTAATATTTTTTATAATTCCGAAAGCTCGACTGAATCAAAACAGCCTAAGCACAACTCTGGTTCTACAGTTCTTTCCGATACTGCCTCATTTACTGAGGAAGAAGCAATCATGTTTGGGAGGATGCCAATGATTTTATTTTTAATAGAATTAATTTTATTTATGAAGAATCCCATAAAATCATCATAGTTGGCTCAACAGAGCTATGACTGTGTAAGTTTGGAAACTGTACTAAAAAGAAACCTAGGATTGTTTTTATTCGCCTCTATTAATCATGAAAAAGATGCTGTTCTAGCTTGTCGAAGGGTCTTTTTATACAGAAGTAGACTGTTATTCCAGGTTAAATAGGAATCCTCTAGATGTGTAGAGCGCCATTTTCTCTCCAACTTCCTAGTATTCTGCTTTAAAGTACGCAACTCTGCGTTAAACCAAGGAGTCAGCCTCCTATGGCTAGCCACTTTCTTTTTTAAGGGGGCTACACTATCTAATGCCAAATGCAATGAGGACGTAACGGTGTGAACCAGACCACCAATTTCTGAAGGGTTAGAGATAGAATTGCAGCCATCCACTGTGTTACTCTGAGACACTGAGGAAAGTAAGAATGGAACAGATTCTTTAAAAGTTGTTACAGAATTGTCTGATAAAGCTCTACTATAATAACATTTTCTTTCAGATTTAAAATGGTCAGTTAAAGTAAATTCAAACGTTATCAAGAAGTGGTAAGACAGGACCGGGTTATGTGGGTGGACTGTTATTTCCTCACACTCAATACCGTATGTCAGTACAAGGTCCAAAGTGTGTTTACCCGAGTGGGTCGATCCCTGTACTTTTTGAGTAAAGACAATTGAGTCTAAAATAGCATTAAAGGCTGCATTTAGGCTATCACTTTCAGTATCCACATGAATATTGAAGTCCCCCACTATAATGACCCTATCAGTATTTAATACTAAATCAGATAAAAAATGTGAGATCTGATCCAAGAATTGAGAGTAAGGGCCTGGTGGACGATACAAAACCACAAACAAAAATGATTTTAATGTTTTGCAACTTGGATGAGGAAAATTAAGGGTTAGATGTTCAAAAGACTTGTAGCTATCAATTGGTCTGGGACTAATTAGTAAATCAGAACGAAAAATGGTTGCAACTCCTCCTCCTCGCCCACTACTTCTAGGAATGTGAAAATTTAAATGACTGGAAGGAGTTGACTCATTTATACTGACATAATCCTCCTGCTGCAACCAGGTTTCTGTGAGACAAAGGAAATCAATGTGATTATCACAAATCAAGTCATTTACTAACAAAGTCTTTAAGGAGAGAGATCTTATGTTTAATAAACCACATTTAATAGCTTTATTTTTCTGTTCAGTCAAAGTCGTATTTATCTTTATGAGATTTCCATAATTTGCTTTTGTTGGCTTAACTTTTAATCCATTTAATTTTGGCCATGGGCAAGACACTGTTTCTATAGGGTAATGGGTGGGTAACAGTACAGAAGCAGCAGAGAGGTGGGTTAAACTATGACTCTGCTTCCTGGTCTGGACCCTGGGTTGTCAGTGTTTTGGAGGACTAATACATTCGGCCATATTCCTAGAAAGAAGAGCTGCTCCATCCAAAGTGGGATGGATGCCGTCTCTCCGGATCAGACCAGGTTTTCCCCAAAATGTTCGCCAGTTATCAATGTAGCCCACATCGTTTGCAGGACACTCCCTAGACAACCATTGATGGAGTGACAGCATGCGGCTAAACATGTCGTCACTGGTCCGATCAGGCAGGGGACCAATTTCACTAAGCTAGTAATTAAAATATGTTTAAACTAACTTAGCTTCACTGCCAAAACACTCCAATACGAGCCTTGGTCTTTAAGCATACATATTGATACTGAACTATGACATCACAATCCGTTTATTGGTTATTGTTTCTACTTCTTTGCATATTTGTCCATTTGACTGTTTTACTCTCGGTAGTTTGTTTTATCATTCATTCTTCTTTTATTTAGTTTAGTTGTGTGTTACTAGCTTAGTGAGATTGCTGATTAAAACATTTTGACTAAAAGTTGAATTCTTTTTGTAATAAACTTGTATCTTAGAAAGTCGTTTGTTATTGTTCCACATACATGTGCAGCAACTTGCTGTTCAAAGAATGCCAAGAACTTACTCCTTCATCTATTGTTTAATTACCTCAGCCTCATCAGGCAGGTAATCATAAACATTAACTGACCCTGAACTGTTAGGTTTTTATTTTTCCTGGATCCCAGGATGGTGCCCCAAATGCTGTAATTTTTACAAATTATTAATCTTATTAATAATGGCCCTAAACAATTATTTATAATTATTCATAGCCAAAACTTAGGTTTATAGTAGTAGTGACACTAAATAGTAGTGACACCTATCTGTGTCACTACTCAACATCTGCACACCTGAAAATGTCTGCTGTGAAAAAGGTTTATTAGTGGTGAAGCAGATTGTAAAGTGTTCAGTGTTACATCCCATTTAGTGTGTCTTAGCCTCTGTAGCATAAAATGTTCATGCTTTTAAATTTAGAACATCTAGTATCTGAATGCAGATTTTTAGCTGTGGAAAAACTTACACACACATCCACAAACTGAATGAGGGATTTGACTGCATTTTCTGTGGAGTAAAACAATGTGGGGTAAGGCTTACTAGCATTTGTGGTTACTTTCTTCATTCATATCTAATATGGGAGTGCAAAATGTGTGTATGTGTTTGCTTTCTTAAATTGGATTATTTGTAATGTGGCGGGGTTTTTTATTACCACGTATTTCGAACAATGTTTAACCTCTGTAAAGCATTTTGTGCTTTGCCTTGTGCTGTCTGTATAAAAAGCGTTTACTAATTCAGAGGTCTCCAACTCCAGTCCTTGAGGACCACTGTCCTGTAACATTTCAATACATCCCTGCTCCAACATATCTAATTCAAAAGGCCGAATTGCCTCCTTGGCATGTCAGCAGGATTCAACCTTATAGCCATTCTGAACCTTGCTGTTACTTTTTTCAACCACTGCTGTCAGTTAAATTAAATTAAATCTCCCTACCAATGACAATGATTCAAGCTGATGTACAGTATATGGATAGCTTTTAAATTGAAGTTAGTTTTGGATTTACAGTTCTTCATTTTATTGTGCAAAGTGTTTGGGTCCTAATGTTAATGTAACTTCTTTCTTGTGTTATGGTTTTACTAATGTACAGTAGCCGACCTCAAACTTGCTACCTGTAAATTACTAGTCAGGCATTTCAAAAACTAATGTTTCAGAAAGAATTTCAAGCGTGTTCATGCTTTTATAATGATTTAAATATTTTTACGTTTTAAACAAATAGAACTTTATTCTCCATTTGCCTCTGCAATATTATGCCAGGCCTACATCCTCCACAGTTCATACAACTCTGTGACACAGCTGTTATGTGGAAATCCATATTCCTGCTTGTCAGATATTTTTCATGGACAGAATTTTTAGGTTTTTATCAGATGAGTTTGAGTCTCCTTTCTATCTAAAGTGAAATTGTACATGGCGTTAAATTATTTAATCTGGTTAATTATCCCATCTGCCCATTGGCAGAGACTGGATTTGGCTTGTGTTGTTTTGTTTTGCCTTTAAGAATTTTCTTTTTTTCCACAGTCAAAAACACAAAGTAGTTATGCTTCATCAGAGCTGAAGTTGTCTTTAAAAATGGGATGGACTACATCCTCATTCCAGATGTTTTTACATTTATACAGCCATAAAATAACAACTATTTCATGTGGCTTTTATACAATTCAGGTCTTAAGCAGGTTAATCATGAGCACTAACCTTTACCTAACTAGTGGTTTAGATTTAGTGCTTTTATGACTTTCAGGATGAATTGGTGATGTACTCCTGGAGCATGTCACTGTCACCACTCTGGCCACTCCTAGAAGGATTCACCAAGAATTAAAGATTCAAGTTCCCTGTTTTCCCTAAATATTGGATTGTTGGTGCTCACTGTGGTTCACTAGAGTCTCATAGGCCTTAGAAAACGCTTTGCAACCCTTTATACTTATTGACTTTATTTCTTGTTAGTTCTCAACTTCCTAAAGACTAGGACAGGATTTTTTGTTACATTTTTTAAAATCTTTTCACCTTCTTCATGTAATTAGACAGGTTCTATTTAGGGATTTCTGGATTCTACAGTAATCTGTGTGGTAAAAAACAACAACATTCAATGCAGTTTATAACATTACTGAATTCTGCCATTGAATGCAGTAACAATGGCGAGAAGGCCAGTTATCTGAACAAAACAATAATTTGTCACAATCCTGTTGAACTCCTTTTATTGTCTGTATTCTTTCATGAGTCTACAGCTAACATGTCTGAGAAATAAAAGACTAACCTTTGGTTGGTTTGTCTAGTAAAAAAACAACAACACACTCATTGGGCAGTATGAACCAAGACGAAACACTGCATCAAAAACAGTATGGACAATAACGAGATGGTTGCGTAATGGTTAAATTCTTTGATCACCTCAACCATATTAAATATAAAGCTTCCTTTTTTTAAAAGGGAGCTAATAGAAAGTACCCTTGATTGGAGGATTAATGTGTGTCCCACTCTCAATGCAAAGCTTTTTTTGATACTGTCAGCCTAACGGTTTTATTCTGATATTCTAAACTCAGCTTTTAGGTCTTCATTTAGTACTTGTTAAGAAGCCTTGTTGTACAACTAGTACTTTAGGTAATGTTCTTTATTTAGTTCTGATCAACTTGGGTAATGAGCTGTTAAAAATAGTTATCTAGTGAAACTTCAGCTTTTTTGGAAATAATAAAAAAAAATCTTCAAGGATAAAATGTACATCAATAGTGCAAAGCAATAAAAAACTGGAAGATGAGGACAATAGCAGTGAGCATTTCTTTACAATGCAGCGCCCTGTAGAGAATGACTGACATATCTGCCTGTGTTGCATTTGTACTAATATGCTGCAGGCTTAATTAAAGGAGAGGTTCTTATAGCTGCAAGGTAATTGCCATCAAAAGGAAATTTACAAGGCTGATGTTACTTATTTTAAAAAGAAAATAATTGGTTTTGTAGTCTCTGTGTTCCTCAGCAATGTTTGGTTTCTGTGTTCTTTGATCTTTCTCTAATTTAGGCAGGAGTTACCAATGTACAGGAGGTTTTTCTAACAAGCAGCACTTAACGGTAGCCTGCACCAGTGGCATGTTCACAGAGACATCAGTGACTCAGATTGCAATAAACAACATTAAACAACAAAAATAGCCATGCAAAAAGGCCCCAAAACTATTTCTGACTGCTTCGGTGACTGAAGCTGCATTTTTTGAAAAGGTTGCTCAGTCAACAGATGACAGTCACAGCTGGGTTCAAATACTATAGACACAACAGGATTATCATACATCTTAGAGGCACCTGTCACCTCCTCTAAAACACCCTCCTGCCAGCTTCCCTTTCCCTCTTACATTCACAATTTCCTCTAAAGTGCTTCTGTTCACAAACTGAGGTGGATTTCTGGTGGATATATGATTTTAGATTTGTCGTCGTTTCTTAACACACACTGAGTTGTGGCGCATAAGAATACATTGTTAAGCATTCTGTTTTGTTCGTTTTTCTTTATCTCCTTTGGCACCAATTTGCCTGCAGGTGGGTTTGCAATGACTGCATCTGCTACTGTGCTAACAAGCCTACAAACACTTTCCTTGGTTGCTGATTTCCCCCCCAGATGTATCTGATGAAAGACACCTTTCAAAGCAGCTGACACTTTGGAGCTGAAGTTGTCTAAATTAGGGTCACCGACATTTTATTTTTATAATTTTCAGTAGAATGAGTGGTAGGGCAAGATTCCAGATCATGGATGATGGCAGTACATATAATGCTCTGTGGGGGGATACGTTTGTAGCTATATGTCTATATGCTCTCTTCTTGGCCATTAAATACGTATTAATTATAAGTGGCTAGCCATAGGAGGCTGACTCCTTGGTTTAACGCAGAGTTGCGTACTTTAAAGCAGAATACTAGGAAGTTGGAGAGAAAATGGCGCTCTACACATCTAGAGGATTCCTATTTAACCTGGAATAACAGTCTACTGCTGTATAAAAAGACCCTTCGACAAGCTAGAACAGCATATTTTTCATGATTAATAGAGGCGAATAAAAACAATCCTAGGTTTCTTTTTAGTACAGTTGCCAAACTTACACAGTCATAGCTCTGTTGAGCCAACTATGATGATTTTATGGGATTCTTGATAAATAAAATAAATTCTATTAAAAATAAAATCATTGGCATCCTTCCAAACATGATTGCTTCTTCCTCAGTAAATGAGGAGGTATCGGAAAGAACTGTAGAACCAGAGTTGTGCTTAGGCTGTTTTGATTCAGTCGAGCTTTCGGAATTATAAAAAATATTAGCCTTATCTAAACCTTAAACTTGTATGTTGGAGCCAATTCCAACCAAATTATTTGAAGGAAGTGTTCCATTTGGTTCCTGGCCCCATTTGGGATATGATGAATCTATCCTTAGTGAACGGATACGTACCACAAGAATTTAAAATAGCTGTAATTAAACCTTTACTCAAGGAACCTTCCCTTGATCAAGATGACTTAGTGAATTACAGACCTATATCTAACCTTCCTTTCTTATCCAAAATCCTTGAGAAAATTGTTGCTAATCAAGTCTGTCAACATCTAAACAGTAACGAGATGTTTGAAGAGTTCCAGTCAGGTTTTAGAGCTCATCATAGCACTGAAACAGCACTGGTGAAGGTAACTAATGATATTCTCATGGCCTCAGATAATGGACTGGTGTCTGTTCTGGTTTTGTTAGATCTCAGTGCTGCTTTTGACACAGTCGATCACAATATTCTCTTAGAAAGGCTTGAACATGTTGCAGGGATCAAAGGAACAGCACTAGGCTGGTTTAAATCATATTTGTCTGACAGATTCCAGTTTGTTCATCTAAATGATCAATCTTCTTCACTCCCTAGGGTTACTTGTGGAGTTCCACAGGGTTCTGTGCTTGGACCAATTCTTTTCACCATATATATGCTCCCAATTGGTAGAATCATTAGACAGCATGGGATAAATTTCCACAGATATGCCGATGATACATAACTATATTTATCCATAAATCCTGATGAACCCAGTCAGTTAGGTAGATTGCAGGCATGTCTGGAAGACATAAAAACATGGATGAATCTAAACTTTTTGCTTTTAAATTCTGACAAGACAGAAGTTGCTGTCTTTGGACCAGAAATTCTTAAAAAGAATCTAATTAGTCAATCACTTCATCTGGATGGCATTAAATTGGCCCCCAGTAATAACGTAAAGAACCTCGTCATTATTTTTGACCAGGACTTGACATTTAAATCCCATATTAAACAGGTTTCTAGGATTTCCTTCTTTCACCTCCGGAATATTGCTAAAATTAGAAACATCCTGTCCAGGAGTGATGCTGAGAAACTAGTCCATGCATTTGTTACCTCAAGGCTGGACTACTGTAATTCTTAACTATCAGGTAGTCCACAAAATGCCATTAAAAGCCTTCAGTTGATCCAAAATGCGGCAGCAAGAGTTCTGATGAATATTAAAAAGAGAGATCACATTTCTCCTGTTTTAGCTTCCCTTCATTGGCTCCCTGTTAAATCCAGAATAGAATTTAAGATCCTTCTTCTTACATACAAAGCCTTTAATAATCAAGCTCCATCATACATCAGAGATCTAATTGTTTCCTATGTTCCCAACAGAGCACTTCGCTCTCAGACTGCAGGTTTACTTGTAGTTCTTAGGATTTCTAAAAGCAGAATGGGAGGCAGATCTTTTAGTTATCAGGCTCCTCTCCTGTGGAACCAGCTCCCAGCTTTAGTCGGTGAGGCAGACACTCTGTTTACTTTTAAGGCCAGGCTTAAAACTTTCCTTTTTGATAAAGCTTATAGTTAGAGTGGCTTAGGTCATGCTGAGCTAGCTCTGTAGTTATGGTGCTATAAGCTTAGACTGCTGGAGGACAGACTTACCAATTTTCTTCACTCTGCTACTTCCTTTTCTACTACTTCTCTCCAGTTGTATTAATTCAGTTTCAATTCAGTTCAGTCTATTTATATAGTGCCAATTCACAACAGATGTAATCTCAAGGCACTTAACAAGAAGTCATTTCAATACATTTATACAAACATTCCAATCAGTTAAAAAGTTTCCTATTTAAGGAATCCCAGCAGATTGCGTCAGTCATTGGCGTGAGGTTGGACCACCATTGATGCAGACTTTCCAACCACAGAAATCCTTCAGCAATCCCTCATACTGAGCAAGCATGTAGCGACGGTGGAGAGGAAAAACTCCTCCTTTAACAGGAAGAAACCTCCAACAGAACCAGGCTCAGTAGGAGCGGCCATCTGCCACGACCATCTGGGGGTTTGAGAAGACAGAGCAGAGACACAGAAGGAACAGAAGATCTGATATAAGAGAACTTTCTATATTACAGAAAGTAAAAATTTGATAACAGGACACAGTGGATGTTCAGTTACTGGGAGGATCATCCCAGTCGATGCCCCCCGTCCAACAGGGCATTGCACCAAAGCTGGATACTACAGTACATTCTGCTATTTCGACTGTTAACTTTGTGTTCTCTCAGTGTTTTTCTCTCCATAGAAGATGGTGCTCCCAGTGGCTGAACATCCACTGTGTCCTGTTATCAACTTTTTACTTTCTGTAACATAGAGAGTCATAATACCGTTACTGGCAATGCTACGCATCATACAGTATAGAATTGTATGTAACTATGAATTACGTGGTTTGGAAACTAACTGCACAACAAGCTGCCCAATTTTAGTTAAGTTACACCATGCATCTAAGGATGGCGCAGGTCTGTGCGTGCTTCCCCCAGGGGGCAAGGTGGGCATGCACTGTGTGATTTCTGTCATTCTTTTACGTCCATTTTCCAGTCATACAACAATTTTTGCGACCGGTTCGTCTTCAAAGTGGCATAAAAATAAATATTGTTTTCCCAAGAATTTCTGCTTGCATTTCTAATTTCCCTCACATATGTTTTAAATACAAAATAATTGCAGTAAAAGTGTACAGTTTACTGTTGCAGAGTCCTGCACTGGTCCAATTCTACCAACCCCCATGCATAAAGAGGATTTTTTTTACTCGACCCTCACGGTTATCTCCAGATTAAATCCCGACCCAACCTGCCCATTGATTTAAAACCGCCATCGGTCTGTGTCCGCTGCAGTTACGCGCTCCAATCCCTCCGTAACTCTCCATTGTGCTGTCAGCTGAGCTCACAGATAGTGATGCTTTGAATACGAGTCCATGTCTGAGATGATAATCAGTCAGATGCTCTCATAGGAATCTTTTTTTGATTGATTCAGTTACCTGAACTCTGTGCGTAAAGTTGAAAATGTATGCGCGTCTGCAACAAGTGGTCAGCGATGTGAATAGTAAACTGCTTGTGTTAAAAAAAAAAAATGAAAATAACGTGACTCTGTATTACAATAAATTATTTCCCTTTTTATTTCTTTGGAATCTTGCACAGCTGATTCTTATTTTATGCAGAACTGTAGTGAAGTTACAGTTGAAGTTTCAGCGCACAGAACGGTGAGGGTTGCAAGGGAAATGCGATTGTTTTGTTTGTTGCGTATTCTTCTTCTGGGGCGAACATATTATTAATGGAGCCAACATTATTCTTTGTGCTACAATGTAGATAAACATGATCTTTCCCAGACTGTTGTCTAATGCTGGTTTTCAGCGCCATTTGAAAAACAAAATAAAACACAAGGGGCTTTCAATTTTTACAGCTGTTATTACACCACAGTGTATATTGTAATAAAAAGTCAGAAGGATAAATACCTATATATGAATGATTATTTATTGTCCCCATTAATCTTCAAACCACACATGTTTATGGTTATTGTCCCCAGCAATTTTAAAAACAAACCTACGCCCTTGGCATGGCCAATACCAATACCAGAGAGATGCCTAAGGACACCAGGGACAGGATTGTACACCTGCACATGGCTGGGATGAGTCAATCTACAATAGGCAAGAAATAGGTGAGAAGAGATAAATTGTTGGAGCAAGTATTAGAAAACGGAATAAACACAAGATCACAGACAATTTCCCTCGACCTGGGGCTCCATGCAAGATGTGGGATGATCTTGGGAAAAATTAGGAAAAAGCCCAGAACTGCACAAGGGGAACTGTTCAATGACCAGAAGAGAGCTGGGACCACAGTAACAAAGGTTACTAATAGTAACAGGTTGTCATGGATTAAAATCTTTTAGCAGTCAAAAAGTCCCCCTGCTTAAGCTAGTGCATGTCCAGGCCCGTCTAAAGTTTGCCAAAGACCATCTGGATGATCCAGAGGAGGATTGGGAGAATGTCATGTGGTCAGATGAGACTAAAATAGAACTCTTTGGTATAAACGCCACTTGCCATGTTTGGAGGGGGAAGGATGCTGCGTTGCATCCCAAGAACACTATACCCACTGTAAAGCATGGGGGTGGAAACATTATGGTTTTCTGCAAAGGGCATAGGACGACTGATCCGTATTAAGGATAACATGGGGCCATGTATCAGGAGATTTTTAACAAAGACCTTCCATCAGTAAGAGTACTGAAAAATAAACGTGACTGGATCTTCCAACAAGACAATGATCCCAAACACACCGCCCGGGCAATTCAATTTCAATTCAGTTTATTTATATAGCGCTGATTCACAACAGATGTTATCTCAAGGCCCTTAACAAGAAGTCATTTTAATACATTGATACAAACATTCCAATCAGTTGAAAAGTTTCCTATTTAAGGAATCCCAGCAGATTGCGTCAGACATTGGCGTGAGGTTGATGCTAACTATCCAACCACAGCAATCCTTCAGCAATCCCTCATACTGAGCAAGCATGTAGCGATGGTGGACAGGAAAAACTCCCCTTTAACAGGAAGAAACCTCCAACAGAACCAGGCTCAGTAGGAGCGGCCATCTGCCACGACCGTCTGGGGGTTTGAGAAGACAGAGCAGAAACACAGAAAGAACAGAAGATCTGACATAAGAGAACTTGCTATGTTACAGAAAGTAAAAGTTGATAACATGACACGGTGGATATTGAGTTACTGGGAGGATCATCCCAGTTGATGCCCCCCGTCCAACAGGGCATTGCAGCCAAGCAGAATACCAGACCAGGTATATCTTCTATGGAGAAAAAAACACAGAGAGAAAACAAAGCTAACAGTCGAAATAACAGAATGTACTGTAATACAACTGGAGAGAAGTAGTAGAAAAGGAAGTAGCAGAGAATTGGTAAGTCTGTCCTCCAGCAGTCTAAGCCTATAGCAGCATAACTACAGAGAAAGCTCAGGATAACCTTAGCCACTTTATCAAAAAGGAAAATGTTAAGCTTGGCCTTAAAAGTAAACAGAGTGTCTGCCTCATGGACTAAAGCTGGGAGCAACAAAGGAATGGCTACGTAAAAAACATTTCAAGGTTCTGGAGTGGCCTAGCCAGTTTCCAGACCTCAATCCAATAGAGAATCTGTGGAGGGAGTTAAAGTCTGTGTTGCCCAGCGACAGCCCCAAAACATCACAGCTCTAGACAAGTTCTGCATGGAAGAATGGGCCAAAATACCATCTACAGTGTGTGCAAACCTGTTGAAGACCTATAGGAAAAAATCTATCTGTCATTGCACCATTATACAAATAAATTATTTACAAATTATGCAAGGTGATTTTCATGATTTTTTTTTTCTTTCACATTCTGTCTCTCACAGTTGAAGTGTACCTATAATGATTTCCATTATCTTCTGCTTATCAGGTCACAGGGGCAGCAGGTTAAGCAGTGAGACTCAGAGTTCCTTCTCCCCAGCCACATGGGCCAGCCCCCCTGGACAAATCTCAAGGCCTTCCCTGTACAGCTGAGAAACATAGTCCTTCCAGCGTGTCCTCAAAGTCTTGTCCTGGTGGGATGTGCGTAGAGCACCAGGAGGCATCCAGGAGGCATCTTAACCAGATGCCTAAAGGACCTCAACTGGCTCCTTTCAATGTAGAGGAGCAGTGGCTCTACTCTAAGCCCCTCCTGGATGACCAAGCATCTCACCCTAATGTCTAAAGCTGGGATAACATTGTGGGATATCAGTCATCCTAGAGCTTTTCTTTCATTGTGAAAAGAATTGTGATCAAAAGCTGGGCATGTGTATGTGATTCGCAGCTCCGTAGCCGTGCAGTGTGACAGGTTTTCCGCTGGCTGGTTTTGGTCATACGATCACTATCCATCCATTTTCTGTACCCATCCGGGGGGCACTACTTTCAGATGACACACCAAATACCCTCCTACCGGTCTCCCATATCACATTAGCTGTAGCTGTCCAGTCATGTGGGAACACCTCCTGGCCACCAACAGCCTGTCTCAACTTCTCCCTGAAAGCCTCACAACACTGTTCTTTTTTCAGTTCCCACCACCTGATCCTCTGCTCTGCCTTTGTTCACTTCATCTTCCTCACCATCAGTTTCATCCTACAGACCGCCATCCTAAGCTGTCTAGCTACACTCTCACCTACCACTTCCTTACAGTCACTAATAGCCTTCAGATTACAATAACTACATAAAATGTAGTTCACCTGAGTGCTCCTACCTCTACTCCTATAAGTAACCCTATGTTCCTGTCTATTCTGGAAGAAAGTATTTACTACAGGTATTTCCATCCTTTTCGCGAAGTCTACTACCATCTGTCCTTCGTTCCTAACTTGGATTATCCAGGCTAAGAACGAAGGAAGGAGGCAGTTGTAAATGCTTTCTTCCAGAAGAGGCAGGATTTAAAAAAAATAAATTGGACATTTTTTCATCTAATCTCAATAACAGACTGCTGCACTTTTCAACACTCTGTAACTTCTTCAAGTCATCACAAAGTGGTAAAATCGTAAAGGTCACGTCAGACCTTTTGGACAGTTTGAAGCACAACTTTGCACAGAGATTCAATGAGTTTGACATTATCAAAGAGTTGCTGCATGTTGTGAGGATCCCATTCAAGAGCACACCCAATACTTCCCCCAAAACAGCAGAGTTCCTAAAGTTGCATTAAGCTCCCCTGGAACAGGAAATGATTGAAATACAAGCATCATGTGACCTGAAGGATGCCCATCAGGAAAAAGGCCGCACAGCTTTGGAGAAAGTACATTGTCCCAGATAAGTTCCCAAACATTAAACAATTGTCTATATGTGTGTTAATAATGTTTGGATCGTCTTTGCTCCGATCTCTGTCTGCATCGATTCCTGGGAGACGGATTGA
The DNA here is from genome assembly GCA_963556495.2 of Valencia hispanica. Lineage (NCBI taxonomy): Eukaryota > Metazoa > Chordata > Actinopteri > Cyprinodontiformes > Valenciidae > Valencia > Valencia hispanica. The sequence continues at coordinate 46,636,133 of OY747710.1, forward strand.
TGCCTGCTCACACCAACTATCGAACACTCTTATGGAGCAACCTTATATGCACCAGCATGCTAACACACACACATTGATGTGGGGTCTCTGGTGTTTAAGGAAATATTCTTGGGCTGAGGTTATCATTACTAGAGCTTGATTCATCGGTACCATGAGTTTTTCTGTGACATTGTTGTTGTATTTTTATATCTATTTTTGTGTGATGTGGTTGTGTAATTCTTAGTTCACAATGTTTGGTTGGTTTTGTCGATGTTCCTTTTTCGTATTTAGTTTTGTTTTTCCCCTCTCTCTGCCGTCCTGTGGGTATGGAGGCAGACTTCAATGTCTTCCTGTGTTTTCTTTGTTCCCCTTCCTCTCTTGTATTTTCAACTCACCCTCTCTCTTGACTTTTTGTTTCCTACCTTTCTTCTTCATCTTCCTTCTTTCTTCTCCTCAATTTTCCGTCTCCGTGTCCATAACATCAGGAAATAAAAACCCCAACAATTCATAATAAAGATTTTTCACACATATATCAAGTGGAGTACTATAGCAAAAGCTGTACTGCTCCGCTTGTGAAAGTAAATCTGTTGGGCTTCTACTTGGTACTCAGACACCAATTCTGAGCTCCACACTGACAAACAGGACACGTTAAAATAAAAAAAATAAAAAAATAAAATAATAATGTTTGGATCGACATATACGTGCAAATCATCTTTCTCTCACATGAATGCCATAAAAACAGACAATCTCACCCCCTTGACAAATGAGCACCTGCATCATTGTTTGTGGATTGGTGTCACGTCAAATGAACCTAACTTTTCTAGATTTGATTTTATTCACGCAAAAAGCAATTACTGTTACTATAAGTTTCTGGCTCTGATTTCAGTCAAAACTAAAGTTGGTTATGTTTTGCAGTTTTTACTAATTGCACTAAAAGCCAGCAGTTAATCATAATGTCATTTGACTCTTATTCAAATAAAAATGTTGAAAATGCAGTGCTTTCTATTAATGGTGCAATACAAGAGATGGAGTACTGGGAAATTAGAGCCCACTGGCAGAGGCCTTATGCCAATTTGGCCCAATGGAAAATCTAATTGAATACTCCTGTTATAAAGAGTTGGTGCTTAGTGCTAGCTTATTCACCAATGACACATAACTAATTTATATTCCATGGAAACATAAAGTCATTGATTACTAAGCGGAATGTTCTAGAATTTACAACTGATTTTTAACAGTAAATTATAAATAAAAAATAAGTTTGCATCATTTATTTTAAAAGACTCGGTAACAATATTTCTGCTATGTGGGATTTTTCTGAAAACAAATCTTAACTCATGTGTACTCCAGTGGATATTTTTTAACATTTACAGTACTACTGTGATAAAAGATTTTTTTAATTTTTACACATCTTTATAACAGGATCAGAAAGGTGGCTTTCACTGTACATTTTATAAACTTCACTTAAATGCCATTTTATGACCAGAGATTCTGTTAATAATAAAAAGTGATCACGCATTAAATTATAGCTTTACAATTAAAAGTCAACTTCAAAGGCAACACAAAGAGTCCTGATTCTCAAACTGCTTTAGCTTGTTTGTCATTAACAATTTTAAGGGGTGAATCTGAGGCTGTAGCTGTTCTAAATTAAATTTTCCATTATTTAAAAATGAACCTTTAACAGTGACACTGTCTCCCTCATTAACTCCATATTTAACAAGGTCTCAGCTCTTCTTCTTGCTCCCTTTTCTGTTTAGCTAATCTTCATAGTGACCTTCGGATTAAGATGTATTCATTTGTAGTTATAAATTGGAATTTTTGAGTTACTATTTAGAAAAGGCAACTGTAATGACCCCTGAATCCTTATATTTCAGAAGTATCTAAACTACATGCAATATGGTGGCGCAGTGTTTAAAATATAATGGAAGTTGCAGGAATGAACACGCCTCTCTGATGGTCCCAAGCTTTTCAAGTCAGTGACTGTACTGTATGTTTGTCGCTTACCTTAGTGATTGATTGTATAAAGTGTAGAAAAATAAATTGTTGCCGGCTTGTATTGCTACATTATTTACCCTAATCAATATCCCACTGTTTTTCTGAATAGCACGTAGAACACAAGCTCGGTGTGATGCCTTTCTGTGGCCATATACACCCGTAGCAAGATTTTTCTAAAACCGAATATCCTCCCCTTTTCATCTAGAAAATAACATGGGTTCACACCACCTTGTTTTTAGAAGAAAAAAACCCATCCACACCTAACCACATAAGTGGATTGTAAAGCACATTCATAGGCAAAACCTGTAGGAAGCAGTAGTTCCCCAAATCCTATCCAATCAGGATAACTTTCCTAAACCTGTGGTCTTCAACATAGAGCAGTAATTGAGCTTGTAAAAACAAGCAAGCAAAAGAACAATTGATAATACAACATAGCTCTGCTGTTTCTCAGTGTAAACACAGGTCACACACATGATGTTGGATCATTTTTGTTGTGGGCAGTGACATTGCAAAACCTAAAACCCTGGTTATTAATGTCAACAAGCAAACGCTTAAAACTGAGAAACAGCATGGATGTCTTCAGAGCTGTGTTGGCATTGTCAATTGTCCAAGCACTTTTTGCTTGCTTGTTTTTTTTTCCAAGCCCACTTACTGTTCTATGTAGAATGTTTTCTGGAAGGGCCAAAGGGAGACGCAAAGTTATTCTGAATGGATGAGATTTGGGGAACTACTGCCGCCTACACGTTTGGCATGCCTGTGAAGGTGTGGATGGATTTTTTTTCTAAAAATGAGGTGGTGTGGACCCCAGTATTTTTCTAGATGGTAGAGGGAAGAAATTCACTTTTACAAAACCCCTGCTATGTGTGTACTTGGACTGAGATCTGAATTCTGACAGAGGCAAATGGAAAGCATCAGAAGGTTCATATCAAATTAACTAAAAAAGTGACATTTACATTTTTAGTAGAGAAGTCATTGAAAAAAAATCTTGTTTTACAGGAACCATAGACTTCAGGATACCATTAAACTATACGTTTTTCAAAAGAGAGTGTAAAGCAGGGGTGTCCAGTTTCAGTCCTCAAGGGCCGGTGTCCTACCAGTTCTAGATGTGTTTCTGCTCCAAAGCTGATTCAAATGGTCCAACAACCTACTCAGCGTGTCATAATTCTGCAGAGACCTGCTAATGAATCATTTGATTCAGGTGTTTTGTATCAGGGAAATAACTAAAACTTGCCAGATACCACCCCCTGAAAACTGACTTTGGACACTACTGGTGTACAGAAATTCAACTTAATGCTTTAGAAAATATGAGACCAGAGCCTACAAGTGTGTTAGAGGAACAGAATCAACCTTAACTCAACAGAAGTTGATTTCTAGGACAAATCTGGACAAAATTGAGTAGGGTGACTGATTACCTACCGAATCGCAAATGCATGTTGCCAACAGACCATTAAAAATCAAGGCAGGGACACATCAGTCATATAAATTTTTTTACGTTTTTTTGTAAATATACAATATTCTAACCATAAACAGAAAGAAGGGATAATAGAAATTGTCAACTAAGTAAGTACCTTAAAGTCTCAGATTGAGCAAAACACAGTGAAGCAATGTACTAAGATATGAAATAAATATGATATAATAATAAGTCTGAAAAAAAAATTGGAGAGTTGGATAAAGAAAAGAAAAATTTAAATTTTTAGCAAAAATGTTAAAATGCTCTTTAAAAAAATCGGGGGTTTTTGCCAGTGGTTTAGTTTGGGTTTAGATGGAATTAACATTTATGGATAAAACATTCCATTTGAATTAGTTTGGCAACTTAAATATATTCATTTTTGTTTATGAAATGTATTCCAAAAATTATAGTGGCCTCTATAAGGTGAGAAATAATAACCTTTTAAGAGTAAAGTGAACACTAACACCCACTGGCAGTCTTGCGTGAAAATCAAAATGTTCCAAACTCTAAACATGTATATTGCAAAAAACTCTATCCAAACACTATCCAAATCCAATTTTGTCCAAATTTGTCAGAGTTTTAAGAATTTCTTTGTTCTCTGGTTACCCTTAAAACTGTCACCTCCATTAGAATTTTAGGACATCTTGATGTGTTTAGTTGGCTTTGGTTTGTAATTCGTGATCCCACAGCAGAGGTAGTTGCTATATGTTTGATCTCCAGTCCTTCAGTTGTGAAAGGAAACTCTGGTGAGACCAGCCTGTTTGTGTGAACTTCAAGTTTTTTCACAATCTGTGAGGACATTAAAAGTTGTGTGATGTGTCCCCAGCTTTAGGTTCGCCCATTGAAATGAATAAATGAGCTGGAAACATCCCACTTGGCTGCACTCCAAGCCTTCTGCATTCTGTTCAGATGCAATTCTTTTGGCACTTAAGAGGAGGATGAAATGATGAAATGTGGTTAAAACAGTGCAATAGTTGCATCAGGCTGAACTATGGATCAGGACATATAGACTGCAAACTGGAACGGTATAGGGGGAGGGTTGGTTGTTTCTGTGGTTTCTTTTTTTCAAAACTTTGTAATCAATGTTTCAGCTCACCCTGGTTTGATAGTTTGTTGCTTTGTTTTCTTCATGCCTAATATCTTTCTTTGATATCCACTGCCTGTTTTCCTGATTCTGTCTGGCTTGCTTCTTCAAGCACAAAGATTCTGAAACAAAATTACTAAGCCTGTCTTTTGTTATTCATGACTTCCTTCAATGTGAAAATACTTTCTTTGTTCTCCTTCAGATCCTTAAGTCCCTTTTGGTGCTTAATCCATTTTTTTTCATAATTCTTCTTTCCTTATGTTATTGAAGCATTTAGTTTAGCAACATTGGATTTCTGCTTTCTAGATGGATTCAGTTCTTTTGAAATAGTGTGCTTCCCAAGCTTTTGCATCTGTAACCTAAATCAAACAAAGAACATCAAGCCCCTTTTTAAATCTCCTTTGCTTTTGATGCCTCTTTCAACAATGAGGTTCTATCATCACTTCATGTTAAAAAGTGAACAGATCAGATTCCATTAGCATTTTTCTTTAATCTTCTTTACACCTAAAGGACTTTTATAATGCATGTGGGATGTATCATGAGGTATACAATGTTATTCTTTCAATATGTTTGGTAATATTTTGTTCTAAGAATTTATATTACCCATGTCATTTGTAATGTTAATGTACATTGCTGTGAAAAGTGAGGTATTCACTTACTAAATTCTTCGGTTTTTGTTTTTTACATCAAACAGCTTGACAAGATAAATACAAAATGGAGTTAGGATGTCATTTATGAACAGAAACACATCCAAACTAGCTTGGTCCATGAGAAAAATGCATTGTTTTGTTGTTCAATCGTAAATAAACTGTAAATAACCACATTTCTTTTAAACAGAGAATCAAGAATTCACTGTATTAGAAACTGTGTGAAACCAGGAAGTATCCAACAACAAAAAAACTCAAAGATAAGTGTAATGTTTAAATATAAAGTTCAATAACAGATGAGAAACAAAGTATCAGTCTGAAAAATTTTTCACCATCTTTCTAAGGCTTTGAAACTCTGACATCTTTGAATCCTGAGATTCTTATATAGAAATGATCACATATGATACTTCTAAGAGTTTAGAGTGCTTTTGTCATGGTAGGCTCGGATAGACTCATAAGTTACACAACTAGACTCAGGCTCCTGGGAAGAGTTTAAGAAGTTTTTATTATAATTCCTTGTAGGTGACACGGGATGGATGGACCAGGTGGAGATACGGTGGACGCCACTGGAAGGTAAGAATAATTTGTGAGGATCTTCTTCATAGAAAATGGCGAGGATGTTTGGAGGAGGATGGGGTAACTCACTGGGGGAACCTTGTATCCAGACAGGCAAGAGAAGTAGGGATCCAGAATCCTGCGACTTTAGAGAGCCGTATGATTGCCAGGGGAATCCTCTTGTTATAGGAGTAGGAAGTGCTGAGCGTCTGGACTGAACCGCCAGGAGTAGTGACAGCATCCAGGAGGAACGGCCAATAACCCTAGGAAGACGGGCGCCGGTGGGGGAGTCTGGGACTGAGACCAGAGGACGACACTGAGAGTTTGCCAAGGAGCTCAGGTCGTAGGAAGCAGCTCAGGAGGACAACTAGAGAATCAGGAGGACAACACAGGTGAGTAAGGAAGTAATTCTCACGGGAAAGCCAGAGTAGAGGTCAATTACCACTCCTTGGAAGGGAATCATCTGACGCCCGTCTGATGGCACAGCTCTCCTTAAATGCAGTAGGGCTGATGAGGGGATTAGCTCCAGGTGTGTCGGTCCAACACTCAGCACCTGTGGAAAAAAGAGGACATGGCTCCCTCTGCTGGATCCTGACATTACCTCCCCCTCAACGGACGCCTCCTGGCGGCCGACCGGATCTCCTTTCAAAATCCCTGATAAGGGACTGGTCTAAAATAAATGAACGGGGCACCCAGGAGCGTTCTTCTGGGCCGTAACCCTCCCAGTCCACCAAAAACTGATAACCCCTCCCCCGGCGACGAGTCTCCAGGATACGAGACACAGTGTAGACTGGATCTCCGTCGACCATGCGGGCAGGAGGGGGGTTAGGAGGCGATGGACACAAGGAACTAACAGAAACTGGTCTGATCTGGGAAACATGGAACACAGGGTGGACACGAAGGGTAGACGGAAGCTTCAGGCGAACGGCCAAAGGGTTCAGGACAGCAAGGATAGGGAAGGGACCCAAGAAACGTGGGGCAAGTTTCTTGGGAGTGGCTTTCAAGTTGATGTTCCTGGCGGATAGCCACACCATCTGAGCAGGGCTGTAGGATGGTGCGGAGGACCGGTGGCGGTCAGCATACTTCTTGTTCTGCAGGGCGGTACGCTGCAGGGCAGCCTGAGTCAGAATCCAGATCTTTTTACAGGACTTGATGTATGCATTAACCGAAGGGAGAACAGAATCAGGAACCGAGTTGGGCAGCAGAGATGGTTGGAACCCAATAGAGGCTTCAAATGGGGAACGACCAGTGGCAGCGGAGATATGGGTGTTATGGGCGTATTCAATCCAGGGTAAGTGAATACTCCATGACTGTGGATTGTAGGAACAAACACACCTGAGGGCATCTTCAACTTCCTGGTTGAGTCTCTCGCACTGGCCGTTGGTTTCGGGATGAAATCCAGATGATAAGCATGGTTCGGCCCCAAGAGCACGACAAAACTCCTTCCAGACCTGGGAGGAGAATTGGGGACCTCTGTCCGAGGTGATCTCTAAGGGGATACCATGTAAACGGAAAACATGATTAACCAGTAATTTGTCCGTCTGAGCTGCGGAGGGAAGTTTAACTAAGGCCACAAGGTGGCAGGCTTTAGAGAATCGATCAACAATCGTGAGGATGACCGTCTTTCCCTTGGAGGGTGGGAGACCAGTCACAAAGTCCAGAGCGATGTGGGACCAAGGGCGGACCGGGATGGGTAGGGGCTGCAGGAGACCTGAGGGGGGTTGGTGAGTATTTTTGTTTTTATTACAGGTATGGCAAGCGAAAACAAACTCCTTAACATCTTTGTTAAGGCCAGGCCACCAAAAATACCGTCGAAGATAAGCCACCGTCCTACTGACCCCTGGGTGACAGGTGAATTTGGACGAATGTGCCCATAGAATGGCCTTAGAGCGGACTAAAGAGGGAACAAAGCGTCTCCCAGGAGGGCCACCACCGGGGTCAGGTTCCAGCTGGGAGGCGACCTGGATCTGTCGCTCCAGGTCCCACGAAAGGCTTCCGATTCTGCATGAGGGTGGCAGGATGGGTTCAGGGGTCTCGGGATCAGAATCGGAGGAAAACTGTCTGGAGAGGGCATCCAGTTTAATATTTTTTGATCCGGGTCTGAAGGCAATGTCAAAGTTGAATCTAGAGAAGAACAGGGACCAACGAAATTGTCTGGGATTAAGGCGTTTAGCATCCTTGAGGTAGGACAAGTTCTTGTGGTCGGTAAGAACCAAAATGGGTAATTTGGTTGCCTCCAGCCAGTGTCTCCACTCCTCAAGGGCGAGTTTAATGGCCAACAGCTCCCAGTCCCCCACATCATAGCGACTCTCAGTGGGAGAAAATCTTTTCGAAAAGAAGGCACACGGGTGGAGCTTACCATCCACCAGGGAGCGTTGGGAGAGGACCGCCCCAACACCAGTGTTAGACGCGTCAACCTCCATGACGAATTGGATATCCGGGTCAGGTTGAATCAGGACAGGTGCCTGGGTGAAACGATGCTTGATCTCTCTAAATGCGTGATCAGCCTGTGGATCCCAAGAAAACACACGTTTAGATGACGTTAAGGCCGTGAGAGGGGCTGCAATGATGCTAAAATCCTTGATAAAGTGCCTGTAGAAGTTGGCGAAACCGAGGAATCGTTGGAGCTGTTTCCTGGTCTCGGGGGTAGGCCACTCCTCTACCGCCCGGATCTTGACAGGATCCGCCCTCATGCGTCCTGCTTCAAAGATGTATCCCAAAAAGACAACAGATGATTTATGAAATTCACACTTCTCACCTTTCACGAATAGACTGTTCTCCAGAAGCCTGTTTAGGACCAGCCTGACGTGGACTCGATGTTCTTGAATGTTTCTGGAGAAGATTAGAATGTCATCGAGATAGACAAAAACGAAAATGTTGAGAAAATCGCGGAGGACATCGTTAATCAGGGCTTGAAAAACTGCAGGAGCATTGGATAAACCAAACGGCATGACAAGGTATTCGAAATGACCTATATGTGTCTTGAAGGCGGTCTTCCATTCATCTCCTTCTCTGATCCTGACCAAATGATAAGCGTTGCGGAGATCTAATTTGGTGAAAATGTTGGCTTCACGGACGGGATCGAAGGCAGATGAAATGAGAGGTAAGGAATACTTGTTTTTAACTGTGATGTTATTTAAGGCTCTGTAATCTATGCATGGACGGAGAGTTTTGTCCTTCTTTTCGACAAAGAAGAATCCTGCGCCCACGGGAGAGGTGGATGGGCGGATAAGCCCAGCTTTAAGAGACTCATTAATGTACTTCTCCATGGCCTCTCGTTCGTGTTTAGCCAGATTGTAGAGTCTACCCGCAGGTAAGGGAGAACCAGGAATGAGATCTATGGCACAGTCGTAAGGGCGATGAGGTGGAAGAGAGCAGGCTTTCTTCTTGCTGAAGACAGGGAAAAGGTCATGATATTCGGAAGGAACTGAGGAGAGGTCGGCCATGGAATCAATACTCTCAGTAGTTTTAGACTGAGGAATAGCTGAACGTAGACAGTCGGCATGACAAGTAGCACTCCAGGATTCTATATGTCCTTTGGACCAATTAATGGTGGGGTTATGTTTCCTTAGCCAGGGATAACCCAGCACTATGTCGGAATCGGTGATGGGAAACACAAATAAACTGATCTCCTCATGGTGATTCCCCGAGGTTAAGAGGGCGAGACCTTTGGTTCTCTGGGAAATAATAGTTAACCGGCTCCCATCTAAAGCTGAAACATCGAAAGTTTGGGGAAGAGCTTCTATAGGGACCGAAAGTTGCTGGACCAACTGAGGACTAATCAGGCTTTGTTCTGAGCCTGAATCTATTAATGCCTTGATAGGTTGACATCGGTCCCCAACTAAAAGAGTGGCTGAAAGAAGAAATCTGGGAGATTGAGATTGAGCGCCCGTCAAAACCCCCAGTCTTAACGACGGGCTCTCTCTTTTGGGCGGATCGGGCAGGCCGCGATAAAGTGTTCCTTGATGCCGCAGTATAAGCAGGCCCGATCCTCCATGCGTCTTTGGCGCTGGGCCGGAGTCAGCCGAGTCTTCCCGATCAGCATTGGCTCCGAGTCGTCGTGGGAGACAGTTTCCCCTGGACTGGAATCTGGAATAGGAACGGTCTGTGGCTGAAAGACAGTTGGAGGAGGTGAATATTGCGCTCTGATTCTGGACCTTTCTCTGATACGTGAATCAATCCTTATAGCTAGTTTAATTAGGTCCTCCAAAGAATGAGGTTCGTCCCGTGTAGCCAGTTGGTCCTTAATATTTTCATTTAATGACTGAAAGAAGGCGGCCTTTAATGAAGGTCTGTTCCAGCCGGATTCTGCTGCAAGGATACGGAAGTCAATTGATAGCTCAGCTACGGACCTGTCACCCTGTCTTAGACTCCACAGACGTTTAGCCATCTCCTCCTCCCCAATTGAGGGACAAAAGGTGAGTTCAAACTGTGTGATAAATTCACGATAAGTTAGTGTGGCAAGATCTGTCTGGCTGAAGCGGGCATTTGCCCATTGAAGGGCTCAATTGCGAAATAAAGCGATACAGTAAGAAATCTTGTTTGGATCTGATGAAAACTGGGGTGGTGATCTTTCAAAGGCCAGGGAGCATTGCATGAGGAAGCCCTTACTTTTCGTCATTTCCCCCGAGAAGGGTTCTGGTTGGGGGGAAACAATCTCTCTGAAAGGTGGAGGTGGAACTACCTGAGTTGAAGCTGCAGGAGTACTCGGAGGGCTGGAAGGTCCGGGTCTGGATCTGGTGGAACGGAGCTCGTCTAACATTTGGGTGATCTGTTGGAAACCTTGTTGATAACATTGTTGCTGTTGAACCAAGCTCTGAAGTAAGGATTCGTGGCGTCCTAACAAGACTCCCTGCTCAGAGAGAGCCGAGCGTAGTTGTGTAACTGAGCCGGTTTGGTCAGATGATTCTGTCATGGTAGGCTCGGATAGACTCATAAGTTACACAACTAGACTCAGGCTCCTGGGAAGAGTTTAAGAAGTTTTTATTATAATTCCTTGTAGGTGACACGGGATGGATGGACCTGGTGGAGATACGGTGGACGCCACTGGAAGGTAAGAATAATTTGTGAGGATCTTCTTCATAGAAAATGGCGAGGATGTTTGGAGGAGGATGGGGTAACTCACTGGGGGAACCTTGTATCCAGACAGGCGAGAGAAGTAGGGATCCAGAATCCTGTGACTTTAGAGAGCCGTATGATTGCCAGGTGAATCCTCTTGTTATAGGAGTAGGAAGTGCTGAGCGTCTGGACTGAACCGCCAGGAGTAGTGACAGCATCCAGGAGGAACGGCCAATAACCCTAGGAAGACGGGCGCCGGTGGGGGAGTCCGGGACTGAGACCAGAGGACGACACTGAGGGTTTGCCAAGGAGCTCAGGTCGTAGGAAGCAGCTCAGGAGGACAACTAGAGAATCAGGAGGACAACACAGGTGAGTAAGGAAGTAATTCTCATGGGAAAGCCAGAGTAGAGGTCAATTACCACTCCTTGGAAGGGAATCATCTGACGCCCGTCTGATGGCACAGCTCTCCTAAAATGCAGTAGGGCTGATGAGGGGATTAGCTCCAGGTGTGTCGGTCCAACACTCAGCACCTGTGGAAAAAAGAGGACATGGCTCCCTCTGCTGGATCCTGACAGCTTCAAATCGTATTTTATGAATTATGAACCATTGATTGTCATAACTGGTGAGAGATCTTTGTTTCAATAAATTGATTTAGGCATATCTTAAGGGTTAGGTTCTGATCCACTTCTGTATTTGTCTTCTGGTTCAGGACTCAAAATGCATGCTGATATAGGGAGCTGGGTAAGGATAAGAATAACTTTCTAATTTCTATAAAGACCAGTAATTGAGCTTGTAAAAACAAGCAACCAAAAAGCACTTGGACAAGCGATAATGCCAACACAGCTTAGAGGGCATTCATGTTGTTTCTGAGTGTAAACACAGGTCGCACATGTGAGGTCGGAGGATTTTTGTCGTGGACTGTGACGTTGCAGAACTTAAAACCCTGGTAATTTATGTCCAAATTTTCACTTTGGTCTGAGTTTTTTTGAAAGAATCGTTTTTGATGTGATAAATTTGCATTTTCGTGTGGATGACAGGCCAAAAGATTTTAGTTTTGTGAGATACCTGGCTGAATGTGGACAAGGCCTAAACATTTCAGTACACTGGCCATTGAGTGCAAGAGTTTGAAATCTGTGCCTGAGACTAATCAGAGATGTTGTACCATTTCATGATGAGAATATTGTATTAATATTAATAATAATAATTAATAATATTAAAATTACCCTGAAGTTCTGATAGTGGAAATGCCCTTACTGTGGGGCTATTAAGACCTTGGAGCCTGTTAGTTCACATCACTGTCATGTTCTTAAGAAACTGAACATGTTGAACCTTAAACATTTACTAGAATTTTTCCCCATAGTATGTCTCCTCAGGTTTCAAATAAACGTTGGGTTTTTTGCTTAGAACTACTGGTTCAGTACCTCATGGAGCACCCAATTTGAAATGTAAAGTGACTTTATATTAAAACTAGCCTCCAACATCATTCTTTGTATAAAGAGACAACATGTGGAACTCCTTATCTCACTACAGGAATGAAGTAGCTCCTGCGAAGGACCAGTTATATGGTTGGGAATAATTGTCACCCCTTTTTAATTTCTTACAATTCATTTACATTGTTAAATGGTGTGATTTTTATTTTTATTTTAGACCAACTGTTTTACCAATACAAAATAGAGTAAAATGTATTTGTATTTGAAGTTTTGTGTAATAAAGTTATAATTAATGTTTAATGAAATCAAAAGCTATCTAAGGACAAGCATTGCAAATTAGCAGTGTGGATACTGAGCTCTTGTCCATTTTACAAGTAAACTGAAATAACACCATGAATTCTGCTTCCTCTGTGCAGCTATTACATTGTGACCTTAAACTCAAGTAAATTCAGGACAATGAAGCTATTGTCCTTACTCATTTTGAAGCATACCAGCAGGTGTGTCTCTGAAAAACCTTCCTTTTTTAACATTATTATTCATGCTGTGGCATGACCTTAAATAAGATTGTTGGTCCTCCAATGTGTTTGATTTAAAATCGTTCGGCAAAGGAGAGGTCTGAAATTCCCACACAAGGATGTAAAAGATTCTTGCTTGTTATCAGAAATGCTTGAAGTTCTGGAACTGCCCTGAGGTCTCCTTCCAGTTGGCTGGAGAAGAAAACCTGCAAAAGGAGACATCAAGGGGATCTGCTAATCAGACTTTCAGACCACCTGCGCTGACTTCTTTATGATGTTAAAATGAAAGCTGCTCCCCCATGAGACACAGCTCCCCATCTTTTCGCTAAGGCGGACCTATGACAGTAATATACAGTATAATTAGACTCTTCACTCTGGATGAAGTAAATCATGCACATCCTCAAATACCTCACATTATATCAAATCTTTCATCAAAAAATAAGTTTCCTTTTACCACAAATGTACATGTAGTATCTGATAGCTGCATTACTTTGAAATGGCTTCCTCAGGCTTACAATGCCAGTATGTTTCAGCATTGTTAAACAACGTAAACCTATTATATTATTTTGTAATGGGCTTTGGTGCTCATGCAAATAACCCAGAAGTAGAACCCTGATCCAAGGTCAAGCTGAAATACTGGTTCTTGCATTAGGTACTTGAAGGCATTACTGCAGTTTTTCTTTATTACTAGGATGTCATGAAAATCCTGTAAAAGAAAATAAGGGGAGATCAAAATTCCGTACGTTAGCTTCACTTCATTAAATTATTCTCCTCCCATAAAAAGCTCTGAAGACTCGAGCTCAATCTTAAAGGAGCAGGGGGCAGAATGAAGAAAACGAAACTCATGAGCGACGCGGCCGGCGCTGCAAGTAACTGCAGCCAGCCGCACGGGAGCGCGCAAACGCTTCACAAAAAAACACACCTCTTCACAGTGGCATACTTCTTTTTCTTAGTGCCACTTTATAGTGGGCTGTGAGTCATCCTTGGTCTTTTCCCAGTTGCAGAAGAGAAGAATCTATTCTCACAATTAAATCAATGGAGGTCTGCGACCATTTTTCTTCCTCTTTTAAAGCTGTCGAGAACGTGCAAGCCGTGTCAATTGACGTCACATCTGTAGGACAGCGCGGGAAATTCGGGCCCCGAACTGTAGCACATTTTGCAGCACACAGCCAGTTTAAGAAAATGGAGCGATACGTGGGTGGGCTCATTCTTTTTGGTTTATAACGCTTCATCACCCAACAGCATTAAAAAACTGGACATGGATGTTTATTTTATTTACAAATCCTGCCCCATGTTCCTTTAAAAAAAAAAAAAAACTGTATTCCAAAGGTTCCCCAGAGAGATTTCTAGTCTTATAGGGCTTTTCCACTGAAAAAGAACTGGTGCTTGTTCCGTGCTGCTGCCAGAGCTGGTGCTTAGTCTGTCCTTAGCTGGTTCTTTTAAAGAACCGGTGGCTTTTCCAGCGACACGTTGCCTAGTCCGTGCTGTGTCATCTACTGTAAATTGTTGCAACACAGCTGAGTATGCCCACATGGGGAGATGAAAACAAGAAGCATACTAACAGAGAGATTAGATTTGACCAATTGAGGATTTAATCGTGCCCTTACAAGTACTGCCTGTGTTTTCCACAGGTTGCTGGATTGGCAAAGATGTATGCATTACATGACCTTGGTGCACTATCAACATCTGATTATAAGATGCAGAGGCCGGCGACTAGTTTGCAGAGAAGGGTAAACATGCAGCATCAACGTACAATGCTTTTAGCCGTTGTTTGCTACTTCATGTAGTCCTCCTTAGCTTTTTTTTTATTTTTATTTTTTTACAACTCAACGACATAAAAACAGAGGTCTTGGTTTGTGCCCCTGATAAATTCCTTCCTAAAACAATAAAGACCCTTGGCCCTCTTGCCCTATATTTGAAGTCATCCATGCGGAATCTCAGGGTAACTCCTAACCCTGATTTTAATTTGGAAGCACATGTTGCTTCGCTGGTCCATTCTTGTTTTTATCATTTAAGAAATATTGCCAAGTTGAGGTGCATTGTGTTGCAATCTGAGCTAGAGATGATAATTCAGGCTTTTATTTCTTCACGTCTTGATTATTGCAACTCACTTTTTACCTTTCTAAATGTAAAATCTATTAGCCGCCTCCAGACTGTCCAAAATGCTGCAGCGAAGCTTTTAACAAGATCTTCCAAGTTTTCGCATGTTACACCATTACTGTCCCAACTGCACTGGCTCCCTATCCAGTTTGGAGTGCATTTCAAAATTTTGGTTTTAACATACAATGCGTTACATAATCTAGCGCCTGCTTACATTTGTGAGCTTTTACAGCCTTATATCCCAACCAGGTCCTTAAGATCTGGTGATCAGCATCTGCTGATTGTGAAAAACCCTCGCCTAAGAACCAAAGGTGATAGGGCCTTTTCAGTAGTGGCCCCCTCCCTCTGGAACTCGCTTCCTCTTAGCCTGAGGATTGCAGATTCTGAGTTGTCCTTCAAAACACAGCTCAAGGCCCATCTTTTTAAACATGCTTTTATTTAGTTTTTATATATTTCAGCGATGTTTATTGATGCTTTAAATTGTTTTATATTGTAAAGCACTTTGTGATTATTTTTTGAAAGGTGCTATATAAATACAATTTTACTTACTACTTTACTTACTTAGCTCTGGCTATATTTGTTTTGAATTAAAAAACAGCTTTAGAACGTAATACTATTTCTGTCAGTTATTTCTGCTTTATTAGATGCTGTTACACCGTGCATTGACGTGGGGTTCACCTGTAACCTGTACCCAACCATGATCCAGATACTGGTGGGATTCCATTGTTCCGGATTTGATATTGTTCAGTATTTGTGAGGAGCATGTTGATACCTTATAGCTGGATGACAGTCAAGATCACTGCCAGCCTCAAGTTATAACATTACTAGACCATGCAAATGCTGAGGGGAATTCAATTCAATTCAAAAATACTTTTTTGATCCTAAAGAGAAATTAAGTGTTGTTGTAGCTCATATAATTAATTCTTTAAGGAGTTGTTGTATATAATGATGGCTTTGGGCAGGAAGGATTTCCTGTAGCGGTCTATATTGCAGCGAAACTGAAGAAGCCTCCAATTGAAGACACTCTGTTGTTGTAGGATAGTCTCATGAATATGATGCTCAGGGTTATCCATATTTTTTTGATTTTATGAAGACTCCTTCTTTACATCATCTCCAGAGTTTCCACAGTAGTGCCAAGAACATAATCAGCATTCTTTATCAGGTTGTTTAGCCTTTTTAAGTCTATGCCTCTGATGCTGCTACCCCAACAGATGGTGGCTGAAGCGATTACACTCTCCACAACAGACTTGTAGAAGATCTGCAGCATCTTGCTGCAAACCTTGAAGGACCTAAGTTTCCTCAAGAAGTACAGTCTGCTCTGTCCCTTCTTGTAGATGGTTTCACTGTTGCGCCTCCAGTCCAGTCTGTTGTCAAGGTGAACTCCGAGGTATTTATACTCCTCAACCACCTCCACTTCTTTTCCCATGATGGAAACAGTGTTTGACTTAAGTCTGTTTCTTCTAAAATCTACAGTCATCTTCTTTGTTTTATGCACATTCAAAGTAAGACGATTGTTTCCACACCATGTCACAAAGCGACCCACCAGCTCTCTGTATTCAGCTTCTTGTTCATCTCTGATACACCTGACAATTGCAGAGTCATTTGAGTATTTCTGCGAATGACAGGTCACTGATTTGTACTGGAAGTCTGAGGTGTACAGAGTGAAAAGAAATGGTGAGAGTCAGAGATGCTCACAAGTCTCTGAGCTACAGTCCAAGTCAAGTCTCAAGTCTTTGAGCTACAGTCCAAGTCAAGTCTCAAGTCTCTGAGCTAGAGTCCAAGTCAAGTCTCAAGTCTCTTTATTATATTAAGACTCCGGTTTTAAGAGTTGCATCATCACCTACAGCGACCCATCCAACACTGCATAGCTATATATAAGGAATTCAAAGCATGTAATATGTTATTATGACTCCTTTATCTATTAGCATACAGTATCAGCTTTGATTTTGATATATAATTAGTTTTGCAACATGACCAAAACACCAAGAATGCTTTACTCTTAAGTTAATATCTGTATTTTGCCTTGTAGCATGAACACACAGTACAGTACAGACCAAAAATTAAGAAAGACCAAATATGGTCAAACATCCCATTGTAGCTAAATGCAAAACACTACTGCAACAAACCAAACGATGTGAATATAATGAAGAGTTCAGATGCAAAAGCCTCTAAGTGCCATCTGAAATTTTCTTCTTGAATTATCATTTTTATCAAGCTTGTATATTTAAGTTCAATAATTTCACTTATATGGCACCTAAAATAATAAATAAGTAAATTTACAAATAAATAAATATGTGGGGCCGCAACCGCGCGCAGCAGATACGTAGTACGTCACGTGTTAGATGCAGTGTTTCCCACAGATTAGAAACTTTTTGATCTGTGATTGTGTGTTGAAAGCGTTCACGATATACCAACCTTTCGCCAGCCGTCTTCTCTGCACCAAATAGGCCACGCCTTCCACAGGTGATCCAGACAGATATGCTGTGTATGGAGGGGAGGGGCTGTGTGTGTGTATGTGTGAGAGACAGAGAGAGAGTGAGAGAGACACGTGCGCATTTTAAATAGCGTAAAAAAAAGAAAAACGAAATGCAATATGTGACGGTCGGTGTTGTTTTTTTTTTGTTTTTTGGGGGGGGTCGATGTTGAATCTGTGGCGGTCGGGGCTTAATCTGTGGCGCACCGCCACTGACGTGGGCAGGTTATAGGTAGGCTAACGGAGGGAGGGGAATAACAGTGAGCTCATCGGTTGTTTCCTAAAAATAAACATTGTTCACAAGCTCGAGTCCAAGTCGAGTCTGAAATCTTTCGAGGACGAGTCTCAAGTCAAGTCTGAAGTCACTGTGTGTGCGACTTAGGTCGCACTCGAGTCGGAGTCTCAAACTCGAGTTCCCATCTCTGGTGAGAGTATGATCCCCTGTGGTGCTCCTGTGCTGCTCAACACCTGGTTTAACACACAATTCGTCAGTCTCACAAACTCTAGTCATTGATCCAGGCGATTGTTGACGGCTCCACCTGTGTCTTCAGAAGTTTCTGACGAAGCAAATCAGGCTGAATTGTGTTAAATGCATTGGAGAAATCAAAGAACATGATCCTCACAGCGCTGCTGCTTTGTCCAGATGACAGTGGGTTGGTTGATGCAGGTGCATGATGGCATCTTCAACTCCAACTCCACAGCGATAAGCAAACTGCAGCGGGTCCTGATATGTTCTTGTATGCTTATTCAAGTGGACCAACAGGAGTCTCTCCAGGAACTTCATGATTTGGGATGTCAGGGCAACAGGTCTATAGTCATTGATGACTGATGGGTGAGTTCTCTTTGGTACTGGAACAAGGCAGGATGTCTTCCACAACACTGGAACCTTCTACTGAGTTACCCCCTGTTTCCACCGGACACGTAATGGGTGCGTAACGTCTGTGAAGCGTAATACACAGCCATTAGCCGCCATTAAAGTCAATGGGACCGTTTACACCGGGCGCAAAGCCTAAATTTACACCTAAATTTACAGCTAAATTTACGCGGCTGGTCTATTTTTATGCGATAAGCTTCTAAAACGCATCAATCTCAGCAGTTTAGATCGGGCCAGACAGGAAATCAGGCACGGAAGCAGTGAGAATAATCCAGAAATTTCAAAAATAAAATACACATGCAGATTTCCGTTTGCTTAACTATAAAAAAATAAAACATTACCTGTAACGCTAGGTTTGAAATTTGTAGGTGGTGGGTCTCATTTGTTTTGGTTTTCATCATGGATGACGAACGGTTAATCATTGAAGTGGAGAAGCACTCTGTTGTGTATGACCCCAGTCATCCTTTTTACAAAGACAACGTACAAAAGGAGAAAGCATGGACTGAAATATCTGCAGTTTTGGAACTGGATGGTGAGTTTATGCTATCTAACATAGATTTACACTTTTTTATTCTGCATATTGCCCATTCAGTGTAAACTCTCAGTAAAGAGCTGTGAAGTGATACTCATTAAAACAATGTACTTACACATGAACTCTGAGAAAGTACTGAATGTACGTTTTGTGTTTCTTTAATTTTTGTGTCTCAGATAGTGTCGTGTCTGCAGATGTTCAGCTGTTCAACCCTTGTAGTATCAATGATGTACCATTTTCCATTTCTAGATAGATAGATGGATTGATTGATCTCATGGGCATGTATATATGATATATGGACATTACAAAGTTTCAGATAGATCAGATTGTAACTTTCCTTTCAACACAGGACTAAACAAGGTTACAGTACTTTTGGGTGGGGGAGGTGCTTCAAACTTGCAGCCTCTGAGGGGCTGTTTACACAACAACGTTGCCGTTTTCGTTTGAATACGCGGGTGAAAACGCACTGGGTTTACACGACAGGGTGCGCAATGGAAAACGATGTAGTACATATGCCCGGCCTTTAGATGGCAGTGTGCCCCATGTATGCAGTGTTCCAAGGTTTCCCCCTCACAACCCGGAAAAGAAACATTTCATGATAACTAACAATGGTGGTCTTCTTGTAGTTCTCCGCTTAAATAAAGGCGTATTGATTATTTGACGCACGTACTGTATGCTTTTCTGTTGGCGATCGCATAGAAGCCTGATGATCTCTAAGTTTTGCTTACAGAGACCAAATTACTCCAGGAGCTGCATCAGTAGTAACGGCATACCTGGATGTAGAAAGGCAGAGTGCGCAAGTGCAACACGTCCGTAGGTGGCTGGCAGTGACGTCATCGTTTTCAAAAGTCTCCGGCTTGCGTTTGCATCACAACGTATCACTCAGCATTTTCAGAAGTCTCCACTCTGGAAGCCGTTTTCCAAAAGATGCGTTTTTGCCCCCCCGTTTTCCCGTTGTCGTGTAAACGAGAGGCCGAATCGGAGAGAAAAACCTCAGTTTTGCTGAAAAACGTTGTCGTGTAAACAGCCCCTGACTTTGTTATGCTAATGCCATAGCTGATTAACAGCCCTACAGAAGGCAACCACTTCTTATCTTAAAGGGGGGGTATTATGCAAAATTGACTTTTTGAAGCTTAATATCTTGAGAACCTGTCTTTCCCTCATTAAAAACATGCCTGAAGTGTTTCTCTGACCCATTCACTCATGTTAGAATAATCTTTGAGTCTCTGCTGGTAGTTCTCGGGGTTGCTGAAACGCCTGCTCCCACCTATCCCCGCCTTTTCCACCCATCTCCTCCTCCTCAGCCGAGAGCCTCGTCCCTGCAGAGCTCCCCTCCCCCTCCCCACCTCACACAACTCTGGCTGAGTCCCAGGTGCAGTAATTATAACACACCAGCTGCAGCTGCGCGCCTTTTTTGGGATTTTTTTTTTACTCGATGATGCACGGTATGTGATGAACTGAAGGGGGAGTGTCAGAAACAGTAGAAGGGTCTTAGAGAGGCACAGGCGAAAATCAAGGCGTCCAATACGGAAGTAAATTTCTTAAAGGTGGATTTGGATATATGACGAACTTTTAAAAGACTTAAGGTGACAATTTTATTGGAGTGTGCTGTAGAAGGGTAATATGTGCCTGGAAGAAGCATAATACCCCCCCTTTAAAGGGGGGGATACTTAAGTACTGTGCTTTAATATTGCAGGTAAACTGAAAGACTGAAAGAAATGTTGGTAATTTGAAATAAAAACGTCATGGTGTTTTATTTATTCTTATTAAAACTATTTTTTAATATTAAAGTCTACAACAAAATTTCTCACCCCATGTCATTTATTTACAAAATTAAGCAAGTAGTTGTTATGTCACATGTCTTTCTGTACATTATCAGTTATCACAACTGATTGCATTTTGTCTTCCAAGTCTCATTGAAAAGTTATTTACAATATATACATAGCGTTTTTACAGAATAGTCCACAATAACATTTTGCCAGTTAACTCAAACCATCCTGTCCTGCCAAGACACACTTCCTTCAGGGGAGTTGAAAAAGGTGGTGAAAATCTCCCTAACATCACGTGCCACTCTTCCTGCTCTTTTTCCTCCCATGTTTCATACTGGAGCCATCTGTCGCCCAAGCTGCTCTGCATCATTCAGAAGTCTCTGGTTTTCTGTTGGGTTAAGCAGAAAGTTGTGCAGGATGCAAGCTGCCACCACTGGTGTGTCCACATGTTGTGGAAGCAAGTTGTTCTTTCGATAAAATATCCTCCACCTTGAGGCCAGAATGCCAAAGCTGTCTGCATCATTACTTTTGCAATGGCAGCAAACACCATGCAGACAGAGTTTGAAACATTGGTTAGCCCAAGTTGATAGCTAAAAGCTAGGCTTATCATAGAGTCCCCCGAAGCCAAATACCTGTGAAGAAAAAAGTTGCATGTCAAATACTGTTGTCAATATTTTTCTCCTATTTCTTTTAGTGGAAGTCTGCAAGTTGCGATGGAAAACACTCAGGGATTCCTTTGTAAGGAACAAGAAAAAATGTACCTTGCCCGTGGTTCAGCTGGTGGTTCTCAGAAGAACTGGAAATACTCAGAAGTTAAGTCCTTCCTTTTACCCCATCTCCAGCCAAGGAGGTGTGTTTATAAATGTATTAATCTTAATGTTTTTGTTCACACAATTTTATTTTTACTACTTGTAAATAGTCTGTTTTTCTAAAGCAAAACTACTCATGCAGATTATGTAAAGACATTTTTTTTACCATGCTCAGTTGAACATTTCTTATATCTTTACATTTTTTAAGAAGTGCACTGTATTTTAGTGTTGTGATTGCATTTCTCATAAGATGAACTGAACAGACTGTTGGAAGACCACATTTCCCAGCAACCCTAACAGTGACCCCAATCACACTCCTATTGGTCCGTGACCACCCATGGTGACATCGGCAATGACATCACGGCCAAAGGGGGCTATAAGAGTGGAGTCTCGCCCATTTTCAAACTGTTCTCCAGCCAGAAGTTCTTGGATAAACTACTGCTGAACAGAGGACATCTCACTGGTGAAGATTCTCTTTTGTTCTGACCCGCTGGACCGGGGAGGAACTCGCTTCAAAGTGCTCATACGGTTTGTGTATCTCGTTTGAGCTATATCAGAACTGTTCGTTAGACTTCGACCTACAGGCCATCCAGCCTGCCTTTGGGCCACACAGTCCTTAAAATCCTGTACAGGTTTTTTTATAACTCTTCCTTTTTCTTGCTCAACCACGGACACAATTTGCTCTCCTCCTAGTGGACTGGACCTCCTTCAAGGCAAAGTAGGACTGAACCGGTTCATTTATACTAATATTGTGTCTGGGCGGAGATACATTTTTTATTTTATTATTTTTCTTTTTTTAACGTGTTCTGTTTGGCATTGTGGAGCTCAGAATTGGTGTCTGAGTACCAAGTAGAAGCCCAACAGATTTACTTTCACAAGCGGAGCAGTACAGCTTTTGCTATAGTACTCCACTTGATATATGTGTGAAAAATCTTTATTATGAATTGCTGGGGGATTTATTTCCTGATGTTATGGACACGGAGACGGAAAATTAGGGGAAGAAAGAAAGAAGATGAAGAAGAGAGGTAGGAAACCAAAAGTCATGAGAGAGGGTGAGTTGAAAATACAAGAGAGGAAAGGGAACAAAGAAAACACAGGAAAACATTGAAGTCTGCCTCTATACCCACAGGACGGCAGAGAGAGGGGAAAAAAACAAAACAAAACACGAAAAAGGAACATTGACAAAACAAACCTAACATCGTGAACTAAGAACTACACAACCACATCACACAAGAATGGATATAAAAATACAACAACAATGTCACAGAAAAACTCAAGGTACAGATTAATCAAGCTCTAGTAATGATAACCTCAGCCCAAGAATATATCTGTAAACACTAGAGACCCCACATCTATGTGTGTGTGTTAGCATGCCGGTGCATATAAGGTTTCTCCATAAGAGTGTTCGATAGCTGGTGTGAGCAGGCATCAATCCGTCTCCCAGGAATCGATGCAGACATGAAGGAGATCGGAGCCAAGACGTCCAAAGGACCCCCAGAGCCCCAGGCGGACCCGGGGGGGGGCCGACCGCATCCCCCAAGAGAGGAGCAAAGGAGAACCCCAGGGGAACGTCCAGCGGCTACTATGCAGGGGCCCGGGGGGCAGCAGTGACGAGCCCAAGGGCCCCGCCGGCAACCAGCCGCGCCAGGGCGGGACCGGGAGACGCGGGGCCCAGGGGCGCCCCACCCCCAGCAGAGACCCGACAAGGGACCGTTCGACGAGGGGCCCCCGGCACAGCCGGGGCGGAGATAAATTGAACAAATAGAGTTTTAACGAGTTAGATCTCGTTCATTGTTGTCTTAAAGTGTTTTTAAGCACTGTACCTGTTTGCTCATTTTTGCGTCGCCGCACGCATAATTTTGAGCTGTAATTGCTGTGTTTGAAACTGTTTGTTTTATCCTGAGCAGATCACACCTTTCTTTCCTTTTCCTTCCTCTGTTTTCCTCTCTCTTTCTCTCTCTCGCTCCCTGATCACCGTCGGCAGAGTCGGGCTTGATCCGGCCTGCGTTTAACTCCATTCTCTTTGAGGCCTTCCACATGGACTCTTCAGCCCATGTGCTCTGTCCATTTTAGCCAAAGCTAGTTTATGGCCCTTTGTCTCCTTACACTACATGTGCTCCCCTCAATCTTGGCACAGAACTGAGATTTATGACTTTGTCCCACAGGCTATCTGTGACTTGGGCTCCCTGGAGTGAGGGCCCCCCTCCTTTTCTGACCCGAACCACAGCTGTCTTACTGATTTCATTTCATGTTAATTGTGTTTAATTTTCACCTATTATTGTTGTCTAAGATCTGTAGTAATTTTTGCATGCTTTAGAATAGATGGGATTTTCTATTTTCTAAATAAAGTCCCCTTAACTTAAAGAGAAGTTGTCTGGGATTACTTGGAGTGATACATACAATTAATGTCCACAGCGTAAGAACTTCATTTGGTTAATTATCTCAGCCTTATCAGGCCGGTAATTATAAACATAAAATGAGACTGAACAATTTGGCTATATGTTCCTGGAATCCACCAGGATGGTGCCCCTAGACTTGGTAATTTTTACATAAAAATATTAATCTTATTAATAATTGCCCTAAGCAGTTGTTCATAATAATTCATAGCCAAATCCTACCTATCTGCGGCACAACATTAGTGTTGTATTTTGATCAATGCTGTACAGTGTACCATAATTTTTAAAATTCAGTTTATAAATTCGCACATGTTAATCTGCATGCTTCAGCTGAATGTCATTTTGCTGCTGCAACACCTAAGTTTCCCCTGTGAAACAATAAAGAATGTTATATACTACTTTATTGTCATATTAAAGCTATAACTGTGAGGGCACCATCGATAACCTCAGCAACATTTTTTCTTTTTTTTCTTTTTTCTTCTCTCTCTTTTTTCTTAGATTTCTTTTGACTTCCTTGAACTCCATCTTGACCTTTTGACTCCTACTAGAAAACAGGCAGAGCCCTTGTTTTTTGTTCTGTTTTCTTTCCACTGAATTTCAAAAATGAATTATTCCTCCCTTTAAGAGAGACAAATCCATTAACTGCTGAAGGACAGACTGACAATTTTTCTTCACTCTGCTACTTTTCTTTTCTCTTCTACTACTCTCAAGTTGTATGATTTGCTGTTATTTTGACTGTTAACTTTGTTTTCTCTCAGTGTTTTTTTTTCTCCATCAGCAACATTATTTAAATTCATGTCACTTCAGGAGATTTTTAATTAAAGGAATTATAATAAATTATATAAAGAAGAAAAAACAATTTTTTCTGTGTTCGTTTTTATGTTTGTCTTAAAGCTCGAAAAGCAATTAGTGTCCATCTCCTCTTGTTGCAAAGGAGTGACTCCAACATCATTAATAGAAGTTGATGAGCCTTCATTCCTGGAAAATATTTAATCTGTCAAGTGCTCCCCCTCATAACACAGCTGGTTGGCACCCATTCACCCTCACATACCACTACAATCCACCATCACAGGACACTATAGTCAGGCCACTAGACCAACAGTATTCCGGCCATTTACAAGCCCTGAACACACGATAACTAGACCGATAGGGTAATTTACCTAAATGCTGTCTTCAGGCCAGGATGAAATGGAGGACACAAGCACAAGCAGTGGTGGTCATTTTAGAAATCTGTAGTATATTAAAAATGCCCCTCAAAACCTGCATAGAATTGATAGAATAAATTATGGATGGATGGATAGTATATAAAAAAGTTCAGTTTGTTTTTCTCTACAATTATTTTGTCTAATACACTAAACAGTCTTGGTAATATTTTCTATTTCTTTGTTGAATAGTTTGAGAGTGAAATTCTTGTTAAAAAAATTACATTTAAAGTTTAATATTTATTTTTCAAAAAATAAATAGCCAACTGTTTGTTATTATACTTCACACAACAATAAAAAAAGAGTTAAACTTGTGGTGTAATTACTTTCTTGCTTACCTCAGTACAACGGCCAATCTTTGTTTTGGCTTTACAGCAGTTCTGTAGTCTATTGACTGTCTGGTAAGTTCAGAGCCAATGAGGGAAAGAAGGTCGTCGAGCTGTGCTGCACTCTTACGAAAATACCGGTAAAGACGTTGGCTGTCCA
Organism: Valencia hispanica; assembly: GCA_963556495.2. Lineage (NCBI taxonomy): Eukaryota > Metazoa > Chordata > Actinopteri > Cyprinodontiformes > Valenciidae > Valencia > Valencia hispanica. The sequence continues at coordinate 46,661,484 of OY747710.1, forward strand.
GCCTCAGTTCTTCTACAAGATGATGGAAATCACCTTGTTGTCTCATGCACTGGTTGAGTGGATGCACCCAAAACCAACTCCTCCTCCTTCCTCTTCTCTGTATTGTGGAAGCAGGACAGCAAGTGCAAGTGCTCTCCTTTTACTAAAAGCCACTAATTTGAAAAAAGTGGAAAATAAATCAACCTTTAATAAGAGTGCAATTTAATTAACACAGCAACATTCATTTAATCCTAATGAAAACATGAAACAAAAATTAAATTTTCTTCACTGATTACTACTTGGTTTTAGTTCAAAATCAATTGGTTTATATTACAATAAACTTATTACCAGTTTACATAGAGATATAGTTGGGCAGAACTGTAATCTATTCCAAAACTGGAAAAGTGCTCGGAAGAAGCAGACCTCTGCAAAGCACTTCAGTACAGTTTACATGTCTGAACTATTTCTGATCACTAACAAGATTTAATCAGTTGTTCCTTGGCAGATATCCGACATTCCCTAACATAAGAAAACCTCTTGGTACCTGTAAAACGGACAGAACATAAACCACATACCTTTTGGATACATGTTGTCGTATTTCTCTCTACTTGTTGTTGCCTGTACTGACGAAATCCTGAGTGAATTCGCAATTCTCCCGTGATTCCAAGATCTCCCGGGACCAGCTGGGTGGAAGGCTTTCGTGAGTGTTACGCATCTGAAACGCATCTGGTGAAAAGGGGCACACTGCTGAATTTGTGAGTAAAACGTGTCTATTACGTTACGCGCCCATTACGCGTCCGGGGGAAAGCAGGGGTCAGGCTAAGGTTGAAGAGGTGCTGCAGAATCCCACAGAGCTGCTCTGCACAGGCCTTCAGGACTCTGGGGCTGACACCATCTGGACCTGCAGCCTTGTTCCAGTTCATGTTCTACAGCTGCCTCTTAACCTGACTTTTAGAGACAGACACAATTACATAATCTTAGAGACACAACAAAATGACGGATGTTTGTTTTGCCTCGCTACGCTAAACTTTTGTGATCCAGCCTCCACACCTTGGTTGCGTCGCCATGTGGGCGGGGTAGAAAGTATTCTTCCAAAGAACCAGTCTGGACCAGCAAAGAGTTGGTGCTTGGTAAAGCACCGGTTTCGAATCAAGAAACAGGTGCTTGAATGGTGGAATATCAAAGAACTGGTTCCAAGTCAGGCTCTGGGACTGAACTAGTTCAGTGAAGAAAGGGCTTTAGTCTCCAGGTGTAGCCTACTGGTGTTTTTTAGAGTTGGAATGGTAGAAATGCTAATTATCACCCTCCTCTCCTGTCTAATCAACTCCTACTTCTTTGCCCTGAGGCAGACACCGTGTCTACTTTTAGGGTAATGCTTAAAACTTTCCTTGTTAAGGAGCTTATATGTCAGCTAGGGTTACACAAACCATACCTCACCCAGTGCCCATGTGTTTGCTGGATCTCTTTCCTGTCCCCATTAGCCCCACATAGTTGAGCATGACTGCTTTTCATCTTCAGCACGGTTCTACTAGTGGTTTCCATCTATTGTAAGTGACTGCTTCCCCTGCACTCTCATCCGCGTATAACAACATTATGGTTTGAGCCAATCTGATGGGTGGCCTGGCTAGACTTTTCTTCTTTCTGTTGTTACAGGATTATTTTCTACATGAAGTCATATTCTTGTTTTAAAAAATGGTCAGTCTCATAATCTGCAAATTATCTTCTACCCATTTTAAACATAGAAATAAAGAGGGTTCTGTATATTTTAAAAACTGATTTATTTTAAGAATCAGCACTGTTTAACGGTGGATTACTTTTAAATTATCTTATTAGTAGTTATCAATTCTAATGACTGTATAAGCAAGGTCCATTTATCCATCCATTTTCTTCCTCTTATCCGGGATCGGGTCGCGGGGGCAGCAGCTTAAGCAAGGACACCCAGACTTCCCTCTCCCCATCCACTTGTTCCAGCTCCTCTGGAGGAATCCCAAGGCGCTCCCAGGCCAGCCGAGAAACATAGTCCCTCCAGCATGTCCTGGGCCTTCCCCTGGGCCTCCTCCCAGTGGGACGTGCCTGAAACACCTCACCAGGGAGGCGTCCAGGAGGCATCCTGACCAGATGTCCGAGCCACCTCAACTGACTCCTCTCAATGTGGAGGAGCAGCGGCTCTACTCTGAGCCCCCTCCGGATGACTGAGCTTCTCACCCTATCTCTAAGGGAGAGCCCAGACACTCTATGGAGGAAACTCATTTCAGCCGCTTGTATCCGTGATCTCGTTCTTTCGGTCACCACCCAGAGTTCGTGACCATAGATGAGGGTAGGAACGTAGATCGACCGGTAAATCGAGAGCTTCACCTTTCGGCTCAGCCCTCTCTTCAGCACGACAGACCGGTACAGCGCCTGCATAACTGCAGATGCCCCACCAATCCGTCTATCGATCTCCCGCTCCATTTTTCCCTCATTCGTGAACAAGACCCCCAGATACTTAAACTCCTCCACTTGTATAAACAAGGTGAAACATGAAAAAGAAACTCAACAACACCTCGCAAGTGACTGTCTACTATCGTTACATGCTCGTACAGGAGGAGAAAATGTTGCAAGTCAAAGACTTGGGAGCCCAACAATCTGCTGGGTTCCCTTAGATAAAATACACAGTTTAAATAATAAACTGAGCTTGACTGCATTATTTGATGATATTGCTAAATTAGAATGCATGAAATTGACTTTTTTGTGAAAGAATCTTGGAATGACATTTGTTATGAATTGGTAAATTAAACTACTTAAAGGGACAATGTCTTTAGCAGGTTAAAATCATTGAGAAATTCAGCTATAACTACAATTAAACACAGAATAACATAGATGTCAACCTGTGTGTCATATAAGATCTTTTAAAAAAATTTGGAAGACATTGTAAGCCAAGTTTCTAATCAAACGCAGTTTGTTTTTGATTCACTCCTCATCACTACTTAAGTTCCCTAGCTTCTGTAATTTCAGTTCCAGAAGAAAAGTTCCATATCATGTTCTCTTCCTGCCAACCCAACCCAGTTCCTTTAAATCTAAGCTAAAAACCCACCTATTTAGATTTGCCTTTAGGTAAGCCATTAATAATAGCAGGAATGCCATATGTTTTATATGGTTGGAAAGTCTGCCCAACCTCATGCCAATGACTGACGCAATCTGCTGGGATTTCTTAAATAGGAAACTTTTTAACTGATTGGAATGTTTGTATAAATGTATTGAAATGACTTCTTGTTAAGTGCCTTGAGATGACATCTGTTTTGAATTGGCGCTATATAATTAAACTGAATTGAATTAAATTTGTCATATGTTATGTGTCTCTAATTTTGTTTTATGCCTTTACTATTGTTGTATTGCTGCTTTTATTTGATCACCTAATCACCCAGAGCATCTTGAATCGCCTTGTTGACAGTGTAGTATACAAATAAAGTTGCCCTGCCTTCACCTTATCCATTAGAGACTGGATAGGGTTTGAGACCTCCTACACCTTATGTCAATATTAATTTAAGATTGATATTTTTTTTTCTTTCATTTCTGATTGATTAACCACTCCATAAAATAAAGATGCAGCTCCCAGGTAATTATGATGTTATGCTGACTCTTACAGAAGTGAGATGTCTAGCTCCTAATCTCTCAAAGGTGAAACATGATTTAAACATGATAACTTTATCAGTTATTATGAAAAAAAATATTTCTTAACAAGGATGAGAAAATATTTTAATCCAGCTTTAATCCAGTTTGTTGATCAACAGGGAGAACAGCACATTCAAAAGCTTTGCATAGGCTGACCTGCCCCCTGAAGCCTGACCTTCTACTACATAGTATTTGGTAATCAAAGATGATCTTCTTCAGCACACCCTCTTCAGACCCGCTGTCTGAGTCCAGCAAGACTGCATCACACCACTCTGATAGTAGAGCGTAACGCAGGCTCACTGGGTCAGAGTGTCCCGCGCATATCCTGTTGTTCTGATGTCCGTTGGCCCAAACCGTAAACCTATCTCTGAATTCTGTCATGTTTGTTCAACAGGAACAGCAACATACAGTCACTAATGCAGTCACAAAAAGATTTTCATTCTGACTTAATTTCCATATCACCAGTGCTACCTCCAAGGCACAGTGTAGACAGAATATATTTCGATGACAACTTGGGACAGAATCATGACTGGTTCTTCAAAGCTACTGATTAAAAGGTTTCCTAGCCATAATACTCTTCTTTTCTGAGACACTGAATTATGGGTTTTCATTATCTGCAAGCCATAGTTATCAACATTTCAAGAAAAAAAGGCTTGAAGTATTTTATTGAATATCTGTAATGAATGGCAAAAAATACTTAACCATTCACGATATTCCAATTTTTTTGACCCTTTTTTGCCGTAAAAGGCTCTGACTACACAACGCCAAACTGCTCAAAATTAAATAAATAAATAAAAATTTATGAAATAAATATCTACATTAATAAATAACAGACAAATATATAATGTGACAATGAAATTGTGAAAACACAGAATGGATATAAAATTCTAAGCTCATTAGAGTGAAACAGTTTTCATTTTCCTTTAAAAATTTATTTTTTAATATAAAACGTTTTACAGATTTTTTTTTTCAAATTATAGGAATTATTTTTTAGCAATTTTTATTTCATTTGATCAGTTTTATACCAAAACGTCATTTTTCAGCTCCAGTTTATTTCATGATGGTGTTTTTCCCAGTGGCTTATTTATTTCAGAATGTCACTTTTCAGTTGAATTACTTCACCTGTAATCAGGGTCAGTGGCAGACCCTGTTAACGACTTTTTATTTATTTCCGCACCTAGCAAAATATCTGGTAAGATTTCTGATCACCCTTAGCTACTTTCTGTGAAAGTTTGTTGGCGATATTCCCTGCAGATTAGATGCTCTGCATCCGGACTCTCCTTCCAGGCCCTCAGAAAAAGAATAATTCCGCACCTGTGCATGCAGCATGATCAAACTACTTGTCTGTTCCTAGTCTGGGTGGGTATGTCGCCGGGGTTTTGGGCCGGTGCTTGCGACTCGGGGAGGCTCCTCACACCAGATATTGAACACTCGTATGGAGAAACCTTATATGCACCAGCATGCTTATACACACACACACACGCACCCCCCCCACACACACACACAAACACACACACACACACACACGGGTGTGGGGATTCCAGTGTTTACAGATGCATTCTTGGGCTGAGGTTACCACGATCAGTTCTAATTCACCCCACTTAATTATTAAAACATGATATATGCAGCAATATATAATCTATAAAATACACCATTACACCAGTTTTAAAGTCGTTGGTTAAAGTCATTGGCTCCCTGTGCATTTTTAGATCCATTTTAAGGTCATTTTATTAGTTTATAAATGTCTTAAGGGTCTTGGTCCATCTTATTTATTCAACCTTCTTTTAAAGTATGAGCCCTTGCGGTCCCTGAGGTCCTCTGGTACTGGACTTTTAGTTGTTCCAGAAGTCAGAACTGGGACATATGGCGAAGCCTCGTTTTACCACTAAGGCCCTTGTCTGTGGAACAGCCTGCTGGAAAACCTCAGGGCTACAGAAACGGCTGATATTTTTAAAAAGAAGCTCAAGACCTACCTTTTGAGCTTGGCTTTTAATTGAGTCATTTTATTTATCAAATTTGTTTTTCTTATTTAATCTTATTCTTTATTTTATATATTTATTTTCAATTATTTTTTATCATTATCTTTTTATTTTATATTATTATTATTATTATTATTATTATTATTATTATTATTATTATTATTATTATTATTATTATTATTATTAATTATTATTATGTGTTACTGAAGTGTTTTTCTGACTTGTTTCACACACTTACTCCAATGTTTTTTTCATGGGGATCCTTTGTGCTGGGAGCCATGCCAGTTAGGCACTGGGATCGCTTTTGTCGTGGTGGACGAGGCTATGCACTGCAGCCTCACGGCTGTGTTGTGGATACCTGACTGCCCTGACTATGGCAGGCCCTGTGGTGACTCTTCTGTATAGCTGTGGGGTGGCTTCCATTGTGGATTGATCTCCCAAATATTGTTTTCTCACAGTGGTATCATTCTAGATATTTATGTATATTGTATGTTCACTTAAAGAGATAGGAATGGATTGAGCAGTGTTTTTGCAGTGAAGGGGCAGGGGGCAGGGTGTGTATTGTGTGTGCTGAGAGTTTAGCTGGTTGTGTATGATTAGTTTAGCTTTAAATGTCTTTTCTTTGTTTATTTTTCAATTTTGATCATATAAAGCACTTTGTGCTGATTTTATCATTAAAGTGCTCTACAAATTTGATTTGATTTGTTCTACATAGTGACCATCTTTCATGCAAGAGCTGTCCCTTTGTGAGCTCTGGAGAGGCCTCCCAACACTGCTGCATGCATCGAGAAGAGCTGAGCATCCTGCTCTTCTGGAATAGCATGTCAGCTCCCTGCACTAATCAATGGTGTGTGTAACAGTTATGGAAAAAAACTAACAATATGTATCTAATGTGATTCCTAACAAACCTGGGATACTAGTAATCCCTGCAAAGCTTAACATAACAGGTTGGACTTGAGGAATTCGTCACCAACACAAAACAGCACATGAGTAAAAACACAAGAGGGATTATAAGATTAAATAACACAGAGTAACAACAGCCTAAAACGTAGACCCTAGTCTATCAGTTATGTTAGATCCTTTTCCTATCCAACACCTGGGAGATTTAGAAATTGTAGAGAAAGTAAGAAGGACAGAATTCATTCATTCAATCTTCATGCACACTCAGGCATGTTTTAATCAATCCAGCTCCAGGTCCATATCCTCCCCCTCATTTTCATCTATTAGTGTTTCTCCATTTAATAGCACTTGTCTTACAGCCATTTGGTACCGGGCAGGTTTGTCAAGGGATCCAACAGCTTTATCAGTACATCTAAGAATGAGTGCTCTGAAATAAAAATCACAACAAAATCCACACAAAACAAATATCCCCATAAAGGTTATGAGGGACACAATACATTTTTTTTTTTTGTACAGTTTGTATCCTGTAGTTTATATTTCATTGCATGTTTTGATGCTGTGAAATTATCTAGTTTTGAAATCTACTGCGGACTGATTGAAAGGACTGTTTATTGCATACACCTATTGAGGTGTGGATGTGTCCGGAGGAAGCGCCAATCAGTGATAGAGCTGTGAAGTAAGCAGGCAGCATAAAAGGAACAGACTGTGAGGAAACAGGAGAAGAAGGAAGCAGGTGCCCAAGGGAATGTGTGCCTGGAAAAAGAATGAACAGTTGGGCTGATTGGCATCTACTGACCAGCAAAGAGGGAGAGATGGGCTGATCGTCAGGGCAGCATGGAAGCAGTGATTGGTGGACAACAGCATGTGTGTTTGGCACCAGGGCAGAGGTGAAACTCTGCCCTTACCTGTGAGTACCGTTGTCCCCTATCCATCAGCTGCAAAAAGGGTTGTGGGGAAGATCACCCGGGCTGGCCTGCGAGCATTACGTTTGGCCAGTGTGTTTCTGCTTACATGGTGATGCCACAGGGGTGTGGTGCAAAAGCTGCAGCGAGTGGGGTGGTGGTGCCAGAAGCAAGTGCCTTCCTGTTTCCCAGGATCGGCTTGGTGTGGTCCGAGCTACAAAAGGAAACGTAAGTCATTGGACTGGTCCTGCTTCTGGATGTTGGGAACATTTTACAATTTCTTTTTATAGTGGACTTTCAGTTTTTAAAAGAAAAATCCTTTTATTGTGCAATTGTAAATTTTATTTCCAGAATGCAATAAATCTGTCTGTTCAGATTTTCAGTCTCTGGTCGCTGGGTCCTGATTTGCGCGAATAAAGCGTTTGACGCATCAAAAAATATGCACGTCATTTAATGTGGTGCATTTTGTGCATTCGCACGTGACGCACGTTTTTGAGCCTGATGCTGAAGTTAAAAAATCTGAACTTCAGCCTCAATTCGCGCCGTGTCAACTAGGTGCCTGGTGATGTGGTGTCACGTGTTGCTGTGACCCAATTGACGGGGTCAGGTCTGGTAAAAAATTTAATTTAACATGAAGGAAATACTGATAACGGCCGAGGCTAATCACCACGAGCTATACGACACCAGCTGCTTTCTCTGTAGAGACAGGAATAAAAAGGACCTCGCTTGGAGGAATATAAATGAGGAGATCGGGCAACCTGGTAAGTCAATTTCACTTTTGAAAGTTTTCACGTCACTGACCCTGCGAACCAGTGCAGGGTACTCTCCACAGTAAATAGAGAAGGGAGACTCTCTCTTCCAACGCTAGATCGACAGCTGCCATCTTGCAAAAACACTGTCTGGCACTAGCTCCTCCTAGCGTATTTCTTGCTTGACGCGCGTCAAAATATACCATTTTGTCCAATTCGCTTTGGACGTGCGTCGAGGTGGGAATGTTTAAGCGTCAAACTTTAGCATGCGCCACGTTTTTGACACGTTGGTGTGGGCAAGACACTGTCTCAATGGGGTAATGGGTGGGTAAAGGTACAGAAGCGGCAGAGAGGTAGGTTAAACTTTAACTCTGCTTCCTGGTCTGGACCCTGTCAGTGTTTTGAAAGACTAATACATCTGGCCAAACTCCGAGAAAGAACAGTCGCTTAATCCAAAGGGGGATGGATGCCGTCTCTGGTCAGACCAGGTTTTCCCCTAATGTTCGCAAGTTATCAATTTAGCCCACATCGTTTGCAGGACACCACCCAGACAACCATTGGTGGAATGACAGAAGGCGGCTAAACATGTCGTTACTGGTCCGATGGGGTAGGGGAACAAAAAAGGTTACAGAGTCTGACATTGTTTTGGTAAACTTACACACTGAAGCAACACTCATTTTTGTGACCTCTGATTGTTGTAACTGGGTGTCATTACCACGAGCATAAACAGGCCCGTCGTGAGAAGGCAAGTAAACCAAGCAATTGCTTGGGGCCCCGAGCTGGCCTGGGGCTCCAAGACAACGACTGGTTAAGAATGAAATGCAACGACAAACTGTGTGAGCGGCCCTTTGATAGTTAATGCAGTAAAGTGCAATGACACTGTTATCAGGATCCCCCTCAAGGGGGCCCCTCTCAGTCGTCGCTGACAGCAGCCAGTCAGCCAGGTGCGTGATCTCTGCTGCCGGCAAAATACAAAACCTCGGGAGTCATAATGAAACGGAATTATCCATCAGGAAGCCAGAAGAGAAAGAAGAAAAAACAAGATAGTGGTAAGTGATAAATTACACTGGATAAAATAGCTCTATTTGTCTTGTACAAATAGTGTAATTTCGCAGCAGGTAGGCTAGCAAAAAAATGTTTATGTTAGCTACCTCCCTGACGGCCAATGCTGCTTGTAACAAACTAGAACAGTCAGTGCAACTTTTTTTTCGAATGGACGGAAAATAGTAACATACTGTAATATGTTTATTAACGGGATAAGAAAGACGCAGATCTGTTCCATAATCACTGTTTATCTTATTTAATGTCATGACATTGCTATAGCTTTGTAATAGGTCTTAATGAAAGTAGGATAGCTTCTCTGCTATACTAACTATTCCACCGTGATAATATATTTACCAAATGGGGGTAGGAAAACCACACGATAAATAAGTTAAGCTGTAGGCCTAGGTCAATGTATAACATTAGATTGGGATATTTTTAAGCATTGGTAGTTGTGAAAGCAGCTGCATTCCTTCTAAATTTCAAAATATGGAAATGCTAACATACCTTTTCTTTCTCTCTCAAGGTGCTTTGCTTAAATTTCTCAGCCCTCAAGCTCTTCCTAAGGATACCTCCACCGATGAAGGTAGATTAAATTTCTCTCACTGAGCTGAGCTGTTAATAGTGACCTTTTCCAATATGCTAACAGTGAAATGGTCAAACGTACTTCACAGGTAATTTCAGATTTTGTTTTTTCATATATTCTCCCAGCTACACAATCAACTTAATCTTCCATTCCTGAGGAAAAAGCTGACATGGAAAAGAGTCAATCCAGTGATGCCATGGTCTCCTCAAAATAATGATGTTTCCTCTATAGCACAAGGTACCACAAGCTCTATTAATATAGCTGATATCCTGCACAGCCCAGAGTTTAAACTGATAAGTGTGTGCTGTCATATTGTTAGAAAAAACAGTGCAAATCACTATTGAATTCCCACCAAACTGTGTAAATACCAGTCACTTTTGCCCATGGACATTTCAGAATTGTTAATATACAGTAGTGCCTGTCAAATTTCTAGGTGTCAGACACTCAGTGATGCATTCTGTACCTGAACAGTGGATTATATTAAGAAACACATAATTTCCCCCCCAGCTACACCATCAATAGCATCTCTCACAGTGGAAAACACTGCATCCAGAACAGAAATTGAGTCTGCACCACTTCTCAACACTGGGGTTACTTCTACAGCTCAAGGTACCACAAGCACTGTAATTATAGCTGATGACCCTGCACAGTGGCCAGCAGTCCTGACTGATACTGTGCGCTGTCAAATTGTTAAAAAAGGACCAGTGCAAATTACAAACATTGCATTCCCTCAAAATTCTGAGAATCCACCTCAAAGATTCACAAAAGACAGTTATATGAGAAGCATGAAAAATGGGGAGAAAATTCTTCGATCATAGATGTTATATTCCATGAGCACAGAGTCAGTGTTCTGTTTCGCCTGCACTGTTTTTGGGAAGCGTGACAATGCCTTAAGCAACTGTGGCTTCTGTACATGGAGGAACCTAGCTAATCATTTAAAAGAACACAAATATTCAAAGGGGCATCTTGAGAATATGACAAACTGGCATGAGCTGCAGAGGAGACTGCAAACCAATACAACCATAGATGAAAGACAACAAAACTTGATGCGGATCGAGATTGAGCATTGGAAAGGTGTCATAAGGAGAGTGATTGCCATAATCTGTCACTTAGCAGAACGCAACCAGGCTTTAAGAGGGACCACAAGTGAATTGTATGACCCTCACCATGGGAATTTTCTGGCACAAGTTGAACTGATGGCACAGTATGATTCAGTTATAACTGAACACATAAGAAGGATACAAAATGAAGAGACAAAAGTGCATTACTTGAGTGGAACCATTCAAAATGAAATAATTGCACAAATTGGAAACAAGGTATTGGAAGACATTGTGAGAAGAGTACACAGAGAAAAGTATTACTCTGTTGTTATGGATTGCACTCCTGATGTTAGTCATAAGGAACAGCTTTCCATTGTTCTGAGAATTGTCAATTGCAAACCATCTGTGTCCACTGCAGAACATTTCTTTGGATTTTCCGATGTTGAAGACACAACTGGTGTTATATGACAATGGCAGCAATATGATGGGCCATAAACAGGGTGTTCAGGCAAGAATTTTGCTATTAAACAGCAAAGCATTTTGTCCTCAGTGCTGTCCATCTCCTTCTTTGATGTGTTGCAAAGACTCTATAACTTTTTCAGTTCTTTTGTGCAACGCTGGGCAGTTCTAAGGGAACATGTAAAGCAGCTCACTTTAAAACCTTTGTCAACAACAAGATGGGAGGCTTGGATTGACTGCGTGAAGGTGGTGCGATACCAGTTGCCAGAGATCCTGGATGCATTGTCTGCACTCCAGACATTTGCTATAGAGAAGGGGGACTCAGAGACCATGCCCACTGCTAAAAGCTTACATGGCGAGTTGAATACCTGGTCTTTTCTGCTTTGCACAATGACCTGGTATAATGTTTTGTACCAGATCAATGATGTCAGCAAGCTGCTACAAAGTCCAAATGTTTCCATGGAAACAATCAGATCAGAAACAGAAGGAGTAAATGACTATCTTGAAGACTTCAGGGAAAATGAGATTGCTTCCTGTAAAACTGATGCAACAGACATTGCAGAAAATCTGGATATGGAAATGACCTTTCCCTAGAAAATTACATATACAGTGAGAAGCTACTGGATTTGTACAGTAATTTAGGCATTGCTTTGCGTCTACTCTTGGCTCTCCCTGTGTCAGTGGTCTCTGGTGAGAGGAGCTTTTCAGCTTTAAAGCTGATAAAAATTTACATGAGGTCCACCATGGGCCAAGAAAGGCTCACAGGACTGGCACTTATGTCAATTGAGCGTGATGTTCGACGGTCTTTGGATATGGAGGACATTGTGGTTGCCTTTGCTGAAGCCAAGGCTCGCAAACAGCAGTTTTAGATAGTTTGCACATGATGGCCTGAAAGGTTAATCTTGTGTGTGTACTTGTATTTATGTTACAACCTGCACTCTTTATAGGTTGTTTGTGAACAAGATGGCAGTGTGTTATTCTCTCACGTTGTGAGAACTGACAAATGTTAATGTGAGTGTATGTACAGGTCCTTCTCAAAATATAGCATATTGTGATAAAGTTCATTCTTTTCCATAATGTAATGATAAAAATTAAACTTTCATATATTTTAGATTCATTGCACACCAACTGAAATATATCAGGTCTTTTATTGTTTTAAAACTGATGATTTTGGCATACAGCTCAGGAAAACCCAAAATTCCTATCTCAAAAAATTAGCATATCATGAAAAGGTTCTCTAAACGAGCTATTAACCTAATCATCTGAATCAACTAATTAACTCTAAACACCTGCAAAAGATTCCTGAGGCTTTTAAAAACTCCCAGCCTGGTTCATTACTCAAAACCGCAATCATGGGTAAGACTGCCGACCTGACTGCTGCCCAGAAAGCCATCATTGACACCCTCAAGCAAGAGGGTAAGACACAGAAAGAAATTTCTGAACGAATAGGCTGTTCCCAGAGTGCTGTATCAAGGCACCTCAGTGGGAAGTCTGTGGGAAGGACAAAATGTGGCAGAAAACACTGCACAACGAGAAGAGGTGACCGGACCCTGAGGAAGATTGTGGAGAAGGACCGATTCCAGACCTTGGGGGACCTGCGGAAGCAGTGGACTGAGTCTGGAGTAGAAACATCCAGAGCCACCGTGCACAGGCGTGTGCAGGAAATGGGCTACAAGCCACTTTTGAACCAGAAACAGCAGCAGAAGCGCCTGACCTGGGCTACAGAGAAGCAGCAATGGACTGTTGCTCAGTGGTCCAAAGTACTTTTTTTGGATGAAAGCTAATTTTGCATGTCATTTGGAAATCAAGGTGCCAGAGTCTGGAGGAAGACTGGGGAGAAGGAAATGCCAAAATGCCTGAAGTCCAGTGTCAAGTACCCACAGTAAGTGATGGTCTGGGGTGCCATGTCAGCTGCTGGTGTTGGTCCACTGTGTTTTATCAAGGGCAGGGACAATGCAGCTAGCTATCAGGAGATTTTGGAGCACTTCATGCTTCCATCTGCTGAAAAGCTTTATGGAGATGAAGATTTCATTTTTCAGCACGACCTGGCACCTGCTCACAGTGCCAAAACCACTGGTAAATGGTTTACCGACCATGGTATTACTGTGCTCAATTGGCCTGCCAACTCTCCTGACCTGAACCCCATAGAGAATCCGTGGGATATTGTGAAGAGGAAGTTGAGAGACGCAAGACCCAACACTCTGGATAAGCTTAAGGCCGCTATCGAAGCATCCTGGGCCTCCATAACACCTCAGCAGTGCCACAGGCTGATTGCCTCCATGCCACGCCGCATTGAAGCAGTCATTTCTGCAAAAGGATTCCCGACCAAGTATTGAGTGCATAACTGAACATAATTATTTGAAGGTTGACTTTTTTTGTATTAAAAACACTTTTCTTTTATTGGTCGGATGAAATATGCTAATTTTTTGAGATAGGAATTTTGGGTTTTCATGAGCTGTATGCCAAAATCATCAGTTTTAAAACAATAAAATACCTGAAATATTTCAGTTGGTGTGCAATGAATCTAAAATATATGAAAGTTTAATTTTTATCATTACATTATGGAAAAGAATGAACTTTATCTCAATATGCTAATTCTTTGAGAAGGACCTGTATGTGTATTTAATTATGTTGGATTTAGTTATTGTGCACTTTTTTGGTGGTGTTTTTTTTTTGCAAATGTTCAAATGTTTTGCACAGAATTTGCAACAGCAGTATTTTCATTTTGTTATTTATATAAAGTGTGGGTGAACTCAAACTGTATGGCTATGCTGTGGTTCCTGTAGGCTTTGTGTGTGTGGGGGGGGCATTTTTCTTGGGGCCCCTAAATTCATTGAAACGGCCCTGAGCATGAATAACAATCTTACTGTATTTAGGTTTTTCCTTAGCCAGCAGTTTCAGGTAGGATTTGATCTCACCCATCCTTGTCCCTGGCAAGCATTTGACAATGGTGTCTGTCGTGTTTCTGACTATGGAGCTGCCGATTACCAGGGTCGGCTTCTCAGAGGGTGTGTCGCTGAGCGGGGAAAATCTATTAGAAACGGGGACAGTTTGGTGGTGACCCATGGGCTGGGATCTGGAACTACGCTTCCTACGTATTGTCACCCAGTCGTTCTGAGGTCCCGGCTGTTGGGTTCTGTTGGAGGACGACTAGTGGGTTCTGTCCTTGTTGCACTGGCTATTGGGCCTCGGCTATCTACTGGTTTTTCAACAGTGCGGAGCCGGGCCTCTAATTCTGACACCCTCACCTCCAAAGTTACAAAAATGTTACATTTGTTACAGTTACCATTATCACCATAGGAGGCAGGGAAGTAACTAAACATCTGACATAGAGAGCAATAGAGAGGAGAAGACCTAGGTCGAGATTGAAAGATAGGAGAGAGGTGTAGCCTCTCTCCTATCTCTCCTAATGAAGCTAAGCTAACTAAGCTGGCAAGACAAGAAAAAACCGTGTGAAACACAGAGTTCCTAAAACGCAAAGTACACCAACAGAAAATATATTTTAGCGCACTTGTGTGTTAAAATAACTAAGCACAGAGAAAACTAGATGAATTCAAGAGAGTCTGATCACCAAAAAGCTCCACGGAGTGCAACAGCGACAACAGGAAATGACGCAATATGGCTTACCCAATCAGGATCCTCTGTCTGCACTTTTCCCTTCCTCTTACCAGCCTTAACCAATTCTTCTAGTCCGCTTTTTATTTGCGCTTTTACGTTCCGTTGGCAGTGTGTTACATACTTCCGGTTCAAATCTGCCTTTTTTACACCCTTTCTATGTACATATTCATATTAACTATCATAGGAAAACTGAGATTCTTTCAGGGCAGGGCTGACCATAGCCAAGGCAAGGCAGTTTAATTTGTATAGCACACTTTCAACAACAAGATAATTCAAGGTGCTTTACATGATTATGGGGTTAAATAAAAATAGTAGTAAAACGCAGACAAAGCATATAAAGTAAAAACAGCAGTAAAAGAAGAAGCACACACAAAACATATGATACATGAAAGCATTACTCAAAGCCAGCTCTAAACAGATGAGTTTTTAGTTGTGATTTAAAAGAACTCAGTGTTTCAGCAGCTTTGCAGTTGTCTGGAAGTTTGTCCCAGAATGGGGGAGCATAAAAACTGAAAGCTGCTTCTCCATGTTTGGTTCTAATTCTAGGGATGTTGAGTAGACTGGAATTCAAGGACCTGAGTGTTCTGGTGGGTTGGTATAGTAACAGTAGATCTTCAACATACGTTTGGTGCCATTCAGTGATTGATAAACTAGTAGGAGGATTTTGAAGTCTATTCTCTGAGCTACAGGGAGCCAGTGTAAGGACTTTAGAACTGGGGTGATCTACTTTCCTGGTTCTAGTGAGGACACAAGCACCAGCCTTCTGGATCAGCTGCAGCTGTCTAATTGAATTTTTAGGCAGACCTGTGAGGATGCCGTTGCAGTAATCAATCCAACTAAAGATATACGCATTAATGAGTTTTTAAAGGTCCTGTTGTGACATCAGTCCTTTAATCTTAGAAATGTTCTTCAGGTGATAGAAGGCTGACCGTGTTATTGCCTTTATGTGACCCTGGAGGTTCAAGTCTGAGTCCATTACTACACCTAAATTTTGGGCCTGATCAGTAGTTTCTAGCTGTATTAACTGAAGCTGTGTGCTGGCTTTTGACCGTCCTCTTTAGGTCCAAAAGTAATTACTTCTGTTTTGTTTCTGTTCAGATGGAGAAAGTTAAGGCACATCCATCCATTTATTTGCTCAATGCATTTACTTAGGGTTTGGATGGGTTCAATGTCACTTGCTGACATCTTAATGTAGAGGTACACCCTATTCTAGCTGTTGTCGCGAACCTTTCCAGCACCTGCAGGGTGAAACAATTTGACAACAACAAAAACATTATTTAACTGCACACTGCAGTCTTACTCGGAGCGTCATCCGACTTGTTGCTGCCGTGTCATTTATCAGCTGACTGGTCAACGCTGTCAAACCACCACCCCAGACCAGCACCCCCACGCATCACTACCATCATATATACACACATATATATATATATATATATATATATATATATATATGTATATATATGTATATACAGTACAGACCAAACTTTTGGTCTGTACTATATATATAATTATTTGTTTTACATTATACAGTAAATTCCATAGCCTGATCACGATTCAGGTCTAAGACCCATTACTACACCTAGATTTCGGGCCAGATAAGCAGTTTCTACCTGTATTAACAGAAGCTGTGGGCTGACTCTTGATTGTTCCTTTCTTTTCTTTAGGTTTTGTTTTTAGGGGGTAAGCCGTATTGCGTAATTTCCTATTGTAGCTGTTGCACTCCTTGTAAGCTGTTTGGTGTTCAGACTCTCTTGAATTGATCTTATTTTCTCTGTGCTAAGGCCTCTCTAAGTTATTTTAACACACAAGCACACTAAAACACACATTTTGTGGTGGTGTACTTTACGTTTTGGGAACTCCTTGTGTTTCACACAGTTTTTCTTGGGGTGGTAAGGTCTCTCTAGCTCAGTTAGCTTAGTTTCATTGTGGCTATGGCTACTCTTCTCTCTCCTGTCTCTAACTCTTCTCTTCTCTCTTGCTCTCTCTGTCAGATGTTTAGTTACTTCCCTGCCTCCTTTAGTGATAATGGTAACTGTAATAAATGTAATATATTTGTAGCTTTGGAGGCGAGGGTATCAGAATTAGAAGCACTGCTCCGCGCTGTTGAAAAACCAGCTGATAGCCGAAGCCCATTAGCCAGCGCGGAGCCAACAAGGATAGAACCCCCTAGCTGTCCTCTGGTAGAGCCCGCGCAGCCGGGACCTCAGGCTGGTTGGGTGACTGTACGTAGGAAGCATAGTTCTAGGACCCAGCCCATGGGCCACCACCAACCGGTCCGTGTTTCTAACAGATTTTCCCGCTCAGCGACACACCCGCTGAGAAGCCGACCCTGGTAATTGGCAGCTCCATAGTCAGAAACGTGGCACTAGAGACACCATTGACCATAGTCAAATGCTTGCCAGGGGCCAGAACGGGCAACATCAAATCCTACCTGAAACTGCTGGCTAAAGATAAGCGTAAATACAGTAAGATTGTTATTCACGCTGGCTGTAATGACACCCGGTTACACTAATCGGAGGTCACTAAAATTAGTGTTGCTTCGGTGTGTAAGTTTGCAAAAAAACGATGTCAGACTCTGTAATCTTTTCTGGTCCCCTGCCTGATCGGACCAGTGACGACATGTTTAGCCGCATGCTGTCATTCCATCAATGGTTGTCTAGGTGGTGTCCTGCAAACGTTGTGGGCTACATTGATAACTGGCAAACTTTTTGGGGAAAACCTGGTCTGATCCGGAGAGACGGCATCCATCCCACTTTGGATATAGCGACTGTTCTTTCTCGGAGTTTGGCCAGATGTATTAGTCCTTCAAAACACTGACAGGGTCCAGACCAGGAAGCAGAGTCAAAGTTTAACCTGCCTCTCTGCAGCTTCTGTACCTTTACCCACCCATTACCCCATTGAGACAGTGTCTTGCCCAAGGCCAAAATTAAATGGATTAAAAGTTAAGCCAACAAAAGCAAATTATGGAAATCTCATAAAGATAAATACAACTTTTACTGAACAGAAAAATAAATCTATTAAATGTGGTTTATTAAACATAAGATCTCTCTCCTCAAAGACTTTGTGTCATGGTCTTTGTATTTTGTGTGGCAAGTTTGAGTTTTTCCTTCCACTTGGTTTTCTTCCCCTTTTTTCCCCAAGGTGCCCTCTTGTTTTGTTCCTCCTGTTTGTCTCGAGTTAGTAGTTTTTCTTATTCAGTTTAATTCTATTTTTGTATTCTGGCACTTCCTGGGTTCTGTAGATGTTTTTCACTTTTGTCTATGTCCACCTTCCCATTTGTGTTTCCTTTATCTCTTTATTTAATTCCTCCTTCTGTTCTCCAGTGTGTCCTTACGTTTCCCTTAGAGTTCTCTTAGTTTCTTAAGTATCCTTTTAGTTTCTTTAGAGTCTTCTGTCTCCTAGCCAGTCACCTCCTGTCCCAGCTAATCACTTCCACCTGCTCACTCCCTCTCAGCTGCAACCGCTTCCCTTAATTGGTCCTGCTCCTTCTCTGCTTCACTCTTCACTCTCCTCCCTCAGTATAAATACGGTCCTCTTTCAGTCACAACTCGCTGGTTCGTCCGTCTTTCTTCCCCGCCTGATTCCTGCCTTCCTTATAGCCCGTCTGGTTCCTGTTTTTCCCCTGTTGCTGCCTGTACCCGCCTGTACCCTCCTGAGTTATGCAAGTTCCTTGTGTTTTTCATTAAATCATTTTTGTATTTACTCTGCTGCTTTTGGGTCCAGTTTAAACTGCAAAACATGACACTTTGTTAGTAAATGACTTGATTTGTGATAATCACATTGATTTCCTTTGTCTCACAGAAACCTGGTAGCAGCAGGAGGATTATGTCAGTATAAATGAGTCAACTCCTTCCAGTCATTTACATTTTCACATTCCTAGAAGTACTGGGCGAGGAGGAGGAGTTGCAACCATTTTTCGTTCTGATTTACTGATTAGTCCCAGACCAATTTATAGCTACAGTTCTTTTGAACATCTAACCCTTGATTTTCCTCATCCAAGTTGCAAAACATTAAGACCATTTTTGTTTGTGGTTTTCTATCGTCCACCAGGCCCTTACTCTCAATTCTTGGATCAGATCTCACATTTTTTATCTTGCATACTTTAAAGCTGAATACTAGGAAGTTGGAAAGAAAATGGCGCTCTACACCCCTAGAGGATTCATATTTACCCTGGAATAACAGTCTATTGCTGTATAAAAAGACCCTTCGACAAGCTAGAACAGCATATTTCTCATCATTAACAGAGGCGAATAAAAACAATCATAGCTCTGTTGAGCTAACTATTCCCCCAGCTCTTAGCACTGATGATTTTATGGGATTCTTCATAAATAAAATTAATTCTATTAAAAATAAAATCATTGGCATCCTCCCAAACATGATTACTTCTTCCTCAGTAAATGAGGCAGCATCGGAAAGAACTGTAGAACCTCATTTGTTCTTAGGCTGTTTTGATTCAGTCGAGCTTTCAGAATTATCAAAAATATTAGCCTCATCTAAACCTTCAACTTGTATGTTGGACCCAATCCCAACCAAATTATTTAAGGAAGTGTTCCATTTTTTCCTGGCCCCATTTTGGATATGATGAATCTATCCTTAGTAAACAGATACATACCACATGAATTTTAAATAGCTGTAAATAGCTTACTAATGATATTCTGATGGCCTCAGATAATGGACTTGTGTCTGTTCTGGTTTTGTTAGATCTCTGTGCTGCTTTTGACACAGTCGATCATAATATTCTCTTAGAAAGGCTTGAACATATTGCAGGGATCAAAGAAACAGCACTAGGCTGGTTTAAATCATATTTGTCTGATAGATTCCAGTTTGTTAATCTAAATGATAACTCTTCTTCACCCTCAAGGGTTACTTGTGGAGTTCCACAGGGTTCTGTGCTTGGACCAATTCTTTTCACCATATATATGCTCCAAATTGGTAGAATCATTGGACAGCACGGGCTAAATTTCCACAGCTATGCCGATGATACACAACTATATTTATCCATAAATCCTGATGAACCCAGTCAGTTAGGTAGATTACAGGCATGTCTGGAAGACATAAAAACATGGATGACCCTAAACGTTTTGTTTTTAAATTCTGACAAGACAGAAGTTGTCTTCTATGGACCAAAAGTTCTAAAACAGAAACTGCTTAGTCAATCACTTCATCTGGATAGCAATAAATTGGCCCCCAGTAATAACGTAAAGAACCTTGGCGTTATTTTTGACCAAGGCTTGACATTTAAATCCCATATTAAACAGGTTTCTAGGATTTCTTTCTTTCACCTCCAGAATATTGCTAAAATTAGAAACATCCTGTCCAGGAGTGATGCTGAGAAACTAGTCCATGCATTTGTTACCTCAAGGCTGGACTACTGTAATTCTTTACAATCAGGTTGTCCACAAAATGCCAAAAAAAGCCTTCAGTTGATCCAAAATGCGGCAGCAAGAGTTCTGATGAATATTAAACAGAGAGATCACATTTCTCCTTTTTTAGCTTCCCTTCATTGGCTCCCTGTTAAATCCAGAATATAATTTAACATCCTTCTTCTTACATACAAAGCCCTTAATAATCAAGCTTCATCATACATCAGAGTTCTAATTGTTCCATATGTTCCTAAAAGAGCACTTCGCTCTCAGACTGCAGGTTTACTTGTAATTCCTAGGATTTCTAAAAGTAGAATGGGAGGCAGATCTTTTAGTTATCAGGCTCCTCTCCTGTGGAACCAGCTCCCAGCTTTAGTCCGTGAGGCAGACACTCTGTTTACTTTTAAGGCCAGGCTTAAAACTTTAGTTTTTGATAAAGCTTATAGTTAGAGTGGCTAAGGTCATCCTGAGCTAGCTCTGTAGTTATGCTGCTATAGGCTTAGACTGCTGGAGGACAGACTTACCAATTTTCTTCACTCTGCTACTTTCATTTCTCCTACTACTCTCCAGTTGTATTACACTTCATTCTGTTATTTCGACTGTTAACTTTATGTTCTCTCAGTGTTTTTCTCTCCATAGAAGCTACACCTGGTCTGGTATCCTGCTTGGCTGCAATGCCCTGTTGGACGTAACTGAACATCCACTGTGTCCTGTTATCAACTTTTTACTTTCTGTAACAAAGAAAGTTCTCTTATATCAGATCTTCTGTTCCTTCTGTGTCTCTGCTCTGTCTTCTCAAACCCCCAGACGGTCATGGCAGATGGCCGCTCCTACTGAGTCTGGTTCTGTTGGAGGTTTCTTCCTGTCAAAGGGGAGTTTTTCCTCTCCACCGTCGCTACATGCTTGCTCAGTATGAGGGATTGCTGAAGGATTGCTGTGGTTGGAAAGTCTGCCCAACCTCACGCCGATGACTGACGCAATCTGCTGGGATTCCTTAAATTCCTATAAACTTTTTAACTGATTGGAATGTTTGTATAAATGTATTGAAATGACTTCTTAAGTGCCTTGAGATGGCATCTGTTGTGAATTGGCGCTATATAAATAAACTGAATTGAATTTCTATTCAGTTTGAGGAAATTATGGCACATCCATCCATTAATTTGCTCACTACATTTAATTAGCACATGGTTTGGTTCAAAGTCACCTGGTGACATTGTAATGTACACAATCTGCATAGTTATGGCAAGTAATCTTATCAATTGTTAAAATCTGGGCTAGGAGGAGCATGTAGATATTAAATAGGAGGGCCCTCAGTATGGAGCCCTGGGGCAACCCACATGTGATTTTTGTCTGTTCTGATGAAAAGTTCCTATTGAAACAAAGAAATCCCTATTCTTTAGGTAAGACTCAAACCAGTCAAGTACTCTACCAGAGAGTCTGACCCAGCTCTTCAGTCATTTTAATGTCAACAGTGTCAAATGCTGCACTGAGGTCCAAAAGTACCAGCACTGTGATTCTAACACAGATCCTTGACCTGGAGAGCTAGATACTTAAAAGAAAATGTGCCCAAGAATAGCTATTTAAAGTTTATTGAGTTATGAAAAATTGTGACTACAGCTCCACCTCATCTGTGTTTCCTGCTATTGCTTAGAAAATTGTAATTTGGAGGAGCTGACTCTATCAATGTTGGTGTTTCATTATTTATGTCTAACCAGGTTTCCAATAGAAATTGAGCATATAGATTGAGCTCAGTGATTACGTCATTAATTACAGACAGCTTGGCTTACAGAGACCTAATGTTTAATAAAGCTGTTCTCTGGTAATCTCTGTGACCCATGCTTCAAGGTCAGGCCTTGTGGGCTTTATCAAATATTTTGGAACGTCCAGTGCTTTTGATTGAGATAATAGAACATGTTCAGGGTCGATCTTTGTGCAGCTTGTTATTGATAATTCTCATTCTCTCTGAAGATATGTTTTGCACCACAGAATATCTTAAAGTATTAATGAATATTATTGGGCTGTCAGTGCTGGTGTTTTTAAGACATTTATTAATTGAATGAACTAATTGTAGGAAGATTTATGTCAATATATAATATATATATATATATATAATATATATACTGTTGGAGGTTTCTTCCTGTTAAAGGGGAGTTTTTCCTCTCCACCGTCGCTACATGCTTGCTCAGTATGAGGGATTGCTGAAGGATTGCTGTGGTTGGAAAGTCTGCCCAATCTCACGCCAATGACTGACGCAATCTGCTGGGATTCCTTAAATAGGAAACTTTTTAACTGATTGGAATGTTTGTATAATTGTATGGAAATGACTTCTTGTTAAGTGCCTTGAGATGACATCTGTTTTGAATTGGCGCTATATAAATAAACTGAATTGAAAACTGAATTGAATATAATATATAATATCTATTTTTGTGATAGGAGTTTGGAATTCTTTCTATGGCATAATATTGCTTTTTGAGATCTTTAAGCGTACTTTATGCTTTCAGAGGTGTTCTAGCAAAGTGATTTATTGATTCTACAGGTCAAGGGGTAATCAGAACTGGGTGGGGGTAGTGAAAAAGAGCATACGTTTCAAGGAACTGTTGTTTTTCACAGTTAATTCACAATTTCACAAAGCAGGCAATTAACACATACATCCAGGTTGGTTTGTATAGGTTTTTCTCTCATTGAATGAAGATTATGTTGATTTACTGAGGTTCTTTGTCTGCCTTTAGAATGTATTTGATAATCTGAAATATTCAGATGACAAACAAAGCAAAACTGAAGAAATCTGTTGTATACATATATGTTTCCCAAAGAGAGCCCTGGATACACAGTTCTGCCTGATCTGAATACCCAGACACTCCTCGGTAACAGGTACCTGAACTCTCTTCTCATTAGGTCAGAGGAAATCAGAGTCCTTTTCTTTATGATCTCACTCCTGAGCACTGACTCTCTCTCTTTAGTACAAGTATGTTCTACCACAAAAAATGGTGTTAAAAATAATACTGCCACAGTCTACCAGATAAGTAACCAATGATGCTCCTACAAAAGCCCACTTGACTGGAGGGTTGGTCATTGAGTCGGTCTTGCAAATTAAACTTGGTAAACTGAGAGCTTTCAAAGTTATCACTTGCACTTAACAAGGACCTCTCTCTTGTGGCAGTTCAGAGCCTAAGGCTATTCTGAACATTTTGAACTTTGTCTGACTGGATCTATTGTATTTTCCTTAGTTGTTATTCCAGTGGCTTTGTGTCTAGCTGACTCACTTTCACTGTCAATTCACTGCAGCACTTGACTTAGTATGTAATCTTCCCATATTTGGCTAGACAAGGCCACATTGAACAGACTTTTTCTTGCATATTAACAAGACAAAAACACACTAATTAGTTTAAAAGCTTTCAGAAATCAGATAACAAAGAGAAACACCAAGAACTTATTTGTTTTCTGATGGTTTACCCCACTGAGGCAGACTAAACACTGGAATCACTCATATTGACTGTTTAAAGAGGATTATTCTCAGTTAAGGAACTTTCTGCTTCTCATTTCGATTGTCATAATGAGGGAAATCAGGAACAGCCCAGGGCCCAGCATGGCTCTGTTGTAAATGAGTGACTCAGAGGACACCAGCTGCACCTCTGCTCAGAGGAGAGCTGGGTACACAGACAGACCAACAGAACCGCTTCACAGAAGCTTGTTCATATCAATATAAATGTGCCTGAATACTTCTATAGAATGACTTTATCAGGTATGATATGCAAACATACTACTGAGTTTGCTCTGATTATCCCAGTTCAAACACTTTTTGTCCATACTGACGTGTACTAACTTATAAATATGTGTTTACTCACCAACCTACAATTCTGCTGTTTTCCACTGAGAGCAGGAACTGACTTGGAATGCTAATTAGTCTAGACTTTTGATCAGACTATAGCAGCACAATATAATGGCTATTAAAAAAATTGTGTTTTTAAGGCAGCTATGTTTTCAGCTACCTTGCTGAAACATAGCTTTAAGTCTAGTGATCAACAGTCAGTAGCAATTTTATCCCAATGGGAAATAATTTGCAGCATGTTAACACAAAAAGCACATACTTCTGTATTACAAAAACAGATAACTTGAATCACTGTGCAAGAACAAAGTGCAATAAGCATCAAAGCTTTTCATCACATTGTTATGTCATTCCCTCTTAAAAACATGCCTAAAGTGTTTCTTATGGTAATTTATGTATTTTTGAATAATCTTTGGAAACTCTCGCGGCCACCATTTTGAGCGCTGAATGCCTGATTCCTCCGAGGTACGCCCTCACCCCCCAGCAACACCTCGACATTTTGATTACCGCCCACGTCTCTCCAAAGCCCCCCCTCCCCCGCTCCCCGAGCAGAAAAGCAGCAGGTCAACAGCAATCAGCTAGCACCTGTGGATATTACTACTATATAGCTATTGTTGAGAAGGTGTTTTCACTCTAATTTAAAGCCTATCTTAAAGGAACAGACACATTTAGTTTATGACCCTGGGCTCTCTCTGAGCTCTCATTTCACCTTCCCGCGTGCTCGTTCATTTCTGTAAAAAGGAGTAATAAGAACCACAAACAACAATTATATATTTTAACAGTGAGAAGTCGTTCACTGGACTCAGTTCTAGTAACTGAGTACAGCTTTATCTCAGCATAAGGTTTTTATTTGAAACAAGAGTTAAAAAGGAAACTCCTCCCACATAGATCTTCGTTCACAGAATGGTCAGCTTCTTCACACAAGGCACACAGGATGTACCACATTCCTCTTGATTATTCACGGTTTCTAAGTGTTGCCACATGCACTACAAAATTAAACCCTCATACAACATTAACAGAATTTCTATCTCTTCACTATTTACTTTTCCAAATTGCACAATGCCTTCTTGGAGAAAATGTATCTTTGGATGCCAGGATGACTGCCCTCTTTTTAGTCTTCCAAAAACTGAGATTGTTTGTCAGAAATGGTTGGAATTCATTTTTGGAAACGACCCTCCTCCCAAGAAGATATGCTTCGTTTGTGCCAGCCATTTCTATTTATAAAGCGTTTTTTATACAAGAAATGTCATCACAAAGTGCTTTACAGATTAAAATGAACCCACAGATTTAAAAGCATGGTCACAGTTATACTCCCCTCCCCCCAACCCAACTCCCATTCACACACATAGTTAAAAGCAACAGTAAAAAAGGACATTGAGCTGAGTGTGTGAGAATGTGTGTGTGTTGGCTCACCTTCTCTTCCTCAGGGATGCGTCTTGGTGTTCTCTCCCAGCTGAAGCCGATCAGCCTAATCACGGAGGAGCGGAGATAAAAGGGGAGCGCCTACCTGAAGCAGACGCCAGATGGTCAACGTCAACAGTGTGGTAACAGGCCGCTTTCAGCGTTTGTCTTTTGCTCAGTGTGCTTATAGAAAAATAACTTACCGTTGCTCCTCCTCCCTCCCTCCAAGCGCCAGTTGCTTCCCTGGATCAATCGGTCAGCCGATCGCAGCCTCCAGCGTCTGCTCCTACGCTTGCCTCCCTGCTGCTCTCTGTCGTGCTTCTCCGGCTGGGGTCTGTCTTCCATCTGCCTGTCCACCCTCGCTCGTCTACCTGGGCACCTCGCATTCTCCCCCCAGGACCATCTCTGAGTAGTCATCCTCCGACACACGCTTCCTCCGACCCCCTCAGTGTGGAGATCCAGCATCGCTGCAAGTAAGGCACTCACTTTTTGGCCCTCACTCGGCATATTGTCTTCCACTCACCTTCCTCTCCTCTAGTCTCTAGTGGCGGCTCAACCTCCCAGTCCGGCCCCAGGAGTTTCCCTCCGAGTCCTACGAGCTTCCATAGGCTTCCACCTAAGTGAAATAAATTATTACTCTTATACCAACCTCTGAGTCCCTGAGTCGTTCGTGTGTCTGCACTAGAGTCCTGAAACTGAAAACATGACAGAGTGCAGATGAACCATGCAAGGAAACACCATCAGAGGAGCCATCTGCACCGGCAGCAGTAGATTAACAGCAGCAGCCGAGGCACTGACAGAGTGCGCCCAGTGGAGGCAAGGCCAAGACTCTCACCTCCACCCAAGCTCCACCTGGAGAGCACCCAGGCAGCTACAGCCGACCCCTGCTCCCAGGGCAGAGGGCTCCTACAGAGGAAACACTGGAACGGGGTTTAAAATTAAAATCTAAAAATAAGCAGTAAATAAATGTGATAATGTCAAATGGTAAAACACTGATAAAATATAATCATATAAAACATGCAATCAAACAGACAATAATAAATAATAGTCTGTTAAAAGCTAGGCTAAAAAGGTGAGTCTTGAGCCTGCTCTGAACATTCTCCGTGGCCCTGAGGTCCTCAGGCAGTCTGTTCCAGAGGTGAGGGCCATAATAATGGAAAGACGCCTCAACATTAGTTTGTGTCCTGACATTTGGTGTGACAAGGAGACGGCTGCCAAAGGAGCGCAGAGACCGCGAAGGTTCATATGGTAAAAGCAGTTCTGAAAGATAAGAAGGCCCAAGACCATTAAGACACTTAAAAACCATTAAAATAACCTTAAAATCGATCATAAAACATACGGGGAGTCAATGCAATGAATTTAAAACAGGTGTAATGTGCCCCCGCCTCCTTGCCTTCATCTGGACACGTGGTGCTGAATTTTGTAGTAGTTGTAAGCCTGAGATACTCTTTTTGTGAAGACCAGAAAGCAGGGCACTACAATAATCAATCCTACTGAAGATAAGATCAGTATCTACATGATGGCCTGAGAGAGAATGGGGCGGACTCTGCAATTTTATATAATTTTCGCAACTCTACCACACCTTTTACCAGTTGTGACTCTCCCTTTCATTATCTTACATCTGACGGCATCGCATATCATCTACACTCCGTTTCTTATGTGAGAAGGATCGATAATAAAACATGTTACATTTAAATTTTGCTAATGTAGGTGCTATGGGGTACACTTTCCTCATTCCAGTCATGAAAATCCATCACCTGTTGGCAAAATTCACCGTTTTGGATCCAAAATGGGTCACCTACATAATTCGTGTATGTCAGATGAGAAAATGATCAGCTGTAACGCACAGAGAGCAGCAGCGAGCAACAAGTTTCCAGGAGAGCAGTTTTTATGTGAATGACAGAAGCTGACAAAACATAAAATGTGCCCATGTGCAGAATGTTGTGATGATGAAGACAGCATGCCGAAGAGGGAGTGTCCGAGGCTCTTAAAGAGACATGCTGCTACGTTCAAGGCACTTTGTTCAGACATGTTTTGAGTGCAAATTTCAAAAAGGTAGTCTATATTATTTACTATACTTACGGATCGATTTACGGTAATATTATGGCTGTACCGTACTGTAATGGCAAAAAATAGTATCTCAGGGTTTTAATAATAAAGAAGACTTGAGTCCCAGAAGGTGTTTAAGTGCAAATGATGTGGGCTACATTGATAACTGGAGAACTATTTGGGGAAAACCTGGTCTGATCCGCAGAGACGGCATCCATCCCACTTTGGATGGAGCAGCTCTTCTTTCTAGGAATATGGACGAATTTATTAGTCCTCCAAAACACTGACAACCCAGGGTCCAGACCAGGAAGCAGAGTCGTAGTTTAACCCACCTCTCTGCTGCTTCTGTACTGTTTCCCACCCATTACCCTATAGAAACAGTGTCTTGCCCACGGCCAAAATTAAATGGATTAAAAGTTAAGCCAACAAGAGCAAATTATGGAAATCTCATAAAAATAAATACAACTTTGATTGAACAGAAAAATAAATCTATTAAATGTGGTTTATTAAACATAAGATCTCTCTCCTCAAAGACTTTGTTAGTAAATGACTTAATTTGTGATAATCACATTGATTTCCTTTGTCTCACAGAAACCTGGTTGCAGCAGGAGGATTATGTCAGTATAAATGAGTCAACTCCTTCCAGTCATTTAAATTTTTACATTCCTAGAAATACTGGGCGAGGAGGAGGAGTTGCAACCATTTTTCGTTCTGATTTACTAATTAGTCCCAGACCAATTGATAGCTACAGTTCTTTTGAACATCTAACCCTTAATTTTCCTCATCCAAGTTGCAAAACATTAAGACCATTTTTGTTTG
Source organism: Valencia hispanica (assembly GCA_963556495.2). Classification (NCBI taxonomy): domain Eukaryota; kingdom Metazoa; phylum Chordata; class Actinopteri; order Cyprinodontiformes; family Valenciidae; genus Valencia; species Valencia hispanica. Next base: position 46,689,846 of record OY747710.1, read on the forward strand.
TGGTTTTGTATCGTCCACCAGGCCCTTACTCTCAATTCTTGGATCAGATCTCACATTTTTTATCTGATTTAGTATTAAATACTGATAGGGTTATTGTAGTGGGGGACTTTAATATTCATGTGGATACTGAAAGTGATAGCCTAAATGCAGCCTTTAGTGCTATTTTAGACTCAATTGGCATTACTCAAAAAGTACAGGGATCGACCCACTCGGGCAAACACACTTTGGACCTTGTACTGACATACGGTATTGAGTGTGAGGAAATAACAGTCCACCCACATAACCCGGTCCTGTCTGACCACTTCTTAATAACTTTTGAATTTACTTTAACTGACCATTTTAAATCTGAAAGAAAATGTCCTTATAGTAGAGCTTTATCAGACAATGCTGTAACAATTTGGAAAGTTGGAGACAAAGGAAGTTGGAGAGAAAATGGCGATCTACACACCTAGAGGATTCCTATTTAACCTGGAATAACAGTCTACTGCTGTATAAAAAGACCCTTCGACAAGCTAGAACAGCATTTTTTTCATCATTAATAGAGGCGAATAAAAACAATCCTAGGTTTCTTTTTAGTACAGTTGCCAAACTTACACAGAGTCATAGCTCTGTTGAGCCAACTATTCCCCCAGCTCTTAGCAGTGATGATTTTATGGGATTCTTCATAAATAAAATTAATTCTATTAAAAATAAAATCATTGGCATCCTCCCAAACATGATTACTTTTTCCTCAGTAAATGAGGCAGTATCGGAAAGAACTGTAGATCCTCAGTTGTGCTTAGGCTGTTTTGATTCAGTCAGGCTTTCGGAATTATCAAAAATATTAGCCTCATCTAAACCTTCAACTTGTATGTTGGACCCAATCCAACCAAATTATTTAAAGAAGTGTTCCATTTGGTTCCTGGCCCCATTTTGGATATGATGAATCTATCCTTAGTAAACGGATACGTACCACAGGAATTTAAAATAGCTGTAATAAAACCTTTACTCAAGAAACCTACCCTTGATCAAGATGACTTAGTGAATTACAGACCTATATCTAACCTTCCTTTCTTATCCAAAGTCCTTGAGAAAATTGTTACTAATCAAGTCTGTGAGCATTTAAACAATAACGAGCTGTTTGAAGAGTTTCAGTCAGGTTTTAGAGCTCATCATAGCACTGAAAGAGCACTGGTGAAGGTTACTAATGATATTCTCATGGCCTCAGATAATGGACTTGTGTCTGTTCTGGTTTTGTTAGATCTCAGTGCTGCTTTTGACACAGTCGATCATAATATTCTCTTAGAAAGACCAGAACATGTTGCAGGGATCAAAGGAACAGCACTAGGCTGGTTTAAATCATATTTGTCTGATTCCCGTTTGTTCATCTAAATGACAAATCTTCTTCACTCTCAAGGGTTACTTGTGGAGTTCCACAGGGTTATGTGCTTGGACCAATTCTGTTCACCATATATATGCTCCCAATTGGTAGAATCATTAGACAGCATGGGATAAATTTCCACAGCTATGCCCATGATACACAACTATATTTATCCATAAATCCTGATGAACCCAGTCAGTTAGGTAGATTACAGGCATGTCTGGAAGACATAAAAACATGGATGACCCTAAACTTTTTGCTTTTAAATTCTGACAAAACAGAAGTTGCTGTCTTTGGACTAGAAGTTCTTAAACAGAATCTGATTAGTCAATCACTTCATCTGGATGGCATTAAATTGGCCCCCAGTAATAACGTAAAGAACCTCGGCGTTATTTTTGACTGAGACTTGACATTTAAATCCCATATTAAACAGGTTTCTAGGATTTCTTTCTTTCACCTCCGGAATATTGCTAAAATTAGAAACATCCTGTCCAGGAGTGATGCTGAGAAACTAGTCCATGCATTTGTTACCTCAAGGCTGGACTACTGTAATTCTTTACTATCAGGTAGTCCACAAAATGCCATTAAAAGCCTTCAGTTGATCCAAAATGCGGCAGCAAGAGTTCTGATGAATACTAAAAAGAGAGATCACATTTCTCCTTTTTTAGCTTCCCTTCATTGGCTCCCTGTTAAATCCAGAATAGAATTTAAGATCCTTCTTCTTACATACAAATCCCTTAATAATCAAGCTCCATCATACATCAGAGATCTAATTGTTCCTTGTGTTCCTAACAGAGCCCTTCGCTCTCAGACTGCAGGTTTACTTGTAATTCCTAGGATTTCTAAAAGTAGAATGGGAGGCAGATCTTTTAGTTATCAGGCTCCTCTCCTGTGGAACCAGCTCCCAGCTTTAGTCGGTGAGGCAGACACTCTGTTTACTTTTAAGGCCAGGCTTAAAACTTTCCTTTTTGATAAAGCTTATAGTTAGAGTGGCTTAGGTCATCCTGAGCTATCTCTGTAGTTATGCTGCTATAGGCTTAGACTGCTGGAGGACAGACTTACCAATTTTCTTCACTCTGCTACTTCCTTTTCTCCTATGACTCTCCAGTTGTATTACAGTCGTTCTGTTATTTCGACTGTTAACTTTGTTTTCTCTCAGTTTTTTTCTCTCCATAGAAGATATACCTGGTATGGTATCCTGCTTGGCTGCAATGCCCTGTTAGAAGGGGGGCATCGACTGGGATGATCCTCCCAGTAACTGAACATCCACTGTGTCCTGTTATCAACTTTTTACTTTCTGTAACATAGAAAGTTCTCTTATATCAGATCTTCTGTTCCTTCTGTGTTTCTGCTCTGTCTTCTCAAACCCCCAGACGGTCGTGGCAGATGGCCGCTCCTACTGAGCCTGGTTCTGTTGGAGGTTTCTTCCTGTTAAAGGGGAGTTTTTCCTCTCCACCGTCGCTACATGCTTGCTCAGTATGAGGGATTGCTGAAGGATTGCTGTGGTTGGAAAGTCTGCATCAACGGGGCCCAACCTCACGCCAATGACTGACGCAATCTGCTGGGATTCCTTAAATTGGAATGTTTGTATAAATGTATTGAAATGACTTCTTGTTAAGTGCTTTGAGATGACATCTGTTGTGAATTGGCGCAATATAAATAAACTGAATTGAAATGAATTGAATTAAGTATTTAATTCAAACGGGACGTGGAACGTCACCTCTCTGGTGGGGAAGGAGCCGGAGCTGGTGTGCGAGGTTGAGAGGTTCCGACTGGACATCGTCGGACTCACCTCGGCGCACGGCTCTGGCTCTGGAACCCGTCTCCTCGAGAGAGGTTGGACTCTCTTCCACTCTGGGGTTGCCCCCGCTGAGAGGCGCCGAGCTGGGGTGGGCATACTTGTTGCCCCCCATCTCGGCGCCTGTACGTTGGGGTTTACCCCGGTGAACGAGAGGGTAGCTTCCCTCCGCCTTCGGGTGGGGGGACGGGTCCTGACTGTTGTTTGTGCTTACGCGCCAAACAGCAGATTAGATTACCCACCCTTCTTGGAGTCTTTGGAATGGGTGTTGGAGAGTGCTCCTCCTGGGGACTCCCTTGTTCTGCTGGGGGACTTCAACGCTCACGTGGGCAATGACAGTGAGACCTGGAGGGGTGTGGTTGGGCGGAATGGCCCCCCCGATCTAAACCCGAGTGGTGTCTTGTTATTGGACTTCTGTGCTCGTCATGGATTGTCCATAACAAACACCATGTTCAAGCATTAAGGTGTCCATATGTGCACTTGGCACCAGGACACCTTAGGCCGCAGCTCAATGATCGACTTGTTTGTCGTCTCATCTGATCTGCGGCCGCATGTTTTGGACACTCGGGTGAAGAGAGGGGCAGAGCTGTCCACTGACCACTACCTGGCGGTGAGTCGGCTCCGATGGTGGGGGAGAACACCGGACAGACCTGGAAGGCCTAAACGTGTTGTGAGGGTCTGCTGGGAACGTCTGGCAGAGTCTCCTGTCAGAAGGAGCTTTAACTCACACCTCCGGCAGAACTTTGAACACGTCCCGGGGGAGGCGGGGGACATCGAGTCCGAGTGGACCATGTTCCGCGCCTCCATTGCCGAGGCGGCTGACCGAAGCTGTGGCCGCAAAGTGGTCGGTGCCTGTCGCGGCGGCAACCCCCGAACCCGGTGGTGGACACCGGCGGTAAGGGATGCTGTCAGGCTGAAGAAGGAGTCCTACCGGGTCTTTTTGGCTTGTGGGACCCCTGAAGCAGCTGATAGGTATCGACAGGCCAAGCGGGATGCGGCTCGGATGGTTGCTGAGGCAAAAACTCGGGCGTGGGAGGAGTTTGGAGAGACCATGGAAAACGACTTCCGTACGGCTTCGAAGCGATTCTGGTCCACCATCCGGCGTCTCAGGGGGGGAAAGCGGTCTGCCACCAACACTGTTTACAGTGGGGATGGTGTGCTGCTGACCTCGACGCGGGACGTTTTGGGTCGGTGGATGGAATACTTCGAAGACCTCCTCAATCCCACCGGCACGCCTTCCAATCTGGAAGCAGGGTTTGGGGACTTGGGGTCGGGCTCTCCAATCTCTGGTGCCGAGGTCACCGAGGTCGTTAAAAAGCTCCTCGGTGGCAGGGCTCCGGGGGTGGATGAGATTCGACCGGAGTTCCTCAAGGCTCTGGATGTTGTGGGGCTGTGTTGGTTAACGCGGCTCTGCAATATTGCGTGGACATCGGGGGCAGTTCCCTTGGATTGGCAGACCGGGGTGGTGGTCCCCCTGTTTAAAAAGGGGGACCACAGGGTGTGTTCCAACTACAGGGGGATCACACTTCTGAGCCTCCCTGGTAAGGTCTATTCAGGGGTTCTGGAGAGGAGGGTCCGATGGATAGTCGAACCTCGGATCCAGGAGGAACAATGCGGTTTTCGTCCTGGCCGTGGAACACTGGACCAGCTCTACACCCTCAGCAGGGTCCTGGAGGGTGCGTGGGAGTTCGCCCAACCGGTCTACATGTGTTTTGTGGACTTGGAGAAGGCGTTCGACCGTGTCCCTCGGGGGGCCCTGTGGGGGGTGCTCCGGGAGTATGGAGTACCGGGCCCCTTGATACGGGCTGTTAGGTCCCTGTACGACCGGTGCCAGAGTTTGGTTCGCATTGCCGGCAGTAAGTCGGGCTTGTTTCCGGTGAGAGTTGGACTCCGCCAAGGTTGCCCTTTGTCACCGATCCTGTTCCTAACTTTTATGGACAGGATTTCTAGGCGCAGCCAAGGCGTTGGGGGGATCCGTTTTGGTGGCCTCAGGATCGGGTCTCTGCTTTTTGCAGATGATGTGGTCCTGTTGGCTTCATCGGAGCGTGATCTACAGCTTTCGCTGGAGCTGTTCGCAGCCGAGTGTGAAGCGGCTGGGATGAGAATCAGCACCTCCAAATCCGAGGCCATGGTCTTGAGCCGGAAAAGGGTGGGGTGCCTCCTCCGGGTCAGGGATGGGGTCCTTCCCCAAGTGGAGGAGTTTAAGTATCTGGGGGTCTTGTTCACGAATGAGGGAAAAATGGAGCGGGAGATCGATAGACGGATTGGTGGGGCATCTGCAGTTATGCGGGCTCTCTACCGGTCTGTCGTGGTGAAGAGAGAGCTGAGCCAAAAGGCGAAGCTCTCGATTTACCGGTCGATCTACGTTCCTACCCTCATCTATGGTCACAAACTCTGGGTGGTGACCGAAAGAACAAGATCACGGATACAAGCGGCTGAAATGAGTTTCCTCCGCAGAGTGTCTGGGCTCTCCCTTAGATATAGGGTGAGAAGCTCAGTCATCCGGAGGGGGCTCAGAGTAGAGCCGCTGCTTCTCCACATCGAGAGGAGTCAGTTGAGGTGGCTCGGGCATCTGGTCAGGATGCCTCCTGGACGCCTCCCTGGTGAGGTGTTTCAGGCACGTCCCACCGGGAGGAGGCCCAGGGGAAGGCCCAGGACATGCTGGAGGGACTATGTTTCTCGGCTGGCCTGGGAGCGCCTTGGGGTTCCTCCCGAGGAGCTGGAACAAGTAGCTGGGGAGAGGGAAGTCTGGGTCTCTTTGCTTAGGCTGCTGCCCCCGCGACCCGACCCCGGATAAGCGGAAGAAAATGGATGGATGGATGGATTTAATTCAAACATGTCTGGCCAGACAATGGAGGGGACAGAGTTACTCGTGCATCACCCTAACCAACCTTTCTAACTAACCGCTTAAATAGTATTCAGCAATCATTGTTTATCTCTGTAGATGTCTTCTCCAACGTTCACGCTTGCCTCCGGAGAACTGCTTCACACGAGTCATATACCACTGCATAAAGCAGCTCATCCGAAGGCCAGACTGTTATCTTACTGCCCCGGCGTCTGTCTTTCTGGTGACCTGACACACATATATCTTTCTCATAACATTGAGCTGGAACAATAAGCTTGTCATTTCCTTAGATGCATTCACTAAACAGAGAATATACACTTAATTCCTAATTGCATAACAATTTTCCACCACATAGAACTGTTCTGTCTGCCTGAGAAAAACATGCCACCCCCCCTTTAAAAAGTACTGTTGTTGATTGACCTTTTGTGTTGTAGCATGATATGATACTTATAACTATCCACCAGATCAATAGGATCCACCACTACACTCAGTACAGAATGGGGGTGTGACTTCCCACAGTTAATTACTATGTTCTTTTTTTCAAGGTGTAGATCTCTAAAAACAACTCATCACCTAAACTTACCTACAAGGGCAGGGGTGGGCTGCTGTTGAAATTCCCCCTGGGAGCTGTTTGGCGAGGCCATTTCTCTGATTGCACGTGGAACCATTATTTAATAAAATATATATATATATTTTTAATAATATTAATAACACGTCTAAAGTAGCAATAGGCTACTAATATGTTTTATGTCATCACAACCAGAGGTGGGTATCTACTTACATTTACTTGAGTAACTTTTTAGAGAAAAAAACTTAGTAGTTTTAATAACACTTTTTACTTGAGTAAAATTATTATAAAGTATCGCTACTCTTTCTTGGGCAACATTTTTGGATCCTCTACCTACTCCGAGTAATTTCACGGAATCAAAACAAACCAAAAAGGCACCAGTCAAGGACACAAATCTACAGTTTATGATCAAGTGAGACCTCTTGTTTGTACAGAAGCTTTGTTGTTCTAATGTTATTTTCTGGCTGATCAGCCATTTGGAGATCAATTTGGGTAAACACTATACATTGTCAGTAGAACCCTGTTCTGATACAGATACATTACCTATTGTAAGTATTATTTTGAATAAATTTAATGTTAAAAAATTTTGATTTGAAAGTGTCTCTTCTGCTTTATTTTTTTTGTAATTATATTCATGTGTTTTAATTATTTCATATTACTCTTTAAAATACCAGACTTTGCAGGCAACTTTATATTTTTGTTTGTCTGATGAAATGATTTTAAATAATCAGTGCCAATAGAACTGATCTGATTGTTCTGATCAGTTATTCAGTACTTGAGTAGCCTTTTTACAGAGTTTTACTCTTAAAAAAAATTGGGATGGCTACTTTATACTTTTACTTTAGTACTACTCTAACATGAATACAAATTTGGGTGTTCTATCCACATCCGGCCACAACATAAAAAATGCTGGGATATCTTCCAAACTCTTTGGAATCGAGCGCAGCTAGAGAGACAGAGACTTTTCTGTAGCTGATTTGAGGATTTAAGAATGAAGTAAACATCTTAGCCCTGGGACTGCGGACCATATTTTGTTTTTGGATATCAATCTCCGGATCAAATAAGTATGATGAGTATGCAATCCGCTGCTCTGCAGGCTGATGAACAGTAAAGGTAAGCGAAGGTGCACAGCCCTAGAACAGACTGGCTGTTCAGGAAAACTCCCTATGGGAAGCCTGCCCCTGTACAAAGGGCAATGGTGAAGCTCATCACCATTAAAAAGACTACTGTTAGGTTAAAAAAGTGGTTGACCTACAAAGAATCACACACAGGGGTCGGAGAGAATATGGAGTCAATAAGCTCTGCAGAGGTAGATGTGGATAATCAGTTCTGCAGAGGGAGACCAGGAAAATACTATAAGGAATGAGCCAACCGTGTCTGTCTGTTCTCAGCCTCCCAGTGTCAGTCTCTGGTCTCAAAGAGCATCCCCTCTGCAGTCTCTCTTTATTTAGTCACACTTCATTAACATATTAAAAGAACAGGATGTCTTGCAAAGGAGCATGTGACTGAAACCAAAATGACATTTAAAAAGGACATTAGAAAGACACCCTAAGAAAATAATAATACAACATTATTATTTTATCTAACAACTACGAATGACTTAAACATTTGAATATTTAATAAAATGCCAGTGCGACCGACAGAGATGCAAGCATTTGAGGCTGGCGTTACTTTCCATTGTTCTCTTTCTCTTGTGTCTTCTGGAACGATTGGGACTGGGCGGTGAGCGAGGGTGGAAAGGCAGGTGAGGGTGGGGAGGAGGAGCCGGGTCTCTGGAGGGCTTGATCAGGGAGTGACATTCTAGGAGGAAACCTCTGCTCTTAACTAGATTGCTCGAGAAAGGCTCTGGAGGTGGCAAGACCATTTCCTGAAAAGCAGGGGAGGTGGGTGGGTCTGCCGGAGCTGATACAGAGGCAGAAGGATTAGACTGTGTTCCTGGTATGGGGATCCTGGTATTGAGGTCATTAAACAACTTAGTTAGATGGTTCATGCTCTGAAGTAGGGTAGGGACATCGTATCCCATCAGAACAGGGCAGTGAGCAAGGGTGGACAGGCAGGTGGGGGCGATGATGATCCGACAAAAGGGTCTCCGGTGGGCTTGACCAGAGAGCGACGAGAACGGGAAGATAACCGCGCGGGAAGGAGTAGACAATCAGAACTGCGGGCTGCAGCGAGGAGACAGATGGGTCCGGAGATCCAGGGAGGCAGCAAAAACTGCAAGGATGAAACGCAGGAGAAGGTAAGTTCCTTTTAAAGTGTTTGTGACTTTAGAACTAGTCTAAAGGTGGCCTGTTACCACACAAAGGTGTTTAACCATCTGGTGTCTGCTCCAGCTAAACAGTCCCCTTTTAAAGCTTCTCCTAAATTAGCCTGATTGAAGACGGCTGATACTGCACCTGTCTGCCCCACCTTGGAAGGGAAGAGGTAAAGCCACACACACACATACATTCTCGCAGCCACACAGAACCTAACAGTAACCCTCCCCAGAGTAGGTTCCATAATAAAAGAACAAGGTACCCAGGAACATTCCTCTGGACCAATCCACCAGATGCTGCTGCCCCTGTCCCCTGAGGCGAACATCTAGGATACGGTGGACAGTGTAGACTAGTTGGCCATCAACAATCCGGACAGCAGGAAGGGGAACAGTTGGAACAGATGTGTTTGTTCCACATTAGTGGAGCATAGAAACTGAAAGCTGCTTCTCCGTGTTTGGTTCTAATTCTAGGGATGTTGAGTAGACTAGAATTAGAGGACCTGAGTGGTCTCTGGGGTTGGTATAGTGACAAAAGATCTTCAAGGTACTTCGGCGCTAGGCCATTCAATGTTTTATAAACTAGTAAAAGTATTTTGAAGTCTATTCTCTGAGCTACGGGAGCCAGTGTAAGAACTTTAGAACTGGGGTGATGTGCTCTACTTTCCTGGTTCTAGTGAGGACACGAGCAGCAGCGTTCTGGATCAGCTTCAGCTGTCTAATTATCTTTTTTGGCAAACCTGTGAGGACGCTGTTGCCGTAAACAATCCAACTAAAGATAAACGCATGTATGAGTTTTTTGAGGTCCTGTTGTGACATCAGTCCTTTAATCCTAGAAATGTTCTTCAGGTGATAGATGGCTGATCTTGTTATTGCCATTATGTGACCCTGGAGGTTCAGATCTGAATCCATTACTACACCTTGATTATGGGCTTGATCAGTAGTTTGTAGCTGTATTAACTGAAGCTGTGTGCTCCATCTTGATTGTTCCTCTTTAGGTCCAAAAGTAATTTCTTCAGTTTTGTTTCTGTTCATGAAGAAAATTATGACACATTTACTTAGGGTTTGGATGGGTTCAAAGTCACCTGATGACATTGTAATGTAGACCTGAGTATCATCTGCATAGTTATGGTAGCTAATCGTATTGGTTGTTAAAATCTGGGCTAGTGGGAGCATGTAGATATTAAACAAGAGGGGCCCCAGGATTGAGCCCTCGGGCACCCCACATTTGATTTCTGATGGTTCTGATGAAAATTTTCCTCGATACATTTAAATTATATTAATAACTCAAAGGCAGAGTGTAGAGTATACAAAGTTAAAATATATCATGCAAGCTCTGCAGTTATCTACATAATTTCATCTTTTCTATGTTGCTTCTCTGTAATTGGTTCAAAGTTTATAAATATTTTACATCCAATAAGAGTTTGTTTTTGTACTTCAACTTTCTTTTTTGTAGCACTCTGTTAAATGGTGAATATAATAAGCTATATAAATAACAAACATTTAATATATTGTGCGTTTGTGGATTAGTAATTTATTTTACACAGGTTTTACATTCTTCAGTGGTGAATATAATAAACCATATAAATTATAAACATTTAATATAATGTCTGTTTGTGGATTAGTAATTCATTTAACACAATTTTTACATTCTTTTTGTCTCATTATTCTGCTCCGTTTGCCATGTTTCCTGCTCTGCTTCCTCCATCAGTGGCTGATTGCTGACACCTGCTCCACTCTCTACTTAAGCACCTGTCTTTTGCTGCTCAGCGCGTGATTGTCTGTTGCCACTGTCACAGCTTTCAATCCTTTTATCCTGTTTTGCCTGCTATCCCAAGAGCATGAACCTTGCTTGATTTTTGGCCTCTGCCTGATCCCTCTGGTTTCTAAGTGCCTCTCTTGTTATGAACCACACCTGTCATTGACCTGGATTTATGCTCTTACAATTACAGACCTTTTGCTGGAAACTCCGACCACCTGTGAATATCCCGGACAGTTTATGGACATCCTTACTGGACCTTGAGTGCACCCATTTGTGTCCTTCTGGCCATAAAAAACCAGGTTCTTGGCCTTTTACCAGTGGAAATCTGTACATCATGACTTCCTGCTTCAGGGTAATCACTGCATTTCTTGTTTGATTTCCCTGGTTATTTTTGTCAATTCACTGACTTATCTATCTGGTCTACCAGACCAACCATCCGACACAGTCCACCTTCGGGCCTCATCTAGCCGCAGCAACTTTCAAGTCATAAAGTTCCCTCTCCTGTTGTGTCACGAGCAGATCCTAACTTCAAACCCAAATCAACGGCTTCAGGAACGAAGGAGGGAGAGGAAAATTACCATTGTCCCAGAGGGGTTTCACTATAGTCTAGGTCGGGGGTTCTCAACCTTTTACAAGCTGGCTCCCCCCAAAGCTGGTTCATTGCAGTTGGTGCAACAGTGACCCCCCCTTGCATAGATAGATAGATAGATAGATAGATAGATAGATAGATAGATAGATAGATAGATAGATAGATAGATAGATTAGATAGCCATTGGCTATTATTTTTAGGCCCACATTATTAGTATCATCAGTAGTGGTAGGTAGACATATTATCATTGCTACAGTAAGCTATTGTTATAATTGGCAGTAGGACCAGACTTCTAATGTGAGCTTACAGGCATTATCATTATTGTTATTATAATGAGTAGTAGTAGGCCTATAATCATTACTAGGCTATTGCTATATAATAATATGAGGTTACATGCTTTATTGTTGTTGTTATTATTATCGTCAATAGGCCTATTATCATTACTAGGCTATTGCTATAATTGGGAATTGGCACCAGACCTCTGATATTAATTTATGCTTTATTATTGTTATTATTACTAGGCCTGATAGTAGGCATCATCTGCATTTTTTACAGAAGCCTGCAGGTAGGTGACGTTACCTCGACCTGAGCCTGCTTTGCCTTGCAAACAGCCATAATTCTTGGCTCAATGTTTAATAAATATAGCCTCAAATCATCCTCGATTTGTGCATGATTGCGGTATTTTGTTTTGAGTGCAGTCTATTTTGAGAATCCTGCCTCACACAAATATATCGTCTCGAAAGGAAGGAGAATCTTCAAGCCGACGTTAAAGAGTTGAGGGTATTCCTGCAGAATGACAAAAGAGGGCAAGAGCTAAAGTTCCTTCAGTCTACTCTCCCTCTTCAGCTCAATAAGCTGTTCCTGCATATCAATTGCAACACAAACAGATCTAGAACCCATGAAAAAGAGCGATAATCCTCTGTAAAGTACGTCGCAAATTTTTTCTCATTGCTGACATATGCTCAGACACTGATTGAAATAGGGAGGAGAAATCGTGTGACGGGCCTGCATAAGTGATAAAGTCTACAAGACTGGGGAACATATTGCAGTTCCCTCGACTGCCAGAGATCTAGTTTTTGTGTGAAGGCGTGCACTTGTCAGCAAGGAGCAAAATATGAGTTTGGTGGCCTTGCAAAGACAGGTTAAGGCCATTCAAGCGATCAAATATATTGACCAAATAGGACAGCGACGCAAGCCACATGGTGTCATCCAGATGCTTTGCCAGATCTGATTTGATTTCTGTCAATAACGACTTCACCTCCTCTCGCAGCTCATACAACCGCTGTAACATCCGCCCCCTGGAGAGCCAGCGAACTTCAGTGTGCAAAAGCTGCTGTTTGTGCCCTGACCCCATCTCCTGACAGAGGACCCAAACAAATAAGAGTTTGGTGGTGATTTTATGAGATTTATCATTTTCACAGATTGGTTCAGCACAGAGTCAAAGAGAACAGGCATTTTTTTAGCAGCTAGTGCTTTGCGATGGACGATGCAATTTGTCCATTTCACAAGCGGAGCTATTTGCTGAACACGAGCAGCTAGGCTACGCTCACACCCCGTAATTGCCTGCGCATAGGCCAACGCAATGCATTTTTCTTTTTCATTTTTTTTGTCCTCCCATCCTGTAGCCTACTCGCACCCCCCCAGGAGAACCACCGGTCTAGGTCAACCCCCAAATTATGTCTCTTCCACTTCAAAGTATGACAGAGCTGGCAGAAGAACTCATGCAGCTTGGCAGAATGAGGTTGTCGACCCAAGATAAGCAAAGCCGGTTCAGAGAACATCTGTGTGATGTCAACATTGTGGTGAAAGAAACCATCAGGTTCCTAACTGTCCACTAAAAGCACAGGTTCAGTAAAGTCTGAGGGCTCTTTACTGAGCAGGATCTTCTGGTCTGGGAAATCCCCTTAGTTTAACACACAAGCATGCTAAAATACATATTTTCTGTTGGTGTACTTTACGTTTTGGGAACTCTTTGTGTTTCACAAGGTTTTTCTTGGCGTGGTAAGGTCTCGCTAGCTTAGTTAGCTTAGCTTCATTGCAGCCATGGCCACTCCTCTTCTCTCTCCTTCTATCTCTCAATCTCTGCCTAGGTCTTCTCCTCTCTATTGCTTTCTATGTCAGATGTTTAGTTACTTCCCTGCCTCCTTTAGTGATAATGGTAACTGTAATAAATGTAACATTTTTGTAGCTTTAGAGGTGAGGGTGTCAGAATTAGAGGCCCAGCTCCGCACTGTTGAAAAACCTGCAGATAGCCAAGGCCCATTAGCCAACAAGGACAGAACCCCCTAGATGTCCTCCAACAGAACCTGTGCAGCCAAGCGTAGTTCCAGAACCCAGTCCGCGGGCCACCACCAATCCGTCCGTGTTTCTAACTGATTTTCCCCGCTCAGCGGCACATCCGCTGAGAAGCCAACCCTGGTAATCGACAGCTCCATAGTCAGAAACATTACATTAGAGACACCAATGACCATAGTCAAATGCTTGCCAGGGGCCAGAACGGGCGACATCAAATCTTACCTGAAACTGCTGGCTATGGAAAAGCCTAAATACAGTAAGTGTCATGTTTGCAGGGTTTTATGACTCAAAAGGCAGCAGCAAAATCAGAACACCAGACCGCAAGAGGATATAAGAAATATTTATTTTACAAATATTGAATGTGAAAGTCTCTGAAGAACGCCAGGAAATGGGTCCACGATGGCAGGCGGAGGAACTGCAGCAGAGAGTGGAGATTAGATGATGTAGACAGGTGGTTGAATGAGGCAGAATGTAAATGGTTACTCACGAGAGGACTGAGACGTCTGATCTTTGGGGAAGGAAGTAGGATCCAGTACCGGAGGTAGGTGGAGGTTGATATTGTTCAAGGCTGTGGGTGTTTGCAGGTGGAGCGGGCAGACGGACAGAGAAAAGGCAGACCAGCGGAGGAAACGAGGCAGAAGCCGACCAGGAGGGACCCCAGGGTTAAGGTAAGTTGTTTCCAGAGGTATCACCGATGGAACGGAGATCAGAGAAGGAAACCAACTTCGGAGGACAAAGGAGTCTGAATCAGGATCTGTGAGGAAATCAGGAGGAATAAGCGCACAGAGGTCTTGGATGATAAACTTATCTAGAGCAAAGTTGGCCGTCTTTACCACGCTGGAAGCGAGAACAATCTGGCGTCAGCTTGCAGCCTTCGTTCCTCTTTTAAAGCTGGGGTTGATGAGCCTGAACGAGCTGCACCTGTTGTCAATCAGCCACGCCCCTGCAGAGAAGGCAGGAGAGCACACAGACACACACACACAGCAGTCAGAAACGTGGCACTAGAGACACCATTGACCATAGTCAAATGCTTCCCAGGGGCCAGAACGGCCGACATCAAATCCTACCTGAAACTATTGGCTAGAGATAAGCGTAAATACAGTAAGATTGTTATTCATGCTGGTGGTAATGAAACCCAGTTACACCAATCAGAGGTCACAAAAATGAGTGTTGCTTCAGTGTGTAAGTTTGCTGGAGGGCACAAAGAACTGGAGGAGACAGGTTTGATCTGGGACACATGGAATACCGGATGAACGCGGAGATGAGATGGGATCTTAAGTTACTGGCGAGGAGATTCTTTTGGGCGGAATGGGCAGTGGGAGATGTAATGTTGAGGGGAGCCGCAGTAAAGACATCAATTATTGTTGATCCTCGTCTGTCTTTCTCGAGGACTTAGACGAGCTCTGCCAATAATCATAGGCTCAGGGGATTCCTCTCTCGGGGTGGCAAGCTGCCTTGGGATAGTAAAATCTGGTCTGGGTTCTAGATGGGTGGAAGAATGAGTTTTTGCCTTAATTCTCTCTCGGGATCGTCTATCAACTTTTATGGCTAGGGCAATCAATTCATCCAGAGAGTCAGGGTCATCTCTTGTGGCGAGATCATCTTTGATTCTTTCATTTAATGCTTGATAAAACGCTCCTCTTAATGCTGGATCGTTCCACCCTGACTCTTCTGCTAGGATTCTGAAATCAATGGCGAATTCAGCTACCGGGCGAGTTCCTTGTTTAATAGTCCAAAGTTTACTGACAGACTCCTCCTTGTTCCTGACTGGAGAAAAAGTTAAATTAAATAACTCCAGAAATTCTTCTAGAGTCTTATCTTCCACAGAAGACTCGTTAACAAAGGCTTCTGCCCATCTGAGGGCCTTTCCCTGGAGAAGTCCAATTATGTAACTGATTTTATGAGAGTCAAAAGAAAATGTTCGGGGAGAACGAGAGAAAGCTAATTTACACTGCAGGAGGAATCCTTTTGGTTACTCACGAGAGGACTGAGACGTCTGATCTTTGGGGAAGGTAAGTAGGATCCAGTACCGGAAGTAGGTGGAGGCTGATGTTGTTCAAGGCTGTGTGTGTTTGCAGGTGGAGCGGGCAGACGGACAGGCGGATGGAGAAAAGGCAGACCAGCGGAGGTAATGAGGCAGAGGCTGACCAGGAGGGAACCCAGGGTTAAGGTAAGTTGTTTCCAGAGGTATCACCGATGGAACGGAGATCAGAGAAGGAAACCAACTTCGGAGGACAAAGGAGTCTGGATCAGGATCTGTGAGGAAATCAGGAGGAATAATCAGAGGTTACAAAAATGAGTGTTGCTTCAGTGTGTAAGTTTGCAAAAACAATGTCGGATTTTGTAACCTTTTCTGGTCCCCTGCCCCATCTGACCAGTGACAACATGTTTAGCCGCATGTTGTCATTCCACCAATGGTTGTCTGGGTGGTGTCCTGTCCTGTAAACGATGTGGGCTACATTGATAACTTGCGAACATCAGGGGAAAACCTGGTCTGACCTGGAGAGACGGCATCCATTTCACTTTGGATAGAGCGGCTCTTCTTTCTAGGAATTTGGCCAGATTTATTAGCCCTCCAAAAGACTGACAACCCAGGGTCCAGACCAGGAAGCAGAGTCAAAGTTTAACCTACCTCTCTGCACCTTCTGTACCTTTACCCACCCATTACCCCATTGAGACAGTGTCTTGCCCAAGGCCAAAATCAAATGGATTAAAAGTTAAAGAGGCTATATTCAACTTTTTCCCCAAAATAGAAACATAACAATAGCCTTTTTATTTGAATATTTATGACTCAAACATCTCCTGATGAGCATACTGACACCTTGTCAGCTCACAGTGGCTACACCTATAAGTCTGTATCCAATTTTTCCTATTTTCTGATTTTTCACGCGCTGTCTGTGAATGTGACGTCAAGCGCGTTCATGTTAAACGTTTCAGATCACTCTGCCAACACCGCTAGTCAGCAATTAGTCTTTTGTTGTGTCATACATATTGCAAAAAAACTTAGTTTCTCAAACAATATACAGTATGTATTTGACCGTTCTTACCTCTATAAACATAATGTTGACTTCTTTGCGGGGATTGACTTGTGAAGTGTGCAGGTATGAGCGCGCGCTGCGAAAGCGAGCAGAAAGGAAGAGCAGTTCCGTTTTTTGGCCAAAGGTGTCAGTCGCGAGTTTAAATTTCAGAAAATTGCATGAAGCCTCTTTAACTTAAGAAGAGCTAATCAGGAAAATCTCATAAAGATAAATATGACAACAGGAAAATAAGACTATTAAATAAGGTTTATTGAACATAAAATCTCTCCTCAAAGACTTTGTTAGTAAATAACTTGATTTTTGATAATGAAATTAATGTGTTTTGTCTCACAGAAACCTGGCTGCAGCTGGACGATTATTATGTCAGTATAAATAAGTCAACTCCTTCCAATTATTTAAAATTTGACATTCCTGGAAGTACTCTGTGAGGAGGAGTTGCAACCATTTTTCATACTGATATTCAATTCAATTCAATTCAATTCAAAAATTGAAGAGGTGCTGCAGAATCCCACAGAGCTGCTCAGCACAGGCCTTCAGGACTCTGGGGCTGACACCATCTGGACCTGCAGCCTTGTTCCGGTTCAGTTTCTTCAGCTGCCTCTTCACCTGACTTTTGGAGACAGAGAAGTGGTAGGGGGAGGCAAAGGGGGTAGCAGCATTTCCTGACTTGGTTGAAGTCAAACTTGTGGAATCAGAAGAGTCCATGGCTGAGGTGAAGGATAAAACATCCGAGGTGTAACAGGAAAGCTGTTGATCAGAGGAGGGTGGGATGTCTGTTTGGCTGGGAACAGGAGAGGAGGATGCTGAGCTAGTTCCTGAACTAAACCTGTTGAAGAATTTGTTCAGTTCATTGGCTCTGTCCAGACTTCCATCTATCCAATCCTTCCTGTCCTTAAAGCCTGTGATCTTTCTCATTCCTGACCAGACATCTCGGATATTGTTCCTCTGTGGTTTGTTCTCCAGTTTCTTCCTGTATGCCTCCTTGCTGTCTCTAATCTTGACCTTAAAGGGAAACTTTACCCATTTGCATTAAGCTTTGTATCGCTAGAAACCCAGTCATGTTTTTGAATGGTCTTGCATTAAAACCTCAGTTTCCACTGAGACAAGAGAAACAGGGATTTCAGTGTTGCACTTCCTGCTTTAAATGGCGTAAAAATCGTCATTTTAGGTCATTTAAAGCAGGAAGTCCTATATATTTGTTGAGTGTGTTAGACTACAAACTATTTTTTTCATTTTCCCAGGAGGGGGCTAATGGGTGGGACCCACTCGCACTACAGACCTATCACAGACAAGTGGGTGGGACTTCTCTTTAAGAAACTGAAATGATATAGCAGCCATCTTGTTTGGAAGCTAAGCTAACAGACTATCGTAGAACCAGGCTTGATATCACAATTTTGGCGGAACATAATCAATCGGATATGGATGAGGGTGACTTTGAAACCGTGATGCTCGAATCAGATTTTCGTGGCTACCTTTATGAACCACAATACAGCGAAGAGCAGCTGAGGCAGATGGAGGAGCAGGATGCGGCGGAGGAGGAGGCGGCGGAGGAGGAGGAGGAGGCGGCGGAGGAGGAAGCGGCGGAGGAGGAGGCGGCGGAGGAGGAGGCGGCTTCGGCCGGAGGACTGTCATGGGCTGGGACAAACTGGTGGTGCCTGTGCTCTCGGTGTGCGGCTACGGAGACAGAAATTGAGTCCCTCTGCTGCAGAGAATTCCAAAGATGTCAGTTTCTTCTGGACGAAATTTCTGCCTCAGATGAGGATATGGACGTTTGTGTGGTGGACCACCCGAGCTTCGCCCCGCATATGGACAGTGGTGTCCTGGACACATATTTCAGAATCCCGAAAATCATCTGGAAAAGACAGCCGAAGCCTGCAGGCGCAAACGGACGTCTGACTATAAAGATTTGCTCAAGCATTATCACAAAGTTATTCCCAGTTAATACGTAACAGCAACCAGCTGAGTTTGGCTTATTTACTAGACATATAGCTTGCTGTTGCATCGCTAACTATAGTTATAACGTGACTGTGGCACTCTAAACAGACCATAGATCGCTAACTTTGTGTTCAATGTTTTGTAGACAATGTCGCCTAACAGCCTACAGACACTTTCTGGAATGGGTGCTGCAGGGCGAAAGATTAGGCCAAGGCCATCGTGTCGTTATACCCGCCTGTGTTGTACAGGCAATCCGCCATAAGTATCCAGCTCCGGACGGATATTAGAGGACGAAGGATGAAGAAGTTGAGGATGCTCTGGAGGAACTATAACTTCCATTATTGCTGTTGTAGTTGATATAATTATGTAAATAAATGATTTGCATTCACGTTGTTGTATTCCTTTGTAGTGTTTCTCCAAGCATATAGAGAAATAGTTATTGTACGACACACATTTTAGAACTGGACCTAAGATACCCTCAGCAAAATGAGTATACTTTTTCTATACTAAAAGTGAAGCAGTATACTTTAAGGTTACTTTTAATATACTATATTTTATATACTTAACAATAGTATAGTGAAGTATACTTTATTATTGTATTATTTGTTTATTTATATATGGTTCCAAAATTACGTGCATTTGCCTTACTTTTTTATACGGAGTTTTCAGTTGGACACTTGTTTACATTTTGACATGCAAATGTGCCCTTTTTCTTTGATTTTCTCAGCTAGAGGGCTTGATTTCATAAACTCAGCAGTGAAAAAAAGTTCCTCTGACTTTCAACTGTTTTTACTTTCAGTAAACTTAATCTGTGTAAATATTTGTATGAACACTAAAAGAGTCAACACCATAAGACATAATCTAAAAATGTTTCACAGACATGTGACTAACAGAAATAGAATAATGTGTCCTTGAATGAAGGGAGGCTCAAAATCAAAAGTACCAGTCAGTATCTGGTGTGGCCACCAGCTGCTTGAAGTACTACAGTGCATCTCCTCCTCATGGACTGGACCAGATTTGTCAGTTCTTGCTGTGAGATGTTACCCCACTCTTCCACCAAGGCACTTGCAAGTTCCTGGACATTTCTGGGGGGAATGGCCCTAGCCCTCACCCTGCGATCCAACAGGTCCCAGACGTGCTCAATGGGATTGAGATCCGGGCTCTTCGCTGGCCATGGCAGAACACTGACATTGCTGTCATGCAGAAACTCACGCACAGAACGAGCAGTATGGCTGGTGGCATTGTCCTGCTGGAGGATCATGTCCGGATGAGCATGCATAAAGGGTACCACATGAGGGAGGAGGATGTCTTCCCTGTATCGCAAGGCATTGAGATTGCCTGCAATGACAACAAGCTCAGTCCGATGGTGATGTGATATACCGCCCCAGACCATGACGGACCCCCAACCTCAAAATTGAACCCGCTCCAGGGTACAGGCCTCGGTGTAACGCTCATTCCTTCGACGATAAACACGAATCCGTCCATCACCCCTGGTGAAACAAAACAGTGATTCTTCAGTGAAGAGCACTTTTTGCCACTCCTGTCTAGTCCAGCGAAGGTGGGTTTGTGCCCATAGGCGGCGTTGTTGCTGGTGATGTCTGGTAAGGACCTGCCTTACAACAGGCCTACAAGCTCTCAGTCCAGCCTCTCTCAGCCTATTGCGGACAGTCTGAGCACTGATGGAGGGATTGTGTGTTCCTGTAGTGACTCGGGCAGTTGTTGTGGCCATCCTGTACCTGTCACGCAGGTGTGATATTCGGATGTACCGATCTTGTGCAGGTGTTGTCACACGTGGTCTTCCACTGCGAGGATGATCAGCTGTCCTTCCTGTCTCCCTGTAGCGCTGTCTTAGGCGTCTCACAGTGCAGACATGGCAATTTATTGCCCTAGCCACATCAGCAGTTTTTTTTAAATGCACATCTTTAATGGTCTAAGCAAAATTATAAATGCACTGTTTGGTACGTTGTGAAAAAAACACTTAAAATATATCAAAGTTTTTCTCAACATTCTGTCTTGATTTTGTAAATATTAGTCTAGTGTACATACGGTATGAGTTAACTTAAAAAATAATTTAAGAAGTATCTAGATAGTATGCTACAGGTAACATGCTTAGGAAACATACAAGTATACTTATAACTAGCAAAATAGTAATATTAGTTTTAGTAATTCTGAATTCATTAAAGTATACCTCAAGTATAGGTCAATAAACTAAAATGTGGACTAGAAGTATATAAGCTGTACAATGGCAATATATATAAGAGTACTTGTGGTATACTGTCATTCATTCACATCCACTTTCCTCCTTTTACCTCCTAATGTTGAACTTTGGTGTAGACAGAAAAGAGTGCAGTATTGAATACGTTTTGTTCATAGTCTGACAGTTCAGTGTATGTTCCACCCTTGAACAGAACAGCTGCCGCAGAAAGGAGATTCACCTCTGGCATACCCCTAACATCTGATGAAGATGTCCAAGTCCCCGAATGGCCCCCAAGACAAGTCCATTTCACCTTCCTCTGTGCCCCAGTATCATAGATGTTCTTTACAGAAATCGGTTTCCCATACATCTGGCAGAATCTGAACAGTGACATGAGGTTGGATTAATTGACAACGAACTTCTTTTCATGCCAGTCTTTTCCACCTTCATCTTCTGATGATGTGGGACTGATGGTTGACTCAGGCTGATAGCTTTCGTTGGTTACATCAACGTCAATGCTGCTGGAACTTCTATTCAGGCCTGGGGATGGCAACTGTAAAATCAAGATGTTTCTTTTCAGTGTTAAATTCCACAAATTTCAATCTTACATTAGTTTTCACTCTCTATTAGAGCCAATGTGCTGTACAAACTTACAATCTGTGCTGCTTGGAGAGGGGTAGGTTGCATGACTGGTGTTGATGTTAGAGGACATTGTTCCTCAGCTTCCGAACACGACACCAGAGCAGCAGCAGACGCCGTTTCAGACTGAAATGCCATACACGTTCAATAACGTTAAAAACATTTCAACAACATCAAACTATACTATAATTTCAACATCAAACTATCAAACGTGAAACAAGGTGGATTTACTTTGATACCAGCAAACATAGCTAACTCTTTCTAAGCTATGGAGCTAACTCTCTGTTAGCGTCTTTGTTAGCCTACATTGCTAATATGCTACTCCACTGCTCACAGGTGGAGTTTAGTGTAGGGTGACCAGATTTCGAAATCGAAAATCGGGGACATTTCTTTGTGCGCTGGTCAAAATTCTAATTTCATAATAATGAATATTTTCTCTCCCATTCAATTCGGGGATGGCTTTTAACCGAGGACAAGGCAGCCTAATCGGGACTGTCCCCGGAAATCGGGGACGCCTGGTCACCCTAGTTTAGTGATGCCGACACATTAGAACCACAAGTGAGGAAAACATGCGGAAGACGACAGATTTATTTGTAAATAGCAAACGTATATAAAACTCATAGTTTATGTCCTGCTTTACAGCAGTAGACTGTATGTGTGTTCAGAAATACAGTCGAGCAAGTCTCTTACCTCCAAGCGAATGCGTTTAGGGCTGCTCGGTCCAGATGTTCTAGGCTGTTCATCGTCATCAGGAAAGGTAAACACCGACGGAATTGCAGTGTCCAAAAGAGTTACTCTTTTCATTCCAAAGACATTGAGTTCGAAGTCTTCCTTTTTTTAAATGGAGACTGCAAACCTTCAGATTTTTTAGGTTTTCCACGGCTGTGTCTTCTGAATAGCTCGGGCGGTTTATCACTCTCAGCCACTGTTTGAGTCGCTCCATATCTTTCGGTAGAATATGAAAACTTACTTTTTGTCCTTTCCTTGTTCTGACTGAACATCGCGGTACCATGCAATAGTTCACCATCTTGAAAGAGTAATTTACTAATGAGTTCAAGCTCAACAGCTAGATGGATGCGGTGTTCTGGATTAGTGGGGAGTTCAAGCTCAACAGCAAGCCTTGTTCTTTTTCTGTTGTTCATTGGCAGGTGGCAATCAACTTTAGGTGCATTTCCGCCACCTACTGTAAGGGAGTGTGAGTCGTAACAGCAAGCCTTGTAGACGGAAGCGGTGTTAGTGGGAGTGGATTGCAGAGCTGTGCTTTGTGGTGCATTGTGGGAGTTTTTGTCTTTCATACAAATGCACCCAAAAGACATTTTCTGTCTTTTCTCGGTCATTTAGGCACCTAATTCGAAATGTATGTTACATTTCGACTACAAATATTACCCACTTTTAATAAAGATCAATGTTTCCATGGGTGAAATGCTCCTTTAAGTTACTTCTGTATACTCCTCAGTAATTCCCTGTCTCCCTCCCTGAAGGCTCTTTTCTTCTTGTTTAGCAGTTCCTTCAGGTCACTGGTGATCCAGGGTTTGTTATTAGGGAAGCACCCCACTGTTCTGGTAAGGATGATGTTGTCCACACAGAAGTTTATATAGTCAGTCACACACTCAGTCATGGCATTGATGTCCTCTGCATGTGCTTGGCAAAGAGTCATCCAGTCTGTGGTTGCAAAACAACTCTGCAGGACTTCTTCAGCTTCCTGTGACCATTTTCTCACAGTTTTACTATAATTAGTTTTACTAATTAGTTTTATATACTAATTAATCCCAGACCAATTAATAGTTACAGCTCTTTTGAACATCTAACCCTTAGTTTTCCTCATCCAAGTTGCAAAACATTAAGACCATTTGTTTGTTATTTTGTATTGTCCACCAGGCCCTTAATCTCAATTCTTAGATCAGATCTCAGATCTTTTAATCTGATTTAGTATAAATACTGATACGGTTTGCAGTTGTGGCCAAAAGTTTTGAGAATGACACAAATATTAGTTTTCACAAAGTTTGCTGCAAAACTACTTTTAGATCTTTGTTTCAGTTGTTTCTGTGATGTACTGAAATACAATTACAAGCACTTTATACGAAACGTATAAAGGCTTTTATTGACAATTACATGACATTTATGCAAAGAGTCAGTATTTGCAGTGTTGGCCCTTCTTTTTCAGGACCTCTGCAGTTCGACTGGGCATGCTCTCAATCAACTTCTGGGCCAAATCCTGACTGATAGCAACCCATTCTTTCATAATCACTTCTTGGAGTTTGTCAGAATTAGTGGGTTTTTGTTTGTCCACCCGCCTCTTGAGGACTGACCACAAGTTCTCAATGGAATTAAGATCTGGGGAGTTTCCAGGCCATGGACCCAAAATGTCAACGTTTTGGTCCCCGAGCCACTTAGTTATCATTATTGCCTTATGGCACGGTGCTCCATCGTGCTGGAGAATGCATTGTTCTTCACCAAACTGTTGGATTTTTAGAAGAAGTTGTTGGGTGTTTTGGTACCATTCTTTATTCATGGCTGTGTTTTTGGGCAAAATAGTAAGTGAGCCCACTCCCTTGGATGAGAAGCAACCCCACACATGAATGGTCTCAGGATGCTTTACTGTTGGCATGACACAGGACTGATGGTAGCGCTCACCTTTTCTTCTCCAGACAAGCTTTTTTCCAGGTGCCCCAAACAATCGGAAAGAGGCTTCATCGGAGAATATGACTTTGCCCCAGTCCTCAGCAGTCCATTCACCATACTTTCTGCAGAAGATCAATCTGTCCCTGATGTTTTTTTGGAGAGAAGTGGTTTCTTTGCTGCCCTTCTTGACACCAGGCCATCTTTCAAAAGTCTTCGCCTCACTGTGCGTGCAGATGCGCTCACACCTGCCTGCTGCCATTCCTGAGCAAGCTCTGCACTGGTGGCACTCCGATCCCGCAGCTGAATCCTCTTTAGGAGACGATCCTGGCGCTTGCTGGACTTTCCTGGACGCCCTGAAGCCTTCTTAACAAGAATTGAACCTCTTTCCTTGAAGTTCTTGATAATCCTATAAATTGTTGATTTAGGTGCAATTTTAGTAGCCACAATATCCTGGCCTGTGAAGCCATTTTTATGCAATGCAATGATGGCGGCACGCGTTTCTTTGCAGGTCACCATAGTTAAAAATGGAACAACAATGATTTCAAGCATCACCCTCCTTTTAACATTTCAAGTCTGCCATTCTAACTCAATCAGCCTGACAATGATCTCCAGCCTTGTGCTCGTCAACATTCTCTCCTGAGTTAACAAGACGATTACTAAAATGATCTCACCAGGTCCTTTAATGACAGCAATGAAATGCAGTGGAATTTTCATGGCAAAGAAGGACTATGCAATTCATCTGATCACTGTTCATATCATTCTGGAGTATATGCAAATTGCTATTATAAAAACTTAAGCAGCAACCTTTCCAATATTTATGTAATTCTCATTCTGGCCACGACTGTACACTGAAAGTGAGAGTGTCATGTTCGTGTCTAACCTCCGGACCCACATGCAGAACCACACTCGGACCACAGAACAAAGTTAAGATGTTTTTATTAAAGAAACGAAAATGATCAGCTGGAAACAGCGGGGACTGCTGGGCGTCTGGATATGGAGAGATGAGGTTAGAGAAGGTCGTTGACAGATGGGAATTAACTGAATTCTTGAGAGCGGTGGTACTCACAGATCTGAGGCGATTTCCAATTTCAGGGGAGATAAGTGAGATCTGCTGAGCGGAGTCAGAGGCTGCTGAGGTCCAGTGGAAGGTGACAAGGAGGAGGCGGCGTGGCTGAGAGCGGGCAGGCAGGTGGAAAAATCGAGACTGGCTGGATCAAGGGACTCCTCAGTAAGAACCTGGGAAACACAAAGAGCGCAGGGGATCACTGGGAACAATCTCGGGAGAAATACCTGGAGATCAGAGGCTTGGAGGTACCGGTAGGGCAACCATCAGGCGTTGAATGTTTGTCAGCCAGCTCCTTAAGAAGCCCAGGGACACAAAAGGCCTGATTGAAAACAGGTGAGTGCAATCAGCCCGTGCAGCAGCTCCTCACCACAGATCCTCCCTGCGACAGATGACTCACAGCAGACACACAAACACAGAACCTCACAGAGAGCATGATTGCACCCTTTAATGTTATCTTAAGACTCAATTACTGTGTTTTTATCTTGTGAAGCAAACTTGGGTGTCCGGAAAGGCGCTATTAAATTAAATGTATCATTATTATTATTATTATTATTATTATTATTATTATTATTATTATTATTATTATTATTATTAATTTGCTTTACTCAAATTGTAGAAACCCACCCACTCGGGTCAATACACTTTGGAACTTGTACTGATATATGGCATTGAGTGTGAGGAAATAACAGTCCTCCCACATAACCCGTTTCTGTCTGGCCATTTTTTGATAACATTTTAATTTACTTTAACTGACAGCTAAACCTAAAAGAAATTTTCATTATAGTGGAGCTTTATATCAGACAAGGCTGTAACAAGTTTTAAAGAATCTGTTTCATTCTTACTATCCGCAGTGGAGGGCAGTAATTCCATATCTAACCCTTCAGAAATTGATGGTCTGGTTCATAGCTTTACTTCCCCATTGTATTTGGCATTAGATAGTATAGTCCCCTTAAAAAATTAAGTGTTTAGTCATAGGAGGTTGAGTCCCTGGTTCAATGCAGAGCTGGGTACTTTAAAGCAGAACACTAGGTAATTGGAGAGAAAATGGCTGTCTACACACCTAGAGGATTCCTATTTAACCTGGAAAAACAGTCTACAGCTGTATAAAAACACCCTTCTGCAAGCTAGAACAGCATATGTTTCATTATTAATAGAGGCGAATAAGAACAAGGTGTTTTAGTACAGTTGCCAAACTTACACAGAATCAAAGCTTTGTTAAGTCAACTATTCTCCCAGCTCTTAGTAGGGATGACTTTATGGAATTCTTCATAAATAAAATGAATTCTATTAAAGGAGTCATGACCTGTAATTTTCACTTTTCAGCGAGAAAAAATTTATCTTATGATTGCCTAACGATTATACACTGGCCGTGAAGCCAATAACGTTTGTTTCCCCTTTGGTTCGTCAACCAGCCCACGTGCATGTGCACTCAAATACGCAATGTTAAATTTCTGGATGACTTGACGTCAAGTCGGCACAGGATATACCATATATTGACATCGCAGACCTATGCTGCAGGAAGCCCGCCCTGCTCCTCTCCCCCTCATATTCAGTCGATTACTGAATTCCGATTCAAAGACAAACTTGAGCTCCGTTTGGAAAAAGGGGCCATTCCAACTATCAGAGACTTGCCTGCAATTGAAACGGTAAGGCTGTGTTTTTATTGCTCTACTGTGTGTAATAACAGCAGCTAACTGCTAATGCGGCTAATGTATGCTAGCAGGAGTAGTAGCTTTGAGGACAACACGGGTAATGGCTGCTACTTTGCAAACAACAAATGACCTAGAATGCCACCAATCAACGCGCCCCTCATTTGCATTATTACATGCCAGTTTGATAGTAAAGAATGAATCAGCCCGTCTAGGTCAGAACCTCCCGTAGACATCTTGCTGCTCTGGCACCTGTCACTTCGGTGATCTGACACTGTATTCCCTAACTAGTCATCCTGCTCTAGATACATTCACTAGACAGAGAATATTTAATTAAATCCTAATTGCATTGGAATATTCCTGCAACATTCCCTGCTTTTATTATTTTAAATACTACCCTAAATATAAAGGGAATATTCCAAAATGTTATCACAAATCTCCCTAAAAGGTTGGGTAGGTCGATCAAACAAAAGACAATGTAAAAAAAAAAAATTTCAATCAGACCTGAGACATGTTTGACTATGGAATTTGCTCAAAGTGACAAATATTTGATCCTTCCAGATGACTTTGCTGAGACTTTTGTGCATAAAGACCGAAATATCCACGGGTTCTTCTTACACCATTATCTCTGGTGGGCAAGATGTCATCTCAACAGCCCCTCGCCACAGCGGCGGGCATCCAAAGGTCTTGTTGTCTGTCAGGATGCTCTAAATAAAACAAAGAACACAGGATAAATTATGTAGCATCTTCCAGTACCCTTCAGAGGGTTTTACATCCTTACTAGGTATTGAAACATGGACGCTTCCTATTATGACAAGTGATTAAGTAGAATCAACAGACTTGGAGTACGGTTTCAGATCAACCTGATGCAACTGCATGCAAAAGGTATTTCTAAACGAACTCACAACCTGGTTAATGAGCCAACCCTCATCCACTGAAAGCTAGATTAGAATTAAGGTAAATCAGCAGTAATAAAATGTCTTCAGATCAATCTGTACTAAATCCATGCCAAGAAGAAGACAAACAACCATAACCTTCTAATTTGTTAGACCAACATCCCAAACCCAACTTATCCCAGCAAGAAGTACAAGAAGAATCAGAATCAGAATCAGAATCAGCTTTAATGGCCAAGTATGACACATACAAGGAATTTGACTCCGGCAACTTTTCTCTCCAGTACAGAACTTAAATAAGTGAAATAAAGAAATAAATACAAATAAATAATAAAGGATAATATATACACCAAACCGGGGTTATTTTACAGTGAGTATGTACAGCAGTGCAGAGTTATAGTTTATTCTTATGTGAATGGACTCACACTCTGTGACTACACAGAGTTCATCAGAGCGACAGCCTGGGGGAAAAAAACTGTTCTTGTGTCGGGTGGTTTTGGCGTACAACGCTCTGTAACGCCGGCCTGACGGGAGGAGCCTAAACAGATTGTGGCCAGGTTGTGAGGGGTCTGTGGTGATTTTTCTTGCCCGCTTCTTGACCCTGGACTGGTACAGGTCCTGAATGGAGGGAAGATCAGTACCTATGATCCTCTCTGAGGACCTGACTGTTCTCTGCAGTCTGTCCTTATCTTTTCTGGTGGCGGATCCGAACCAGACAGAGATGGATGAGGTCAGGACAGACTGGACTATTGCTGTGTAGAAGATGGTCAGCAGTTCCTGAGGCAGGTTGAACTTTCTGAGCTGACGCAGAAAGTACAGCCTTTGCTGGGCCTTCTTTCTTATACAGTTAATGTAGGAGGTCCACTTCAGGTCCCGTGTGATGGTGGATCCTAGGAACCTGAAAGACTCCACTGTGGGGACTGGCCTGTTGATGATTATGAGAGGAGATGTTGATGGGGGTCTCTTCCTGAAGTTCACTGTCATCTCCACAGTTTTGAGCGGGTTTAGCTCCAGGTGGTTCTGACTGCACCAGAGGACCAGCTGTTCCACTTCCCCTCTGTATGCAGACTCGTCACCATCACGGATTAGTCCAATGATGGTGGTGTCATCTGCAAACTTCAGGAGTTTCACAGAAGGATCCCTTGACGTGCAGTCAGTGGTGTAAAGGGAGAAGAGCAGTGGGGAGAGAACACATCTCTGGGGGGCGCCGATGCTGAGGGACCGGGAGCTGGATGTGAAGTTACCCAGTTTCACCTGCTGCCTCCTGTCAGACAGGAAACTGGTAATCCACTGACAGGTGGAGGGAGGCACGGTGAGCTGGGACATTTTTTGATGGAGGAGCTCTGGGACGATGGTGTTGAATGCAGAGCTGAAGTCCACAAACAGGACCCGAGCGTAGGTACCTGCAGAGTCTAGGTGGTGCAGGATGTAGTGGAGAGCCATGTTGACTGCGTCATCCACTGACCTGTTTGCTCTATAGGCGAACTGCAGGGGGTCTAGCAGGTGATCCATGATGTCCTTCAGGTGGGTCAGCACCAGTCGCTCAAGGGATTTCATGACAACAGATGTCAGGGCGACTGGTCTGTAGTCATTTAATCCTGTGACGGGGGACTTCTTGGGAACCGGAATGATGGTGGAGCGTTTGAGGCAGGAGGGGACCACACACAGCTCCAGGGAGTTGTTGAAGATCTGAGTGAAGATGGGAGCCAGCTGTCCAGCACAGACTTTCAGACAGGACGGAGACACTCCATCAGGACCTGTTGCCTTCTTTATCCTCTGTCTCTGAAATAGTTGACGTACATCCTGTTCACAGATCCTCAGCGCAGGCCGGGGGTCAGGTACGGGGGTGGTTTGGGGTGATGCTAGGGCTTTTGTAATGGAGATGGTGGGGGAGGTGGAAGGTGTGAAAGTCGTTTCAAACCTGGAGAAAAAGTCGTTGAGGTCCTCAGCCAGGCGGGGGCTCCCCACAGGGTGGGGGGATGGTCTCCTGTAGTTGGTAATGGTCTGCAGGCCCTTCCAAACTGCAGAAGAATCGTTGGCAGAAAAACGCTCCTTCAGCTTTGCACTGTAGTTCCTTTTTGCTGCCTTGATCTCCTTTGTCAGCTTGTTCCTGGCCTGCTTGTACAGGACCCGATCTCCATTCCTGTAGGCCTCCTCCTTGTCCTGGCGTAACCGTCTCAGTTCTGCAGTGAACCATGGTTTGTTGTTGTTGAACGTGCAGAAGGTTTTGGTCTGCACACACACGTCCTCACAAAAGCTGATGTAAGATTTCACAGTGTCGGTCAGTTCGTCCAGGTCTGAGGCTGCTGCTTCAAAGACGCTCTAATCAGTGCAGTCAAAGCAGGCCTGTAACTGCATCTTTGACTCATCTGTCCATCTCCTCACAGTTCTTACCACAGGCTTAGCAGATTTCAGCTTCTGCCTGTAAGATGGGATGAGGTGGACCAGGCAGTGGTCAGAAAGTCCCAAAGCAGCACAGGGGACAGAGCGATATGCATTCTTTATTGTGGTGTAGCAGTGGTCTAAAGTGTTCATGTCCCTGGTGGGACACGTCATGTGTTGTCTATTATTAAGCAGTTCAAGTTTGAGATTTGCTCCATTAAAATCCCCGAGAATGATTAGCAGAGAGTCCGAGTGAGTTTTCTCCACGTCTGTGATCTGGTCCGCGAGGTGATGTAACGCCTCCGTTACGCACGCCTGCGGTGGAATGTATACAGCGACCAGCACAAACGAGGCGAACTCCCGCGGTGAATAAAATGGTCTACAGTTTATGAAAAAAGACTCTAGGTGAGGGCTGCATGTCTTCTTTAACACTGTGACATCTGTACACCAACCTTTGTTTATGTAGAAGCACGTTCCTCCTCCCTTTGACTTCCCAGACAGTTCCGCGCAGTGGTCCGCTCGGAACAGCTGGAAGCCTGGCAGCTTTAGTGCGCTGTCCAGGATGGGTTCACTGGACCAGGTTTCAGTGAAGCAAAAGGCGGCAGAACGGCGAAAGTCTGAGTTCTTGGATAGGAGAAGGAGCAATTCATCCATTTTGTTAGGCAGAGAGCGGACGTTCCCCAGGTGTATGGATGGGAGAGCGGTGCGTAATCCCCGCTGCCGCAGCTTGACGAGCACTCCAGCTCGTTTCCCTCATCGGCGTCTCCGTCTAAATCCACAGAGCGCTGCTGCTCCTCCGATCAAAATCTCCATAAAGCAGTCTGGTTGAGTAAAAACCGGTGAAAAAAGTCCGGCACTGGATAGCCCTATTTGTAAGAGTTCCTCTCTGCTAATTTTTATAGCAGAGGGAGTGCAGAAAACTACGCAAAAAAGTAAAACAGTAACTAATACTAGAGAGCGAAGTACCGAGGCGTCCATACGAAGGTCAGAAGTCAGAACATTGTGAGTCTTCATTTCCTGGTTGTATAAAGCTATTAATTAGTTTTTCTCGTCAGTCAATTCCCAAAGTCAAAAATCAAGTCAGTCAGGGTAAAATCCACAACCTGCTGTAAATGCCTTGATTAACTCTTTGATGTTCTAGTTTAAATATGGGAGCGCCCGTTTCTAAGTCAGTTCACCCAAACTTTACTAGCTGAAGGAAACTTGTAATTACAGTAATAACAGTTCCATCAAGTAAAACAAAAAACACAGCAATAGTCCATTCCACTGTGTTTGGGAAAACAGATACCAGTTGTGACATAACTCTGAGTCACTGCTGCTTCACTATCTTGCCCTAATAAAAAAATTAGATATGCAACACATTCTTTAGGCTCTGATTAGACTAAACCCACCAGATGACGAATCATTATCACCTTTAACCTGTGTAACAGGTCTCCTTTCAGAGCAGACTTCACCCAGTCCTGCTAAAACAAATAAATTACGTTTAGTTCCACATCAACTCTCCCTTACAAGATTCAACACAATAATAAAAAATAAAATAAAAAAATATCTGGAATTATTGCTCGGACTAATTCTTGACCCCAGGATCACCTCATCAGCCTGAAGAAAAATTAAAAAACGAGACAAATAAGCGATTCATCAGCAGTTCTAAAATGGAATGTCAGATGCCGTTCTGCTTCTCAGCTTTGTCCTTCTTTTTTTTCTATCAAGCCTTCAAACAATTACCATTGAGGCTCATATACTCCCCAGTTCTGAAAAAATAGAAGAAGTAAATAAAGAAAAATAAAACCATGATCCCATTTTTAGATTTATCCAAATTTTCCCCGCCCCGGGCCCATGAATTCTTTTATTTGTCGACATAGTGGACTGTCTGGAGGTGAAAGTTTGCTAGATTAAGACCCCACCGTTTGGCCGAGCACTCAGCTTACCATGAGAAGGCGTCTCTTCTCAATGCTATATTTTCACCCTTTAGTGAAAAAAAGCCTAAAAAACACTGTTGGGTACTAATAGATTAATAAATTACTCATCCAACTGCCGTGCACACTTGTTTAAACACGTGAGTAAGTAAATAACAGGAAACCGCTAGCAAATATCTCACCACCTGAGAGTGCCAAAACATTTTTATAATTATATTTACTTAAAAGATTCAGTCTCACCGGGTTCTGTTCTCAAGCGACGGCAGGGCCCATTTCAAGAGCTTCATCTCCCAAACCAGCTAATGGAGTTAAGAGGCTGGGAGAAAAAAAAAACTTTTCCAGGACGCTAGCAAATCCCTTGACCTGCCGGTCCATTCCGTTTGCAGAGACCACGTTGCGGCACCAACTGTTCCCTGTCCCAGAAGGCGTTTCAAGTATTTAATTCAACATGTCTGGCAAGAACATGGAGGGGACAGAGAATACTCTTACATCACCCTACCCAACCTTTTTGACTAACAGTTTAAATAGTATTCAGTTATCACTGTTTATCTTTTCAGCATGTCTCCTTCAATCTTCTTGTCCAGCTCCTGGAGATCTGGTTCATGTCAGTTCATGTAATTCTGATAGTAAAGTATGAAGGAGCCCTTCCAGGTCAGACATGTTGTTGCCCTGGCGCCTGTTACTGCGGTGATCTGACACATCTTTAACAGGAACATTATCCTGGAACAATAAACTTGTTTTCCCTAACTTGTCATCCTGCCCTAGATACATTCACTAGACAGAGAATATGTAATTAAATTCTAATTACATTGGAATATTCCTGCAACAGTACCACAAGTTGCCATCTTTGGACCTGAAGCTCTAAAAAAGAAACCACTTAGTCAATCATTTCATTTGGAGTGAATCAAATTGGCCTCCAGTAATAACATAAAGAACCTCAGCGTTATTTTTGACCAAGACTTCACATTCAAATAGCCTATTAAAGAGGTTTCTAAGATTTTCTTCTTTCTCCTCCAGAATATTGCTCAAATTACAAACATCATGTCCAGGAGTCATGCTAAGAAACTAGTCCATGCATTTGCTACCTCAAGGCTGGACTATTGTAATTCTTTACTATCAGGAAGTCCACAAAATGCAATTAAAAGCCTTCAGTTGATCCAAAATGCAGGGCAAAAGTTCTGATGAATCTTAAAAAGAGAGATCATGTTTCTCCAGTTTTGCCTTCCCTTCACTGGTTTCCTGTTAAATCCAGACTAGAATTTAAGATCCCTCTCCTGACATATAAAGCCCCTAACAATCAAGCTCAGAGACAGGGATCACATTAACCGAATATTTTCGGTATTTGACCGGATTTTTAGAAAGATGACGGAAAAACCTGAAGACTGTCCGTCATTTTGACAGATTAGTATTCACACTTCTGACCGCTTGGTGCAAATGCGCAGATATTTTCAACTTTATGCACGGAGTCCAGGTAACTAAATCAGTTAAAGAAAAGATTCATATGACATCTGAGCATCATCTCAGACCCAGACACCGTTTTCAATGCATCTCGCTAACTATGGGAAATGGTAAATGGCCTGTACGTTCAATCCTTGAGGACCCCAAAGCGCTTCACACTACATTCAGTCATTCACTCATTCACACACAGATTCATACAGTGGAAACTAGGAGCTGACTGCAAGTTGGAAAGTTACTGAGGCTTTGTAGCGCGCCTGTGGCCGGCGCGATTGGTTAGATGCGCTCCAAAGAGCACGATGTCTGCACAACACACAATAAAGCTTATAGTTAGAGTGGCTTAGGTCATCTGGAGCTATCTCTGTAGTTATGCTCCTATAGGCTTATGTCGTGTTCACACCACACGCTTTGTCCCTGTCAAAAAATGCTCACAAAGTGACTAGTTTGAGGCCTATACATTTTTATGCCTGAGCTTCCAAAGCCTGCCACTTGCTGAGCAAAAAAAGAGCACGTGGGCAGAGCTTCCTCTGTTGCCAGATGTTTTAAACAATGGTGGATCATGTCGAGAGAGTGTTTTGGCTTTATTTGCTAAATAAAGCTAGACAACATCGTTGTTGGGCGCATCAGCGCCGGATACACCCCATTCTTGATAGATGTTCTGAGTTTGGAGAGTTTAACCATTTGCTCCAAGAGCTGCGCATGAATGAGGTTTGGTTTCAGTGCTACTTTATATGTGTAGTGACCTCACTACAGTGAGATGCTCTGATTGGTTGACGCTTAGGGGACGGTGCTGAAAGTTCACCTAGCTCAACTTCTGCATTGCTGGCTTTTGCCACTTTGAAGCCTGGAAAGCAGCCAAAGTTTAAAAAATTGCAGCGGCCCAAGCACACATCGCCCTCGGATGGCCCTCAGACGGCCCTCAGACGGCCTAAACCATAGACTTAACATGTAATCTTGCCGTTCTGGGCGTTGACGTTTTGGGCAGTGTGAACAGGCCTTTAGACTGTTAGAGGACAGAAAGACCACCTTTCTTCACTCTGCTACTTTTCTCTTCTACTACTCTACAATTGCCTTATAGGCTATTATTTCTACTGTTAACTTTGTTTTTTCTCAGTGTTTTTTTCTCTCCATTGAAGCCACACCTGGTTTAGCGCTCTGTTCGACTGTGATGCCTTGTTGGACGGGGGCATCAGCTGGGATGATGCTGCCAGTAACCGAATGTTCTCCCTGTCCTGTTATCAGCTTTTCTTTTTTTTTAAAGGTGACCTGTCTGGCAGTGTGGAGCTCAGAATTGGTGTCTGAGTACCAAGTAGAAGCCCAACAGAATTACTTTCACAAGCGGAGCACTACAGCTTTTGCTATAGTACTCCACTTGACATATATGTAAGAGAAATCTTTATTATGAATTGCTGTGGGTTTTATTTCTTGATGTTATGGACACGGAGATAGAAAATAAAAGGGAAGAAAGTAAGACAATGAAGAAGAAAGGTAGGAAACAAAAAGTCAAGAGAGAGGGTGAGTTGAAAATGCAAGAGAGGAAGGGTAACAAAGAAAACACAAGAAAACATAGAAGACTGCCTTCATACCCACAGGAAGGCAAAGAGAGGGGAAAAAACGGGAAAAAAATGAAAAAGGAACATCGACAAAACAAACAAAACACTATGAACTAAGAACTACACAACCACACTACACAAAGATGGGTATAAAAATACAACAACAATGTCACTGAAAAGCTCATAAATAATAATGGCTTGCATTTATATAGCGCTTTTCAAGACTCTCAAAGCACTTTACAACTCCATTATTCATGATTATAGCCACAGCTGCCCTGGGGCAGACTGACAGAAACGAGGCTGCCATATTGCGCCATCGGCCCAACACCAGTAGGCAAGGTAGGTGAAGTGTCTTGCCCAAGGACACAACGACATGTAGCAGGTGGAAGCTGGAATTGAACCCACAATTTCTGGGTTGCAGGCTGACAACTCTACCCCTGAGCTAAGGACTGCGCGTATAAGTCACGGTGTCAATTTTGGTTAATACCATTTTCGGCTCTCGTTCGGAGGTACGATCGCGTGTTCAAGGTCTGTTCAGTGCACAACCTCATTAGCATAGCGTTATGTAATTTATTTGAAAAAAATTTGTTTTTCCCCCTGATGGTGTAAAAACACATATCTTTGCCTTGTTGCTTCAATTGTGCTAAGCAAATTTCCCTCTATTCAAATTGTCTACTCCCATGACACTTTTTTGTTTTTCCCCTACAGTTTATTTCTAGTGCTTCAGATTGTGGATATTTCCTTTTTTTTTTTTTTTTTTACCTCAATAGCCTAAAACGTCAATTCCAATCCCTTTACCACTCATTTGACCTTTTCTAAGAATCCATTTAGCAGGAAGACAGATTTTTCTTTCTGTAAATACAGGTTTTCAGATAAAACATCCAAATATATGTTTGCATATATTGTTTGAAAAATAAATTAACTTAGGATTTTATCAACTAAACATTAAATTAAAAACAATTTTCAATATTTCACAGAAGTCTTAGTATATTTTTTCAGTAAATGTTGGTTTTATTTTGCATTTTAACAAAAAAATTATATAACTTACGTGTCATTAATAACTCCACCTGTTCCGCTGCGACGACCAGCTCGCTGTCTGCCAGTTCTCTCGAAACACCAGAGGACACATTTGGAACAACTGGAAAAATGTTTTTACAGAAAATGTTTTATAGATGCTTAGAGTGAAGACAAAAATCATGAAATATTGTGTCTTACACAGCTACTTATTGAATGCCTACTTACTAGAAGGAACCTTTCTGGGGGAAACCAGCTTCTTCACTGTGGCCTGCAAGGTCTGCGGTGTACAGGTTTTCCTGTTTAAAAGGGAATGCAGAGATGAGCTTTGAGCTCTTGAAAGGCCACTTGCAGATAACGTGCCTTGTTGCACTGTGCTGCTGGCTGAGGTCCTGGCAGAGGGAGTGCTGGGTGATGCAGTGCTGGAGAACTGGTGTGAGATGCTGGCAGAGGAAGTGCTGGGCGATGCCCTGCTGGAGATGGAAGGTGTGGATGCTGGCTGATAACTGGATTGAGTGCTAGAATATTGTGCAGAATGGCTGGATGACTTTACTCGGATCGCATAGCGACCTTCATAGAAATGTTCAATGTAAGTACGGAAAGCTTTTTTGTTTTCTGCATGATTCCTTGAGTCCTTCTCTTCAAAGTCCTCCCTTGACATGGCCGCCACAAGATAGCCTGCATATCCCAAGGCGTTTTCAGCAACCCACTTGAATGTTTGTCCACGAAAAATCCCAAACTGTAGTTCGTGTTGGCCAAGGACATGAATGGGGTTGTTTTGGTCTCCACCACCAGAGAGGACTTCCTGTCGTGCAGACTCCTTGACCTTTTCTGGGGATGCAGCACTGGACCATGGCCTCTTTTTGTTTTCCTCCTTGACTTGCAAAGCGGCTTTTGAATCTGCCAAGCTAAGGGTGCCATCCACTCGCTTCCTAAATCTAGGATCCATTTTTTAAAGCTTAAAAAGGAAAGATTATGTTAGAATAGTGCAAAATTTTAATTAAATTAATTTGTAACCAAGTACACTGTTTCCGTGCTCTATAGCACACACACACACACACACAGACACACACAGACAGACAGATCTGACTAAAAGTACCCACCTCTGATTAAGAGAGATTAGTATTTTACCCGGTTTACATAAACAGTAAATCCAAATTAGGAAGTTCTGATTTTCTTTTCGTGTTAATATAGCCTACTGATTTCATAATCATTACAGTAAGTAATATTCCAGTATAACAATAAATCAGTAGTGTTAACAATTAAAAGAGTTTCTAGAGCAAAACTTACCGCAAGATGACTCGGTAATTTATTAAAACAAAATGGCGAAATCAAGTTTGGAAAACTTCAAACCGGAACGACCCCACAACAACAATGTAATAAACAACGGTTTAGCTGGACCCCAGCCCCTGAAGGCAGAACTGTGATTCGTCCATTTTTGTTTGGAGGCGAGCCTTTTATGATTGGCCAACGATGCTGTCGCTCCAAAATCTTGGTAGAATCTTGGTAGCAGGAAGCTCTGTGATTGGCTGTAACTCCCAAATCTTGGTAGAATGTTGGTAGCAGGAGGCTCCGTGATTGGTTTTCGCTACCAAGATTTAGCTCGTCTTACGGGTGGCAGGAGGAGCTACAGCCGCCCGATAATGGTAGCGATTAATCAAGATCTAGTAGTGATAACCTCATGTCATCAGCTTTTTACTTTCTTTAATATAGAACAGATCTGGGCATTGTACGGCCCCCTGGCCACATACGGTTGGTATGGTTGACTTGGTTGACTCTGACCTTGCCCTTGTAAGGTCAATTGGAAATTTCAAAATAAACATATTTCCTCATTTTACCTCATGCATGGACTAAAACTGCATTGCTTTTATTTTGAAGTTTTTTTTTATGCACGTACATAATGACATGATATGCATAGCAACAAGTGAATGGTGTTGAATCACTATCACAAGATCATCACCTCTGACCACTGATGACCTTTTAAAAATGTCTGCTTGTGGAAAAAAAAGAAAGGTGGATGCAGAATGCAGGATTTTCAACGAAAATTGGACTTCTAAGCATGGGCGGTACTAGACAGGGGCCAACGGGAGCCAGTGCCCCTGTAGAACTGATCCTGGCCCCT
Source organism: Valencia hispanica (assembly GCA_963556495.2). Lineage (NCBI taxonomy): Eukaryota > Metazoa > Chordata > Actinopteri > Cyprinodontiformes > Valenciidae > Valencia > Valencia hispanica. Next base: position 46,727,792 of record OY747710.1, read on the forward strand.
GTTATGGCCCCTTTACTGCAGAAATAATACTAAACCAGTTTTTAAAGATGATTTAGGACAAAAACCATAACGAAATTCTCTCTTGGACCAATTTCATTTCTTACCTTTAAAGTTTTAGTTTAACAATAAGTTAAAAATGAATGTGCTGAACTTTTAGCTTCAGCCATATTGAGTTTCATCTGCTGGATCAGGAGGCACAAGAGTCCCTTTGGCTCTTTTAATTTATTAAACAATGACATATTGAAATATTGTTTCCTTCTTTTGTTTTATGCCCCAATGAACAAACTGTGGCCCCACCCTGGCCCCCCAGGTAAATTTGGTCTAGAACCGCCCCTAAGTATTTGTTCACTGAAGTCGGGGGTAAAGCCGTGTGTTTACTTTGTGGGGAGCAGATCGTCGTCTCTAAAGACTACTATTTGAGTCGGCATTACAAGACGAAACACGCGGAGAAATACAAAAACTTGACTCATGCTGAAAGAGCGCGGACATTGGAAAATTTGCTCGCTAACCTGCAAAAGCAGCAAGGCTTCTTTACCAAGTTTCACACATCCAGGGATGCAGCAACCAAGACCAGTTTTGTGATATCCCACAAAACTGCTAAAAACAGAAAGCCAATTTCGGAGGGAGAGTTTGTCAAAGAGTGCTTGGTGAACTCTGCAGCACTAATATGCCCTGAAAAAAAAGGTGCATTTGAGCAAGTCCCGCTGTCCAGGCGAACCGTGACGAGGAGGATCGAGGACATCTCGAAGAATCTGGAGCTTCAGCTGCAACGTGAAAAGGAAAGTTTTGACTTCTTCTCCTTGGCTTTGGACGAGAGCTGTGATGTCCGTGACACAGCCCAACTACTTATATTTCTCTGGGGGATAACGAACTTCAAGATTACGGAGGAGCTGGCAGCCATGTGGTCGATTAAAGGGACAATGACAGGGAGCGATTTGTTTAATGAGGTGAATGCGTGCATGGATACAGTGGGATTGAAATGGGACAGACTGGCAGGTGTTACAACGGACGGTAGTCCAATTCCTACAGGAAAAGATGTCGGACTTTTGAAACATATGCAAAATAAAGTGACAGAAATGGATGCAGATCAGAAACTGATTTTTTTGCATTGTATTATACACCAACATGTGACGTGTAAGTCCGTACTAAAACTTAAAGGGATAGTTTGCATTTTTAGACATGAAGTTGTCCATCCTCACCATCAGCATAGTGCATATACACCGATCCATATCTGTGGTCACCTCCTGGTCAGAGCTCTGGCCGTTAGAAGTCTTTCAAGAAAGTAGTCCTGGCTAGTTTCGGGGGCTATCAAACTGTGGCGTTTTGCTTCAGAAAACTATATGCTTTTGAAAACGTGATTCATTAGCATCACAAAAAACGGCAGACAAATTTTGCAACTCACCATTCCTCACCATGGTGGAGAGCAGTACATCTTTACGTCACAGACATTGACTATGTCACAGCAGCCATGGTCTCACAGACACGCCCCGTAGGTTTGGGTATAAAACTATCAGACATACTGGCTGGACCCGTGGCGAGTTTGGAGTTGGATTGGTTTTTTCAGGTTACCATTATTATCACATTAGCACTTAGTTACCCCTCCGTTCTTCCTGGCGGTGCCAGGAAAAACGGAGGGGTATGGCCAAGTGTGGGGGAAAAGCGGAGGGGGGAACGAGGGGGTGTGTTCAGGAGGGCAGTGACAGCTCGCTTACGGTGAGACTGAAACATGGACAGTGACCGTTGGCAGTTTGCGACTGATCGATCTGATCAACATTCATCTGTTTTGAACGTTAGCCTATGTTAGCATTACCACTCAGAGACCGGACCCATCCTGTCTGTCTCTCTCTCCCTCAGCAGCAGCGGCAGCCTCGGGCAGCGCTTACTCAGCGCCTCGAGCCAGCGGCTCGAATTGATATGGCTCGCGGCTGCTGGGCTCCATAAAGCCTCCCTCTATCTCCGATATCGGCGGAGGAGATCCCCTGGCTCAGGGCGCCGAGCCAGCGCCGCCCGAGCTCGGTGATGCTGAGGCAGAGGAAGACAGGAGGAGTCCAGTCTCTGAGTGGTAATGCTAACATAGGCTAACGTTCAAAACAGATGAATGTTGATCAGATCGATCAGTCGCAAACTGCCAACGGTCACTGTCCATGTTTCAGTGTCACCGTAAGCGAGGTGTCACTGCCCTCCTGAACACACCCCCTCGTTCCCCCCTCCGCTTTTCCCCCACACTTGGCCATACCCCTCCGTTCTTCCTGGCACCGCCCACTTTGTAGAATTTTTCAAATGTTGTCTGGGGGCGGGGTTATGATTTTTCAGGGGGTTCAGTTACACTTTAAGTCACAAGTCCCTGAAAGGTGACACGAATCAAGACTTGGAGTCCGTGTCCAAGACTCAAGTACTCTATCCCTGTCTGGAACAAGCTGTGAACACGGAAATAAATACAGACAATCCGGCATGGCACACTGAAAAACAATGAACTTATGTAGGACACAGATCAGGTGGAATACATGGGGATGATTTGGCAGCACAAGTGAAAGTCATAACAAGAGATTAAAGGTGACTACAAGTAACCCAAAGGAGGACTAACATGAGAAAACAAGAGACCAGACCTAATGACCTAGGGAAAGGTAAACCAATTTAACACAAAATAGAAAGACACAAGGAGAAAAAGCCATCAACAAGCTAAGAAACCACAATACAAAGAAATAAACTGATATGGCAAGACCTTCTGAGCAATAATTCAATTTAATTCAGTTTATTTATATAGCCCTGATTCACTATAGATGTAATCTCAAGGCACTTTACAAGAAAAGTCATTTGAATGCAATCATACAAACATTCCCATTAGTTAAAAGTTTTAGTTAGTTTCCTATTTAACAGTGTCTGCGTCCCGGACTAAAACCTGGAGCTGGTTCCACAGGAGAGGAGCCTGATAACTAAAAGATATGCCTCCCATTCTACTTTTAGAAATCCTAGGAATCACCAGTAAACCTGCAGTCTGAGAGCAAAGTGGTCTGTTAGGAACATATGGAACAATCAGATCTCTGATGTATGATGGAGCTTGATTATTAAGGGCTTTGTATGTAAGAAGGAGGATCTTAAATTCTATTCTAGATTTAACAGGGAGCCGATGAAGGGATCCTAAAACAGGAGCAATTTGATCTCTCTTTCTAATATTCATCAGAATATACACCAAGGAAAAGATTGTATCCCAAGATAACCATACTAACTGTGAAGCATAGTGGTAGACACATTATGCTTTGGGGCTGCTATTCTGCAAAGGAGACAGGACGACTGATCCGTATTAAGGAAAGGATGAATGGGGCCATGTGTCATGACATTTTGGGGAAAACCTCCTTCCGTCAATGAGAGCATTGAAGATGAAGTGTTTGTAACTGTTTGTATAATCTGGGATTGGTTGCACTGAAACTTAATTTCCCCACGGGGATTATTAAAGTATTTCTTATTCTTATTATTTATTCTTATGAAACGTGGCCTGATCTTCCAGCAAGACAATGATACCAAAAACAGCACCCAGGCAACAAAGTAGTGGCTAAGTAAAAAGCATTTTGAGGTTCTGGAGTGGCCTAGCCAGTCTCCAGATCTCAATCCTATAGATAATCTGTGGAGGGAGTTTTAGGGAGTGCCAGGAAGACTGGGTAGCTGTAGCTCAGTGGTAGAGTTGTCAGCCTGCAACCCAGAAATTGTAGGTTCGATTCCAGCTTCCACCTGCTACATGTCGTTGTGTCCTTGGGCAAGACACTTCACCTACCTTGACTACTGGTGTTGGCCAGAACGGCCGATGGTGTGATATGGCAGCCTCGCTTCTGCCCCAGGGCAGCTGTGCTATAATCATAGCTTGCTTCCACCAGTGTGTGAATGTGAGAGTGAATGAATAATGGAGTTGTAAAGCGCTTTGAGAGTCTTGAAAAGCGCTATATAAATGCAAGCCATTATTATTATTGGGTTGTCTGTTTGTTGAGCCTTCTGAGTTTTTCTTCCAGGTGGCGCCACAGGTGCTAAGAGCAACTGAAATTATGAACAGCAACAGCCCCAAAACATCACAGATATTAAGAAGATCTGCATGTAAGAATGGTCCAAAATACCAGCTACAAATCGGTGGCTGGGAAATACTTTTTTGCCCCACTGTATATTCAGCTAAGGATTTTACGAATTCTATTGACTCTTTTAACCTGCTTCTTGCACATTTCTTTAAATTCATAATTCCAAGGAACATATCTATGTAAAAAGCTCTAGTATGATAAATTATATGATAAATTAATTAAGTCAATTATATGATAAATTATTATGATAATAATAATAATTTATTATCATAAATTATTATGAGTTCACCTTGACAACAGACTGGACTGGAGGTGCAACAGTGAAGCCGTCTACAAGAAGGGACAGAGCAGACTGTACTTCTTGATGAAGCTTAGGTCATTCAAGGTTAACAGCAAGATGCTGCAGATCTTCTACAAGAGTGTAGTGGAGAGTGTAATCTCTTCAGCAGTCATCTGTTGGGGTAGCAGCATCAGAGCCAGGTATTTAAAAAGGCTAAACAATCTGATAAAGAAGGCTGGTTCTGTCCTCGGGACAACTGTGGAAAATCTGGAGATGATAATGCAAAGAAGGATTTTTCATAAAATCAAAAAAATTATGGACAACCCTGAGCATCCTCTTCATGAGATTGTCATACAACAACAGAGTGTCTTCAATTGGAGGCTTCTTCAGTTTCGCTGCAATACAAACCGCTACAGGAAATCCTTCCTGCCCACAGCCATCATCATCTACAACAACTCCTTAAAGAATTAATTATATGAGCTATACCAATACTTAATTTCCCTCTGGGATCAATAAAGTATTTTTGAATTTGAATTTCAATTGAAATCTGGTTGCTGCAGAACATTTTGAAAAAAAGATAAATTTTAGGTTTCTTTTGATGCATTACGGGATCATTATGAAAAAGCTGACAAAGCTGCTAAAACTTTTTTTGTTCTTTATTTCTAAAATAGCAACAGGCCATCAGTGTTACTTATGTCATGATCCTTAGGTGTTTGGGTTTTGGTTTTCATTTGTGTTCATTTTCTGATCATTCTTGGGTTCTTTTTTTTTTGCTATATGGATTTTTCCACATAAGTTCATTACTTTTTTTATTGTCGGTTGGTCATATCTTATCAGTTCGTTCCTGTGTGTTTAGCTTTTCACTCATTTTTGTGCTTGGAATTTAGCTTATCCTTTAGTGTTAAACTTGTTTTCTTTTGTGTGCATGTCAGCTCTCTTTGTATTATCTATTTCAATTAGTCTCCCCCACTTCCTCTGCTCTCACTCTGTCACAGCTGTTCTACTCTCCCTCTGATCTGTTGTGCTAGTAATATCTCCTGTTCTGTTGTCTTATTGTGAATCTTTATTTTTCATCATTGAAACCTTTCACTTCACCTCTCTGTCATTGCTCTGCCTGCTTTTGGATCTAACTAAACACCACAAATGACAATTTAATATTATTCACTCTGCTGTTAATCCTCCTGCTGCCGTTTCATTGATGGCACGTCAGGAAAAAATATTGGTTATATCCACCCACATAGATCCAAATACAAAAACAAATGATAACTGAAAAGCAAAGAACTAGAGATCCTGACATTCATGGGAATGATTAGGTAATGTAGAGGGAGAAAAAGACAAAAATCTTAACAGCACCATGACAAGATTTCATAGAAGTGTGGTGGATAGTGTATTTGAGTACTGCAATCCAGCTCAGTACTTTAGACTGAACATTTAAACTTACTATAAGCATTAAAAAAATTAAGCATAGCGTGTGGTGGGAAAATACCTATGTAATAAGAATTTAAATAATATTCTCTGTTTAGTGAATGTATCTAGGGTGAGATGACAAAGTTAGGGGAAGCAAGCTTAATGTTCCTGATAAAGATGTGTTGGATCACCAGAGAGACAGACGCCGGGGCAGCAAGATAACTAAGGACAGTCTGACCTAGGATGAGCTGGTTCATGCTTTACAATCAGACTGGCATGAACCAGTTCTCCAGAAGCTGGGCGTGAAGATTGGAGAAGACGTGCTGCAGAGATAAACCGTGATTGCTGAATACTATTTAAACTGTTAGTCAGAAAGGTCGGGTTGGGCGATGCATGAGTGATCTTTGTCCCCTCCATGTTCTGGCCAGACATATGTTAGTATTAAATACTTAAACGCCTCCTGGGACTCAGTCTCCTTTTATTATGGAAACCCTGAAGTATTTTCTTCCATTACATTGCCCCTATTACCTCTAAGGTTTCATTGGTCAAAACATACAAGAAAAATAATATGGTCTTCACCAGGTCTAAAAATGATGTAAAACTGTTGGAGACAACATTTCATCACGTATTAAACTGTTAATATTTAATCACAAAAGTTAAGTCAGCAGACAGCATGAGTAACTAAGTGATCTTGCCTGCTTCCATCTGCATACCTAGTAGGCTGGTGCTTTCAATCAGTTTCATTAGCCTACCTTGATCCTCATCTCTGCAAAAGTTTTTTGCAGTTTACTTAATACACACACAGTTTTCAGAAAAATTGTTTAAAATCTAATGCTACTGTTAAATGTTTATGAATGTAGATTTAGCAAAAAGCTGAAGAAATAAGGCTCATGCGGTTTCAGAAGATTGTCTAATCTCTCTAAAGAACACCGACCACAAACCTCTCTTTATGCTAAAGCATTCTGGAGTCAAATAAGAGGCCATCTGCCTGACAGCTACTGGCTTAAATCGGATCAGAGCAAAAGCACAGTGGTCCAAACACAGGGACATATCTACAACAGAATGTCTGTGAACAAATAGAGATTCAATCTCCTTGTAACACAAAATTATTGTCCAAATCAATTGTACAAACCAAAACTGACTGCAAAAGTCTCATATACTCCAGTTTGTTTATTATTATCTACACATTTATTGATTAGCTTATCAGAAAAACTGGTTAGTGAACAGACACTTCATTTTTTGAATGAAATGCAAGTCAAATCCCTGACCTTTTGAGAGAAAGTGTTATTCCCAAGCTCTGCCTTGATAAGCACTTGTCACCCTGGCAACCAAGACACTGCAGGAAAGACGTGCTGTTCTGTGTACTTTAAACACATTACATGCTTCCATATGGTGTGGTTTTATTAGAGGTGTTCTCGTATGAACCCTCCTGCTGTAGGGTTACCCTGAGAAGCTGCTGTTATTAACAACACAAACGGAAAAACTCCTACACATAGCTGTGGGTTAGAGAAACAGGGAAAATGTAATACACTGATAAAGATTTTAATTAATATGTACACTTTTCGCAGAATGCATGTAATGTATTATGCAAGCTTTGGGTAGTTATGGTAAAGAAATAAAAAGTCCTACTCTTCTATTTGCTTCACAGGTTCATCCTAATTAACTTAATGTTTGCAGTTGGTGTGAAAGCTTTATATCCTAAAAGCAGGCTTCTCTGTTCATGCCAGACATTTTATGTACAAGTCAGATTCCAGGCGATTAAATATTGTTATTCTTGCATAATATAACTCACAAAGTTGTTTATAGGTTGAGGATTACAGCATGAACTGAAACAAAGAAATTAGATCCACAAAATCCATGAGCCAGCCTGATGCTGGGTTATTATTATGTGTGCCATCTATTCATTCATCAATTTTTTCCACACCTTTTCTTTTACTTAGATTTGTATGTTAGGCATGGAGAAGAAGATGCTTTATTCTAGTAAGATAAAGAAGTAAAAGATGCAACTTGGGTGAAACAGATCAGGTCTATTTTCAAAAGATTTTCCTCAGAAAATTTAATAAAGAGATAACAAATGGATTAAAATTATGATGTTTGCGCTGTTTAGAGTAGCCCTTGACCAGTAATTGCTGGAACATTATTAATTCTTGTCTGTATTGCAGTTTTTCATTACTTCTCTTTATTGTGCCACTGTAATATATGGTTTTCTTTTTTGTCTGCTTATTGTGATATGTTTTTATCATGTATAACACTTTGAACTGCCCTATTGTTGAAATATTCTATACAAATGAACTTGACCTGACTTAAAACTGCACTTTTCGCTGAATGTTAATGCTGCTATTGCTATCTGCAGTTCATTTGGAGTCTGCAGTATCTACACATGCAATGAAGAAAAAGAGAATAGCCAGTTGTTTATAGAACCTGGTCATGGTCATGAGCATCAAGTATGAGATGAGAATTACAGCTGCTATATAACTGTTATGGATTGACTCTGTGCTGTACAGAAGTATTAAACAGTTAAAAAAGGGCCTCTTCTGCTTCAATTATAAGAACCAGAATATCCCCTAGACTATGTTCTTTTAAATTTAAGATGATTTGAACTCATTCATCATCATTCATTGTTTACTAAATACATTCAATAAAACAAAGCAGTATTTTAGTTTCTTGCCCAGGGCCCAAATCGAATAGATTAAAAAGTAGCCTAAAAAAACATGTCATGAAAATCTCATAAAAAATAAAAAAGACTCAGACTGAAAATAGAGATAAAACAATTAAATGTGATTTTTTTTCAAAAGAAGATCAAACTCTTGTGTTAGAATGTGTTAGTGCCCTATAATCAGATCAGTATATTTTATACTCTGACTGCAGCAAAAGAGTTATGTTTTTTTTATTTTCATGATCCAATACCTTCAAAGTATTTAAATCTTCAATTAACCCAAGGCCAGTTAATAGCTACAATTCTTTGGAAGATTTAACCTTAACTTTTTCTCCTCCAAATTACAAAGCACCTAAACGACTTCTGTTGGTTGTTTTGTAATGTCCACCAATTTCAATTCAATTCAGTTTATTTATATAGTGCCAATTCACAACAGATGTCATCTCAAGGCACTTAACAAGAAGTCATTTCAATACATTTATACAAACATTCCAATCAGTTAAAAAATTTCCTATTTAAGGAATCCCAGCAGATTGCGTCAGTCATTGGCGTGAGGTTGGGCAGACTTTCCAACCACAGCAATCCTTCAGCAATCCCTCATACTGAGCAAGCATGTAGCGACGGTGGAGAGGAAAAACTCCCCTTTAACAGGAAGAAACCTCCAACAGAACCAGGCTCAGTAGGACCCGCCATCTGCCACGACCGTCTGGGGGTTTGAGAAGACAGAGCAGAGACAGAAGGAACAGAAGATCTGATATAAGAGAACTTTCTATGTTACAGAAAGTAAAAAGTTGATAACAGCACACAGTGGATGTTCAGTTACTGGGAGCATCATCCCAGTCGACGCCCCCCGTCCAACAGGGCATTGCAGCCAAGCAGGACACCAGACCAGGTGTGGAGAGAAAAACACTGAGAGAAAACAAAGTTAACAGTCGAAATAACAGAATGTACATCAGAACTCTTGCTGCCGCATTTTGGATCAACTGAAGGCTTTTAATGGCATTTTGTGGACTACCTAATAGTAAAGAATTACAGTAGTCCAGCCATGAGGTAACAAATGCATGGACTAGTTTCTCAGCATCACTCCTGGACAGGATGTTTCTAATTTTAGCAATATTCCGGAGGTGAAAGTTCTTAAACAGAAACTGATTAGTCAATCACTTCATCTGGATGGCATTAAATTGGCCCCCAGTAATAACGTAAAGAACCTCGGCGTTATTTTTGACCAAGACTTGACATTTAAATCCCATATTAAACAGGTTTCTAGGATTTCCTTCTTTCACCTCCGGAATATTGCTAAAATTAGAAACATCCTGTCCAGGAGTGATGCTAAGAAACTAGTCCATGCATTTGTTACCTCAAGGTTGGACTACTGTAATTCTTTACTATCAGGTTGTCCACAAAATGCCATTAAAAGCCTTCAGTTGATCCAAAATGCGGCAGCAAGAGTTCCGATGAATATTAAAAAGAGAGATCACATTTCTCCTGTTTTAGCTTCCCTTCATTGGCTTCCTGTTAAATCCAGAATAGAATTTAAGATCCTTCTTCTTACATACAAAGCCCTTAATAATCAAGCTCCATCATACATCAGAGATCTAATTGTTCCATATGTTCCTAACAGAGCACTTCGCTCTCAGACTGCAGGTTTACTTGTAGTTCTTAGGATATCTAAAAGTAGAATGGGAGGCAGATCTTTTAGTTATCAGGCTCCTCTCCTGTGGAACCAGCTCCCAGTTTTAGTCCGTGAGGCAGACACTCTGTTTACTTTTAAGGCCAGGCTTAAAACGTTCCTTTTTGATAAAGCTTATAGTTAGATTGGCTTAGGTCATCCTGAGCTAGCTCTGTAGTTATGCTGCTATAGGCTTAGACTGCTGGAGGACAGACTTACCAATTTTCTTCACTCTGCTACTTCCTTTTCTCCTACGACTCTCCAGTTGTATTACAGTACATTCTGTTATTTCGACTGTTAACCTTGTTTTCTCTCAGTGTTTTTCTCTCCATAGAAGATATACCTGGTCTGGTATCCTGCTTGGCTGCAATGCCCTGTTGGACGGGGGGCATCGACTGGGATGATCCTCCCAGTAACTGAACATCCACTGTGTCCTGTTATCAACTTTTTACTTTCTGTAACATAGAAAGTTCTCTTATATCAGATCTTCTGTTCCTTCTGTGTTTCTGCTCTGTCTTCTCAAACCCCCAGACGGTCGTGGCAGATGGCCGCTCCTACTGAGCCTGGTTCTGTTGGAGGTTTCTTCCTGTTAAAGGGGAGTTTTTCCTCTCCAAACGTCGCTACATGCTTGCTCAGTATGAGGGATTGCTGAAGGATTGCTGAAGGATTGCTATACCTGCTGCAACAGGATCAAGTTTACTAGAAAAATAGGCCACTGGGTGCATCACATCCCCATGATGCTGCAAAAACACAGAGGTCATGCAGCCGTTCCTTTCATCTACTGTTTGAATAAAAGGTTTTGATGGATCCGGAAGCCCCAATGTGGGCGGGGACTGCAAAGCAAGTTTCAAGGCCTGGAAGGAGTCTGACGCCTCAGGTGTCCAGGAAACCAGGGCAGTGAGGGGTTTGGAGTGGGTCTGGGCTTCAATGGGTATTGAGCTCGGCGAGGGCGAAAATTAGATTTAGGGGTAACCACCAGGGGTTCACAGTTTTTTATCAGTCCTACATCATATTTTTGTTTGGCCCACACTTCAGATGGAACTGTGGCCAGTTCAGGAGGTTCTGTTGGTGCAGCTGCTGACACACATTGTGGAATTTTGATTGATTTCTGGTCTAAAGAATAAACTGAACGTAAGGCTGAAAGTGAAAGTGTGTGAGTCTTCGTAAACACGCTCAGTGATGGAGAGAAAAAGACGTCTAAGTCATCAGTGGGTTGCCAATCTGTGACCTGAGTGCACTGTGCAGTCCATGGACCCAAATCACGCCACTGGTCACCACGAGTCTTGACCAGGGAAACATGTGAAACACTATTCTCAACCTGAAAAAACTTTTCCTGATTTTTAGTCAGAGTAGCAGAAAGAGCACATCTAGTTGCAGACCAATACAAATTACAGGTGGCAATGACATCATTCAAATCTTTAAAGAAATAATTTTCATATTCAGTTTCATGCATGGAGGTAACACGAGATGTGCAGTGTAAGTGAGCAGGTTTCGTAAAATCCAACATAGGAGACATCAGCTGACCTGCAAGATCTACAAGTGGTACGGCCTGGTTTTGATTTATCCACCATTGATAGATTAGTATGTTGGATGGATCCTTTAATAAGTGGAATGTCAGATCAGAATTTGGAGTTGAGACCACCATGCCTTTGGATGTGGACTTTAATACCACCCAAATTAAGGAATAGAGAAATGAGTGTTTTAGAGGTGGCATTCCAGGAGGTGAGCAGGAGATGGGAACAGTGAACGATTCTTTCACCTCATTTCCGCTCGCTCCAACAGAAAAAAGATAGCTTCCACTAAGTTTTTGATCTGGCAGATCAGCTGCGCGAATGACAGAATAAGTGGCACCAGAATCAACAATAAATGAAAATATTTTTCCATTAACTGTGATGTTCATCATAGGCAGTCTTTGTATAGTTTCAGTAGAAGGAAAATAAAACAGTGTGTGTGTAGAGCAAGGGAGTAGGTTTGATTTTGAGATTGGTGGGGACACAAAAGTGCTCCAAGGCAGCACCCTTGAAAGTTGAAGATTTTTGCATTAGCAATCATAATTTCACATTATGCAGATGTGCTTCTCTCTCCAGGTGGATCAGATTCCTTAGGATTCAACCACAATATAAATTTAACAACTGTATAGCAACTACTGTAAACACATACACACCAGTAATACATGATGAGGCCTCTTAGATATAAGGCTCTGATTTTAAAGCCACATGGGTGAATCATTGTTGTTCAGATCATCATCATACTACCATTTTTTAACCGCTATGTTATATAATGTGTGTGAAGGCTTGTTTTATTCTAATGTTTAAACAGTTTTTATCATGTAAAGCACTTTGTGTTGCTGTTTGCATGAAAAGCGCTTTATAAATACATTTGATTTGATCTGTCACAGTGCTGAATCTCATGACTAACACATCCAGCATTATTTAACCTCACCTGTGAATTTCCAGCCTCAGTTTCAGCTTTTCCTTCTCCTCTACCTCCACCAGCCTCTATCATTTCATCTACTCCAGGCTCTCCTTCTCTACCTTCTCCAGCCTCTCTCCCTTCATCTGCTCCTGCCTCTCTTCCTCTACCTCCTCTGGTCTCTCTGGTGAGGCGCATATGTTGATGCGTGACGAACAAATTAGGGATATAATGATCAGAGTTTGATGGTAAAGTTATTGCCTGAGCAAAAAAGTCTTTACTTTCACACTATTATTATGTGTAATTTATTCCCCCCAAAAATAGATACATAAAATCACATGATCCTCTAGATAGAATATGAGGTTTTATTGTATTTACACCATAAATTTTATTTATGTGTTTTTAAACAGTTGCTCTTTTCTACACGAATACATGAAAATAAGAATAGGAATTGAAAATAACTTTTAAAAAGTGTATCTCTTTGGCATATTCTATTTTAATATTTTAATTTAATTCAAATTTTAAGTAACTTACACTTTGACTCCTAAAGAAGTCTCTTATATCCAGTTTTCTTTTCTTTGACATCCTTCAAATCCTACAGAACACACACACACACACACACACACACACACACAAACACACACACACACACACACACACACACACACACACACACACACACACACACACACACACACACACACACACCCGTCTTTTCTATACTTGTGTTGACTTTGTATTGACTTCCATTGATTTTACTATGCCTAACCCAGACACTTTCCCTAAACCTAACCATTGGTGATACATGCCTAACCCTAACCTTAACCTAAACCTAATTCACACCATACCTCTAAACCTAACTAGTAGAGTTTAATAGCTTGTTAAACATTGTGGGGACCAGGCAAAATGTCCTCACAACTACAAATGTCCCCACAATGCTGGTGGCCTGTCAAAGGTTGGTCCACACAAGTATAGCTATACATGTACACACACACACACACACACACACACACACACACACACACACACACACACACACACACACACCTACACACACAGACACAAACACAAAATGTAAATGACACCAGTAAAACACATCTAGCTGACGTGACACAGGCAGAACAAATGCCAAAAATGTTGACAACTTACACTCGCACATGCCTCTCATCCGGCCCAACTAGCAGAGATGTTTGACCATTGACTGTATATACAAGCTTTACCGCTCTGGGACTTGAGCAGATGGATTGACAGTGGGGACAGCCAATCACATGTAAGTTAGCGAGAACCCGGCAGCCAATCAGGAAACAATATTTGGGTTAGAGGCGGGATTTCTAGCAGAGACCGGTGACATTTAACCCTTTGTGTGCCATAATCATTGACTAAACACTACGGGTAGCGGTTGTATTAATAGTGACGACACAGTAGCGGCTGAATATTGGTAGGGACCGTCCCTACCCAATTCTATGCCCTAGGTGTGGAGTGTTTGTGCATAACCTCGTTGGAAGGACCGGTGGAACCTACTGCTTCTCCCCCCTCTGGAGCTCCACCGTGCTGTGTGTTGAGAAGGTGTTTTCACTCTAATTTAAAGCCTATTTTAAAGGAACAGACACACATTTAATTTATGACCCTGGGCTCTCTCTGAGCTCTCATTTCACCTTCCCGCGTGCTCGTTCATTTCTGTAAAAAGGAGCAATAGAACAACAAACAACAATTATATCTTTTAACAGTGAGACGTCGTTCACTGGACTCAGTTCTAGTAACTGAGTACAGCTTTATCTCAGCATAAGGTTTTTGTTTGAAACAAGAGTTAAAAAGGAAACTCCTCCCACATAGATCTACGTTCACAGAATGGTCAGCTTCTTCACAAAAGGCACACAGGATGTGCCACATTCCTCTTGATTATTCACGGTTTCTAAGTGTTTCCACATGAACTACAAAATTAAGCCCTCATACAACATTAACAGAATTCCTATCTCTTCATGTCCCTCTCTTGATCTCTTATTTTTAAGAGATCACCATATGTAAGGAAAAATGTCAGGCAAAGAATCATATCAATTTTGAGTCCATCTTCTCTAGAACTTTTCGGATCAGTAGTCAAGTCATTTTGTTCTGGCCGGGAATTGTGGTCGTCCGGCTCGCTCTTCTATGACCTAAGGTGAGAGGTTGCCAGCAGATCACTTATATGCAGCTAAAGTGTATCTTTTCAGTAGCCTTGAGTTTGAAAACTCTAAAGACTGCACGCAGACCAGAGGATCATTCAGCCCATTTTGGCAGGGGTCTCAGCTTCTTTTCCTTCAAACCCTGCTGCCCCAGCTGGGCAGTTCTGTGCTCCAAGCCGCCCTGCCACCTGATGGTGCAGGTGTGCTGAAGTTGGAAACCTCTCAGCAGAGGGTTCAAGTAGGTTGTGTGGTCTGCTCATTGCTGTTCTTCTCCCGCTCTGGCTTGCTGCTCCTGCATGTCCTCTCAGGTTCGTCCTGACTCCTCAGTGGGAGTGCATTGGCTCCAGCCTTTTTCTTTAGTATGATTACTTGAGAGATTGTGGTCTGGTTGGCTGCTGGTCTCTCACCTGGTCAACAAAGCCTAAAAGAAGAGCTTGCAACTAATTTGCTTTTTCCTGTTTGCTTTATCCATAATTGTATCTGTTTTGAGATTCATTTCTTATGCATTTGTCCCTTTTTTTAATTAAATCAAATCCCTCACTCACCTCATAGTCTTAAGTAGTGCTGCACTGATCGGCCACACTAACACAAAATCAAACTATTATCCAGACTGCTTACAAACTAGGTCTATCTGTAGAAAAAGCTAATACTTTTGGTGTATGTAAATCACAAAAATCATAATTGACGCAAAGTGCACTCTAAAAATCCTGTATCAAAAATGAGAAACACTGGAACAACCTAGACCATAAAAAATATTTCTTCAAAATATATAGTAGAGAATAATGTAAATAAAAACTTCCAAACAAAGACTAAATGCATGAACATGCCACATGGTAAGATGAATGGGTTGTGTGCTAAAACAACCAACCGCACAAAGGTGCCAAAACAGGATGGAAAACGGGAAACATCTGGTCTTTTTGGATTGTGGAAATGGCATGATGAGCATGACACCACTCAAAAGAAAAATGCTTTGCTGCTTTAAAGCTCAACCCACAGAAAAGGATCAGTCTAATTTTATTCATTCACACTGCTAACAGCCTAAGTTCATTAAACCTATAGTCTTATAAGATTTCACCACATCACCGACTATTGTTATTCATCTTCTGAGCTGATGAAGCCCAACTTATAAAAGAAAACTATAATTTCAACCTATTTAATCAAAAAAGTGTTGAACCTTAAACAAATGCTGTTTTTTATTTTGTTTTTTCATTTATCTGAAATGCTTTTAATGCAACAAATTGAAAGGCTTTGTTTTGTAAAAAAATAATTGAAATTTAAGTTCAAATTTAAGTTCCCCTAGTGCCCAAGGATCTCCTCCCTTTTCCTGAAACAGAACTGTTTCAGAAACATCCAATTATTTAAGTCTCCTGTTAATCAGGTGTGACTAGATCTGCAGCTTGTTACGGAAAGATGTGTTGTGTTCTACTTTTTTGAGGCTATTTTTATTATGCAGTACATCTGTTTTAATTATATCTTTTTTAAGCTTTAGAAGTAATAGGCCTGTTTATATTATTCAGGGTAGTAAAACATGACTCTGTTACCAGTATTTTATAGGGGTGAAGGTTTTAAGTAAACAAACTCTTGAGTAAAGATATGAACTGAAAGCAGGGAGGATCAGCTATAACTCTAAGTCATGTTATAACCCAGTTCATAGTAAGGTCAAGAGACCTGGAGAAAATAAATGGCCTGTCAAGATGTAGAAGGAGGAGAGAGGAGTCACGTGATATGTTCTTTGTTCTTCTTGAAATAAATATGATACAGCCTTGTAAGAGAACGAGTCAGTCAGATCTTGTCTGACTCCCATCTGCAGGTGCGTCTTTTTAAAATCAGATATCTGATTGTGTGTTTTTTTGTTACTCTTTGCCTCTCAGTCCTGGGTCTTATTTTGAAACAGATTCCGCTGGGGTTTTGGAGTTCGGTGCCCCCGCCTCTCTGAGCAGGAAGTGAGTTGCAGAGCACATTATGAGAAAAAAAGCCGACAGATGTTATAGTTCAATAAACACCTGTACTGCAGATCAATCTCCATGTATACAGTATTTAAGCTCAATTCCTAGATCTCAGCTGCTATACCTTTCTGCCAGGGAAGAATTAACAAAACGACTGAATCTATAATTTAATGTGTCCAATCATAACATGACCTTACCCACCTCGGTCCATGGGAAAAAAGATAATAGAACCTTATTTCAATCACTCCATAATTTGTTTTCAGGGGGCATATCGGAGCCCAGATGGGACCATGAGGGGCTGAAATATCACGCCTCCTCCTTCTGCTGTGTCGGATCTCCTCTGCAAATACAAGAAAAGAATGCTCTTTAAGTCTCAACAGAAGCACATCCACCGTTCTCATTTTGAGGGTAATTGTGTCAGAGCCAAAATCAGCAGAGAATCAGCAGGTCGTCCATAGAAAAGTTCCCATCACATTCACGATATGGCGCACATACTATATATTTTTTTCCCATGTACCCAGAGTGGTATGAAAGTGTGGTCAGATTTTTATCATTTTCAAAACAAATAAATCTTTGGTCAGGTTTTAAGTGTACTGGTCCAGCTTTAACTATTTAGATTAATCCCATGTCGTCCCAGTCTCCAATTTACCCTTACTTTTGTCATGGAAGTATACACATTTCTACCCATATAACTTCCTGTTCTTTCATGTACTGCACGCTCAGAATTTGTCCAAATCCTGGAGAGGAGTGTAACATCTGGAAACAGATCATTAAGATTAGTGAAAGCTTCTACATATCTGGGTAAATGTCCTACAGAATATGGCATCTGAGAACAAACAAAACAGTTAATGTTTTATTTATTTGCTAGATATCTTGCATATTGTCACCATACACTAGTTTCAAATGGGTTTCTGTGTGTCCTTCTCTGAGTGAACCGAGAAAATAAATCAGCATCCTCATGTGCTCTATGTCATTCTTCTGTGAGTCCTGACATTCCTATTGAAATAACACCACCAAAAAACTGTAAAAATAAAAGTACTAAATAGCAGAAAAACCAGAAAAACCTTCATCGTCACTATCTCTCCCTTCAAACAGTCTCTATAGAAAAGTGGCTCTCCTGGTTCTCTTCACTGAGGTTGAGACAAGTGGACCATATTGTTTCCACCTCCCTTTGAAATCAGTCTTTAACCCCACTTTTCTTAGACTGCTTTCCCTATATCTAGTAATGGTCACTGCTTTTTATAATGGATTAAGTGTATCCAACTCAGTCTCTACAGCCATTGGTGTGGTCAAAAATACCTGGAATGGCCCCTTCCACCTGGGTGATGACCAATTTTCTGTTTACAGCTTTTAATCAGGATCCAGTCACCTACTTTCAGCTCACTTCTTCCTGTAGGAATATAGGATCATCTGGCATATGATTAGTTTACATTTATAACTCATGTACTTATCAGTATTTTGATCATGAAAACTCCCAGATCTTAATCAAATTTTTTTTTTAGAAGATAGTAAACCAATCTAAGGAATTCTATATCTACGCCCATAGATTATTAAAAATATAATTAGGCCAATATTCAATTTTTGTATTATATGCATTTATAATTTACAAAATCAAGACTATCCAATTTTGTCCCGTTTTTTCCATTGCTTTTTTTTTTCTTTAATTTGCAACATTTTATCAAAAAGTCATAAATCAGTTTGTAATTGTTCCTCTTATTTTAATATACCAAACTGTAGGAAGGATAAGGTCTCATCATATTGGTTCAGTTACTTGGTGTTATATTGATATATAACTTTATCATAACCAAACAGTATCTCCAATTCTGTTTAGTCTTTTCCATGGCCTTTCTTAATCTGCTTTTAGAATCCAATTGTCTCTTAAAAATGATCTCTAATCTTTGTCCTGTTTTATCAATTATTTCATTCACAAAATGTGTTCCGTTACCACTATAGATCATTTGTGGATATCAAATCTAGGCATTATTTCTCTAAACAACATTTCTACAACAGTTAGTGTATCTCAATGTTTCACTGTTAACATTACAAATCCATTAGGAGAAATTTTATTTTCTTACTAAATAGAGCTTCTTCAATACAGCCTTCGTTTGCTCAAAGCTGTTTCTTAATTTTAGGGATTTTTTAATCCCAAATTTTAGATCGCAAGAAGTGCGCGAAATTACTCAGCCAATCGTCCTTTCAAATTCATAATCTTTATTTTAAAGAAATGTATTGTCTTTTCTCTTACATTAATTTTGCATCTCCTTTAAAATCTTCTTTGCTATTTTTCCCCATATTTCGATAAGTTACATTTTGCTGTTTTTATTTTTCATTTTTAAATATTCATCATTCTCATGTTAATGAAGTAAATTCAGCTTTTATTACTCTGTTATCTGATCTATTTACCTTATCGCAGTGTTATTTAGTTAATTTTCAAACCATGAGACTCCGTTCAGCCTACAGCTGTTTCACCATAGAAATATCCATTCACATTCAATATCCTTATTTTTTCTTCTTTCACGCATCACATTTTTACTCACTGGCTGTTGTCCCTGTGAAGGAAGACCCCATCCAACTGTTGCTCCGGGAGAAACCCCGGATCTGCCGGCCTCTTTTTTTTCTTTTACCTAACGGTGGGGTGGAGGACTTTGATACTGGTTCCGAACCAGGTTATGCACGGACTCTCAGCAGCCTGCGGTTCCTCCCGGAGATCCAGTCCGATCTGAGATCCTGGTCAAAGGAACAAGAAATGCCAGGATTAAAATCGCTCTCTGATCTCTGAATTTTCTTTTTTTGACATTCCGTGGTTTCTCAATCCACGAGCTGCTCCCACTCAGCCTTCTTCGTGTCCAACACGCAAGCTTTCAGTAAGAAGCGTCCTAGCTTACCTTAGGGCCGGCCACACCCTGAGTTTACCAACACGGTCGGCATCTATTTAACTCAGCAGAAACAGATAAACATTTACTGGAGAACAACAGACAGAACACACTTTTAGATTAGTCAATTTTGCGCCTCGTGTGTCAGCGCTTACCAAATAACTTCAGGCCTGGGTTACTTCCGTCCTCCGATCTCCAGTATCTGTTAATCACAACAATTTCCAAAATCACGTTTTCCTTGCTTCTTCCAGAAATCACGTTGGGGTCACCATATTGTTGAGAAGGTGTTTTCACTCTAATTTAAAGCCTATTTAACAGGAACAGACACACATTTAATTTATGACCCTGGGGTCTCTCTGAGCTCTCATTTCACCTTCCCACGTGCTCGTTCATTTCTGTAAAAAGGAGCAATAAGAACAACAAACAACAATTATATCTTTTAACAGTGAGACGTCGTTCACTGGACTCAGTTCCAGTAACTGAGTACAGCTTTATCTCAGCATAAGGTTTTTATTTGAAACAAGAGTTAAAAAGGAAACTCCTCCCACATAGATCTACGTTCACAGAATGGTCAGCTTCTTCACAAAAGGCACACAGGATGTGCCACATTCCTCTTGATTATTCACGGTTTCTAAGTGTTTCCACATGCACTACAAAATTAAGCCCTCATACAACATTAACAGAATTCCTATCTCTTCACGTGCCATTCAGTCAGCCTGTTCATTGTTGGAGTGATGGTGACCTCGCCCTCTGCTGAAATCACGATTGGTATTCCCTCTGCCGCGTTCTCTTCCTCGTCCTCCTCCCCTGGGTTGGACGGCCTGTCTTTGCCAGGGCTTCTCCACCTTTTTCTGTGCTAGGCAGCTGTTTTCCCATATTAACAATGTCCTCGGAAGTCCAAGTTCTAAACACGTAGGCTGGTCCTTGCTGTCCCATAACTTGTACCATAGGGAGCTGTGTCACAGAACTGCCATGCGTTGGGCCATATCCTTTGCCGGTTCTTGTTGCGAAAGGTAAAAAGCCTTCTGCTCCCTCGTAGGCATGTGCTGTTGAGCTGTCAGGCAGAGACGGTCTTTTTTCTGGAGAAGAGGCTGGAGGTTGATCAGCTGGTGGCGGCAGCTGACGCTGTTGTTGGGGATCTGGTGGGGTCATCGCGGCGAGACCCTGGGTGGGTGGTGCAGTAGGTGGTGGGGTGTAGGCTGGTGGGGCGCTGTCCAGAGAGGGGTCCACAGAGGCCCCCCAGGTTCCTTGCAAGGAAGGGTGAAGCACAGCAGTATCAGAGTCCTTTTTATTTTTTCCAACCTTCAGAGCTGTAAGAGCCTGTTGGCATGTCTGTCTATATTTTCTCTCACTTTCTTCTTCCCATTTCTTTAAACAATTATCCATCTCATCCATCTCTTTGAGGTTCTTGCACTTCATCTTTTTTCCTTTTAACATTGCTTGTCCAGTACCTTCTAAATTTTCTCTTAGCTTTTTTAACTGAGTCTGACTAAGAGACCCACCTTCAGGAAAACCATGTTTTTAATTCTAGTATGACAAATATTTACACACAGTGTCACCGTATTTGCTTTTCATTTGAGTCATTAAATTAGTTTCAGGTCCCTTGAAGGAACCATCCTTTGCATTTACATTCCCCATGTTTATTTCTGGTCTTGCTCATCAGCTCACAGTTTATTTGTATTAAACTCACGGTTCTAAGTTACCCAGTCTCAAATAATCACAATTATAACAACACTGGTCTTGCTTACGAGCTCACTGGTTTATTTGTATTAAGCTCACGGTTCTGAGTTACCCAGTCTTGCTACATACTATTATGCGTTTTTATTTTTGCACCTAAAAACAAATAGATAGTTCCCCCAACACCTATTATGAAAGCAGCTGACCACGGAAAACAGGAAGATATAATTTCCTGTGTTATTATCAGTTGGATCTTTAATATCACTATTATTTAGAATGTTTGACTCCAATGTGGTCCTTTAACCAATTTATTAAAGAATTAATTTTTCTCACCTGACTTTTTCCTCAGAGAACTAGAAAATCCCAGTGCAGTCGGGTCGAAGAACGCTGACCACAGTCCCCGTCACTCTGAAGTCTAAGCAAGATTTGGAGATGGGTTAGATAGACCCAGGTTGATCAGACCCTCCGGTCAGGTCTCCGACGGACCTACGAGGGATCCTGTTCCATGACACCAAGATTGTGGTGGAAATTCTGAGGAGTCCTGATGAGATGAAAACGATCAGCTGGTTTCAACAAAGTTTATTACTTGCAGCAAGGATAAGTCAAAAGAAACTCTACAGTTATTACAAAGACATGAGTATATATCTGTAAGTCATACAACTGAACCACCCCCTCCCATCCTCACGAACCGATTAACCCTGGTTCCTCAGTTAGTGTCTTACGAGAAAACAACTCTTTAATAGGGTTTTCCGTGCAGCTGCAGGAGCTGAACATCTCCAAGGTCAGAAGTTCACTCTCAATTGATAAAAACAGTTCCGGATGCAGGAACTGAGAAGTAAGAACACAAGTAACTCTGAAATACATATCTTTAACTGAATAAACACATTTTATGAAACGAAACAAATCAGTGAAACAAAATTTCTTTTACACTACTAACTGCTGCCTTTATCTCATCTCTAACAACAAGATGATACACACACTGGCTGTTGATTGTCTACAAAGCAATTTTTGGCTTGGCCCTGTCATACCTAAATTACATTCTCATGAGAACAAATAGCAGTTTCTCCTGGAGATCGTATGATTTGCAGATGTTTTCAGTTTGTTGTGTCAAAACTGAAACAGGAAAAAAAAGCTTTTAGTTATTCCGCACCGACAACTCTGAAAACACCACAATTGCATTTAAGCCTGTCTTCATTTATATTGTTACACACATTCCACTCAATCCTATGTGATCGTGAAAAAAAATAATTTGCACAGTGATTTTGTTTAAATCCTTATCGTATTGTAGTGAATGAAGTTTTTGATAACTTACGTTTTCACATAGATGCATTTTATTTGAATTTAATATTTGCGTAGGGATATAATCATAATTTATGTTATTTATAGTATTTAATTTGTCTTATTGGTTATTAATTTCAAATAGGATATTTGATTTAGTACTTATGATGCTATATTGGTTATAATGTTGCCTCAGTCCTCAACGCTGTTATCCTGAGTTCGAGTCCCGTCCTTGCAGACTTTCCCCCACTTCTCTCCCCCTTTCTATGCTATCAGCTGTCAAGTAAAGGCCACTATGGCCACAAAACCCTAAAAAAAAGGTTGATTATGTTGATATACTGTGGAGCTTGTGCTGAGATATGGCATTGAGTATAAACAATTAGCAGTATTTCCTCATAACCATGTCCAGTTTGACAATTTTTTATAATTAAACCTTGAGTTTAATTTATCTGAGTACTATGCTGCAGGGAGAAAATTTTACTGTAGAAGATTTTTATCAGACAATGCTGTAACAGCATTTGAAGAATCTGTTTCGTATTGATCATAACCCCACATAGGTGAAACACTTAATAATGAAAAAGTGTTTGATCATTACAGCATTTTACAGCAATTAAACATTTGAGGCAGGGCACTTTAAAGCTGCCTAGTCGTTATGTTTTTGACATTGGTACAATTTGTCTGATGGCAGCAGTTTGAAAAGACAATGGGAAGGGTGTGATGACTCGCTAACAGTGATCGTTCTGATCGCTGTGATCCTCTTAAAAAGATGATTAAGAAAGGTTAACGCTTCCTTTTTAGATCCCCTAAATGACCTCTTCAGGTTTCTTCTTGGAGTAACACAGAAAGATTTTTTTCTGTCATGCTCCGTAAGATGTAAGAATGCTGGTAGGAAGTGTTGTTTGTTTCAGTTTCCTCAATAAGTGCACTCTCCAGTGGTCTTCTTAAATCAGGTCAAGTCATCAGAAATATAAATTCTGAAGTCCTTCTCGTTGATTGCTAATGATACAGAAACATACATATATATATAAATAACAGATAACTATGAAGAGCTCTTGAGATCTTTCAAACAGCATCTTGAACTTGTGGTCATGATCCATATCGTAGGAACATATGTGAGTGATGATGCAGTAAATCAATACCTTCGCCTTTGGAACCATCTCCATTACGTCAGGGGACCAGGGCATATCCTAATTACCACATCTGAATCCCTGATCGGCTGTTGCATTCTGCCATTACGCTTCACTTTGATCTATGTATATAGAGTGGGATCAAAGTTTGTTTTTGGCCTTTAGACACTTACCAGTTACCCCATAGTTCCACTCACTCTTAAACCAAACTAAACACGGCCTTCGGGAACAGATTTTCCTTTGCTTTGCATATACAAATAAAACAAATCTTCATTCCTCTAGTAAAAAAAACAAAACATGCTTAAATAAGCTGCTCGGCTTTTCATGTTTTGTTTCCTCACTGGGGTTTTAAACTTAGTATGTCAAATTGAAAGCTGAGATTCTTCCTCTGGAACAGAAGCAATCAGTCTCTGAAGCCTACTGACAATGAGCCCTGATAGATTCTTTTACATGACTGATTTTTGCCATTTAAAATCTTTTTTTTCTTCTATAAAAGGCTATGCCTACTGATACAGTCTATAATAATAAACCTAAAGTAAAACACAGCAACAAAGGCATGAAGGAGCTTACAAGTATTTTGTTTTTCAGTCGACGGGGGGTTACTCTTCCTATTCGAAAATATACCTTTTTTTGTCAGGTGCCACTGCTGCAGATGTTGAGTCTGCTGACATCTGAAACAGAGAAATAGAATAATAAAAAAGATAGAGGAAAACTTTTGCTCCATCATTAAACTATAACATGATGAAAGTAAGGTACAGAGAGTAGACCCGTTGCCGTTATGTCTTTATGTGAGCCCAGCACATCTTTGATTAAAAGGAAACGTTTTGGAGAGAGAATAAGAAGAGGATACAAAATATCCATTATTATCCATCAACAACTATATACCCCATAATATATTTATACCAAAGGACAATATTCAGTCAACAAACACAAAAGAAGGATTAAATCAAGTGCCTCCAAGACTAGTTTGATTCCAGTAATTACAGAACCTCCATCCATCCATCCATTTTCTATACCCGCCATATGCAGGGTTGCGGGGGGGCTGGTGCCTATCTCCAGCGGTCAAGGGGCGAGAGGCGGGGTACACCCTGGACAGGTCGCCAGTCCATTGCAGGTAATTACAGAACCTGATCAATCAAAACAAGTTCTTTCCGCCCTCTGTTTTTATTGCAGCAAATGTCATTCTTTGTTCTCACATATTCCAGCAGGAAGTTTTAATCTTGGTATTTTCTGTTTTGCAAACAAATAGAAAATTTGTCAATATATCCTTTGTAAAAAATGAGAAAGAACAAGAAAGAGAAAGAAATGTGTCTGATTTCAATGGTGTTGAAAATTATAAATTCAAACCTGGAACAACCTAAAAAACTGTTAGTTAACAGTAAAGCTATTAAATAACATATTACTTTGTTCTTACATTTAAAACTGTATAGCTGCATGTAAGGAGTTAGAAAAAAGACTAAAACAATCAATATGAAAAAGAGACACAAGTACAGTCAAAAGCCAATAGAAAAAAAAATATACAAAATCCAGAGTAGGAAACAATTGATCATAAAGAATCAAAACCGATAATGACATCTGTTCTTACTACTTCTTGCAGAAGTATTCACACACCTTTAACTTTTTGCCACGTCACAACCACAAACAGCAATGTATTTGATTGGGGTTTTATGTGATGGACCAACACAATGTATAACATAATTGTGAAGTAAAAGTAAATGAGGTACGTGATTTTCTGAAGGTTTTACAAACACAAAGCTGAATAGTGTAGCGAGAATTTATATTCCGCTCTCCTTATTCTGAAAAAAAACCAACTGCCTTCAGAAGCCAGATAATTAGTAAATACAGTGCAGGTGTGTGTAATTTAATCCGATTATACATTCAGCTGTCTTTTGAAGGCCTCAGAGGTTTGTTGGGGGAACATTAGTCAAGAAACAGCATCACAAAGACCAAGGAACACAGATCCGGATGAAGTTGTTCAAAATGTCGTTCCAGGGTAAGTTTATTTTTTATTCAACCTTTTTTTAACCAGGATGATCCCACTGAGATTAAAAATCTCTTTTTCAAGGGAGACCTGGTCAAGCATCACACATAGGTACAAGAATTACACAATTAAACAAAATAAAAAGCAATCCAAATTAAACAGTTAGATGTTGTGAAATTGGCCTCAAGAACTCTTAGTTTTGATTTAAAACCACTCAATGAAATTAACTCTCTCTCCATGCCAGGGGTGCCAAGTGGACAAAAGCTCTTTTGCCAAGGTCAGTGAGCCCAAATTGGACAGAAAGCAGCAAGTAGTCTTGCAGATGAAGAGGAAGAGTTTATAAGACCCTATTGTATTTCAAGTGCTGAAAATCTTAGAGAGCTCTTTTCAGTCTCCTGTACTAAAATGGAAAGAGCTGCAAATCCACTAAGACATGGTCTTCCACTTAAACCAGAGACCGTTTAGGTTGGGCAAAAAAACATTAATGACAGAAGAAGCCAAAGCTCAATGGTAATTTTGGAATTGCTGTAGAGATCCAGGCTAGCTCAAAGAACATGTTGATGAGAAAACTGATGAGAAATCTAAATTTGGCCTTAATGACAGATGTTTAAAGCTTGCCTAAAACCATGTAGTGTACACTGAAAAAGGAAATCTGGTCAAAAGAAACCAAATCTTAACCTTTTGTAAGCCTCTTTCTTTGGTTAAAAACTGATGCTGCACATCACACGGAGAACCTTGTCATAGTTGATGGAGCAGGAGGTAGTAAGGAACTGAACCAGGACAATCCTAGAACAGAAGGGTCTTATCCCATGAGGTCAAATAGCTGAAGTAAAAATAGATCCAAGCATAACTGAGTGTTGAAAGTCCAGAACTAGATCCAGTTGAAATGGCTTTGAAAATTGCTGTTCACAGACACTTCACATGCAATCCAAGTGAGCTTGACCCATTTTGCAAAGAAAACTTGACTGAAAAATTAAATCTCTAGACGTATAAAGCTGGTATGGCATTACCCCAACAGACTTGCCACTGTGATTGCAGCTAAAGGTGGTTCTTCAAAGTACATCTCAGTGGTACTGAAAACAAGATTTTTTTGTAAAAATAAAATTAGAAATTTCCTTCCATTTTATGTTATTTACTACTTTGTTTTGCTTTGTATTGCATCATGCACTTAAAAAACTTTGGATGAAAGCATGGATGCTTTGGCAAACATATACAAAAGTATAATAGGTCCGCCCATGGGGACTAAGTGGATTCTCCAAAACACTTTGGAACATGCCTGCACTACAAATGTTACAGCTGTTGGTATTCATTTTAATTAAAATGGACTGAACATTTTCCAACATTCCTAGGTGTCTGCAGCCAGTGATGACATCACAAGAGCCAATAAATAGGATCCACAAACTGCGCTCCCTCATCTTCCATGCCAAGCTTTGCTTGTGGACGGAGGTGCAACTTGACTAGTAAATTCCCCTATTTCTGATCTGCCGGGCAGGAAAGAAATCCCTTAACATTTTTGAAGTACAAGTTGTATAGCTCTAAAGCACGTGTCAAACTCAAGGTCCGCGGGCAAAATCCAGCCCTCTAGGGTGTATACAATATTTAGACTGTCCAGCTTGTGCACACTCACTGCTCAGATGTTCCATTGTTAGCTCCTGAGCTATCCTCAGCACACACCCCTCTTGTTGAACCACATGTAATTCCTTTGTTCAACTCTTTAAAGCTAGGTATTAGCTCCCCCCTCCTCCCATGGAGAAGCTAAACCTTACCACATCCCCTTTGTTGAACCATGTGTAACACTTTAGGTGCTTTCTTTTACCCTTTTTATATAATTTTGGTTATGGCAAGTAGTTACCCATACCTTGTTACCAGAATGAAAGGGAGAGTAGGCCAGATCAGACAGATTCTAAGAACGAAGGAGCCTAGGGGTGCAATCAACATATGACACTGACAACGCTTTTGATTTAAAGATGAAATTGATTGTAGTGAATTAGAATTGGTTAACAATTTTTGTGTGATGTGGTTGTGTAATTCTTAGTTCACAATGTTTGGTTTGTTTTGTCGATGTTCCTTTTTCGTGTTTTGTTTTGTTTTTCCCTCTCTCTCTGCCGTCCTGTGGGTATGGAGGCAGACTTCAATATCTTCCTGTGTTTTCTTTGTTCCCCTTCCTCTCTTGTATTTTCAACCCTCTCTCTTGACTTTTTGTTTCCTACCTCTCTTCTTCATCTTCCTTATTTCTTCTCCTTAATTTTCCGTCTCCGTGTCCATAACATCAGGAAATAAAAACCCCAACAATTCATAATAAAGATTTTTCACACATATATCAAGTGGAGGACTATAGCAAAAGCTGTACTGCTCCGCTTGTGAAAGCAAATCTGTTGGGCTTCTACTTGGTACTCAGACACCAATTCTGAGCTCCACACTGCCAAACAGGACACGTAAAAAAAAGAAAAAAAAAAAAAAAGAATTTGTTAACAATAAGTTTCAATGTACCACAGTAACAAAATGAGAGAGCTCTCAGTACAAAAACAAAAATAAAAATATACCCGGGTATAGTCCTATTAGTCCTTTCTTAATGTCTGTTATAGTCTGATCAATGTTCTTGTTTGTTTAGTGTTCAATGTGTTTGTAACCAGTCGGGCTACAAGCTACCAGTTCAGTCGACTCCTTGGGCTGGGGCTCGCCATCCAGTACTGGAAAAGGATTCGCTCTCATGCGCTTCTCCAGTTCACAACTCCGATCCAAACATAAAAACCTGACCTAAGAGATAAGGTCAGAATAAAGTAGCTTAAAATAAGTACTATATGACTATAATACCCTTTTTGCTACTGTTTAGATTCAATAAAAAAAATAAAACATGTTGTACAACAATAAAGTTTTGAAAAATATACAATTACAGAATTACGACATGACAACCCAAATAAAATAGTTGGAATGTGGAAATAAAGTGATCATACTAGTTCAATTTGTCAAAGTACATAGTCAATACACCTTTAAAATAACACAAAATACCTTTAAATTGCATTATAAATGCACATTGGCTTTTAGATCTATTAATGTTACAAAAACACAGAACAGTTGCCATAAATAGCACTTGTAGCTTTCAAGTTATACTCTATAGCACTCAGGAATCAAGCTGACACTATAGCTTAACAGAAACTAGTTGCTTCTACCAAAACAAGTAGAATATAACACTTTTTACAACCAAAATACAAAACTATACATAGTACCTTTTAGTGACATGAATGATTGAATAAACCATCCACAGATAATCACTTCGACTCGTAAAAAGGCTTTTTTTTCAGTATAATAGCTAGCGGAATTTAGCATCAGAGCTAACGGAAACTAGCATGCTATAATAGCGCAGTACATTGTGAATGGGACTCACCACTGCTCGGCAACATGTGCTAACAGCTACGGGGTTTCTCTCAGGGTTTCCGTGGCACTCGGCACAATATCTTAAGAGTTTCACAAAGGATTGGTCACTAATTGAAATGTAATGATAATTCAGGTATCTTAACATTGGTTTGTGCTTACCAATCACCGAATGAATCATTAAAAGAAGGCTGATTTTCCCACATTAGCTTCCAAAGAATACAGGCAGAGGGTTCTCTGGTCAGCATCTGATTAGAGACTGAGCATCGTGAAGACTGTGCAAAGCCCAGGGGCTTAACCGTGACCTTATTGGTCAACACCACATCAGACTAAACTGCTATTGGTTGTTCAGTGTGTCTGTCTAGATACAAATTTATCGTCATTTGACAACTTTTAAAGTCTTTTTAGCATACTTCAACACATATTTATGAACTTATAATTTTATGTTTTTTTTAAATATATATTTATTCCCACTGTAATTCTTAACCAAGTATTAATTTATAGTTAATCCTGTTTTTAAAACTGGGTTACACCGTCCCCCCTTAAAATCATGCAAGTCCCTTTGCATCGGATAGGTTGCCTAGGAATAACAGGCGAAATGGGGGTCTTCAGAAGCATTTCATCAGTCTCTGGCAGGGCACTGGTAAAAGCAAGGCTCAGTCCATGGAACAGGGACTGGGCAATAGATATCAGAGGATGACCCAATTGACTGTACTGTAGCCTCTGTGGTTGACTTGTAGTTCTCTCTGAGCGTCTCACAGTCTTGGCAGTTTCAGTGCTTGTGTCAGTTGCTCCATCAATTGAATTTGTTGGATTTTCCTTAGTTCCATTTCATTCCACGGTTCGTCCCTCCCCACAGGTGGGTATGGTAGGTAAGTTGGTTTCACTGTCAGTTTCCCTGTCATTGTTTAACTGTTCTCCATTTGTTTCCCTTCCATCCAAGTTTCCACAATCAGGTGAGTTGTCACATCCGGTTAAATTGTCATTTCCAAATACGTTATCGTCATTAGGTAAGTTATCATTTTCAGGGGGTTTAGGATCTTTTGGGTATGCTATTGGTTTTGGGATTCCATAAACGTGAATGAATGTTAGGGGATCTTGCACAGGCTGTTCTTTGAACCAATAGACATCCTCAACTTCTGGCTCTGAAACATCACATTCCTCAACTTGATCAGGACTGTGTCGAGTTTTTGGTCTGGGGGCACGTTTTGGTTTGACAGGGGTCTCTTCTGCGGGTGCAAGGAAACCGCAGGGAAGCAAGAGATCACTTTGGACTGTACGGACTGGGCCTTGCCTGGTTTCAGGCTTGATAGTATATACTGGTAAGTCACCTGCTTGGTCCACCACAACGTGAATATCAGTTTCCCACTTGTCGGCTAGTTTGTGTTTACCCCTGAGCCAGACTGCACGGACCAAAACTCTGTCACCAGGTTCTAACTTTGAGGGCTTAACTCGCAAGTCAAACCTTGTTTTGTTTCTTTCAGCCATTTTCTTTGCATTTTCAGCTGCTGGCTGACGTCCAAACATCAATTTGTATGGGGCAAAACCAGTTGTGTAATTTTTCGTACAATTGTACGCATGTACAAGTGGTTTGACAAAGTGGTGCCACTGTGACTTGTCTTTTTCCCCCAGGGTACCCAGCATGCTTAAGAGGGTTCGATTAAAGCATTCTACTGGGTTACCTCGGGGGTGATATGGCGTTGTGCGGATTTTGCGAATGCCCATGATTTTACAGAGTTCCTGTATCAGGTGGGATTCAAAATCTGGCCCTTGATCACTTAGCAACTGTTCAGGGACTCCATAATGGACAATGAAGTGGTCCCAAAGAGCTTTAGCTACAGTTTGGGCTCTCTGATTTGCCGTCGGAATGGCAAGTGAGTATTTTGTGAAATGATCAGTTAATATGAGCACGTCCTTCATATTGCTACGATCAAGCTTGATGGACAGGAAGTCCATGCACACTAGCTGAAGAGGCCTGGTGGACTTTATATTCACGAGCGGGGCAGCTTTTTCAGGAGGAGATTTGCGTCTTACACAGCGATTGCATGTTTTGATTCTGTTTTCAATGTCTGATGCCATGCGGGGCCAATAAAATTGGGCTCTAGCAAGATCAAGGGTACGTTCAGTGCCTAGATGGCCCACATCACAGTGGAGGCTTTGAAAGACTGCATCATGAAGCTGTTCAGGTAAGGCAAGTTGGTAAGTAGCATTTCCTCCGTCTTGGCGTGTTCGGTACAAGACATCATTGTGAAGTTCAAGTTTATTTAGCTCTCTCAGTAAGAGGTTGATATCGGGAAGCTCAGTTTGTACTGTTGGTGGTATTTTGTCGCTTGTTTCGATTTTTCTTATGACTTCACGCAGGCAGGGATCTGTTCTTTGTTCATTTTTTATTTGTTCAGGGGACATATGGGGCACAATTGGAAGACCACCACAATCAGTTTCATTGACAAAATCATCGGGGATGGTAGCTACATTAACGGCTAGTAAGTGCACAGGGAGGCTGGTGTCATTGGGAGAGGTGCAGACAAGGTGTTTCTCGCAAACAGCAGACACTACTTCAGGACCTAAACTGCTCTCTGTAGGGGACAGGTGAGTTTGCGTGAACTGCCGTATGCGGTCATGCTCTTTTTGGGACACAGCATCATTGACTAGCTCGCCATGTGGCCGCCTGGACAGACCGTTTGCGTCAGAGTTAAGCTTGCCTGCTCTGTACTGGAGCTTGAAGTCAAACGTGGACAGAGCAGCTAGCCACCTATAACTCATGGCATCCATCTTAGCTGTAGTCAACACGTACGTCAAGGGGTTACTATCGGTCATGACAGTGAACTGATTTCCGTATAAGTAGTCAGCAAATTTTTCAGTTACTGCCCACTTGAGGGCTAGGAATTCTAGCTTGTGAGCGGCGTAACGTGACTCCCTTTTAGATAACCCCCGACTTGCATAGGCTATAACCCTAGTCTGGCCATTTTGTTGCTGATAGAGTCCCGTAGTGCTAGCATCTGTATGGAGCGTGTAGGGCAACTGAGGGTCAGCGAAACCCAGGACAGGCGCACTACTGAGCTTTTGAATGATTGTTTGGAAAGCAAGTTCACAGGTGGGAGTCCATCTGCTGCCAAATGGCATTTTGGGGTCATGATACAGGGCTGGCTTGGCTTTGGGCTTTGAACTTTTGCACAAAGGTGGGTAGCCGGCAGTGAGGTCTGTGAGGGGCTTTACAATGCTGGAATAATCCTGGATAAATCGCCTGTAGTACCCTGAGAAGCCTAAGAAGGAACGGAGCTGTTTGAGATCATGAGGAATAGGCCAGGTACTCAAGGCTTTCACTTTTTTAGGATCAGTCTCAACCCCTCGGTGGGACACAATGTGGCCAAGATATCTGACAGAACTTTGAAAAAATCTACATTTCTCGGGGGAGAGCTTGAGGCCATACTCTTTGAGCCGATTTAGGACTTTCATTAAACGGACCTCATGTTCCTCGGGCGTCTTTGAGAAAATGATAATATCGTCGAGAAATACAATCACCTCTTTTAAGTTCATGTCGCCCATACATTTCTCCATGAGGCGCTGGAAAGTGCTGGGCGTGTTTGTGATGCCTTGAGGCATTCTATTGAATTCCCAGAAGCCAATGGGACACACAAACGCAGTTTTTGGTTTGTCCAACTCCTCTACCTCAATTTGGTAGTAACCTGACTTTAAGTCAAGGACGGAGAACCACTGCGAACCTGTCAGGGTGGAGAATGTCTCCTCCAAGTTTGGGAGGGCATAAGCATCCTTCACTGTTTGCATATTTAGCTTTCTGTAATCTATACAGAGACGAACTTCGCCATTTTTCTTACGCACTACTATGATGGGCGAAGAAAAAGGGGAGGTGGACTCTCTGATTACGCCAGCCCGTTGGAGATCTTGTAAGTGCTTACGAACCGCTTCCAGGTCGCTTGGATATATGGGACGTGCTCTGTGTTTGAATGGTGTTTTGTCTGATAGTTTGATTGTATGTTTCACTTGATCTGTCTTCCCAAAATCAAGGTTGGTTTGTGCAAAAACCTCTAGCATTTGACTTAATTTTTGTGTTAAGCGTCCTTTCCATTCAGCGCTGATAGGTGAAGACTCAAAGTTGAAAGTGATATTTGTTTTATGTTCAGTTTGGTCTCTAGGTTTCACTGTGTGTTCTTGTGACATGACTCTTTGGTATGCACTGATTTCACCGATTACACATTTTAAAGGGATGGTGACATCGTGTTGAGATTCATTGGTAAGTATAACCGGGACAAGGTAAGGTGCTCGCTCTGGTCGATCAAGGAGGCAAGGCTTTACAAGGACACTACCAGGTAAGGCAGACATTTTTGGGTACTCTAACAGGACTGACTTTTCACTGTTAATGGCTGACGCAGGAATGCAGCCACCATTGTTCTATGTGCTATGATGTGGATCTTAATGAACGCTGTTGTGAGAGTATCTCAGGTCAGGGAAAAAGTCAGCTCTGACCTCTTCTGAAGTTTTAAAAAATATCCCAGGGACATGGTAAGGGTCGGATATGTTTAATCTTTTTAATTTCCCGGTATATACAATAATATCTTCTGTTTTATAATGGGAAGTAAACTCCGACGGAGTAAAATCACAGCTGGCTACGTTCATTTTGATGGCGTTCATGCCTGCCAACATGGTGCCTCCGCTCTGAGAGTCACGTGACGTCCGGAGCTCTATTGATCGCTTCGCGGTCAAGACACACACACACATATATATATATGATTAAAGATGTTTCATTATGGAAATATTAGTTGCTGATTAACTGAATAATACAATTGGATTAAGTTATTGAAGTCCAATGGGAAAAAATTATGAATTTGGTGGAATTTTGTTTTCCACTAAAAATGAGGTTGAGTTGTTAGAAAAATGAAATAAAAATAATAGATTTGGCTACAGGGAAAACCTGTTGTGATAATCATAAAATCTAGAGATTATTTTCTAATTTGTTAGGAAGAGATTTCCTATTTCACTTGAAGTTGGGCATGTTCTCTGTAGGGGATAAATTAATAATCCAAATTGTAGATTTTCATAAAACTCTTGAAATGAGACACCTACCAAAGAATTGTTCTACTTGGAAAGAGAAGAATAAAGTTTTAACTGAAGTTTGTAATCAGATGAAGATGAAATACTCATAACAGTAGATCCAAATTGAACTTTACATGTTTTCTTGGCATTTGGCCAACAATGGGGTAACAAGGGTATGGTGATCTTTAGTGACAAACTACTTAAAGCATTAGAGCAATATTGACCCATGGCCCGTGCAATGTGTCAACAGGGGGGATGGTTAGTATAATACAACAACACTTTACAACATACAATCTAGAAACTTACTTAAAAAATTTTTTGTAGATTATGTGTTATTTGTGTAAAGCACAATCCTCGGGGAAACATGAGACCAAAACGTGGCCAGTTTCCCCAACCAAACCAGCCTTTCCAAACTATACACATGGAGTTTATTGAACTAACACAGAGTGGTTCCTATAAATACTGCCTAGTCATGGGTTGAAATTATTCCAACAGCCAAAAATGATGCACTAACAGTGGCAAAAGCATTATGCAAAACAATCATTGCCAATTATGGCATACCAGAGACTATCTACTCAGATAATGGACCACATTTTGTTAATGAAGTTATTCAAAACATGGCAAAACATTTAGGAATAGCATTAAAAAATCATTGTGCTTATCATCCTCAAAGTACAGGTCTGGTTGAAAGAAATAATGGGACAATAAAAAGCAGGCTAAGAAAATGTATGGAAGAAACAAAAAGGCCATGGTTAGAATGCTTAGATTTAGTTAAACTCTGTATGAGAATAACCCCAACAAATTAGGGATTAACTCCTTTTGAGATAATTTATGGTAGACAATATAAATTTCCCATTACTGCACCAGACCTACAGAAAGCAGATGAAGAATTAACCCTAGCTGATTACATGAGGAAAATTATTCAGACTAGAGAAGTACAAAGAGCACATAGTTTGCCTGTATCTCCTTCTGTGTTACAGGATCCTGAGAACCCCATAAAGCCTGGAGATTGGGTATTCATAAGAGTCATCAAGAAAAAGAATTGGACAAGTTCAAAGTGGGAAGGACCTTTCCAAGTTCTGTTAGCAACTCCCACATCTGTGAAGATTGCTGAGAGACCTTCCTGGATTCACCTTTCACATTGTAAACTGTAGAGACAATTGGATTAATAGACGTGTGACAGGAGGAAGTCTGGGCTACAAAGGGCATTGGTACCACTAGGGCCTTTGGTCTCAAACCCCAGCAGAAAAGCAGTCCTGTCACCTAGTAGTCAAACCCTGTGAAAAGAGGGGCTATTCATCCAGTTGTTTTTCTCTGCCAACACCATGAAGATTATTACATTATCTGATTTGACATTGCTAAGCTTTGCAGTGTTATGGCTTCTGATGAATTCGAACACCACCCCATCATGAGATAAAAGATTTTTAATTAACACCCACCACGTTTTTAAGAACGCCTGGTATCAAGTAGCTAATCTGACTGCTAAACGTTTCACAATTTGGAACAGGAACACCTGATGGCTACATTTGGAAGTGTGGATATACTTTCTACCTTTACCTGCCAAAAGACTGGTGTGGTACCTGCAGTTTGGCTCGACTGCAACCATCCTCATACAGAGAATGGTTTTGTATCATCATCATCAGAGCTGAAGAAGAGTGATTTCTCACCGATACAGGAGTTCGTTCCTTTTACAGACAACGATGGGCGTAAACTGCTCTACAGTGATGCTAAAGGAATTTTCCACACCATGTTTCCATCTGTTGGAGTTGCAGGTCTGACAAATAGGATGAACGAAGTTTGGTGGTCCCTGGAAAACACCACTGTCATCCTTACGGAAATGTCTGATCTGATGGGAAACGATCCTGAAAAATTGGCTATGAGAACTATGCTAATGCAACACCAAGTTTGTACAGTGATTGGAGAACATTATTGTACTTGCATCCCATCTACACATGACAACTGGACTCTCATCCATGACAAGGTGCAAGGACTTGTTGATTTCCTGAAGTCACAAGAATCACAAAATGCTCCCTGGGACTTTATGTTATGGTTGACTACTGGACGTTGGTATCAGGTTCTTTTGAAATTTGCAATGCCTATTATTGTCATTCTGATTCTATTTTGCTTATTTGTATCCTGTATTCTACCATGTATTAAACACATGATGACGAAAATGCTTACCAATACTATGGTTTAATATTCCCTGTTGCAGCTGCGTGAGGAAGAAACACCTGATGAGAAGTAGGAGTATGTTTGTTAAGTTTACTTTAATGAATTCTACAATGTAAACTACTTTTAAGGTAGCCGTTGTATGAAGGATGTTTTTTATTGTTCCTTTTACTGGAGTTGTTAAGACTGCATTTCAGGGGGGAAATGTTGGAAAATATGTGATAAATGCAGTCTTTACTTATGTTGAACATAGTCTGTTCTTATGTTGAACTTTGTGTGTCAAGACTAAGGGAAGTAACTTTTAGTGTGGGGGTAAGAACTTTCTTAAGGAAATGTGCTTATAAGGAGCTGACTTTGCAAAAATATGCTGTGCAAACAGGATGCACCTACAAACCGTTAGAAACAGTTCTGCTGTGTGTTGTATGGTGATAAGATAAGACAATGGACAATGGGGGTGTGGTGGAACGGTTCACATGTGCGAATAAATAGAAGCTGTAAGTCTCAACATCTTTGAGACTCTGCTGGATCAGAACAACGACTGGTGTGTCAGTTTCTTTTACTGCATGATTCTCCCTCAGCTGAGCAAACACATTTCACATCTTCTCTGTGCGTGCTTTTCTTTCTAGGTAAACCTGTGAGGTAAAATAACCTAACAGTGTGTTTGTGTTATTTTGACGGTTTCATGTAAAGTAGATAAGAAATATGATCATTTCAACCCGTTGTTGACCAAGCAGCCTTATCTTAGAGGCACATCTGTTTAAAAAAAAAATCCTTTTTTTTTTCAACTAACTCCAGATATATTTCATATTTTGTTGTCAGAGATTTTTTACTTTTTAAAAATTTCTGATATGCTGTCATATGGGATTCACCTTCATTGTTGTACTGTTATACATACACCCATAAGTGTTATGTCTGTGTGCTCATTTGTTTGTCTTGTGGTGAGTTGGTTTCCAACTAATGTTAAATGCAATGTTGAAATTTTAAGTTGTTTTTAATATAAAATGTTTTTTTCCTTACAGATCATATCAATCGCCTAAAACTACAGGAAGATCATAAGGAGAAGTACTTAACAATATATGTGCATCACCTTTAATGCCACTTCTTTCATATCCTTAGGTGCTGTCTGTTTTTTGTTTTTGATTAAATAAACAACAAATCAATGAAGTTTCTGTTTTTCTTTTACACAGATATTGTTTCCATTTCAGGAAAAAAAATCATAGTTTTGTAGCCGCATAAGAAGTATGATTTGGCTTTGTAATATTGCAGACGCCAAGGTTTATTTTAATATTGAGATATTGAAGGAATTTATCAAATTCAAAAATGCAGTTGGCTGATTAATTACTTGTTTGACTTCTTACTTCTTCCCTTGTTATATACTGTTGAAAGAATTTTCAGTCATTATAGAGAATAAAACATTTATTTTTTTTAAACACAAGATTCTATAAAAGAAAAGGACACAGATAAAAAACAAAGGGGGGCAGAAAGCAAGAGACTTATGTTCAGTAAAATGGGGTTGGGGGGAGGGGGTTTCAGAGTTGCAGTGGCGGCTGGCCAATAGAGGGCGATAAGGCGACACCCCCCCAGTGTTTTCCCAAGTGTTTTTTATTTTAAATTTTTTTAACAATAATCACATATTCTAAGTTAATTGTGTGTTTAAATTCGTAACAAAGTATCATATTTAAAAATATATATCATTTTCGGAGAAAAAGCTCCCGCTGCTGAGCAGCTGGGGCGACAGAAAAATTGCCCCAAGCAGTGCAGCAGCCAGCCAATCACTAACAAGAAATTCGCACATAGCAACAGGAATTTATGCAATCAGCTTCGTTGATTCGGAGGCTTGAAGGGCGATAGAGAAATCGCCCCAAGGCTGGTGTGAGGGCGGGCAAGATATCTGGTGGTGACTTTGGCAGTGTGATTTCTCTGCCACAAGGGGGCGCTGCTGTAAGAGTTAACAGCTTTGTGTGTACAATTTTTGTGTAAACCTAATAAGTTATTCGTTTCCAGTTTGGTTCTAAACTTGTTTGTGCAATATTGTATTTATGTTTAGTATAACAATGCCTCAAGTTGTTAAAATTGGCATTAAAATAATCAGTATTTCACATAGTACTGGTATCCAGCCATTTATGTTCAATTGTTTTGGGATGATTATTGAAAATGACATGATAAGCTATATGGACAGCTCCACTACTTCCTGAACTAAGTACAGCCCTTTTATTTCCTGTCTGTATTGGACAAACTGATCAATCCAGGTGTGTCTGACATCAGTAGTCACAACAACAATGGTCAGACACACCTGGATTAATCAGTTTGTCCAATGATGTAAGACAGGAAATAAAAGAGCTGTACTTAGTTCAGGAAATAGTGGAGTTGTGCACAAAGCTCAGAAAGCACAAGTTTGATTTAAATTATTTTTTTTAAAGCACAGCCCCACCAAGAATATTTTTCACCAGCCACCACTGCAGAGTTGTCAACAGTGTTATGGCAACAGATCAGAATCAGAATCAGAATCAGCTTTAATGGCCAAGTATGACACACACAAGGAATTTGACTCCGGCAACTTTTCTCTCCAGTACAGAACTTAAATAAGTGAAATAAAGAAATAAATACAAATAAATAATAAAGGATAATATATACACCAAACCGGGGTTATTTTACAGTGAGTATGTACAGCAGTGCAGAGTTATAGTTTATTGTTATGTGAATGGACTCACACTCTGTGACTACACAGAGTTCATCAGAGCGACAGCCTGGGGGAAAAAACTGTTCTTGTGTCGGGTGGTTTTGGCGTACAACGCTCTGTAACGCCGGCCTGACGGGAGGAGCCTAAACAGATTGTGGCCAGGGTGTGAGGGGTTTGTGGTGATTTTTCTGGCCTGCTTCTTGACCCTGGACTGGTACAGGTCCTGAATGGAGGGAAGATCAGTACCTATGATCCTCTCTGAGGACCTGACTGTTCTCTGCAGTCTGTCCTTGTCTTTTCTGGTGGCGGATCCGAACCAGACAGAGATGGATGAGGTCAGGACAGACTGGACTATTGCTGTGTAGAAGAGGGTCAGCAGTTCCTGAGGCAGGTTGAACTTTCTGAGCTGACGCAGAAAGTACAGCCTTTGCTGGGCCTTCTTTCTTATACAGTTAATGTGGGAGGTCCACTTCAGGTCCCGTGTGATGGTGGATCCTAGGAACCTGAAAGACTCCACTGTGGGGACTGGCCTGTTGATGATTATGAGAGGAGATGTTGATGGGGGTCTCTTCCTGAAGTTCACTGTCATCTCCACAGTTTTGAGCGGGTTTAGCTCCAGGTGGTTCTGACTGCACCAGAGGACCAGCTGTTCCACTTCCCCTCTGTATGCAGACTCGTCACAGTCACGGATGAGTCCAATGATGGTGGTGTCATCTGCAAACTTCAGGAGTTTCACAGAAGGGTCCCTTGACGTGCAGTCAGTGGTGTAAAGGGAGAAGAGCAGTGGGGAGAGAACACATCCCTGGGGGACGCCGATGCTAAGGGACCGGGAGCTGGATGTGAAGTTACCCAGTTTCACCTGCTGCCTCCTGTCAGTTAGGAAACTGGTAATCCACTGACAGGTGGAGGGAGGCACGGTGAGCTGGGACATTTTTTGATGGAGGAGCTCTGGGACGATGGTGTTGAATGCAGAGCTGAAGTCCACAAACAGGACCCGAGCGTAGGTACCTGCAGAGTCTAGATGGTGCAGGATGTAGTGGAGAGCCATGTTGACTGCGTCATCCACTGACCTGTTTGCTCTATAGGCGAACTGCAGGGGGTCTAGCAGGTGATCCGTGATCTCCTTCAGGTGGGTCAGCACCAGTCGCTCAAAGGATTTCATGACAACAGATGTCAGGGCGACTGGTCTGTAGTCATTTAATCCTGTGACGGGGGACTTCTTGGGAACCAGAATGATGGTGGAGCGTTTGAGGCAGGAGGGGACCACACACAGCTCCAGGGAGTTGTTGAAGATCTGAGTGAAGATGGGAGCCAGCTGTCCAGCACAGACTTTCAGATATAATTGTTGAAATAAAAAAACTACATCAACAACACATTAGACGTAACAATCAGGGCTATAGTTATACTTTCTGCTTTAACATCAATTGTTCAAAAGGACTGTCATGTCTAATGTGAGGATGCATAAAGATGGCACCATTTAAACTAGGAATAAAAGGAGCCATAACACTGTTGACAAACCTGCTGGCCTTTTCTATTTTTGCTGGGTTTACACCTGCCCTCTATTGACGCCTTTGGTGATGGAGGAGAAGATGATGGACATCTGAGGGTGGAGAAGGTAAAGCTGGTGCAGGTCCTCCATCATGTTCACCAACTGGACACTGCTGACCACCCCCCATGTCATCTCCGCCACAGCTGATGATGAGGACATCTACAGCTGCTCTTCCTCCTTTCCACCTCAGGCCCCCCAGCCAAACCAGGAGATACGGACGTCTGGGAGGCCGAGGTTTCCTCTGATGGTTTCTTCAGCTCTCTCAGAACTATGTCAGACATAGCTGTCTCCAATGATCCAAATGGATATGGAGGAAAAATATAATAAATATAATAATAATAAATATCTACATGAAGTGATGGAGACAGGTACTTACATTTTCTGCTTTGTTTGCCTGTTGTGGAGGACAGGCATGCAGCCATTGTGACCTGGTAAACAAAATCTATAAAAAGAAACACAAGTGTCTTACTAAAAGTGCAACTTATCCCTTCCCAGACCTCAATAAATGATTAGTAAAATTTATTCATTACAGAATTGACTAGGATCAAAATTATTCATATTAGCTGTTGCTAATAATCTACAATAGCTGTGGGAACAGTTTTTTAAATGGGAGATCCTACATGGTAGTACAATCACTAACAATTATGGTAAACACAAACAAATATTAATATAAATATGTGAACTATCCTAACTAACGTAGCTTGATCATGTATCTCATGCATAGACTAAATAGATCTCATACACTATTAATAACTAAGTTAAAATATTATTGAAAACTTGCATTAAGTTAATGATCATTTCATTTAAATAAATTATTTCAATTTAAATGTTAACTTACCAATTTAATATTGTATTTACATCCTGGATGGAAGAGGGTAGCAGAGTTACTCAAGGCGCCCACTAACCTCCGTTAGCTTCAGTTAGCTTCAGTTAGCTCCAGGACTAGCTGCTGGCTACATCGGCTCAGAGTGTCAATCATCCGCCCCCGCCCTCACAGTGCCACTCTCAATTCCACCTCTTTGCCCATTTTTGTATTTTCTGGGAGTGATGAAACGCCTAACGCAGCCAAGATGGCGGCGGTGAGAACCGCTCATTTGGCTTAATTTTTGCTCTTCAGAAACCAATGGATAACGTCACAGTGGCTTCGTCCAGTTATATACAATCTATGGGTACAACACATGATCGACAGTGGAAAAAGGTGAAAAAACGGGGCTAACTTTTTACCATTTTCCTGCTTGCGTCCGCCATCCAGACACACATGAGACTCCAACAGCTTGTTTCTTCAGAACTGTTCGGAAGTGTAAGCGCCCTCCTCACCACAAGCAAAATAGTCGAAAATGTCCGTTATGCAGGCAACAACTCCTCGTCAGTGCTCCTGTCTTTATCGAGTGTTTCATTTGGCTTCCCTATTTAGCATACCCTCTATATTCCGCATACTTTTTCTGGATTTTAACATGTTCTATATTACTTTCTTTACCCCAACTCTGCTTCTTCTAGTGCGGTGTACTGTTTGTTTCTATAATGAATCTAGGGTTTGGTTACACTTGTGAGGCTATCAACATGGCCGTCACGTCCCAGAACGTAAAGCTTAATCCCAAGCCCTATTGCAGAGTTTCCTGAAAAAAGCTGACTGACGCCACAGAGACGTTAGCAAGATGCTTACAAACTTACCATTAAATTAGTGCTAGAAGAAGTTACCTGTAAACCAATATTTAAACACAGGTAGTCGGACAAAGAATACATTTTAAACTTTATAATCTTCATCCCTCTTATTAAATGGGGATTATTCACAAGAGCTGAGAACAGTATACTCCGGCATCTGCTATGTATAAACAATATGTAAGGACTACATTATTTTACGCAACATGACTTAAAAAGATCATGAAAACTTACTTTAAATGCCAGTAAATCAAGTGAAACATTAAATATGACATGTATTCCCACAGCATCCTAAATAATAGCCCACCTGATTCACAGAGGTACTTGCGTCGTCCATACTCCCCTTTAAGAGTCTGGAGCGCTGTGAAAAGACAGGAAGAGACCTGCTCTCTGATTGGACATTGTGATCTGTCACCATCCAATCAGAGAAGTGTGTAAAGGCCGTGACAAAATTCGCAACCGCAACTTCAGAGTCTCTCACGCAGTTTTATGCTGCGCATCTCAAACAGGATGTTTGCAAAAGACCATATATTATTTTTTCAAATGCAAACCTTTATTTACAACCATGCAAACTTCTTTCTGCACATTTGCAAACTTTAAATTTTTGGGCAGATATTTTCTACGAGATTGCAAAACTTGATTCATGAAGTTTACAAAACCTGATTTATGAAGATAAATTGTGAAATTATGTGCAAACTTTATGAGCTTATATTGAGCCCATAGCTGTGTTTCAGTAGTTAAATAGCTTCCTAACAATGACCAACTGCTTTGATGTTTTTCAGTCTGGTTTCCATGCTCACCACAGCACTGAGACTGCCGTCGTCAAAGTTTTCAATTACATTCACATAAATACAGACTGGTGGAACCACAGTGCTGGGTCTGTTGGACCTCAGTGCAGCATTTGACACTGTTGATCATGATATATCACTAGAACGACTGGAGAGCTGGGTCTGACTCTTTTGTACAGTACTTGGCTGGTTCTAGTCTTACATAGAGTACAGAGACTTATTTGTTTCAATAGGAAACAGTTCATCAGAACGAACAGAAATGACATGTGGGGTGCCCTAGGGCTCCATCCTGGGGCCCCATTTATTTAATATCTACATACTCCCACTAACCCTGGTTAAACAACCAATAATATTAGCTACCATAACTATGCACATGATACACAGCTCTACATTATGATGTCACCAGGTGACTTTGAACCCATCCAAACCCTAAGTAAATGCATCGAGCAAATCAATGGATGGATATGCCATGACTTTCTCCAGCTGAACAGAAACAAAACTAAAGTAATTACCTTTGGACCTAAAGAGGAACGATCAAGAGTCAGCACACAACTTCAGTTAATACAGCTAGAAACTACAGGTCTGAAATCTAGGTGTAGTAATGGACTCAGACCTGAACGTTCAGGGTCATATAAAGACAATAATGAGGTAAGCCTTCTATCACCTGAATAACATTTCTGGGATTAAAGGACTGATGTCGCAACAGGACCTCGAAAAACTCATCAATGCGGTAATCTTTAGTCGGATTGATTATTGCAACAGCGTTCTCACAGGTCTGCCTAAAAAGTCAATTAGACTGCCTCAGCTGATCCAGAATGCTGCTGCTCGTGTTCCTCACTAGAACCAGGAAAGTAGAGCACATCACCACAGTTCTTAAGTCCTCACACTGGCTCCCTGTAGCTCAGAGAATAG
This sequence comes from Valencia hispanica, assembly GCA_963556495.2. Taxonomy (NCBI): domain Eukaryota; kingdom Metazoa; phylum Chordata; class Actinopteri; order Cyprinodontiformes; family Valenciidae; genus Valencia; species Valencia hispanica. The sequence continues at coordinate 46,771,499 of OY747710.1, forward strand.
ACTTCGAAATACTTTTACTAGTTTATCAATCATCAAATGGCTTAGCACCAAAGTATGTTGAAGATCTACTGTTACTATACCAACCCCCCAGACCAGTCAGGTCCTCTAATTCCAGTGTACTAGAATTAGAACCAAACACGGAGAAGTAGATTTCATTTTCTATGTTCCTCAAATCTGGAACAACCTTCCAGACAACTGCAAAGCTACTGAAACACTGAGTTCTTTTAAATCGCAACTAAAAATGTATCTGTTTAGAGATGCCTTTGAGTAATGCTTTAATGTGTCATATGTTTTATGTGTGCCATTTGCTGTTTTTACTTTATATGGGCCGGCTGGGTGACTGTACGTAGGAAGCATAGTTCTAGGACCCAGCCCACGGGCCACCACCAACCGGTCCGCGTTTCTAACAGATTTTCCCCGCTCAGCAACACACCTGCTGAGAAGCCGACCATGGTAATTGGCAGCTCCATAGTCAGAAACGTGGCATTAGAGACACCATTGACCATAGTCAAATGCTTGCCAGGGGCCAGAACGGGCAACATCAAATCCTACCTGAAACTGCTGGCTAAAGATAAGCGTAAATACAGTAAGATTGTTATTCACGCTGGTGGTAATGACACCTGGTTACGCCAATCGGAGGTCACTAAAATTAGTGTTGCTTCGGTGTGTAAGTTTGCCAAAACAATGTCAGACTCTGTAATCTTTTCTGGTCCCCTGCCTGATCGGACCAGTGACGACATGTTTAGCCGCATGCTGTCATTCCATCAATGGTTGTCTGGGTGGTGACCTGCAAACGATGTGGGCTACATTGATAACTGGCGAACATTTTGGGGAAAACCTGGTCTGATCCGGAGAGACAGCATCCATCCCATTTTGGATGGAGAAGCTCTTCTTTCTAGGAATATGGCCGAATGTATTAGTCCTTCCAAACACTGACAACCCAGGGTCCAGACCAGGAAGCAGAGTCGCAGTTTAACCCACCTCTCTGCTGCTTCTGTACTGCTACCCACCCATTACCCTATAGAAACACAGTCTTGCCAAGGCCAAAATTAAATGGATTAAAAGTTAGGCCAACAAAAGCAAATTATGGAAATGTCATAAAGATAAATACGACTTTGACTGAACAGAAAAATAAATCTATTAAATGTGGTTTATTAAACATAAGATCTCTCTCCTCAAAGACTTTGTTAGTAAATGACTTGATTTGTGATAATCACATTGATTTCCTTTGTCTCACAGAAACCTGGTTGCAGCAGGAGGATTATGTCAGTATAAATGAGTCAACTCCTTCCAGTCGTTTAAATTTTCACATTCCTACAAATACTGGGCGAGGAGGAGGAGTTGCAACCATTTTTCGTTCTGGTTTACTAATTAGTCCCGGACCAATTGATAGCTACAGTTCTTTTGAACATCTAACCCTTAATTTTCCTCATCCAAGTTGCAAAACATTAAGACAATTTTTGTTTGTGGTTTTGTATCGTCCACCAGGCCCTTACTCTCAATTCTTGGATCAGATCTCACATTTTTTATCTGATTTAGTATTAAATACTGATAGGGTCATTATAGTGGGGGACTTCAATATTCATGTGGATTCTGAAAGTGATAGCCTAAATGCAGCCTTTAATGCTATTTTAGACTCAATTGGCTTTACTCAAAAAGTACAGGGATCGACCCACTCGGGCAAACACACTTTGGACCTTGTACTGACATACGGTATTGAGTGTGAGGAAATAACAGTCCACCCACATAACCCGGTCCTGTCTGACCACTTCTTAATAACTTTTGAATTTACTTTAACTGACCATCTTAAACCTGAAAGAAAATTTCATTATAGTAGAGCTTTATCAGACAATGCTGTAACATTTTTTAAAGAATCTGTTCCATTCTTACTTTCCTCAGTGTCTCAGAGTAACACAGTGGATGGCAGAAATTCTATCTCTAACCCTTCAGAAATTGATGGTCTGGTTCACAGCGTTACTTCCTCATTGCGTTTGGCATTAGATAGTGTAGCCCCCTTAAAAAAGAAAGTGGGTAGCCAGAGGAGGCTGACTCATTGGTTTAACGCAGAGTTGCGTACTTTAAAGCAGAATACTAGGAGGTTGGAGAGAAAGTGGCGCTCTACACGCCTAGAGGATTCCTATTTAACCTGGAATAACAGTCTACTGCTGTATAAAAAGACCCTTCAACAAGCAAGAACAGCATATTTTTCATCATTAATAGAGGCAAATAAAAACAATCCTAGGTTTCTTTTTAGTACAGTTGCCAAACTTACACAGAGTCATATCTCTGTTGAGCCAACTATTCCCCCAGCTCTTAGCAGTGATGATTTTATGGGATTCTTCATAAATAAAATTAATTCTATTAAAAATAAAATCATTGGCATCCTCCCAAACATGATAACTTCTTCCTCAGTAAATGACCCAGCTTCGGAAAAAAGTGTAGAACCTCTTTTCTGCTTAGGCTGTTTTCATTCAGTTGAGCTTTCGGAATTATCAAAAATATTAGCCTCATCTAAACCTTCAACTTGTATGTTGGACCCAATCCCAACCAAATTATTTAAGGAAGTGTTCCATTTTTTCCTGGCCCCATTTTGGATATGATGAATCTATCCTTAGTAAACGGATACGTACCACAGGAATTTAAAATAGCTGTAATTGAACCTTTACTCAAGAAACCTTCCCTTGATCAAGATGACTTAGTGAATTACAGACCTATATCTAACCTTCCTTTCTTATCCAAAGTCCTTAAGAAAATTGTTGCTAATCAAGTCTGTGAGCATCTAAACAGTAACGAGCTGTTTGAAGAGTTTCAGTCAGGTTTTAGAGCTCATCATAGCACTGAAACAGCACTGGTAAAGGTTACTAATGATATTCTCATGGCCTCAGATAATGGACTTGTGTCTGTTCTGGTTTTGTTAGATCTCAGTGCTGCTTTTGACACAGTCAATCATAATATTCTCCTAGTAAGGCTTGAACATGTTGCAGGGATCAAAGGAACAGCACTAGGCTGGTTTAAATCATATTTGTCTGATAGATTCCAGTTTGTTCATCTAAATGATAAATCTTTTTCACTCTCAAGGGTTACTTGTGGAGTTCCACAGGGTTCTGTGCTTGGACCAATTCTTTTCACCATATATATGCTCCCAATTGGTAGAATCATTAGACAGCATGGGATACATTTCCACAGCTATGCCGATGATACACAACTATATTTATCCATAAATCCAGTCAGTTAGGTAGATTACAGGCATGTCTGGAAGACATAAAAACATGGATAACCCTAAACTTTTTGTTTTTAAATTCTGACAAGACAGAAGTTGCTGTCTTTGGACCAGAAGTTCTAAAACAGAAACTGATTAGTCAATCACTTCATCTGGATGGCATTAAATTGGCCCCCAGTAATAACGTAAAGAACCTCGGCGTTATTTTTGACCAAGTCTTGACATTTAAATCCCATATTAAACAGGTTTCTATGATTTCTTTCTTTCACCTCCGGAATATTGCTAAAATTAGAAACATCCTGTCCAGGAGTGATGCTGAGAAACTAGTCCATGCATTTGTTACCTCAAGGCTGGACTATTGTAATTCTTTACTATCAGGTAGTCTACAAAATTCCATTAAAAGCCTTCAGTTGATCCAAAAGGCGGCAGCAAGAGTTCTGATGAATATTAAAAAGAGAGATCACATTTCTCCTGTTTTAGCTTCCCTTCATTGGCTTCCTGTTAAATCCAGAATAGAATTTAAGATCCTTCTTCTTACATACAAAGCCCTTATTAATCAAGCTCCATCATACATCAGAGATCTAATTGTTCCATATATTCCCAACAGAGTACTTCGCTCTCAGACTGCAGGTGTACTTGTAGTTCCTAGGATTTCTAAAAGTAGAATGGGAGGCAGATCTTTTAGTTATCAGGCTCCTCTCCTGTGGAACCAGCTCCCAGTTTTAGTCCGTGAGGCAGACACTCTGTTTACTTTTAAGGCCAGGCTTAAAACTTTCCTTTTTGATAAAGCTTATAGTTAGAGTGGCTTAGGTCATCCTGAGCTAGCTCTGTAGCTATGCTGCTATAGGCTTAGACTGCTGGAGGAAAGACGTACCAATTTCACTCTGCTACTTCCTTTTCTCCTACGACTCTCCAGTTGTATTACAGTACATTCTGTTATTTCGACTGTTAACTTTATGTTCTCTCAGTGTTTTTCTCTCCATAGAAGCTACACATGATCTGGTGTCCTGCTTGGCTGCAATGCCCTTTTGGACGGGGGGCATCGACTACAACATCCACTGTGTCCTGTTATCAACTTTTTACTTTCTGTAACATAGAAAGTTCTCTTATATCAGATCTTCTGTTCCTTCTGTGTCTCTGCTCTGTCTTCTCAAACCCCCAGACGGTCGTGGCAGATGGCCGCTCCTACTGAGCCTGGTTCTGTTGGAGGTTTCTTCCTGTTAAAGGGGAGTTTTTCCTCTCCACCGTCGCTACATGCTTGCTCAGTATGAGGGATTGCTGAAGGATTGCTGTGGTTGGAAAGTCTGCCCAACCTCACGCCAATGACTGACGCAATCTGCTGGGATTCCTTAAATAGGAAACTTTTTAACTGATTGGAATGTTTGTATAAATGTATTGAAATGACTTCTTGTTAAGTGCCTTAAGATGACATCCGTTGTGAATTGGCGCTATATAAATAAACTGAATTGAATTGAATATTTTCAGTGAAAGCTTAAGGAAATGTGTGATGGCAATTTAACTATAATATAGGGTGACCCTATTTTGATTGCCATAAAACCGGACACTTGGTCCAATCCTTAAACTCATCAATCCGCTCTGTTTACTTAAAGAATACGTTTGACTTAAATATTTAATGAGTTCCTGCTCTATCTAGTTGGAAACAATACTTTAATTTGAAAATAGACTTCAGATGAAATGACTTTAAATTCTAAATAGAAATAATTAATCTCCTGTATTGGAAAATAAACCTATAACAATAATACCTCCCTTACAGGACAAAAAATAAACAAAAACCTGAAATTCTATTCTGAGAAAATATGTATTATTTTTCTATTCAAAGTAAAAAGCAGCATTCTTCCAGAGACACTCTACACTTAGCTACTGTAAGTGTATACTCCAGTCTTTTTTTTCTGCACTAAATTTAATACAGAACTCTAAGTCAGCTTGCTCTGTGTTTTCATAGTTTTTGCCTCAGTTTGACCAATGGGATGTTTGCCATCTGTCATACACAGAAACACATTTGCCAGCTATGAGTACGCTGCTTTCTGCCACACATTAGTTGTGACCAGGATGGAATTAAGGACATTTCTTTTGTGTTTCATACTTAAAGCTCCATTTGGATTGACGTCTGGTTGCTGATTTGAGATGTTGCTAAAAACATGATACACAACAACAAAGATTCTTCTTTCACAACTAAAGTACAACATTTGCTGTATTTTGTAAATTTCGTGCTGCATGGTCTGAAATACTAGCTGCAGCATACCGTTTCCACTGGTCTGTCCCCTGAAAATATTAGTGTGGCACACCACAATTTTATGTTTTTCTCATTTAATTAAAATGAAAAATAATCGATTTTTCAACATTTTTGAATTGCTATCGACTTTGCATGTTCCACATTGCAATTAATCGATTTATGGTGAATCAGCATTCTCTTACCACAAAACCCGGTCCTTTCTGACCACTTTTTGATAACTTTTGAATTTACTTTAACTGACCATCCGAAACCTGAAAGAAAATATCATTATAGTAGAGCTTTATCAGACAATGCTATAACAATTTTTAAAGAATTTGTTCCATCCTTACTTTTTCTCAGTGTCCCAGAGTAACACAGTGGAGGGCAGGAATTCCATCTCTAACCCTTCAGAAATTGATGGTCTGCTTCATAGGGTTACTTCCTCATTGTGTCTTACATTAGATAGTGTAGCCCCTTAAAAAATAAAGTAATTAGCCATAGCTCCTTTACTCCCTGTTTTAATGAAGAGCTGCATACTTCTAAGCAGAATCGGAAATTGGAGAGAAAATGGCACTCTACACATGTAGAGGATTCCTATTTAACCTGGAAAAATAGTCTGCTACTGTATAAAAGACCCTTCCACAAGCTAGAACAGCATATTTTTCCTCATTAATAGAGGCAAATAAGAACAGTCCTATGTTTCATTTTAGTACAGTTGCCAAACTTCCTCTTCAAGCTTAGATTCATAGCTCTGTTGAGCCAACTATTCCCCCAGTTCTCTGTAGTGATGACTTTATGGGATTCTTCATAAATAAAATTAACTTTATTAAACATGATTACTACTCAATAGATAATTATCAATAACTTTATACAAAAGTTTAAAAATATTTAATAACTGCAACCCTGACCATTTGAGGCTATTCCTTAATGACCTACTTTTAATGAAGAACATAATTCAATCAAACCTATAGTTCAACTACCTTTTTTACCATTACTGAAAGTCAAAAAACAAAACAAAAATCAAATGACCACAGTAAATACTGACCAGGGCTATATGTTTGTAGCACTGTTGCTACATAGGTTGATGGTTTTGTAGCAGAGTAACAAAAGTTGTAGCATGAGCATAAAATGTAAATTTCTACCTTTACAAACCAAATGTGATGCAGTTTGACACACATAAACAATAAAAATTACCCTAATGCATAAAGAATGAATGCATAGAATGCATATTTAAAAAAATGCAATTTTAATTAGAGCAAAAACAACAACAAGGTTTTCTCAAGATTGGGTCCCCACTAAAAAGAAACATCTCAGCTTTTGTTTAGGTGCGACAGCCAGAATATATTAGACAGAACCAGTTCTCTTTGTACAAATACAAATGTCTGAATATTGCGAGTGTCAATCAGGGCCTTTACACTTTTCCCATTAACTTTAACATGACTCCGTTTCACCGACTGTCCATCACTGATGTAATTGACAATTTTAAATGGAACAACACACAGTTGAGTGAGTTTAGGGGGGGTTTGGACACATGGGTTTTGTATGGCCTCCCTGACCACACAAATTACAAACAGACACTTTATTATATTGCTGACTGGGGTTTCCTTAGGGAAACCTAACCAACACCAGCTATGATGTTTTGGGGATGATGAGCAGGTGCAGCTCTGCATGTGTCTTTAGAAGCCTTCCAAGAAGAATTAACTCCCTGATTGTCCTTTTTGTCTTTCAGCCACAAACTCCTCAGCCAATTAAGCAGCTTTAGAACCCGATGGAGAAGCATGTTCCCGGACCCAAAACTGAGGTTCAGGAGACAGCATACACAGATATTGCTCCATGTCAATAATGTCACCAATTTCTTGCATTGTTTAACCTTTAGGTTGGATCCAATTTTCATACAATTCTTTTAGTTTTACATACAGCTGCTTAGGAGTTTCTCCAGGTTCAACTTCTGTGGAGCGAAATCTCTGCCGATTGGTCTCTGGATTAATGTCATATTTCTTAAGAATTTCCTCTTTCACAGTTTATTGTCATGCACTTCATCAATGTCCATTTGCACATAAGAACTTCAAGCATTTCCAGTGAGCAGAGAAACACAGCGAAAAACCCAGTCAGATGCTGGCCGTTTAATTGAAACTGCAATCCTTTCACTGCTACAAACTCAATTTAGAAATGAAAAAGAAATAAAACTAAACAAATTATCATCACGCATATAGCACATATGCGTGATGGGTGGCAGCAGGAACAGCTGTCCCATGGAGGTAGTATGCCAATGTTGCCTGTACTGTAGGCAGATGATCCAACAAGCACCAAGCATCTGCCATCTAATGTGGTGAACATAATCAGAACAGCCTCCCCTGATGAAGCTGGAGACTACAAAGGTTTTCAATGGACAAATCTGGACTCTCGTCTTCTTCCGTTGATTTCGTACTTTAAAACATGTCCTAGTTATTTGGAAACCTGAGAGAATAACCAAAGTTACTGTATAACCTCAGGAAATGTTTTTCTGCCATTTAAAAGAACATTAAAGATGCCATTTAAAAAGAAATAGCATACTAAAATAAAGAAAATTGTTTATTAAGCCTAATAAAAAATCCTAGACCTCTCTTCACTGAGTATAACGAGTATAATTATGTTGCAATAACGGATATGTCATATTTAGATAATTGGCTCTCCAATGATTTTCTCCAATCTGACCAGCACAGCATAGGCACGTTGAGCTTTGGATGTTACACAGTGAGGCATATAATTAGTAGATAATAGTTGCCAATTGCCATATGAAAACTTGCCTGCACTGTCTCAGTGGTTGCACTATCTTTGAGAGAAATAGATGCATGTTTTTCCCATTTGTTTCTCATAGGAGTTACAACTGGGTACTTTCTCAACAATTACAATTATTTTTTTTAATAAGATAGATAGATAGATAGATAGATAGATAGATAGATAGATAGATAGATAGATAGATAGATAGATAGATAGATAGATAGATAGATAGATAGATAGATAGATAGATAGATAGATAGATAGATATTCTGCCTATTATGTGTAGGAGGAAGGTTCCTGAGCTAAACTTAGTGCCCTTTAGGATGACACTGTGCACTGAGATATAGAAGGCAGAGCAGATGGTAGTAAAGACACTGAGGGACTATGTATAAAATAACACACAAGAAAATCTCATTTTTTTATTCTGGTAGATTTGACAAGTGGCCTGGCAGATTTGGCCAGTTTCCCCATTTACACCAGATATGAATATGATGGTACAGCTCAGTAGGAGACAAAAACTACAGCTGCCTATATTTTAGCTCCTGAGCTTGCTTGTCCAGGATGAAGGATTTGACTGGAAAAAGTAAGAATCAGAATCAGCTTACGCCTATTGGTCAAGAGTATGTGCACAAACAAGACATTTGACCTCAGTTTCAAACACTCAGAGAGCAAAGATATTGGGTATATATAGACAATGTTGGGCAACAATAAGTTTGGTTTAGCAATGAATAACTCTTAATAAGTGCCCAAGGCATCGATCAACAAAATAAGTGTCAATCATTGATCAAAATTACCAGGTTGGGGCACCAGCTGATTGAAAAAAATAATAGCCAAAAAGCTTTCTGTCTCAACTATTGTTTCATGATTACCTACCTGATGAGGTTTGGTATTATACATAACAATAAATAAATGATTGAGTTCAGCACTGACATTTTCAAACAGCAAGCCCTGCACATATATAGTGGAGCGAAAAAGTATTTGGCAGCCACCGATTGTGCATGTTGAACGACTTAAAAAGATGAGAGAGGACTGTAATTTTCATCATAGGTATACTTCAAATGTGAAAGACAGAATGTAAAAAAAAAATCCTGAAAATCACATTGTATAATTTTTTTAAACTTTATTTGTATAGTGGTGGAAAAAAATAAGAATGTAGCACCTGCAAACTAGCAAGAATTCTGGCCCTCACAGACTTGTAACTCCCACTTTCCACCGGACATGCAATTGTTGCATAACGTAATAGACTTGTTTTACTCGCGAATTCAGCAGCCCACTGGGTGCATTTTAGACACAAATCACTCGCAAAAGTGTTCCACCCAGCTGGTCCCGGGAGAACACGAAATCACGAAATCACAGTTATTTTATGTTAATACCAATTTTAATTATGAGTTCTGGTGTTGAAAACCTAATCAATAATAGCGAAGTGCCGCATTTGGATTTTAGAATTAGCAGCTGAGATAATGGACATAATTTAGCACGTTTTCAAGGACTATGCAGACCTATGCTGTTACAGCTAGTGAGAAAAGAGTTGAGTAACAAGACTCTTACTAGTCATTACCTAGTCATTAAGTTAAATGGCTGGATGAACTCAAGCAGTTTAAGCGTCAATCACAGCAAAACACAAAACAACAATATTTACATTGTTTTATCCTTAACTAATTTTCTCTGTCCAGTCACAACCTCTTACTTGAACTGTTCTTTTGTACAGGAATTCCGTGGTGGATGAACATAGAGGCTATGGTTGCAGCACCAGTTGGATTAAAAAAGGAAAGACCATCATGAAGTGACCGCTCTCAATCCAGAGGCTTGGAAGTGCTCAGACTGGGTTTGACATGTGAACAGTGGAGATGAACCGCTTCATCGACATGTTCAGAGAGAGACAGCATTTGTTTTTGGGGAATCTGTTATTGTTTTAGTATTCCTTTTTTGCATGAGTACTGATAAGAATGGGGACCAGATGGTATACTGAATATTAACTCTGGAGTCAAGGCTTCTTTGAAGATGTAGTCTTTTCCTTGACCAGTGAAGAAATGGATTTCATGTTCATCTTTCCCCCAAATCCATACTTCAAGGTAATAACAGTGTTATTCTGCAGTGTTTCTGCAAATAAAAGTTTAAATTTTAATTGTTTTGTGGTTTTGCTTAAGATTGCTGCAACCAAAAAAAAAAAAAAAACACCTGCTGGGAATGATTTCATCGGGATTGGGATCTGAGGAAATATTATTCTTCCTTGCTTTCTGGGATTGGGACAGGAGGATTTGGGAAAGCAAAAAAAATTAAGAATTCCTGTGTCATCTTCTTTTTTTCTTTTCTTTTTTTTACGTTTGGCAGGACGTTTGGCAGTGTGGAGCTCAGAATTGGTGTCTGAGTACCAAGTAGAAGCCCAACAGATTTACTTTCACAAGCGGAGCAGTACAGCTTTTGCTATAGTCCTCCACTTGATGTATGTGTGAAAAAATCTTTATTATGAATTGTTGGGTTTTTTATTTCCTGATGTTATGGACACGGAGACGGAAAATTAAGGAGAAGAAAGAAGGAAGATGAAGAAGAGAGGTAGGAAACAAAAAGTCAAGAGAGAGGGTTGAAAATGCAAGAGAGGAAGGGGAACAAAGAAAACACAGGAAGACATTGAAGTATGCCTCCATACCCACAGGACAGCAGAGAGAGAGGGAAAATAAAAAACAAAACACGAAAAAGGAACATCGACAAAACAAACCAAACATCGTGAACTAAGAACTAAACAACCACATCACACAAACATAGATATAAAAATACAACAACAATGTCACAGAAAAACTCATGGTACCGATTAATCAAGCTCTAGTAATGATAACCTCAGCCTAAGAATATATCTGTAAACACCAGAGACCCCACATCTATGTGTGTGTGTTAGCATGCTGGTGCATATAAGGTTTCTCCATAAGCGTGTTCGATAGCTGGTGTGAGCAGGCATCAATCCGTCTCCCAGGAATCGATGCAGACATAAAGGAGATCGGAGCAAAGACGTCCAAAGGACCCCCAGAGCCCCAGGCGGACCCGGGGGGGGGCGACCGCATCCCCCAAGAGTGAAGCAAATGAGAACCCCAGGGGAACGTCCAGCGGCTACGATGCAGGGGCCCGGGGGGCAGCAGTGACGAGCCCACGGGCCCCGCCGGCAACCGGCCGCGCCAGGGCGGGCCGGTCAATGGACCGGGAGAGCCGGGGCCCAGGGGCACCCCACCCCCCAGCAATCCTGCATTCAGAGAACAGGCTATAAATTGGGTATTATTACTCCAATTTAGGGTTTCTTTTGGCACATAAAGTTATTATGAACTCATGCATCTATAACCCAGTTGATTGTGGTTCTAGCCTGACTACAGTAAAATAGTAATTCATTGATAATGTTAAAACCAGTATATGTAGAAAAAAACCAAGTGTGTTAATTGAGGAAAAAACAATATGCAAACTTTTTTATTAAACATTACGCAAAATGTAAAACAAGCTTTAATGAAGTATTTTTACTATCATTCTCCCTGTCATTACATCTGTACAAATACACTGCATGGATCAAATTTTGGCAATGTGGAAATGTGCTGAAGTCCTAATGAAGGTTCATCCTTGGTAACATTAACAGCAGCTCCCTTTGATAACAACCACTGGTGACCTTCCTGAAAACAATAAAGAAACAGTTCATTAGTAAAATGTTTTGCTTTGAAGGACTTAGTGGGTGAAAAATTCAAATTACAAATCAAAATGTTTAGGGTGGAACAAGAGAAAAGTTTAAAGTGTAATTATACATATAATTATATTTGGTTTTGTACAACATTTCATATGTATAAAATGTATATTTTTAAATAATACCTTTATATGTTTATTGCTTTACCATGACCGGCTGTGCTGCATTTGGATGCAGCAATCGGTCCAAGAAAGGGATCAGAACGTACGGCTTCCCTAAAGACACAGAAAGAAGAAGGAAATGGTTGGCTCAAGTCAACAGGAAAAACCTCACCATCGCCAGAGGTCATAATAACAGAAAGCTGTGTACAATAAGTTTAATCTGCATTGTCAAATATTTTCAATCAGGGCTTTACACGCCACCCTGTGATGGCACTTATGCATAAGATGGAAGAGTACAACAAAGCTATCACATTCCTCCAAGACATAACACTCTTCTGTGGACTTAAGATTGGTCAAACGGGTAGCTGGAAACCAGTGCAAAAAGGAATTGTGATGGCAACATCTACAATTTTATCAATCCAAAAGACCCGGGCTTGACCATGGACATATTCTGTACCATATTACAGGAAACAAACTAAATCATCAAATATTCCAACATCTGTGATGGATGCTCTAGTTCAATAAAGCAAAAGTGATGACAGTCTGGAAGGAGAGCACCATACCCTGACACTGAAGGAATTCAAACCAGGAGTGCTGTGTCGACCATCACATGACGCCTTCGGTCTGGTCCAAAAAGTGGAGGAGCTTTTCCTAATAAGGTCTGGTGCATCTCTCATGGAGCTCCCAAATACTATGGGCACTTTAGAGAGAAAAGCAGGTCTGTTAGAAAGCGTGCTCCCTGTATGTCATGATGTGCAACAAAACCCCAAAAACCAGCAGATTCATCAGGCTGAGACTACAAATGGCAGCAAAACAGATCTTCCATAAGAAAGAAAAAAAGTGCTGTCCAATACTGGGCATCAACAAAGTACAAGACAAACCAAAAACAGCAATGCAAAACGGCATCTGATAGCACAAAAAGCAAGCCCCCACCAAACACCTTGATCGTTGCCATGGAGGAAATTGGTCTGTTTTTTGCAAACAACCCCCCACCCACATCAGCTTCAATACCTATGTATATAGTATGTTCTGGTGGGATTTTTTTGTCCCTTGTACTTTAATTTAAATTCTACATATGTGATTTTAATCATACATAGTCTTTGCATGTTCAGGGAATAATTAAAAAAAGATTGCAATGCTTACATTAGCTTTGGTATGAAATGAAGTCATTTCTGATCATTTTGATTTTATTTTGACAGCCTCCCCATCACCACCCAGCCACCTCCAGCACTCCACTTACCAACTTATGTATCACTCCATCACTGACAGAACTGGGAAGTTCCACCAAACCTGATCACCGTTCAGCAACTCATCTGAAAACAGGAAGATGGACATGAATGCAACGCAGTGTTACCTGTAATAGTTTAATAAGACTTTTTTAGTTACTCTTCAACAGTTGTTTATTTAGGCTGACATTCTAAATAATTCTTCAATTCTTGTGTGTTAAAAAAAGATTGTAATCTCTACTTAATCAAATGATGACAAAAGATAATTTCATAAAACAAGTGCAAATGAACAGTTCTGCAGTAAATATCAACTTTATAAAGGTTATGATGTTCAAGTACTTTTCTTTAAATGTCTTGATTCAGCTCTTATTACTTTGGAGAACACAAAACAAGAAAACAACATATCTTGTTACTTTGGTGATCCTGTGTGCCATATGCTTCAGCAGTATATTGCAGTCAGTTCTTAAGTGGTTTAACTGAAAAATAAAGAAATAATTTATTATCTTCACAATCAGATTTTTCTTTACTGATATCTCCATTTATGCTTCCATCTCTGATGCATCAAAGACTGTTGATACAGCGGCCATCAACTCATTAGATATATTTTAGACCAAAAAAAAATCACCATTAAAATTAATGAGATATAAAAAGGGTATATCTTATTTCAAACTGTGATGAATATTTTTAAAAACCTGAATTTGATATACTGAAATAAACCCGTCAATAGGTCGTCGAGCTTTTCCACACCTCTGCTACTCACAATTAGCTAGTGAAGAGATATAAATTCTGTTAATGTTGTATGAGGGTCTAATTTTGTAGTGCATGTGGAAACACTTAGAAACCGTGAATAATCAAGAGGAATGTGGCACATCCTGTGTGCCTTTTGTGAAGAAGCTGACCATTCTGTGAACGAAGATCTATGTGGGAGGAGTTTCCTTTTTAACTCTTGTTTCAAATAAAAACCTTATGCTGAAATAAAGCTGTACTCAGTTACTAGAACTGAGTCCAGTGAACGACGTCTCACTGTTGAAAGATATAATTGTTGTTTGTTGTTCTTATTGCTCCTTTTTACAGAAATGAACGAGCACGCGGGAAGGTGAAATGAGAGCTCAGAGAGAGCCCAGGGTCATAAATTAAATGTGTGTCTGTTCCTTTAAAATAGGCTTTAAATTAGAGTGAAAACACCTTCTCAACAATTTGGTGACCCCGACGTGATTTCTGGAAGTAGCAAGGGAAAACGTGAGTTTGGAAATTGTTGTGATTAACAGATACTGGAGATCGGAGGACGGAAGTGACCCAGGCCTGAAGTTATTTGGTAAGCGCTGACACACGAGGCGCAAAATTGACTAATCTAAAAGTGTGTTCTGTCTGTTGTTCTCCAGTAAATGTTTATCTGTTTCTGCTGAGTTAAATAGACGCCGACCGGGTTGGTAAACTCAGGGTGTGGCCGGCCCTAAGGTAAGCTAGGACACGAAGAAGGCTGAGTGGGAGCAGCTCGTGGATTGAGAAACCACGGAATGTCAAAAAAAGAAAATTCAGAGATCAGAGAGCGATTTTAACCCTGGCATTTCTTGTTCCTTTGACCAGGATCTCAGATCGGACTGGATCTCCGGGAGGAACCGCAGGCTGCTGAGAGTCCGTGCATAACCTGGTTCGGAACCCGTATCAAAGTCCTCCACCCCACCGTTAGGTAAAAGAAAAAAAAAGAGGCCGGCAGATCCGGGGTTTCTCCCAGAGCAACAGTTGGATGGGGTCTTCCTTCACAGGGACAACAGCCAGTGAGTAAAAATTTGATGCGTGAAAGAAGAAAAAATAACTCGGTCCGGGACCTATGTAATGCAAGTTTGTGTTTTGCAAATAAAGATCGGGGATCTTTGCGTGAATATTCTTTTTAAAGGAGTTGGACTCCAAAAGCGCGCAGAGGTCTGGGATCTCAATTAGAAATAAGCCTAATGATAAATAATATCTAAATAATAATACTAGTAATGAAAAAGCATGATAATAAATACATAATTAAAATGAAGGCTGTATTGAAGAAGCTCTATTTAGTAAGAAAATAAAATTTCTCCTAATGGATTTTTAATGTTAACAGTGAAACATTTAGATACACTAACTGTTGCAGAAATGTTGTTTAGAGAAATAATGCCTAGATTTGATATCCACAAATGATCTGTAGTGGTAACGGAACACATTTTGTGAATTAAATAATTGATAAAACAGGACAAAGATTAGAGATCATTTTTAAGAGACAACTGGATTCTAAAAGCAGATTAAGAAAGGCCATGGATAAAACTAAACAGAATTGGAGATACTGTTTGGTTATGATAAAGTTATATATGAATATAACACCAAGTAATTGAACGAATTTGATGAGACCTTATCCTTCCTACAGTTTGGTATATTAAAATAAGAGGAACAATTACGAACTGATTTATGACTTTATGATAAAATGTTGCAAATTGAAAAAAAAAAAAAGCGATGGAAGAAACAGGACAAAATTGGATAGTCTTGATTTAGTAAATTATAAATGCATATAATACAAAATTTGAATATTGGCCTAATTATATTTTAAATAATCTATGGGCGTAGATATAGAATTCCTTAGATTGGTTTACTATCTTCTAAAAAAACAATTTGATTAAGATCTGGTGGGTTTTCATGATCAAAATACTGATAAGTACATGAGTTATAAATGCAAACTAATCATATGCCAGATGATCCTATATTCCTACAGGAAGAAGTGAGGTGAAAGTAGGTGACTGGATCCTGATTAAAAGCTGTAAACAGAAAATTGGGCATCATCCAGGTGGAAGGGGCCATTCCAGGTATTTTTGACCACACCAATGGCTGTAGAGACTCAGTTGGATACACTTAATCCATTATAAAAAGCAGTGACCATTACTAGATATAGGGAAAGCAGTCTAAGAAAAGTGGGGTTAAAGACTGATTCCAAAGGGAGGTGGAAACAATATGGTCCACTTGTCTCAACCTCAGTGAAGAGAACCAGGAGAGCCACTTTTCTATAGAGACTGTTTGAAGGGAGAGATAGTGACAATGAAGGTTTTTCTGTTTTTTCTGCTATCCAGTACTTTTTTTTTTTACAGTTTTTTGGTTGTGTTATTTCAATAGGAATGTCAGGACTCACAGAAGAATGACATAGAGCACATGAGGATGCTGATTTATTTTCTTGGTTCACTCAGAGAAGGACACACAGAAACCCATTTCAAACTAGTGTATGGTGACAATATCCAAGATATCTATCAAATAAATAAAACATTAACTGTTTTGTTTGTTCTCAGATGCCATATTCTGTAGGACATTTACCCAGATATGTAGAAGCTTTCACTAATCTTAATGATCTGTTTCCAGATGTTACACTCCTCTCCGGGATTTGGACAAATTCTGAGCGTGCAGTACATGAACGAACAGGAAGTTATATGGGTAAAAATGTATATACTTCCATGACAAAAGTAAGGGTAAATTGGAGACTGGGACGACATGGGATTAATCTAAATAGTTAAAGCTGGACCAGTACACTTAAAACCTGACCAAAGATTTATTTGTTTTGAAAATGATAAAAATCTGACCATATTTACATGCCAATCTGGGTACATGGGAAAAAAGTATATAGTATGTGCTCCATATCGTGAATGTGATGGGAACTTTTCTATGGACGACCTGCTGATTCTCTGCGGATTTTGGCTCTGACACAATTACCCTCAAAATGAGAATGGTGGATGTGCTTCTGTTGAGACTTAAAGAGCATTCTTTTCTTGTATTTGCAGAGGAGATCCGACACAGCAGAAGGAAGAGGCATGATATTTCAGCCCCTCATGGTCCTGTTGTGATTCCATTTCTCATAAGATGAACTGAACAGACTTTTGGATGTCTGGGAGCTATTTCAAAGAGGGACTGCGCAGACCACATTTCCCAGCAATCCTAGCAGTGACCACCAACACACTCCTATTGGTCCTTGACCACCCACGGTGACATCAGCGATGACATCACGACCAAAGGGGGCTATAAGAGTAGTCGCGCCCATTTTGAATTGTTCTGACCCGCTGGACCGGGGAAGAACTCATTTCAAAACTTCGAACTGCGCACCCCGTCTGCGTAACCAGGGTGCACTACATAAGAACTGTTCCAAGACAGTTCATTAGACGTCGATCCTGCAGGCCATCCAGCCTGCCTTTGGGCCACACGGTCCTTAAAATCCTGTACAGGTTTTTTTTATAACTCTTCCTTTTCTTGCTCAACTACGGAATCAATTCGCTCTCCTCCTAGTGGACTGGACCTCCTTCAAGGCAAAGTAGGACTGAACCGGTTCATTTATACTAATAATGTGTCTGGGCATAGATAAACAGAGAAAATAGAGTTTTAACGAGTTAGATCTCGTTCATTGTTGGTTAAAGTATTTTTAAGCGCTGTACCTGTTTGCTCATTTTTGCGTTGTCGCACGTTTAAGTCTGAGCTGTGAAATAGCTGTCTTTGAAACTGTCTGTTTTATCCTGAGCAGATCAAGCCTTTCTTTTTTCCTTCCTCTTGTTTTCCCTCTCTCTCCCTCCCTGATAACTCCATCGGCAGTCGGGCTCGGTCCGGCCTGCGTTAGCTGGTCTTAGCTGAAAAGTTTAACTCCATTGTCTTTAGTCTGTCGCTAAAGCAGAGTCCTACCACATGGACGCTTCCCCCATGTGCTCCTTTAGCCAAAGCTAGTTTTATGATTCTTTCTTAGGCTCCATGTGCTCTCCTCCATCTTGGCACAGAGCTGAGATTTATGACTTTGCCTCCTAGGCTATCTGTGATTTGGGCTCCCTGGAGTGAGGGCCCCTCTCCTTTTCTGACCCGAACCTCAGCTGTCTCACTGATTTCATTTCATGTTAATTGTGTTTAATGTTCACCTATTATTATTGTCTAAGATCTGTAGTAAATTTTGCATGCTTTAGAATAGATGGGATTTTCTATTTCCTAAATAAAGTCCCCTTATCTTAAAAAGAAGTTGTCTGGGATTACTTGGAGTGATGCATACAATTAATGTCCACAGCGTTAGAACTTATTCCTTCATCTATTGTTTAATTATCTGAGACTGAACAATTTGGCTATATATATATAAATGTTCCTGGAATCCAACAGGATGGTGCCCCTAAACTTGGTAATTTTTACATAAAATTATTAATCTCATTAATAATTGCCCTAAGCAATTATTCATAATTATTCATAGCCAAATCCTACCTATCTGCGGCACAACAGTCCCATCTGGGCTCCGATATGCCCCCTGAAAACAAATTATGGAGTGATTGAAATAAGGTTCTGTTATCTTTTTTCCCATGGACCGAGGTGGGTAAGGTCATGTTATGATTGGACACATTAAATTATAGAATCAGTGGTTTTGTTAATTCTTCCCTGGCAGAAAGGTATAGCAGCTGAGATCTAGGAATTGAGCTTAAATACTGTATACATGGAGATTGATCTACAATACAGGTGTTTATTGAACTATAACATCTTTCCGTAACAAGATGCAGATCTAGTCACACCTGATTAACAGGAGACTTAAATAATTGGATGTTTCTGAAACAGTTCTGTTTCAGGAAAAGGGTGGAGATCCTTAGGCACAAGCGGAACTTAAATTTCAATTATTTTTTACAAAACAAAGCCTTTCAATTTGTTGCATTAAAAGCATTTCAGATAAATGAAAAACAAAATAAAAAACTGCATTTGTTTAGGGTTCAACACTTTTTTTTGGTTAAATAGGTTGAAATTATAGTTTTCTTTTATAAGTATTGAGCTTCATCAGCTCAGAAAAATAAATAACAATAGTCGGTGATGTGGTGAAATCTTATAGGACTATAGGTTTAATGAACTTAGGCTGTTAGCAGTGTAAATGAATAAAATTAAACTGTGATCGTTTTCTGGGGGTTGAGCTTTAAAGCAGCAAATTTTTCTTTTGAGCGGTCTGTCATGCTCATGATGCCATTTCCACAATCCAAAAAGACCAGACGTTTCCTGTTTTCCATCCTGTTTGGCACCTTTGGTGGTTGGTTGTTTTAGCACACAACCCATTCATCTTACGTTCTGGCATGTTTATGCATTTAGTCTTTGTTTGGAAGTTTTTATTTACATTATAACCTCTACTATATATTTTGAAGAAACATTCTTTATGGTCTAGGTTGTTCCAGTGTTGCTCACTTTTGATACAGGATTTTTAGAGTGCACTTTGGGTCAATGATGATTTTTGTGATTTACATACAGAAAAAGCATTAGCTCTTTCTACACATAGACCTAGTTTGTAAGCAGTCAGGATAATAATTTGATTTTGTGTTAGTGCGGCCGATCAGTGCGGCACTACTTAAAACTATGAGGTGAGTGAGGGATTTGATTTTTTTTTTTTAAAGAGGACAAATCCATAAGAAATGAATCTCAAACCAGATACAATTATGGATAAAGCAAACAGGAAAAAGCAAATTAGTTGCAAGCTCTTCTTTTAGGCTTTGTTGACCAGGTGTGAGACCAGCAGCCAACCAGACCACAATCTCTCAGGTAATCATACTAAAGAAAAAGGCTGGAGCCAATACACTCCCACTGAGGAGTCAGGACGAACCTGAGAGGACATCCAGGAGCAGCAAGCCAGAGCGGGAGAAGAACAGCAATGAGCAGACCACACAACCTACTGGAACCCTCTGCTGAGAGGTTTCCAACTTCAGCACACCTGCACCATCAGGTGGCAGGGCGGCTTGGAGCACAGAGCTGCCCACCTGGGGCAGCAGGGTTTGAAGGAAAAGAAGCTGAGACCCCTGCCAAAAGGGGCTGAACGATCCTCCGGTCTGCGTGCAGTCCTTAGAGTTTTCAAACTCAAGGCTACTGAAAAGATACACTTTAGCTGCATATAGGTGATGTGCTGGCAACCTCTCACCTTAGGTCATAGAAGAGCGAGCCGGACGACCACTATTCCCGGCCAGAACAAGATGACTTGACTACTGATCCGAAAAGTTCCAGAGAAGATGGACTCAAAATTGATGTGATTCTTTGCCTGACATTTTTCCTTATATATGGTAATCTCTTAAAAATAAGAGATCAAAAGAGGGACATGAAGAGATATAAATTCTGTTAATGTTGTTTGAGGGTCTAATTTTGTAGTGCATGTGGAAACACTTAGAAACCGTGAATAATCAAGAGGAATGTGGCACATCCTGTGTGCCTTTTGTGAAGAAGCTGAATATTCTGTGAACGAAGATCTATGTGGGAGGAGTTTCCTTTTTAACTCTTGTTTCAAATAAAAACCTTATGCTGAGATAAAGCTGTACTCAGTTACAAGAACTGAGTCCAGAGAACGACGTCTCACTGTTAAAAGATATAATTGTTGTTTGTTGTTCTAATTGCTGCTTTTTACAGAAATGAACGAGCACGCGGGAAGGTGAAATGAGAGCTCAGAGAGACCCCAGGGTCATAAATTAAATGTGTGTCTGTTCCTTTAAAATAGGCTTTAAATTAGAGTGAAAACACCTTCTCTACACTAGCTGCAGTTACACTACAACTAACTCATCAACACAGTTAATTAACCAAAACTGGCTACATTAAATATCACCCTTGACTTATTTTTGGTACAGAGCAGTCAGCTAACGCTTTCAATGCTAAAAAATTTTGTGATTCCATTAACTTACCGGAACAATAGTTCCAAAACGCCGAGGATGAACTGCGGTCAATGATGCTGCGCTGTTTGGAAGTATCTGCAGCTGCAGACCCACGTGACTTCCGCATTCCATTATTTCCATAGAAGTCTATGGGAGTGTCAGAACTCTCTTGTAAGCAGCCATACGATTGGCTGAAAACGAAGAAATTGGTTTGCTGACGAATCTGTCAATCAGAATCGTTAATTTGATTGACAGATTCATTAGCCAATGGTGTCGTTTGTTGACCTGCAACGTTACAACAGTCTCAAAATTCACCACACAAAATTCTCTCACAAATACAGAGATTCGCAAATGAGAAGTGGTTCGTGAATGCACATTTAGCGATTCGTATGATCTGTGAGTTTATATTTGAAGCTTACCTCAAAATTATATTTGTGAAACGGATCGTGTGCATTTGTGAAGTTATATTACAAGTGTTCCTTCAAAATTATATTTGTGAAACGGATCGTGTGCATTTGGGAATCAGAGCGTGTGCATTTGTGAATGAGCATGTGAATTTGTGAAAAACCCTGCATGAGTTTATTCTTAATGAGACTGATCTGACCCCATAGTGTTGGTCCACAGACCTGATGGACCGTTAGGGGACATAAAGGGAAACCAAATCCAACAAATTGTCATAGTTCTTAGGTTTTCTGTTTTTAAGTTTGTAGTTTTACCTATTCAATTTTATTATTATTTTTATTCTTTGATATTTATTTTATGGCACTTTCTTGTTTTCTTATTCCCTCCTTGCTCTTAGATGTTTTCATCTTTTTGTTTGTGTCCACCTTCTCATTTCTGTTTCCTTAGTTTATTTCTCTTTAGATAATTTCCTTATTTATTTCTTCCATCTGTTCTCCAGTACTTCCTTAAGTTCCCTTAGATTCCTCCTTAGATATATTATCTTTAGTTTTTTCCAGTTTAGGATTGTTTTCTTCTCATGTGTATTTCCTTCCTGTTGTCTCCCTGCCATTCTCCTCCTGACCCAGTTTTCACTGATCACCATCACCTGCAAACCTTTTTTCTCTTAGTTAGTCCTCAGCTCTTTCTCTGTTCGCTTCCCCACTCTCTCCTCAGTATACAGTCGTGGCCAAAAGTTTTGAGAATTACATAAATATTGGAAACTGGAAAAGTTGCTGCTTACGTTTTTATAATAGCAATTTGCATATACTCCAGAATGTTATGAACAGTGATCTAATGAATTGCATAGCCCTTCTTTGCCATGAAAATTCCACTGCAATTCATTGCTGTCATTAAAGGACCTGCTGAGATCGTTTCAGTAATCGTCTTGTTAACTCAGGTGAGAATGTTGACGAGCACAAGGCTGGATATCATTATGTCAGGCTGATTGGGTTAGAATGGCAGACTTAACATGTTAAAAGGAGGGTGATGCTTGAAATCATTGTTCTTCCATTGTTAACCACGGTGACCTGCAAAGAAACGCGTGCAGCCATCATTGCATTGCATAAAAATGGCTTCACAGGCTCGGATATTGTGGCTACTAAAATTGCACCTAAATCAACAATTTATAGGATTATCAAGAACCTCAAGGAAAGAGGTTTAATTCTTGTTAAGAAGGCTTCAGGGCGTCCAAGAAAGTCCAGCAAGCACCAGGATCGTCTCCTAAAGAGGATTCAGCTGCGGGATCGGAGTGCCACCAGTGCAGAGCTTGCTCAGGAATGGCAGCAGGCAGGTGTGAGCGCATCTGCACGCACAGTGAGGCGAAGACTTTTGGAAGATGGCCTGGTGTCAAGAAGGGCAGCAAAGAAGCCACTTCTCTCCAAAAAAACATCAGGGACAAATTGATCTTCTGCGGAAAGTATGGTGAATGGACTGCTGAGGACTGGGGCAAAGTCATATTCTCCCATGAAGCCTCTTTCCGATTGTTTGGGGCATCTGGAAAAAGGCTTGTCCGGAGAAGAAAAGGTGAGCGCTACCATCAGTCCTGTGCAATACCAACAGTAAAGCATCCTGAGACCATTCATGTGTGGGGTTGCTTCTCATCCAAGGGAGTGGGCTCACTTACTATTTTGCCCAAAAACACAGCCATGAATAAAGAATGGTACCAAAACACCCTCCAATAGCAACTTCTTCCAACAATCCAACAACAGTTTGGTGAAGAACAATGCATTTTCCAGCACGATGGAGCACCATGCCATAGGGAAAAGTGATAACTAAGTGGCTCGGGGACCAAAACGTTGACAGTTTGGGTCCATGGCCTGGAAACTCCCCAGATCTTAATCCCATTGATAACTTGTGGTCAGTCCTTAAGAGGCTGGTGGACGAATAAAAACCCACAAATTCTGACAAACTCCAAGAGGTGATTATGAAATAATGGGTTGCTATCAGTCAGGATTTTGCCTAGAAGTTGATTGAGAGCATGCCCAGTCGAATTGCAGAGGTCCTGAAAAAGAAGGGCCAACACTGCAAATACTGACTCTTTGCATGTAATGTCATGTAATTGTCAATAAAAGTCTTTGAAACGTATAAAGTGCTTGTAATTATATTTCAGTACATCACAGAAACAACTGAAACAAAGATCTAAAAGTAGTTTTGCAGCAAACTTTGTGAAAACTAATATTTGTGTCATTCTCAAAACTTTTGGCCACAACTGTATATTCAGCCTCACTCAGTCACAACTCGCTGGTTCGTTGTCAATCTTCCCTCGTCCTCCTTCCCTGTCTGTTTCCAGTGTTTCTTGATATCTGTTAGGTAAAAAATAGTGGTTGACCTAGAAAGAATCACACACAGGGGTCGGAGAGAATATGGAGTCAATAAGCTCTGCAGAGGTAGATGCGGACAATCAGTTCTGCAGAGGGAGACCAGGAAAATACTATAATGAATGAGCCAACCGTTTCTGTCTGTTCTCAGCCTCCCAGTGTCCTAGTCTCTGGTCTCCAAGAGCATCCCCTCTGCAGTCTCTCTTTATTTAGTCACACTTCATTAACATATTAAAAGAACAGGATGTCATGCAAAGGAGCATGTGACTGAAACCAAAATGACATTTAAAAAGTACATTAGAACTATGACACCCTAAGAAAATAATAATACAACATTATTACTTTACCTAACACTTCCCCCCTGAAATGTGGTTTTTAAATGTGATCACGAACAACAAAAAGTTGTAAAATAGGTAACAACTGAAATATTGTAAAAATATAAGAATCATGAAAACCAGTCAACAAAAGGTTGCAAAATAAGTAGCATCCCAAATAAAAAAATAAAAAATAAGACATACAACAAAGAAATTGCAAAAGTAAGTAGCAATTTCAAAAAGATATTAATGCGAGCTTCACCTAGACATCATCCAATTAATCGCTACCTGAACAGTAGTTTAGATTAATGGAATCATAAAAAGGTTTTTACACATTTTAATTACACCCCATCTTCTTCTTCATTTCTGTCTTCATCTTCAAGCCTCTGATTAAGAAGAGAGTATTGGACCATTGTGTTAGTTATCATCTTATTCATCATTTGTTTTATACATGGGAGAACACAACTAACAAAAACGCGGAAAAGTATCAAAATTACAATGAATGGCATAGCTATTTTTAAAAGAACCTGATACCACCTGCCAGTTGTCAGCCAGCCCATGAGATCCCATTGTCCATTACTGCTTTCTTGTGATTCTAAAAAGTCAGTTAATCCCTGCACCCGGTCATGAATAAGAGTCCAATTATCATGTGTACTAGGAATGTAAGTACAACAGTATTCACCAATTACAGTACAAAGTCCACCTTCACAAGCAAAAAGAGTGTCCAGAGCTGCCCGATGTTGCATCAGCATAGTCTTCATCGCCAGTTTTTCAGGATCGTTGGCCAGGAGGTTGGACATTTCAGCAAGGATGTCTGTGATGTTTTCCAAAGTCCACCAAACCTCGTTCATCCGTTTTGTCAGGCTTGCAACTCCAACAGGTGGGAACATGGTGTGGAAGATTCCTTTTGCATCACTGTAGAGAGGTTTTCGTCCACCATTGTCAGAGAATGGGTTGAACACTTGTGGAGGGTTGAATTCCCGTTTATTCAGCTCTGTAGGTTTAGAAGGTGCTCCGTTTTCTGTTATGATGTATGAGGAGGGTTGCAGTCGAGCCAAACTGCATGTGCCACACCAATCCTTAGGTAGGTAGAGGTAGAAAGTGTGACCACACTTCCAGATGTATCCATCAGGCGTTCCCATGCCAAATTGGGAGGGAACCTCTAGGAGATCTTGGAGTCGAATGGTGTTGAGGGTTATGTATCTTGGCACAGATGTGTTTCCAATCGTCATCCAGTGGTTTATACGCATCATTTTCGTCTGGGTCGCTGACAAGGGTAGCGTGTCCTCACAGATGGAATTTCCTAAAAATGCATGTTTGTTGTTACAAGGGACTGAAAAACAGAAAGTGTCTTTTCCAGTAAGGCGTAGTAAGTTGATTCCTTTGGCAACTGAAGCATTCGTTTTTTTGGAAAAGTCACCAGGCTGGGACCATGTCCTGTTGTTCTCAGCAGTGCAGCAGTGAGGTAAGGTGGAACAGTCTGTTCCAAAAGTTGTTATAGTTAATTTGTATAGCAGACATATGGTATTATTTAAGGTGGTTGGGACAGCAGTCATCGATGAGACTTCTTCAGAATGGTGTGGGATCCATGAACAGACATAACAGCTGGTATTGAAACCTAAACGTTTTCCAGTCAAATTAACTATTTGGTACCAGGTGTTCTTGAACGCATGGTGGGTTAGAATTTTAGCTCTTCTTTCCTTTGATGTCTGGGCGTCATCAGGTGTGAGGAAAAAGCAGTGGAATAGAAGCAGGCAAACTGCCAGACAGGAGGGGAGCCAAACTAGTTTCATGTTGGCTAGAGGCAAATAAGAGGACTAGCCCTCCAAAACAGAGGTTTGACCACTAAGGGGACAGGGATGCTGTTCTGCTGGGTTTGAGACCAGAGGCCCTATTGGTCACTCTGTCCTTTGTAGCCCAGACTTCCCCACTGTCCCGTGTCTAGTCCCCTAATTGCCTTTGCAATTTGCAGTGTGAGATGTGTATCCACGAGGGTCTCTCAGCGATTTTCACAGCCGTGGGCGTGGTCAGCAGGACTTCAAAAGGTCCTTCCCAGCGGGGACTCGTCCAGTTCTTCCTTTTAATCATCTTGATGAATACCCAGTCTCCAGGTTTGAGTGGCTTTTCAGGATCCTGCAAAACAGAAGGAGAGATAGGCAGATTGT
Organism: Valencia hispanica; assembly: GCA_963556495.2. Classification (NCBI taxonomy): domain Eukaryota; kingdom Metazoa; phylum Chordata; class Actinopteri; order Cyprinodontiformes; family Valenciidae; genus Valencia; species Valencia hispanica. The sequence goes on from OY747710.1 coordinate 46,797,617, forward strand.
GTGCGTTTTGCACTTCTTTGGCTAGGATAATTTTCCTCATGTAATCAGCTAATGTGAGTTCTTCGTCTGCTTTTTGCAAATCAGGCGCAACTAGAGGTAACCTGTAAGGTCTGCCATAAATGATTTCAAAAGGTGTTAAACCTTGGTTTGTTGGCGTGATTCTCATGTAAAGTTTTACTAGGTCCAAACACTCAGGCCATGGTCTTCTAGTCTCTGCCATGCATTTCCTGAGTCTGCTTTTGATGGTCCCATTATGTCTTTCAACTAAACCTGCACTTTGGGGGTGATAGGCACAATGATTTTTTTGTTGGATGTCTAAATGTTTTGCCATATTTTGAATAACCTCATTCACAAAATGTGGTCCATTATCTGAATATATTACTTGTGGAATACCATGGTTTGCAATTATAGTTTTACATAGTGCTTTTGCCACTGTTAGAGCATCATTCTTTGCAGTGGGAATTATTTCCAGCCATTTGGAGAAAGCGTCAATTATTACTAAGCAATATTTGTATGAGCCGCTCTGTGTTAGTTCAATGAAATCCATGTGGATTGTGTGGAATGGGTAGGCTGGTTGAGGAAATTGGCCTCGCTTGGGTCTCATATTCCCTTGTGGGTTGTGCTTGATACATGTTAGGCATGTTTTGCAAAAATGTTTTATGTATGTTTCAAGGTTGTATGTTGTAAAGTGTTGCTGTATTATTGATACCATCCCCACTGTGGAGACATGGCAAGGCCCATGGCTCACAAGCGCAGCAGCTTTAAACAGTGATTTGGGTCGGATGGGTTTATTACGAACTTCATAAAATCCATTTTCGTTTAGAATGGCACCTTTTGTTTTCCATAATTGTTTTTCAGAAGAGGGAGCGTTTGTTTGCATGTCTTTCAAAACAGTCTGATCTATAAGTTCCTGTTCTGTGGTCTTTGTATAAGCATTCATAACATTAAGTAATTCCCAGGCGCCACAGCAATCCACCACCTCATCAGAGGCGGTAAAAGTATCTAGTCATTGCTGTGTGAACCGCGAGTGGTCTGGGGCAGTTGGACCCTGTGTATGGATCTGACCTCGCCCTCTGCCCCCTCCTCGGCCTCTGCCTCTGCTATATTCATTTGAAATGTGGCCTACTTTCCCGCAGATCCAACACGTGGGGGCAGTGTGGCCACCTTGATGTCTCCATGAACCCTGGGGTGTATGATGATGTGTATTCCTTCGTGGTCTAAACCCCCTTCCTTTGTTGTTGTAGTTGTCACTTTGATAATAAACTTCCCCCTCATCATCTTCAAGCTGGGTGTGAAATACCTGTGTGTCGCAGTCCAGAGGTTTTGGTTTCTTCCCCTTTCTTTCCATGACACCTTCTGCAAAACGTGCATTGGCCATAAGGGTAGTGAGGTCGCATGTTTCCCATGTCAGAAGGTGATTTTTAATCCAATTAGTGATAGTGGGGTGGAAACTATGTAGCAGACCATTACACAAATGCCGCATTTATGGGGTATCATCACCACCCTCTTTAGTAAGGCCACTATGGATATCATATTCTTTTTGGTATCTGTATTTAAAATCATCTACAGTTTCCCCAGGCTTCTGTTTTATGGAGGCCATATGCCCATAATCTGGTTTCTTTTTAAACTGTGCACGAACTTTATCCGCTACTGCATCGAATTGTTGCTTTAGTGCTCCCTGGAAATCATTCTGAAATTGTAACATAACTCCGGCATCATCTCTTCCTGTTTAATTTCCTCCTACATGGTGCCAGTCTTTTCCCAACGATGCAGCCATAGCCTGTCCTAATTCATGACCGTTTAACCGGTAGGATTTGACCACATCAACCATATCCTCTGTCCATTTTTCTGGATCCTCCTTATGGCTAGTGATTTGTTCTACAACCTCTTTAACGTCTTGTGACCATGGTCTAAAAACATATTTCGGAGTGCCATCGGCAGATGGTACTTGAATCATTGGGTTAACATCTATTGAGTCCTCTGGTTCACTCTCATAAGACTAATCCTCAGATTTTTTTGGACCTGACTTCTTTGTAATTCTAAGTCTTTGTTTTATTGTGGTACCATCTGTTTTTTCTTCAATTGCAAATTGATCTCTTGGAACAGGAGGATATAGACCTTCCCCTACAGCCCCCGGCTGGTCTGATGGGGGTGTTGGTGGAGGTGCATAAGGTTCTCCTCCAACAGCCCCAGGGGGGTCTGTCTGGGCTGTAGGTAGAGGTGCATAAGGAGGAGGACACAGTGTGAGTTCGTCACCGAGCTTTTTCATAAGAAAAGCCTCATCTTTAGAGCCTTTGTTCTCTTTTTTGTTTTTATATTTTGCTTCCTTTTCTCTGTTTCATCAGCCCACACACGTGTTATTTTTAACTGTGTCTGTTTAAGTTTTTTCTTTTGACCTTTAGCGATAAGTGTTTTTGCTTCGAGAACACATACCAGTTCTTTCCATTGATTTCCATTAAGTTTCCCGTCTACTTTATACTTTTTGCGCCATTTTTTCAGAAACGGAAGATTTTCGGGGTCCTTTTTATGCATATACTTTGAATCTCCCTCTAATTTGTCGGTGGAAACATCCTTTCCCATCTTTGTGTTGTTTTTATATAACCCTTAATGGGTTCTATTAATTGGTCTGGTAAAGTCTAGTGTTAGAATCCCAAATAGTTCTAGGAGGATAACGACAATTATTAATATTAAGATTAAGGTAAATGAAAAAGCAAGAACTATTAAATTAGTCTGTCGATGAGTTAAAGTTAGTCATTTATTATTTAATTAATTAAAATAATTTTTGGGTCATTTATTTGAGATTTTTAATTGTAATCAAATTCTGCTAAAACTAGATCGTATACTTTTTACTCTAAGTGTCTCTTTTGTGCAACTAGATTGAGCCGTTTTATGGCTTTCTTAATCTAAGGATGTATTGTGTAACCTATAATTCCGCACAGAACGTCTCTTGTAGTGCACGTCAAACCGTACGTTAACACCGTTAGGTTTCAGGTTGGACTGGCATACATAAAGATTATGTCCTGTGCCTATCTTACTCTACCCACCTGGGGTGCGGTATATCGTTTTGATTCTGCTGTTTGTGTTTTTACTCCCATACACTGGCGTGCTTTATTTCCCAGCGAGGTGGATTGGCTCGCAAACCTAACCCGTTGCAACCGTTTCCCAGCAAGGTGGACCGGTTCGCAAACCTGGTCCGTTACACCCTTTTTTCGAGGTGGACAGGTTTGCAAACCTGTACCGTTACACCCTTTTGCTGCAGTATTTAACGCATTAATCATTTAAGGATCAACACCTGATATTTTATCAGAGAGGCTAAAGCGTCCTTTAGGCCCAAACAGCAGAATATACCCCGACTATCTTAGAATTGTTTTGTTTTGTTTTTTTATGTGAAGGTGCACAAAAAAGACGTACTCACAATCTCCCCCCTATGCGAGTGATTCAAACCGAATCGATCGCACGGAACACGCGCAGGGGGTCCTCGTGGAAGTTATGCAGCCGGCCAGTGCAGCAATTCAGCGATCTGGACGTCAAGAACAGTCCTTCGACGGAGACCACCGGCGGGAGTGCTCCGTATGTCGAGTCATGGCACCAAGATACAGTATCCATTTTTCCCTGGTTCCCCTGAGATTTTGTAAGTGTATTGTTCCTTTTTTGATTAAATTCTTTTCCCTAAATTTTCTGCATTTGGGTCCTCTCACTCACGTAAACATGACACAAATAACCGGCTGCAAGGTCATTAAGGGATTTAAACAAACAACAATATCTTTAATTGAATTTGAAGGCGAACAGGGATCCAATGTAATTTTCTCAATACGGCGGTTATGTGCGGGTAAGAAATCGGGCTGCAGCATTCTGGACCAGCTAGAGACGTGCAAGGGTAAAGAAATGTATACCATAAAGTACAGAGTTACAGTAGTCAAGGCGAGAAGTAACAAAAGCATGCCGAATTATTTTTAAGTGACGCCTCTGTAAAATCGGCTTAAATTTAGAAAGCCATCGCAGTTGAAAGAAGCATGCTTTTACAGTCCAATTTACATGCAGGTCCATTTTTAGAAAGGAATCCATCTGGACACCAAGATTACATACTGAAGTTTTCTGTTTTATCCTTGTTTAAAAGAAGGAAATTAGTGTTCAGCCCGGATTTGTTATCACTGAGGCATCTTGTTAATGACTGAAATGAATCGTCAGGATTTACTTAGACACAGAGTTGAGATTATTTCAGTAATCAAATTAAAAAAGTCAAACTTATATATACTTAGCATAAACAGTAAGGAAATTACTTATTTCTTTCTTCCCACAACGCTTCTGGGCAATACATTGTACACTGTCAGGAAGTCTGTTTATTTCACCTCGGAGATTGTCATATTTGAAAGGAAAATGGATTAATGTGTTTAGCAGCAGAGTTGAACATGTGGGTTGGGTAAAAGGAAAGACTTTGCAAATGTTTTCTGCCATGGCCAGACAGCCATTGGCAGAGGCGCTGCAATGGCATTGGGCAACAACTTCCTCAACAGAAAAACAAGGGGAGCCATTATTTAAGGCACTCTTGAGGCAAAATTGAGATTTGACTCTAAAACCAGTGGTAATCTTACATCTCCACAGTTTGGGATCAAACTCTCTACTTCAAGATGTCAACACTTGCCCTGGAAATTGGGGTTTATCAGAGACTACCTTGAGTGTGCAAGTAGGAGTGGAGAGTTCTATCCACAGTCTTGACCTCAACTCCACTAACACCTGTTGGGTCATCTTGAGTGTGCTCTTTAAGCAAAAGGGATCAGCACAACCACATTGGCAAACTTGGAACAAGTGTTCTTCGAATAATGGGAAACCATCCCACAGCAGTGTCTTCAAGCATAAGTGGGGAGATGCTGTTGAGCTGTTGTGACTGTGTACACTTCTCCCTCACCTTATCTCAGAGTAAACTATGATGTGTTTTGTTATAGAGGCAAGTTTTTCATGTATGCAACATACATACTAGGGCTGGAGTTAGACTCATTTTCAGCCCTGGAGCTCAATGCCTCAGACTGGCCCACTTTAGTCACAACCTATTATTATTATTATTATTATTATTATTATTAAATGTAATTAAATTAAAGTCGTGTTATTGCAACCTTACATGTTAAGTCTACAATAGTGCACTGTTTGGTAAAGCCTTGTAATTAATTGCATTTTTTCTAAAAATATTTCCAATTTTGTGCAAATATGGGTTTGCTTCACAATGTAGATTTATTTCAACATGCGTTCACATTTATATTAGTCTTTACAACAGATCCATTTCAACAATATCAGAATCTATATACTGAGCTGCTGCCTATGTAATCTGTCCCTGAGTAGACTCTGTTCTCACTTCCTTAAGTTTACCCAAACTCACCTGCACATGTATTACATGTAATAAAAATAATCTGAAAAGCTTTCCCGCATTTGGAATTGCACTTGACTTAACCGAATAATATATTTTCAATGGCAAAACATGCAGGCTAATTGTACTTTTCTTTCAATTGTGGGCTTTGTGTATTTACTGTCTAACTTTTAATGATGAAAAAATATAAAGGGTCACACTATCATTTGGGAATAGAAAGTGGTTATATTGGAACGAATGCTGGCTTGTTCACACAGCTGTTCCTTCCATACTGACAGGGGAAATCTCATCACTACTGGCTCCTGAGCATCATCCCAGGTGATGCCCCCTGTCCAACAGTTCATTGCTGCTAAGCAGGATACCAGACCAGGTGTAGCATCTATGGAGAGAAAAACACTGGGAGAAAACTAAGTTAACAATTGAAATAACAACAATTGGAGCCTGATAACTAAAAGATCTGCCTCTCATTCTACTTTTAGAAATCCTAGGAACCACCAGTAAACCTGCAGTCTGAGAGTGAAATGCTCCGTTGGGAACATATGGAACAATCAGATCTCTGATGTATGATGGAGCTTGATTATAAAGGGCTTTATATGTAAAAAGGAGGATCTTAAATTATATTCTAGATTTAACAGGGAACCAATGAAAGGAAGCTAAAGTAGGAGAAGTAAGATAAATGTGATCTCTCTTATAAGAATTGTAAGAACATTTCTTTTAATCCACAAATGTTATGTTCAACAAAATCATGGAGCACTGCTATGAATAAAGCAAGCCAAAAAAGGTCATTGTTAAATACACTGGATGATCACAGATTGTCGTATCCAAGCATGTTAATGGAAAGTTGAGTTGAATGAAATTGTCTGGAAGGAAAAGCTTCACAAACCATTCTGAGTGGTTCACAAGACATAAATTGCAGTTGGAGCTAGTACTTCAAGAACCACTGCACAGACTAATGCAAAACATGGGTTACTGTCACATTCCTTGTGTTAAATTACTCCAGAGAGAATGCCAGAAGCATCTTTTACCTTTCATTTAGACATCACCAAAATGGATGAAGACTGGAGAGAGATAGAATGCAAGCTGCTTGAAATCAGGAGGGAAGTTTGTGGAGTCACTGATGATTTGAGGAGCCATGTCATCTGCTGCTGTACAGACCCTTTCCAAAAAATTGGAATATCATGGAAAAGTTTATTTATTTCCATAATTCCATTCAAAATGTTAAATTTTCATAGAGTATAGATTCAGGGCCCACAACTTAAAAGAATTCAAGTTTCTAGTTGTTTATTTGTACATAATTTGGGCTTCCAGCTCATAAAACCCACGAAATCAGGAATTCAAAAAATTTGAATACAGTAAAGAAATCACCATTTAATTCTCAGTTTTTGCAGAAAAAAAGAAATAAATTAGGATCACATCAAATCAAGAATATGGTACTTTCAAAACGATATGTCAATCTTCAATACTTAGGGAATCACTTTGCCTTAATCATTGCCTTAGGCACCGTGGCATTGAGGCATCAGCCTATGGCATTGACTGGGAGTTATAGAAGCCTAGATTTCCTTGATGCTTCCTGTCACCTCTTCTTTGTTTTTGGGTCTGGTCCCCCTCATTTTCCTCTTGATAATACCCCATAGATTCTCAATGGGGTTTAGGTCCAGCTAGTTGGCTGGCCAGTCAAGCACTGTGATGGCGGGCATCAAACCAGGTTTTGGTGCTTCTGGTATGGGCAGAGGCCAGGTCCTCCTGGAAGAGGAAATCTGCATCTCTATGCAGAACCTCAGCAGAAGGAATCATGAAGTCCTCTAAAACATTCTGATGGACTGATGCAGTGACCTTGGATTTAAGAAAGCATAGTTTACCAACACCTGCACCGGACATTGCATCCTCAAGCAGCTTGGGTTCTGTTCCTCAGCCGTCTTCCACCAAATCCTTGGACCTTGATTCCCGAATGAAAGGCACACTTTACTTTCATTGGAAAAGAGGACCTTGGACCACTGGCCAAAAGTCCAGTCCTTCATCTCCTTGGCCCAGTTAAGGCGCGTCTGAATGTGGTGGCTTTTGGAAGCTGTGACTCCCGCCTCATTCCACTCTTCTGGATTTCTGCACGATTCATGAATCTTCTCTGTTTGATAATCGGCCACAGTCAACTCTTCTGCTGGTGCATCTTCTCCTGCCACATTTTGCCCTTCCACTAGACTTTCCATTGGTATGCTTGAACACAGCACTCGGTGAACAGCCAGCCTCCTTAGCTATGAACTTTTGTGACCCATGGAGGCTATCATTGATGGTCTGCTGGCCAGTTGTCAAGTCTGCAGTCTTCCCCTTATTGAACCTAAATGAGACATTTGAACCAAAGTGAAGCAATTTAATGCCATCTGGGAAAACCTTTGCAGGTGCTTAGAGTTTAGTAGATGAGTAGTGTGTGACACTCAGTTTAAACTCAGTAAATATTTTTTTAATTCCTTTCAATACTTGAAATTGTTTTAAGTTGTGGGCCCTGTATCTATAATCTTTGGAAGTTTATTGTTTTGAATGAAATTATGGAAATAAATAAACAAACACATTTTTTTGGAAATAGTCCGTATGTCCACTGTGTTTTATCAAGTGCAAAATTCATGAGGCTGTTTAACGTGTTTCATGCTCTCACCTGTTGGCAAGCTATATGTATACTCTGATTTTATTTTCCAGCAGGAATTGGTACCAAAACCTGTTATAATGTTCACCCCAAGACAATATGTGAACTGCGCACATGAGCTGGACAGAGCCAAAAAATAGATCTGGTCTTCCTTAACACCTTAGCAGTGCCACTGGCTGATTGTCTCCAAGCTATGCCCAAAGCAAGTGAGGCATAAACTGTACACAACAAAGTTCCTGTAGCATCTTTTCTATTTGACTTAAGTAATTTTTCTAATTTCATTAGCTGGAAGCCATAATCATCTAAAGGGAGGAAAATAAACGTCTCACTTTGTGTGTAATGAATTTATATATATATATATATATATATGGGTTGTTGGGTTAAATTGATGACATGAAGTTTTTAGTGATGAACTCACTTGTTGTGATGTCATATATACCATCATCACACTCTGATAGATCCTCTTCCCTTTATCAGTCAGATGGAAGTAACAGCTGTGAAAATACACTAAAAGAGGTGTTAACAAAATACCAGTGATTGGCTTTCAAGCAGTTACATCTTTTAAAGAGGAAGCGCCAGGCTTCTGCTCCCTTCGTTCCTCTGTGAGAGAAAGCCAGCTATAAATTGCTGGCAGTGGTTGAATGTCGTATCCACATACTGTCAGAGCAGGGAAGGGAGTTCTTCATCCTTCCTCTCTCTCTCTCTGTGTCTGTCTGTCTCTCTCTCTCTCTCTCTCTCTCTCTCTCTCTCTCTCTCTCTCTTCGCTCTCTCCCACAACTCAGCATCGCCACTGGCACGACTCAAATCCACCCGTTTCATGCTCCTCAGTCCTTCAGAGCCACTTGGAGGGAGGATTTGTGTAACAGCTCCGGTTAGAGGTGAGTCATTTCTTATCACTGTGTTTTCATTTAGAAATTTCTACTGCTGCTCCTTATCACCTCTGACATATAAAATTCAGTTTTTTTAAACTGGCACAAAACAATGCAAGTATGAGGCAGACACCTGCAAGTACACATCTATATTTAAAAATAAGAATATTTATGTTAACAATAAATCTTATTCTTATTATTATTAGCATATGTTTTTTTAGCACATCAAATAAAAATATCTGAATTCATAAATAGAAACCTGTAGAAAACCTATTTTCTGAACTCTTTGATGAGCAGAACCTCTGCAGAAGGCTCATTCATAGATTAAATTTTTAATCATGCTCAAAATAAAACAGGCTCTGCTTTCTCAGTTAAAGTGTTAACTTTACTGTGTGTACAGTTAATTTAAGCATGTGAGGGAAAGATGGGAAAGATGCATTACTTTCATATGGATTTCAGGACTATGTGCTGTGGATTTGTTAAAAAAAATGTTAGGGCTAATGAGGCATCAATGAGACAGCTTCCTTCTTTGCTGCTCTGCTACATAATATGGATACACAAACACAGCAGGGCTGATCAGTCCCGTGGCACGCAGCCAGTTCTGCATCACATATAGCCTAAGTTCCTATAGCTACTATCTCATCAGAGTTCCTTGTGTCTTGTGCACTACGCTGCTAAGAAAAGCCATACAGTGCGCATGTTTCATCACAGAGTTACCTTATAGCTGGTGACATTTATTTGCAAGTGCTGCCTTGTGAAAAATCTGAACAAAAGGGTAAGACTCATTGATGGCAAAAAGTGCAAGGGTAGGCAATTAGCATTATGAAGAGCTCACAAATTCAACTCAGTTATGCAAAATATGCCCTGCTCTATCAGTCTAGCTGTGGAACTGTTAAGACTGAAGAAAACATCACATTCTTTGAGAAGGATCAGTCTCAAAGGAGCAGCCGCAGCGTGGCAACAGGCTCCTCTCAGGATGAGACAAGATTTTAAATCTGGCTCCTGAATAACACATCCACCACTGAGCGAAACACAAAACTGTATCTGTTTTTTAGTTCTATTGTCTGCTTTACATTATGACCGGCTCGTTGCCTCTGAATGCTTGTGGGTGACTGATCTGCAGAGAAAGTGTTGTTCTATTGAAGCTCAACAGTGAGTCAATGAAGAGAAGTGGCTTTCAAAGGACAATTGGAAGAAAGCTAAATTAATTTACTCATACACTGTGTCAGGCACAGAAAGAAAGCAGCTCTCAGAAGGGCTAAACACTACGAGGATATTTAATTTGTGGAATTGACAATCTTTATACGTCTGACTATATCTGGGATAGTTTGTTATATTACAAAATATCTGTAAAACCAGCTACAGTACAGTGCGGGGTTTTCTTTAAAATATCCACACAAAGTAGCCAATTATTACAATGTGAAACATGTCTATTGACCTTTTATAAGGCATTTTTGCATATTGTTAACTTTCAAACATTACACATTTACACCCTTTGCCTTGATGTTCAAAGTCAAGATCCTCTGCCCCTGATGTCCAGAAGTCATCCTAGAGAGGATTCTGCAACTTCGCTTGAGTCTGCTTGAGGTCAATTTAGTGGTCTATACAATATCTCACAGTTTACAGTACATAGTAGGAAAAAATAAAACCACATTCCCAATATCTGTACCTCCCCCACCCCATCAACCCCATCCTACGATTGGAGAACCACTCAGGTGGTCATTCGCTACCAAACTTAAACATTATCAGACCCAGAGAAAAATAAATCTATGCCCAACACCTTCCCTAGTGCATGCTATCAGCGCCAAGCTGTGGGATTGTTTTTTTGTGGCAGGAACTAGATGGCTTGTCAAAACATAAAGTAGTTACCAAAAACGAAGTGATTTTTGTGAAAACATGCCCCTAATACAACAGTGCACTGTTGAAGTGAGACATCTTGTTTGTACACAAGTTTCACTGTGTTAATGCTATTTTCTATCTGATGAGCCTGTTGTGCCATTTGAAGGACAAATGGAGGTACCATACCCTGGTCTGACAAATGTACATTATCTACTTTAGGTAATGGTTTTATGAGTTTTACTTTGAAAAGAATATGGATAATGTTTTTCCTACTCTAATTTTTTTTATAATTACACTGGGACAAAAAAGTATTTGGCAGCCACCAATTTTGCAAGTTGTCCCACTTAAAAAAAGATAGAGTTCTGTAATTTCTATCTTAGGTACACTGCAAGTGTGAGAGACAAAATGTAAAAAAAATTCCAAGAAATAACATTGTATGATTTTTAAATAATTTACTTGTATAAAGGTGCAGAAAATAAGTATTTAGCACCTACAAACAAGCAAGAACTCTGGCCCTCACAGACCGGTTATTTCTTATTTAATAGGCTCTTCTATACTCCACGTGTTACCTGTATTACTGGCACCTGTTTGAAGTCATTATCTGTATAAAACACACATGTCCACTCCTTCAAACAGTCAGATGCTGACCTCCACAATGGCCAAGACCAGAGAACTATCCGAGTACAACAGGGGCAAGAATGTGGACCTGCACAAGACTGGGATTAACCAATCTACAATAGGCAAGCAGAAGAGATCAACTTTTGGAGCAATGATTAGAAAATAAAATAAATACAAGATCACTGACAATCTCCCTCTACCTGGGGCTCCATGCAAAGGGGACAGGACTCCTGATCCGTATTAAGGAAGGGATGAATGGGGCCATGTATCGTGAGGAAAAAACTCCTTCCATCAGTGAGAGCATTGATAATGAAACGTGGCTGGATCTTCCAGCATGACAATGATCCCAAACACATCGTCTAGGCAATGAAGGAGTGGCTATGTAAAAAGAATTCCAAGCTCCTGGAGTGGCCTAGCCAGTCTCCAGATCTCAGTCCAATAGAGAATCTGTGGAGGGAGTTGAAAGTCTGTGTTGCCCACCGACAGCCCCAAAACATCACAGCTCTAGAGAAGATCTGCATGGAAGAATGGGCCAAAATACCAGCTACACAAGTGTGTACAGTGTGTGCAAACCTGCTGAGAACCTACAGGAAACGTTTGATCTTTGTCATTGCCAACCAAGGTTACATTACAAATTATTGAGGGGAACTTTTGTTATCAACCAAATACTTATTTTCTGCACCATTATGCAAATAAATTCTTTAAAAATAATACACTGTGATTTCTTGTATTTTCTTACACTCTGTCTCACAGTTGAAGTGTACCTATGATGAAAATTAGACCTCTCACATCTTTTTGAGTGGGACATCTTGCACAATCAGTGACTACCAAATACTTTTTTGCCCCTCTGTATGCCTTTATTTGTATTCATTTTAGTCTTTAGAATTTGCACATAACTTTATGTTTTTGTCGAATTACACCATTTAGGTTAAAATACCTATTGGCAGTAGAACAACTGCACATTTCTCTAAAAAGCTGTTCATTTTCCTTGTCGTAATGGCATGCCTATTGTAGATATCCGACAAAAATTAATAGAAGAATAAAAACTAAGTCTGTAACATAAAATGTGGAACAAAAGGGACACATTTTTATTTTTTTATTTCATTTACAAGCATTATAGAGCAGTTATGCCTCATTCACACAGAGTGCAAAACAGATGTGGACCGGTTTCCGTATGGCTTACATACAGACTGCCATTCACACCGACTGCGATATATGTGCAGAACAGCTCCGGAAAGCACTGAGTGAAAGCAATAAATGTTTAGCAATAGTTTGCAAAACATTGACAAAATATGACATAAAATAAAATAACGTGAACTATCATACACTGAGATCTGATATCCCTGTAATTAATAAAAAAAAGAGAAAGCCATTAAAAAAGCAACACAGGTTTAATTTGAAATTTACCAGATGCACCCATAGACTGTATATATAAGATGGACTACGCCTCCATGACGTCACCAGTAGGTTTCTGAAGAGCTGGATTGAAGGCCAATGGGCGGTTTCCACCACCGCCATCTTGGCTGCGTCTTGTCCGTAGACTGTATAATAAAGTCTTGTCACACCCGGAAAATACAAACAAATCGGCAAAAAGGGGGAGCTGATAGTGAGGCAGTGAGGCTGTGAGGGTGGGGGCGGATGACTGACACCCATCAAACTCTGAGCCGATGTAGCTTCGAGCTAACCTGGAGCTAACAAAAGCTAATGGAGGTTGGTGGGTGTTTTTAGCTAGAAAACCGCAGTTGAGCGACTCTGCTACCTCTCTGCTTTCTAGGCAAATTCATTAATTTTGTCAAATAAAATCATGAAGCGTTGTTGATCCATAACTTTCACTAAAACTATGTGAATTTTTATTAAAACAAGTTTTAAAAATCAATAGGTAAAGTCAAGAAGAAATGAGATCATTTCAACACATTTTTAACCAAGCAATATAATCTTAAATGCACAGCAGAAATCTAATTTTACTTACCAAACAAAATGGAGCAGAGACTTCTTGGATGGTCAGTGGAATCATTACCATAGCAACCATCTTTGTCCATTAAGTGCACGATTAACATCCGAACACGAATAAACATTGCGGACGCAAAAAATGGTTAAGTTCAGAGAAACTAAATGGCCTTAGACTCTTAACGTGCGGCAGAGGCTGTGGCCTTCCCTGGAACAAGGAAGGGGGGGCAAGCTACTAGCCACAAACGCTCCCGCTGACGGCTCATCTGAGATCTGTCAATCAAATGGACACGCCCCTTATTATTCATCATTACAAGCCTAAATTAGATCTAAATGGATGAGTTATTAAAAATTCACCCCTCTCAGTTAAACCTGATCAAATTTTTTTTTTTTTTTTACCAGACTGTAAACTGTAAACAGAAATGTTAATTTCTGCTGTGAAGTTGGCATTTTAACATTGGAGTCAATGGGAACTTGCTCCTGTCTGAAGCCGTCTGTCTCAGTTGTTGGGTTCTTTGGGAAGACACTTTACCCACCTTATACAATGGCCTCTAGAGACAAAACACATACAAATCCCAAAACACATGCATATCGAAATCCCAAAACATACAAATTCCAAAACACAGGCAAACTTCACAAAGTGCTCCAGGATGCTTGAGGCAGTCATGAGCTTCTGTTACCTAGTATCTAAACAATCCAGGATATAGATCCACATACCAAACAGGAGGCGGAATATAGGGTGAACCCTTTTTTTGTTTCATCTTGTTCCGACCTCTGGTATCTTCATACTGTTTGCTTCATAAAATAAATACGTTTGTGCTTAGTTCAAAAGTAAAAGTTTTCCTTTTGTAATAGCACAGTCTTTTTATGAGCAATGTTTTCATTCGGGACTAGTTTGTCTTTACCGTAATGAGAAAGTAGTGAAATGCCTGACCGTTTTAGACATATGCGGTGGCCAAATGTAACCACTGTGGTGATGTGTGCGGATTTGGAGAGTAGCAGCAATGATGAGTAAAATACCTCGAAAACTGTCAGGTTGGGTGCAGTGGCGGGACCAAAGTGCAAGCAAGACAGTGGAATTCTCATTGAGTTCATGTTTATTGAAATAAAATAACTTATAAACAGCAGCAGCAATAGGATGGAGGAAATCAGGAACAAACTGACCATGCAAATGACAAGGGGTAAGTAACAGGAGGAACCAGCAAGGAACTAAGATAACCAGTGTTAAATACACTGAGGAGGAATGAGGTGTGACACTGAAAACATGAGAACTAATTAGTAACAAACAGATCCAGGTGAGAGAGAGTGAGCCGACGGCAGTGTTGCCCACTTAAGCCTGCCGCACACGAGAGCAATCTGCTGAGCAAAAAGTCATTCAAGGCCGTTTGCTCAGCAGGTAGCTCGCTGTGTGGGGCTAATTTTCGGTGAGTTTTCTGCCTCACGAGGTGTTGAGGTGAAAATCAAACAGGTTTGATATTTTTCGACTTTTTTTGACTTTGTCGCTATTTCTAATTACTTTTCAGACCCTGTCAGACGACTTATTTTTTTCCAAAAAGCGCCTAGCGACATCTCTAACCCACTGTAGCTACTTCCTGTGAAATTTAGTTGCCGATATTCCCTGCAGATTATAGAAACCCAGCTTGTTCTGCATCCAGACTGTACTTCCAGACGCTCAGTAAAGAAATGAGCTGGCTATGTCCATGCATAATGACAACAGCACATCAACTGACCAATCATAAATCTGCCTAAGTTCATTTCACCCACTCAAACAAGGTTGTTTTATTTTAGAAGCAACACACGAACATCAGGCAGAAGCTTCTCTGTACTACACTGCATCGCACACATGTGGTGCATTCAAGGAACGTTCAAAACGTTTGGTGATTTCAATAGCGTGCAACATTTATTACTTATAACAAAAACACTGAAAATAACACCATAAGCCATAAACTTCTGTTTAAGGGCGCTTAGCAAGCAACGTTCAATTCATACTAAATATGCCCTACTTATTTTTTACAAAGTAATAAAACACAAATAAAGAAAAAGCTATATTCCCTCGATTAATTCAGTCTTCTTGAGATTTTTTTTTTTCAGAACTAGAAATTTTGTTTAAAAAGTCTTGGATGTCTGGTTGCAATTTAATATCTCGTAAATGTTGTACCAGTTCTATTCTCTTAACAGCATACTTTAGGCAAAATAATATTTCATGTTCCACAGTCTATGCTTGAAGACAAAAGTCACATTTCCATGTAGCATGTTTCTCCTGTTTAAATCATTTATTGTTTAACCCTGTATGAGCAAATCCTAATCTGGATGCAATTATTTCCTCCTTTCTGTTTGCGTTCGGTTTTCCTCATCATACCCACTTTCCTTTGAATATATAAGACACCTACCAGTTCTTTCAATTCAATTCAATTCAGTTTATTTATATAGCGCCAATTCACAACAGATGTCATCTCAAGGCACTTAACAAGAAGTCATTTCAATACATTTATACAAACATTCCAATCAGTTAAAAAGTTTCCTATTTAAGGAATCCCAGCAGATTGCATCAGTCATTGGCGTGAGGTTGGGCAGACTTTCCAACCACAGCAATCCTTCAGCAATCCCTCATACTGAGCAAGCATGTAGCGACGGTGGAGAGGAAAAACTCCCCTTTAACAGGAAGAAACCTCCAACAGAACCAGGCTCAGTAGGAGCGGCCATCTGCCATGACCGTCTGGGGGTTTGAGAAGACAGAGCAGAAACACAGAAGGAACAGAAGATCTGATATAAGAGAACTTTCTATGTTACAGAAAGTAAAAAGTTGATAACAGGACACAGTGGATGTTCAGTTACTGGGAGGATCATCACAGTCGATGCCCCCCGTCCAACAGGGCATTGCAGCCAAGCAGGATACCAGACTTTCTTCTTCTCATTGTTTCTGCCATCTTTTCTTGACCTTATGAGGCTGTCCTTTTCTGGTTCTGTGGGTTCTTTTATTTCCATGTGTCTGACCACACTGGTTTTGCACGCTGTTTTTATTGCAAACAGGTTTTATTTGTATTGGATGTTGAAAAAAAAGAAGACCACCACAAGAGTGATGGTGTCATGACGTCATCAATATGCAAATCAGCGTGTGATGTCATCTGGCGACATTAAGCTACTTTCCGACAGTTGGCAACACTGGCCGAGGGAGATTGGAAATATTTTGCAGCTGGGGAAGCAGAATTTTAGGATGGAAACAAAGCAGGAAAACAAGGGTGTAAGCATAAAACAGAGGAAAAGGCCAGACTGAAAATAATCCTAAATGCATGAGGTAATACTAACATTGAGGGGTAACCAAGAACAAAGAAATCTAAGTAAATAAATCAGAATCTAGAAGCACAAGAGAAATCAAAGTTACAAACACCACTGGATCTAACAGGAAGGAGAGGAGAAAAACAGAAAAGAAGGAAAGAATTAATATAAACACTGAGTGGAAAGAACACTCAAATTACAGAATAATAATCTTAATAATAGAAATAAAGTAAAACAAAACTAATACAGGGGAAAATTATAAGATATGAAAAGAAAAAAACTCAAACACAATGAAACAAAAAGTAAAACAACTCACGATCATAACAGGATTCCCTTCTTACCGGCGGATACCAGATGCCAAAAACTCCAGAAAACAAAAAATAACCCAACTAGGGCTGGCGGAGGGGGTTCTTTGCCCACACACAATGTAGGAAATTTGGTTTAGATTCCCTCCAGATACAGATTCTTGAAACTGTGGGGAAGCATAAAATATATTACAAATGAAAGAAAAGTATGCATAACAAAGCTGAATGACGTCTTTTAAAACCCTTTAATTATCCATAAATAACCATCCTCTACTTTAAACTGGACCAACAAACCAGCAATGATTTGACAGCAAAGCTTACCAAAGTAGCTCCTCCGCAGTAGGTATGATCTAAATCCGTTGAGCCCTAAAAGCATAAAGGTACAGACAGACTAAAAAAGAAAAAAAGAGTCACAACATGTCACAATGGTATAATTTTCCTGTGTAGTCCTGTCAGCTACGTTGCTATTAATTTGAAAATTCTCTTGCATACAAATCTGCTGCCAGCAATCACCAGCAGATAATTACCTGGAGAAGTTCTGCTGGGAGTCATAACTGGAATGGTGATAGTGATGTTAGTTTGGATGTAATGATCATAACACAGAGAGAAAAAAAACATCACCTAACCAGCAGAATGTTTGTGATAGTGTATCCCTGGCAACCTTTAAAAAGCACCTCTGACTGAGGTGTGTGTGTGCCGTCCTCTGTTCCCATGTCATTGGATTCAGTCGCATGATGAGATGAGCTGCAGATTGAGATCTCAGAGTGGTGTGTGGAGTTGTGTTGGATCTGAGCAGTTGCTTTCTGCTATCTTCTCAGCTGTTAACTCCTGACATTCACCTCCTTGTACGAAAGGTTATCAGAAAACTGACAAGTCGAAATAATACTAAATGTTTTTCAAAAGATTTTTATGAAACGGTTGGATCATGAATTTATTCATCAATATTTTTCTTTCAGTGTTCCTGTTGGTGTGTTTACAGAATGAACAGAATTTAAAAACATGTTAAAAAAACTAAATAGCCTAAAGTGCCTCTTCAGTCTGTCGATTTATGTGCTTATTAAAGCTTATTCCTAACTGAACAAATTAAATTACGTGTTGAATTTCAACTAGATGTTAATCAGTGCACTGGGTTAGCTCATCTCAGCTCCTCTATCATTCTGTTTACTTCAGTCTCTCTGATTGGTTACATGTACATTTATAACCTACTGGGTTTAGACTTATTAGGCAAAAGGTTCTAGACAAATTCCATGTTCTGAAAATATATTAAATAAATATCAAAATGCAGACAATATGAGGATATGTTGTAAACTTTGTTTTTGATGTACTCCAACACATTGGTTTGTTTCAGTAAAAGTTGAGTATGTAATGACCAAAACTACAAAGAGACCTCACAGAACAAGCACCAGTTATTTTTGCCAATGGGATATCTTGCATCCGCTATGACAACAAACTGTCATGATTAGTCCTTGCTTGGACTTTGTTTCTAATTATTTATTGTTTGGATCTGGTATTTAGTTTATTCCTGTGTTAGTTCCATTCCGTTTTCATGCATTTAGGATTGTCTTAATTCTGAGTTTCCTTTTGTTTCTGTTGTAGTCTTTATTTTTTCCTCCTGCTTACTTTTTCCTCCTGCCACTCTACGTCTTGTCCCAGCTGCAATTTAATTCCTAATCTCCCTCTGCCGGCTCTCTCTCCCACCTGCATCTGTTTGTTCCTTTATTATCTCCTCTGGTATCTCTACCATTCTTCACTCCTCCAGATTATACTTAAAGAGCAACTCACCTCCCTACCAGGGTCTAACTTTGGGCACATTTCCTGTTTGAAAAATGCGCCCAAAGGAGGTGTTGCCTGGTGGACCGAGGGACGGCGGGGGGAGAGGGCTGGGCATCATCAACACTTCCTTGCTATTTCAACTCCTATGGAGGCGTGGCCAAGACTCGGCTTGTTTTATACCCCACAGTGGCAGGATGGCAGCTGGTGAAGAGGGCGCCACACTGTAGGTTTTTGGTAGACAATTTATATTTTAACTAAAATGACCAGACATGTAGACAGCATTATTAGACACTCATTTATAGTTTATCAGTAAAAAAAAGTTGATCTTCGGGTGAGTTGCCTGTTAAGCTCTCTGGTTAGTCCACTTCTCCGTTAAATTATCTGTCTATTTCCATCCCCCTCCTTGTGTTCCCTTTTGTGTACCTGCCTTACCCTTATTGTACGTTGGCCTTTATATTCTTATTAAATAATTTCTCTTCAATTTGGTCTACAATTAGGTCCTCATTTTTCCAGTTTGTAGGGTTTTCTCATTTTCTTAATAAGGAAAATGTAGTTGTGTGATTCCAATAAAAATCTGATAACACAAGGGTTCTCTCAGTTGATTTGGTTTGATTAGGCTTCTCTCATATTTTGTAAATTGTTTCAACTGGTTTATGCAGGGATCAGAAGCATAATCAGTTGGTGGAGCCAAGCAGATTAAAGCAGACTGTGACACTTTTGTATGAAAAGGAAATCAATCTCTTTTTTTTCAAAAGAAAAACAAATGTAAAAACTAGGTTGTTAGAGAACACTTCAGCACAGATACATCAGTGACTCATAAAACTGTGGGAGCCTGTAGATCATGTTTTCATTAAGCTATTTTCACAATTTTGTTTATTTTTACCAACAACTTAAAGAGCATATTCCAGGTTAAATATTTTCTAAAATGCATGAAAAATGATGATCAAAATTACTATTTGAAACATTTAATGAGGATATTTTTTTGTTTTTACAGTATATAAAGCCACAAATTTTAATTAAAAAGTTGCATAATCTGGATGTGTGACATAAGCGAAGGGAGTCATATGCTATGTGCTGCCTCAGCTCTGTGTAGCGAGTAGGTAGTTATCGGGTAGAGCGGTGGTGTTATCGAGAGTCAATGTGTTCACTAGTTTTGTAATGGGTGCATTTGTCTTAACAATTTTTTAATTATTGTGTTTGTGGAGCGTGTACAAACAGCAGGGTGTCAGCACATCGAGTCCACAAATTTCCAAATTAATACAAAAACTGAGCCATCTTCCATCCCTGGGTGCGTTTTGTGCAGCTAAAAAGATTAGATTTTATTTCTGCTTCGGCTACAAAAAACATTTGTGGCGCTTACTTTAGACCAGAGGAGTACCATCCCAGCGATGTGATGGAGTTCAACATGGAATGCAGAAGCAAAGATCTGATGCGACTTACACAAACCCCAGTTCCTTCAGTGCACACAACTTTATTGGCACGGCTGTCAGCGGCTGTTTCTGGGGCTGCAGCAGGCGGGAGACGAGGTCATGGATCCATCAGAGGCTCATGTCAACAAAGAGAGGATTTTGGCATTGTAAGACTTGTTGTCTACGCTGTTAATTACCAACTTTGTTGAAAGAACAATATCAAAAATTAGATGTGATGTGATATGAGGGTTGTCAATAAGCAGCACAAAAGGGGAATCAGGAAAATTTCTCTCTCACTCTCTAAAATGCTATACCTCATTACGTTAACGGATATTAATAAGTTTGAGACAACTTAGAAAAGCTCATTATTGTTTATTATTGGCAAGGATCAATACTATATTATCTGACAAATACTAGTGTTTTTTATTAACTGTTACATGATAGTAATCTGTACAAAATTGCGACCTTAGCACACAAGTTTATGCTAACATCGGTCTCACCACTCGCCATTGATTGTCCTGACACCACAGCTCTATCTCTCTTCTTTGGCCGTTAATCGTTCCCCTGCTCTCTCTCTGCTCTCTGGGACATGCAGCAGGCTCATAGCTGTATGGCTGTGCTCCATCATATGTGTAATTGTAAACATTTAAGGTTTCTTCAGCATTAAAATCCATTGTTTTCTATTGATGGAGTTGACAGGTCTCCCTTCGCCTACGTCACGTCTGGTCTGGCGGAGGTTACATTTTCTTACAAAAACAACTCCAGGAGTCTAAATAATTTTTTTAAGAGTAATTTTTTATTTAGAACCAGTTCCTAATATAGTTCTCCAAACAGTGGTTTATGGTGGGGTTTAACCTGCAATATGCTCTTTAATAAGTGATATCACTGGTGCCCATTATGTAACATCTATAAGCGCAGATACAGAGCTCGTAGTTGCCCTTTCAGCTGCTTAGTGAAAGCAGAGCCTTGACCAGAACCTGTGGAGCAGATTGGTGTCTTAAAATACGTGTTGCTCACATGTTAGATAAGACAGGAAATATCCACTCAGCTCACTTTTAAATTGGCCAGTTTGTAATGTTTTCTGATGTCCTGGACAGAAATTATTAGCCATTTTACCTATAGCCAGTTTACCTCATAGACCCTGTTTATCTGTACCTATGTGAGGCAATAGATTAGTGGTGTTATGACAATGCTTAAAACGTATTAACAGTGAAAACCACTCTTAAAAATTACACTGCAGTCTAATCTAAACCCCAGTTTTAAAGCTGCACTGGGGGCATTCTGCTGAAAAAGGCTCATTAAATGGTTTCAGAAAGTCTCTTCACACACTTCGAAATGTAAAAATTGTTTCAATGTCTGTCGAAATAAATGCTTTCAAAATCTCCTGTGAATAAAATCTCGAGTAGCTGTTAAAGTCAAGCACTTACTCAAGTTTGAATAGGGAAAGTTAGTATATCTGATAAGTAATATTGTCTACCTTCAGTAATTGGGTTTTAGATAATAGGATGCTATTGAAATAAATGATACAAAAGATTTCAACATTTTCAGGGGTACTAATTATTAACAATACCTAACTACTAAGAAAAATCAAATTGCACACAATGATTTATGTTTATTTAAACTAAAAAATGTTTGTTTATGGTTAAGAAAAGAGAAGGAAAGCGACAAAATTGTAATGCATAAAAAATGTAAGTATGGATTGGTAAACAGGCAAACTGGCCCAGAGCCAACAAATAAAACAGACGAACACACCAGAGGTTCCATCCAAGATGGATTGGAAACAAAGCATTTGTTGTTTAATTTTAATTAGTAAGCTTGAGTTTTAACACTCCATCTTACAAGATTATTCTGCTATCAACGCTATCTTTTCAGTTAATTTCTCTTTCTCAATCTGCCTTACTGCTGCATTGGTAATATGATAGTATCTGTGATCCACTCAGTCAGTGTGCCTCAACAGCTGCCGTCTTATAGCTGACAGGCTGCTCTTGATGTTTTCTGTTAAATAGCATTAATAAGTTATTTTAAAACATACCTGAGATTATTTTTTTGTTATATATGGTCCCTTTTTATTTATTTTATTTGATAGATTTAGCTCATAAACATTACAGGGACACATCATAACCTACCACTGTAGATTGTAAAGTAATAGTGTTAAGGTATCAAGCACCCACACAAAGATATGTACTGTACATGCCCTCACAATAGCTCAGTCCAAAATGAGCTATTAATGTGGTAGGGAATACATGTTTTGAGTAGGAGGTCACACCTTCTAAACTAAGATGTTCTATGCTGGGTGCAATCGGTTTTAATTTGTGAACAACTGATGTTAGCTTATCCTGTTAATAAGCCATTTTACTGTTATCAAGCTTCCTTAGGTTCTAACTGGAATGTACAACAGAGAGTCTGTCTTATTTCAGCAAGCATGGTAACTAATGGGTCAAAAACTTCCCTATACTCAAATGGTATGCATACAAAGCGTTCCTGTTAGAAGATAGAAATTTGGCAAATCTATGAGGATTACATCAAACAACTTTTTCAGGTACCCCCTCCTCTGTCAAGTTGGGAAACTCCTGCTATCCAGTTACCATTGCTTGCTATGTAATATTAATTATCTATTGGGCTACTGTGAGATCATAGAACCTTTCTCACTCCATGCCTTCATCCTGTCTGGATCAGGAGCTGCGAGTTTATGGCTTCTTGTCATGGATAGAAATGAAATGTTTTATCTATTTATTTCCTGCCATCATTGCTGGTAGAAGACAAATGGTGTCAGTCACTCTTCCAAGCTACTATTTTTTCTAACACATTTTTGTATACCATTTGTCTAGGTTGCAGAAAAAGATAAGAAAATCAAGATAAGGTAGTTTCTTATATGTTCTTAAATTCAAGTCAGTCTCCAATAATGATGTCCAGCATGATTTAAATGTTTCTCTAGTGCAACTAAACTTAAAGTAATTACTTGCAGGCTTCCACAAAACTTCATGAAAACACCTAATTGAGCATTTCCGTTCAGCTACGTTGGAGCAAAGATGAATCTAAAACATTTATTATACCAGCCTTTGAGGATTGGACTGTGTTCTTTAAACATTTTTAGGTATGTGGATATGAATTTAAACTTTTTCTTTATCGACGTTGTTCCTGTTTATATGGGACAGCGACATGGCTCCTCCATCTCTGCTTCGCCCTGTTGCCGTTGTTCTCCAGTGCTAGGTCTGCTGTCTTAATGTTCTCCACTAAGCAATCCGTCCAGTCTTTTGTTAGGAGCCCACAGTCTGTTTCTGTTGGGTATGAGGCGTACCGCCATATTGGCTACAGACTCATCATTGCTTCATGTGAAGTGGCCAATGCCACCAAAGCCAGGTTTCTCTCATCTAGGCAGTAATTTGAGGTACCTTGTCTCACGTCCTCGTTCATGATTGTGCGGAGGATTTGCTTGTGTTTCTTTGCCACAGGCCAGAAGTCCGCACCATAGAATGTTGTAGGATACACGACGGTCTTGTAGATTTTGCTCATGAGGTATTCAGGCATTTTATAATCGCAAAGCACTCTGGTGAGTTGTCACCATTTAAACTATGCTGCATTGGCTTGTGTGCGAGCATCAGATATTGTGTCTGCTTTTGAGGTGAATAGTGTGTCAAGGTATTGAACTCCGTGGTCTTGCCTAGCTCCTGTCCATTGATCTCATATGTGCCATCAGTCTTAGGATCAAATTTGAAGTATTCAGCCTTGGCGATGTTGAATACCAGGCCATTTCCTTTCACTTGGTTGCTCTGGGTTTGTGTTTGGTCTTCAAGCGCTGGCCGATCTGGGTCACACAGTGCAAAATCATGTGTAGAGAAGGGTCCAGGGGTGTGTCCATTGCAAGTCTGCTTTTGTCCATACATAAGATGAGCCGGAGGGGAGAGAGGGCTGACCTCTGACGGGCACTGACCATGATGTCACTACTTAGTTATTGAAAAACATAGCTAAACAATACAATTGAAGAAAATTAACAATAAAAACCTGCAATTTATGATTAGGACAAATATAGTCTTCATTTTTTCCTTACCATGTTTTTACTGATATTTTTTAAACTAGATTTTAGAATGCTGCTGTAGTGTTTCAGCGTAAACATTGCTACTAATCTCTGCTATATTGACACCTAACTTGCTCATACTTGTTTCCTGTCCTAAATGTATAAGCAGCAGGTACTTAGATTGCTACACTGAGTCCATACTGTGGATAAGACTATTTGAAATAATTCAAGGTAAATAAGCTGTTTTGTATGTATACAGTGTATGTGTGTGTGTGTGTGTGTGTGTGTGTGTGTGTGTGTGTGTGTGTGTGTGTGTGTGTGTGTGTGTGTGTGTGTGTGTGTGTGTGTGTGTGCGTGTAAACAACTATCAATATGAACTTTGAATAGATGACTCATTGTTTTTAAAGAGATGTGAACATTTAGGCATTTTTTTTGTGATTGATCTGGAATACAATAGATAGATGATGCATTGCATCAGTCTATTTGTGGAAAAGCTAAGTTTAGCTCAGTTTGATGACGTTTGCTGCGGAACTCTAATCTGTCTAATCTGTCTAAACTTATGTCAGTTGCACTCATATAATGCATTGTGGAAGACAGTGTGTGTGCACAGGTTGTTGTGTTGATGAGAAAGCATATCCCTCTGATCATACTTAATTAAATTTGTGCTGTAATCTCTGTTTTCCAGATCTTTGAATGAATAATGTGGACCACTCCAAAAGAGATGCCTCTTGAGAAAAGGTTCTTCTGTATTTTTTATTATTTTATTTGGCACATTTGTTTTGAAATAATACTGTAACCTGAAAATAGACATAGAATTTGAATGGCTCATCATGCAATCCATTAAGCTACTCTAATCACAATAACCAGACATTTCCATGTGTGGGCAAAGATGCTGTTTATGGCAGTGCATAATCTCTCTTTTTCTTAATATGCTAGTCTGCGGGGTCACTGGTGAATGTGTAACATTATTATGTTATTCACAGCAAGTAACTTCAGAAAAGCCATGATGATTAACAAACAACCCCAACCTTGTGTATTAAGTTTCTGATTAACAGCCTCTAGCAGTCATGTTGAAAAAGAAGACAGAGGAACAAACAGTACTCAGATGGATAATACTTACATTTTTCCTCACTAAGCCTTCAGTTAATTACTAAGGTTTATTTTGTCCTCAATCCCACTTGCTATCATGTGAGGAGCGCTAGTGGTGGATGTCCTACCATGTGTACAAGTATGTGTGTTTTTTCAATAAATCCTGTTCTGATTAAAGGTGGGTGTATACAGTAAACCTCTGCCTAATCTTTGGTTCAACATTGACGGATATATCAGTGGAAGGTGACTTGTCACAACTTGATACATTATTGGCTGATGTTTGCAAAGCAGCCAAGACAGGAGCTATGTATTTTCTTTGGTGCTAATTGGCTTTACACCCAACTTGTTTTATTGACTTGTTACAAGATCATTTGTCCTTGGTTGGTGTAACAGTTTAAGAGGCAAAGGATATGTTGAAATGGTGGCAGGTGATTTGCTGTGATGATCCCTGAAGGGAGCAACCAAAATAACTGTCTGTCTCTTGATGTTGTTAGTTACTGCTCTATCTCACAATTTGGTTAATGAACCAAGCAGGTTGACAGCCTTTTACCGGGCAGAGGTTCTGGAACATTTGGAATGCATAGATAGCCGCATACAAGCATAACAATTCAGATGGAAAACAAATCAATTATATATCAGATTTTGGTTTATCATAATGGTAAATGAACTGAGCTTATATAGAGATTTTCTATTCATTCTAATCACTTAAAGTGCTTTACACTAGAGCCAGATTCACCCGATCCTTACTTTACATTAATGCATTGGTACACAGATAGGTAGGTAACATGGTGTTAAGTGCCTTTCCCAGGGGCACATCATTATGTGACTGGGAGAAACTAATATCGAACCCGGAACTTTCCAAATGCAAGGTGTATTTTCTATTCACTGAGCCTCAGTCATCAACTCCAGTCACATTACTGCTTATGCATTAGTTTATTTTATGTTAAACTAATGTGAACTATGCTACCCCTGGCACATTTAGATTCCAAAATATTTTTGTTGAACCTGACAGTTTGTTTCTGATAGGAAATGTGACATGCATTTTTCAAAATACAATAGGACAGGGTAAAGCCAGTGTCAGTTTTGACAAAAAGAATCCATCTGTTTTCATTTACATTTTCATTTAAAAAAGGGCAAGCCAAAAACAGTTTAGCCTATACCACCCTGAATGCTGTTGTAGAAGGCAACTAAACTGCTCTCGTTTCTTGAAGACTCTTTTGATTCTCATCCAAAAAGTTAATCTAAGACGATTCTTCGTAAGCCGAAATGTCTCTGGGAAACAAAAGAAGTTCAGTTGCCTTCTACTTAAGTAAGGAGAGTCATATCCTGGATGACTGCACCATGAATCTACACCAGTTTATTTATGACATTCTTGATAATCATTTAATCTTTTTATGAGCATGGCAGCAATTAAACCCCTGTTATAATTGCTGGCTAGCTTTTTGTTCGTTTCCATTGGCATTTTAATGATTTATCTTTCTTTGAGTCTTTGAGAATGGAGCAGTTTTTTCCCCCTCTAGACTCAAAAAGGTTAATATTACTTCCAGTCGGAAAAAAACACGTTGATCAATTTAAAAAATACTTTAAAGATAACTCTACCAGGTGAATAATTTTGGTATAAATCTGGGTTGCATGTTTTCAAGACTACAAGCAACAACAGTGCGGGGTGGTTAGGTGTTATTTTGGCAATTATGACAGCTGGGAGCACAGTTTTCCCCAAACAATGGCTTACCATCCTTACTTCTCCACAGTGGCCCTTCATTCGCTGCACGTGCTCTTTATCTTTGAAATTGCACAACCACACTGCCAACAAAGGACCCAAGTCACAGCAGTAGAAAGCAGAACATCCGTCCATAACCACACCTTAGCAGGGAGCACAGACGGCTGCCACCTACGACTGAATTAAATGCAAAAATGTTTTCATAAAGCATTTCTGCTTTGGTGCTCAAACAGAGCTCATCCAGGCTCTTCTCTGTTACTAATGAGTCACTCAGTATGTTTACATGCAGTAAAGGAAAACCAAATGACTGCTTTAGTCCGATTGAATTCGGAATTATGAAATGAATGTATACACCTTAGTCTGGCTGAAGACACAAACCAAACTAGTATTAATCGAGCTAACACACCCATATAATGCAGTTAGAAAACCGAATGGCAATGTGAAAGGGCACGTGTTGCCACCTACCGTTGCGGAGGAGATCGCATTCAATAATTAATAATAATAGAACTTCATTCAATAATAACATTTTCTGAGTGACCTGTAAAGTAGGATAAAAGCTCCAATTCTGGTTAAGCTATTAGCTTACATTTCTTGCCAAAAGCTCAATTTAGATGTGCATGTAAACATACTGACTGTGGGCCATGCTAACATCTCCTCAGCTACTATACTACATAGATATTTAAAGTCTTTGAAATCCGTTGAAAACTAATAGCCTTTAAATAGGTGTAAATAGATTTTGGGACAAACTATTTGATATATTAAAAGTTTGTATTGGGGAACACATTTAGATCGAAAACATTTGCTTTGTCAATGTACCCGCAGGCTCTAATTAGTCATGTGAAAGCAACTGCTCAAGGATACAAAGGATTTTCCACAAAAAAAGAAAAGAAGCACAGTTTATGATGAAAAAAGGGACATAACCTTAATCTGTTTTCATTTAGCTTCAGTTGGACATAGTTGATATGTTAAAAGAATGGGCTTCTTTGTTTCAGTAATCAAAACTTAGGCTCCAGAACCTGTTACATCAACCGTGCCCATGGATGAACCAGGAGGCCTAAATGGTCCCTTAGTGGCAGAGCTGCTTTGACTACTTAGGGGCATCCTTTGGTGTGAAACTTTTTACTCCTTTATTATATATGCAGAATGCTGCCTCTCTCTGTGCTGGAAAGGAACGGAAGTGTCCTCGGGGATTCATCCTACAGTTCGTCTGCAGCAAACTGAACTGAAATATAAAATCAGTTCAGATTCATGTGATTTAGGTACAAATAATGCTTTCAAGCAGAGGATTTATTTATTCAAATTTAGGTGTAGTAGAAAAAATAGCAACAAAAGAAAGAACTCTAGAGATAAATAAGATTAATTACTTATTTGTGCAATTTTCAATTACATTTCTAACCATTGTAACCATCTGAAGGATAACTGACAACTTTGAAGAAGTGACAAGCATTCAAGAAAAAATGACACCCTTGGCCCATACAGCACCAATAATAGCAGGAGGTTCTGCTTCTGTCAACTGCTTAAATCTATCAACCCAATCTGCCTTCTTATTCCTGCACAGCTCAGACAACTGTTTGTGCACTGGTTGGGCATTATTTCTCCCAGACATTTAGAAACATTTAATACCACTTATTAATTGCTTTAATTTAACAAACCATCCGAATATAGCAGCTGACTGGTTGTCTTTCTGTATGGCCACAGCTTACAGTTCAGAGATGCAGAGGGATTTCCAGTCAGCAGATCTGAAACCAATTTAATGCCCTCAGGATGTGGGTGAAAGTAGACTTGAAGCATGACAAGTCTGCTGAAAGTGTTTGAAACAGATGATGGAGCAGGGATTCAAAAGAATCTTTCCAGCTAGAATAATTGAAAATGGAGGCAACAGTAAGAGCATGGAAAAGTTGTTCTGAGACAAGACATCCATCCATTTTCTGTACCCGTCCATCCTATGCAGGGTTGCGGGGGTGCCGGTGCGGGGGTGCCTATCTCCAGCAGTCACGGGGCGAAAGGTGGGGTACACCCTGGACAGGTCGCCAGTCCATCGCAGTGAGACAAGACAATTTGGAGTCAAAACTTGGGCTTCAGGGGACAGAAATCCAGGGCTGTACAGAGACTTTTAGAGGGGCAGGTACTCAAAGTTAAAAAGGGGCGCGTAGCGCAAGATTTTAAATGGCTTACAACAACATAACTTAGTATAGTATACCACCCCGAATAACAACAACTGATATTCATCAAGAATCTAATAGGGAATTGCAACATGATTCACCATCATCATCAGATAAGGACCATGCAAAGCAAAAGCAGCCGATTTTTTTTCTGTTTGGGTACAATTTTGCTGTTGAGACACTGCCGCTGGGCTGTGTTGGTCCGAGCATGTAGACATTGTAAAGACCATGGAAGAGCTGGTAGCTAATTAAACAAGTGTTATAAAGTATGTTATGAAATAATTTAACTTGGGGCTTTGTCTCACGAAATAAAACCTATATAATATCTGACTCTCTTGAAAATTTAAATGAAGGCAACTGGACTTTTCTAGTTGTCTTGAAAACATTTCATCTCTCATCCAAGAGGCTTGTTCAGTTCTGAAAACTGGAGCTGGCTCTTGAGGAAACATTGGTATCCTATGATGTCATGCCACTTTTCACTTGCATACCTACAGTCAGAAAAAGGGCTCGAAGAAGACAAACCGCTACAGCAAAGGACCAATCTCACTCCGGATCGTATTTGCACCCTACTAGACCTTTGCCTTTTCACCATACACTATAGCATCGAGTTGAACATGTCCCCACAAAGAGAGAAGGAAAGGACAAAGAACACAAACATAAAGATGGCGCTCCTACCTTGTGGATATCCTAGTTGGGCATATGTCGAGGCATCTAGAAAATCAAGAAACAGTCAACTCAGGCCAGTGTAGGGGAGGAGAAGAGGAAGCGGAAAAACATAGTTATCCCATATGTCGCCGGAGTTTCTGAGAAACTAAGAAGGATATTTTCTAAACATCCCAGATGGTTTGAGAGAGGAGTTAAAGAGGCCATCTATGTAAAACCTATGAAACCAACCGTGAACACAGGAGGTAGCCTCAGGTTTCCCCTTTCCAACACATACAAAGCAGCCTTGAGTTGTCTACCTAAGAAGGTTCACAAAAACTGAGACTTTGAGGCATGTGACCAAAACAGCGCATAGTTACATAATTAGGGTCGTTGCATGGTTAACAATATGATACCAAGATTGCTCAGTGCTTCGAAGTTTACATAACCTTGATAGCCTCGTTAGGAATAACGATAGCCTCATTAGTAAGCTTTAACGACACTAACTTTAGACTTATAAATCTGATACTCCCAATCCAGTTTTCATAACTGAGGAACCCTCTTGGATGAGAGACGAAATGTTTTCAAGACAACAAGAAAAGTTCAGTTGCCTTCATTTAAACTGTCAAGATTATCATATCCTGGATGACTGAGAATCAACACCAACCTAACCTCCAAATCATCTCAGACGCAGACTGCTTTAAATATCAAAACAGCTCAGAAGGGCTAACTCTACTTTTTTATAGTAGTTTTAGCACCTCTGAGAGATTTAGATTTTTAAAGTGTAAAGATAAAATAATTTTGTATCTTCAGTATACAATTTTCTTCACTCTGCTACTTCCTTTTCTACTACTACTCTCCAGTTGTATTACAGTACATTCTGCTATTTCGACTGTTAACTTTATTTTCTCTCAGTGTTTTTCTCTCCATAGAAGATATACCTGGTCTGGTATCCTGCTTGGCTGCAATGCCCTGTTGGATGGGGGGCATCGACTGGGATGATCCTCCCAGTAACTGAACATCCACTCTGTGCTGTTATCAACTTTTTAATTCAATTCAATTTTCAATTCAGTTTATTTATATAGCGCCAATTCACAACAGATGTCATCTCAAGGCACTTAACAAAATTACTAAAATTAGAAACATCCTATCCAGGAGTGATGCTGAGAAACTAGTCCATGCATTTGTTACCTCAAGGCTGGACTACTGTAATTCTTTACTATCAGGTAGTACACAAAATGCCATTAAAAGCCTTCAGTTGATCCAAAATGCAGCAGCAAGAGTTCTGATGAATATTAAAAAGAGAGATCACATTTCTCCTGTTTTAGCGTCCCTTCATTGGCTCCCTGTTAAATCCAGAATATAATTTAAGATCCTTCTTCTTACATACAAAGCCCTTAATAATCAAGCTCCATCATACCTCAGAGATCTAATTGTTCCAAATGTTCCCAACAGAGCACTTCGCTCTCAGACTGCAGGTTTACTTGTAGTTCCTAGGATTTCTAAAAGCAGAATGGGAGGCAGATCTTTTAGTTATCAGGCTCCTCTCCTGTAGAACCAGCTCCCAGCTTTAGTCCGTGAGGCAGACACTCTGTTTACTTTTAAGGCCAGGCTTAAAACTTTCCTTTTTGATAAAGCTTATAGTTAGAGTGGCTAAGGTCATCCTGAGCTATCTCTGTAGTTATGCTGCTATAGGCTTAGACTGCTGGAGGACAGACTTACCAATTTTCTTCACTCTGCTACTTCCTTTTCTCCTACGACTCTCCAGTTGTATTACAGTACATTCTGTTATTTCGACTGTTAACTTTGTTTTCTCTCAGTGTTTTTCTCTCCAAAGTAGATATACCTGGTCTGGTATCCTGCTTGGCTGCAATGCCCTGTTGGATGGGGGGCATCGACTGGGATGATCCTCCCAGTAACTGAACATCCACTGTGTGCTGGGTTGTCAGTGTTTTGTAGGTCTAATAAATTCGGCCATATTCCTAGAAAGAAGAGCTGCTCCATCCAAAGTGGGATGGATGCCGTCTCTCCGGATCAGACCAGGTTTTCCCCAAAATGTTCGCCAGTTATCAATGTTGCCCACATCGTTTGCAGGACACCACCCACACAACCATTGATGGAATGACAGCATGTGGCTAAACATGTCGTCACTGGTCCGATCAGGCAGGGGACCAGAAAAGATTACCAAGTCGGACATTGTTTTGGCAAACTTACACACCGAAGCAACACTAATTTTAGTGACCTCCGATTGGCGTAACCGGGTGTCATTACCGCCAGCGTGAATAACAATCTTACTGTTTTTACACAAACCTTTGACTATGGTCAATTGTGTCTCTAATGCCACGTTTCTGACTATGGAGCTGCCAATTACCAGGGTCGGCTTCTCAGCAGGTGTGTCTCTGAGCGCGGAAAATCTGTTAGAAACGTGGACCGGTTGGTGGTGGCCCGGGGGCTGGGTCCTAGAACTATGCTTCCTACGTACAGTCACCCAGCCGGCCTGAGGTCCCGGCTGCGCGGGCTCTACCGGAGGACGGCTAGGGGGTTCTATCCTTGTTGGCTCCGCGCTGGCGGGGCTTCGGCTATCTGCTGGTTTTTCAACAGCGCAGAGCCGTGCTTCTAATTCTGATACCCTCGCCTCCAAAGCTACAAAAATATTACATTTATTACAGTTACCATTATCACTAAAGGAGGCGGGGAAGTAACCAAACATCTGACAGAGAGCGCAAGAGAGAAGAGTAGGTTTAGAGACAGGAGAGAGAAGAGTAGCCATAGCCGCAATGAAGCTAAGCTAACTGAGCTAGCGAGACCTTACCACCCCAAGAAAAGCTGTGTGAAACACAAGGAGTTCCCAAAACGTAAAGTACACCACCACAAAATGTGTGTTTTAGTGTGCTTGTGTGTTAAAATAACTTAGAAATGCCTCAGCACAGAGAAAATAAGATTAATTCAAGAGAGTCTGTACTCCAAACAGCTTACAGGGAGGACAACAGTGACAACAGGAAATGACGCAATACGACTTACCCCGTCACAGCACTGAACCACCATAGTACTCTCTATGTTACCACCATAGTACTCTCTATGTTACTTTCTGTAACATAGAGAGTGCTCTTATATCGGATCTTCTGTTCCTTCTGTGTCTCTGCTCTGTCTTCTCAAACCCCCAGACGGTCGTGGCAGATGGCCGCTCCTACTGAGCCTGGTTCTGTTGGAGGTTTCTTCCTGTTAAAGGGGAGTTTTTCCTCTCCACCGTCGCTACATGCTTGCTCAGTATGAGGGATTGCTGAAGGATTGCTGTGGTTGGAAAGTCTGCCCAACCTCACACCAATGACTGACGCAATCTGCTGGGATTCCTTAAATAGGAAACTTTTTAACTGATTGGAATGTTTGTATAAATGTATTGAAATGACTTCTTGTTAAGTGCCTTAACAAGACATCTGTTGTGAATTGGCGCTATATAAATAAACTGAATTGAATTGAATTACAACCATGAGGTAAAAAAAATATTAATAAACTGAAAGTCTGCAGTTTTCTATGCGGCCATACCACTTCTGTCTTAAGGGAAGCAAGGATAAGCACTGTAAAGTGCCTTGAGATGACATCTGTTGTGAATCGGCGTTATATAAATAAACTGAATTGAACTGATTAATGGTCATCATGTGACTGATGGCAGCCAGATTATTTCATTTATCTAAATTGTTAATAACAGTTAAATGTTACTGCTGAGGGGCACAGGCAGCCCCCCCACACACACTTAAGTAAATCCTCCTAAAAACAAACAAATGAAAAAAAAAAGGGGTCTTGGGGCATCATGAAGGAAAGGGGCAGCTGCCCAAGCCCCCTCCTTCTGCATGTGCCTGTGTGCCAAAATGTTAAATTTTGGTCCAAACTGACTAGAGTGGTGGTTCTCAACCGGTGGGCCGGGGATGGGAGTAGGCTACAGTATGGGGAAAAAAAAAACTGAAAAAGAAAAATGCGTTGCGTTGGCCGATGCCCGGATGGTGGGCAGGCAATGACGGGGCTTGAGCGTGGTCTAGATGCTCACATTCAGCAAGTAGCTACCCTTGTGAAATGGACACATTGCATGGTCCATTGCGAAGCACTAGCTGCTAAAAAATGCTGGTTCTCTTTGACTCCGTGCTGAACCAATCCATGAAAATGATAAATCTCATCAAATCATGGCCGCTAAACTCTCACTTGTTTGGGGTCCTCTGCCAGGAGATGGGGTCAGGGAGCAAACAGCTCCAGCTGCACACTGAAGTTCGCTGGCTCTCAAAACAAAGTGCACGCCTTCACGAAAAAACTAGACCTCTGGGATGGCCGCTTCAGTCGAGGGAACTGCGACATGTTCTCTAGCCTTGTAGACTTTATCACTGATGTAGGCTAGACACACGATTTCTCCTCCCTACTACAATCAGCATCTGAACACCTGTCAGCAATGAGAAAATAATTTGCAACATACTTTGAAGAGGATGATCACTCTTTTGCTTGGGTTCAAGATCCGTTTGTGTGCATGTTGCGCTGGGCAGAGGCCCAGCCACTTGTCAGGGGCTCCGGCTCCTCCCCAACACCTCCTGCCCTGTACACAACCTCTCCCCTGTGCGAGCCCTCGTCTTCAACAGGAATGATAACGTTCCTTCAACTCATGCCACCACAGTATTGCAGGGTCTCAGCCCTTATCACCACCGACGTCCGGTATCCGTTGTCCCTTGGTCTGTTGCGGTAGCTGCTGGAGAAAAGCAAGAGTAGTAAGCTCTCGAGCAGGGTAGGACAGCCAAACTTAGCACTCAACCTTCAGGCCAATACACGTCCATTTAGGGAATACTAGCAAGCATTGTACTGTCTGGATGTTTGTGCCGATCACCGCGCCAACGTCGGCTCCCCGTCTGCGAGGTATCCTTGGCGTCTCCACAGCCACGGCGAGCTGCGGTCCCACACGTCTCTGGCTGCCCACTGTGCCAGGTTCTGCTCAGCCTCACCGCTGGGCCACACTGGCTTCATCAGTCTTTTTTTTTCTTTTTTGCCTCTTTCTAGCTCCTTATATGTGTGTCCTGAGTGCCAATCACCTGATTGCTCCCAGCTACAAACATAGATACAGTCCACCACATACTGATACCAAATGTGACATGCACAGCAAACGAGCTGTCAATTGATATGCAGGAACAGCTTATTGAGCTGAAGAGTGACAGTAGACTGAAGGAACTCTTTAGCTCCTGCCCTCTTTCGTCATTCTGGGCAGCATTGATGCAAAAATACCCTCAACTCTGAGATGTTTCTGGAAGATTCTCCTTCCTTTCGCGTCAACATTTTTGTGTGAGGCAGGATACTCAAAAATGACAGTACTCAAAACAAAATAACGCAATCGTGCACAAATTGAGGATGATTAGAGGGTATGTTTATCAAACATTGAGCCAGGAATTGAGGATCTGGGGCATCAACTGCAATGAACCAGCTTTGGGGGGCCCAGCTTGCAAAAGGTTGAGAACCCCTGGACTAGAGCACATTGAGGCATGGGGAGAGATGCAGAATACCAAACCCCTTGCTGACCCCAACCTGACCTTCCTGCCATGCCCCTTTTTCAGCCACCCCAGCGGCCAGGCATTGAGCAGGCATCAGCAATCCGAAGCTGTCTGTTCCTGGATATCCTTAGGCCATGTGCACATGTAGAGGTTTTTTTTAAAAACGTATATTTTCACCACCTCGTTTTAAAAAAAAACTCTGTCCACACCTAACCGCATAAGTGTGTTGTTAAGCACATTCATGGACATTCCAAACCTGTAGGGGGCAGTAGTTCCCCCAAATCCTATTCACTCAGAGTAACTTTCTATGTTCTAACTTCTACATAGATCATTAATTGAGCTTGTAAAAACAAGCAAGCAAAAAGCGCTTGGACAATCGCTGATGCGAAGACATCTCTGAGGGCATAAATGCTGTTTCTGAGTGTAAACACAAGTCGCACAAGTGATGTCGGTGGATTTTTGTCGTGGGAAGTGACGTTGCGGAGCCGAAAACTCAGTTTCTTTCTGTCCACACGCAAACGCTTAAAACGGAGAAAACACAAATCTCCACTTTGGCCGGAGTTTTTAGAAATAATCGTTTTCCGGGGTAAATGAGAGGCCAAACCACAGGGAAATATCTGTGTCTTTCCTTCGTGTAAACGGGGCATTAGATTAAAGCATGATGTGCTGCTTTTTGAGATCTTTTAGGCATATTTCATGTTGTCAGACATTGTTCCTATTTAGGTTTTTTCTTGGCAGCAGTCAGTCCTTGGTGAGGCAACAATAAAAGTTCTTAATTACATTTGAATATTGATTTAATAAAGGGGCAATTATATTTTTACAGATTGGTTTGTCTCTTAATTGTACTCAAATGATTGAGGTGATCTAAGAAATCTCAGCAAAAAAAGGAGGGGGGGTACATTTCACCTCTTGCAGGGCTAACATCTTGAAAGTTTACTGAGGTGAAAGAATTTGTTTGTTTTCCCTCCTATGTGGAATAATGTAGAAAAACTACAGACCACTTTTAAGGTTTAAAATCTCAACTCTGAGGTTTAGTAGAAATTGAATGACACAGGCAATACTATTTACTACCACCGGTCAGAGAAATTAATCTCTCAATTTGTGTGTTTGTGTGTGTGTGTGTGTGTGTGGGGAGGGGGGGGGATGGGGGTGCTGGCTTTAGAGGACAATTAAAAGGACAACTGTACATCACCTGTAGCAAGAGAATTACCAAACTGACCAAAAAATCAGTAGGGTCATGAGCGGGAAGTGTTATTCTGACTCAAGAACAAATTAGTAACTGAGATATTAAATGTTGCATCTTTGACAGATCTTTGAAGTATGTCAGTTGCTTTGCCTTCTTGCTTGCTAGTTTAAGATTGGCATGTAAGGAAAAAAACATTAATAA
This sequence comes from Valencia hispanica, assembly GCA_963556495.2. NCBI lineage: Eukaryota > Metazoa > Chordata > Actinopteri > Cyprinodontiformes > Valenciidae > Valencia > Valencia hispanica. The sequence goes on from OY747710.1 coordinate 46,834,178, forward strand.
AACAGGATCTTCCAAGCATCAATATTGCATGACATTCATTTGGATATTTGCTATCTGCGTCAGCCTGTTCGAAAATGGCACCCAGATAAAGTGAGGATTATCCGAACAAGAAACTCGGCAGGGATGAACAGGATGAACTCGACTTACCAGGAGGAGGAGCTGCTGGGTAACTCCACCTGGACCTTCTCCTACTATTACCAAAACAACACCCTCACTCCTCCGCTTCTACAGGACAAGGCAGCCACCCCAAAACCTGCAGCCTGCGAGCAGCTCCATGTTGCTGTGGAGGTTTGTATAAGTGTGTGTGATGCTAAGTACCTGGAAAAATCTCCGTCTTCAACTGTGAATCCATGATGATCCTACCCCCGAGTTACCGTTTCTTTACTCACATTTTCTGTTGCTGTATATTTTTCCTGGTCTCTCCTCAGGTTTTTCTGATCCTGGGTATCATCTCACTACTGGAAAACATCCTGGTCATTACAGCAATAGTGAAGAACAAGAACCTCCACTCACCCATGTACTTTTTTGTCTGCAGGTAAATTATTATTATTATTAATTATTATTAATATCACAGAATTTTGGGCCAAAGCTCATTTTAAAAGCAGTATAAAATAACACTTTTTTTACAGCTAAAAAAGGTTGTCTTAGATTTCTTTCAACTCCATCACAGACGCTATGAGGTATACCACTTTAATTATTCCAGCCATAATGTAAAGTTTTGAACCATGTGGTCACAGGATTTAGTTACTCTGATGTTTGATAAAACATATTTAATATAGCTAAAGTGTAATTCGACACTATTCTAAAAACTCATATTTCAATAACTTATCTAATTGTCCTAATGTGTTATCTGATGTCTCATTTTCAAGAATTTTCCATTTCCTGAAATAATAAAGACAAAACAGGATACAAATCAGGGGGTTTATTACATAAACAACAAATGGAAGAAACAAGTTTGTTATTAAATAGATGGAAGAACACTAACTAAAGAATGAACTGCTGCTCTTCTACCAATGGATCATGCTTTTATGTTATGTCAAAGTGCGCTGCAAAAAAACAAAACAACAAAAAACGAGCTGCCAGTGGAGGCAGAGGTGGCCTAGTATGGCAAGCCATTTTGGTAAAAACTCCATATCCTTGAAATCAACTGTTGTGTGTGCCTACACTGAACTAGTAAAATATTTTCCCCTACTAGTTTGAACTTTTGCCCAACTTGTTCAGAAATACTCTTACTAGACAAATGGAGCACCTTATTCTTATCCTGACAACTGGGTTGTCTTTCATATGGAAAACTTTAAGTCGACAAATACTTGGGAGTGGGACAGTGGTAAGGCTGAGGTACAATGTCATATTTACAGCCAAAGAATGTCGCCAGATTTATTAGTCCTTCAAAACACTCCTAAAGATAAGTACAACTTTGAAAAGAAAAAGAAAACAAATGTGTTTTATTGAAAATAAGAACTCTCTTCAAAGACTATTATAGTTAATAATTGTATTTGTTATTGCCAAATTCATTTGTTTTGTCCCACACAAACCTGGCTGCAGCAAGAGGATTATGTCAGTGTAAATGAGTCAACTCTTTCCAGTTATTTAAATTTTCACATTCCTCGAAGCACTGGGTGAGGAGGAGGAAAAGCAACAATTTCTCATCCTGATTTATCAATTAATCCCTGACCAATTAATAGCTACAGTTCTTTTTAATATCTAACCCATAGTTTTCCTCATCCAAATTGCAAAGCACTAAAACCTCTTGTTTGTGGTATATCGTCTACCAGTCCCTTACTGTCATGGTTTAAGGTGTGTTCACACCGCACTCTTTGTCTGCCTCAGGCAACGCTCTCAACGCATCTAGTTTGACGGATGTACGTTGAGCAAAAAAGAGCACGAAGAAGATACGTGTGGTGACGTCGCTACAGTGAGACACTCTGATTGGTTGGCGCACTGTGTCAAGTGCGTCAAGTCCGTCAAAAGTTCAGCTAGCTGAACTTCTGCGTTGCTTGCGTTTGCTACGTTGGCGCTTGAAACGCAGGTAACGTTTGAAAAGTTGACGGAGCCAACGCACACAACGCACCTCAGAGAGTCTGACGGACCTCTGACGGACTCAACCGTAGACTTTACATGTAATCTTGCACAAAACTCTCAAGAGACCAGAAAGATTTTAAAAAGTTTATTGAAAATATGGTTTATTTCCTGGGGGAACTGCAAGGGACTGCTGGAGACCAGGAACTGGATCACTGTGACTGAACAGAACAGACGGATGAGCTTGAATATTATTACATGGTTGGTGCAGAGATAAACACCAGGGGAAGACTGGGGTGGTGGCTGATCTGGAGGCTGGAGGTGAGCTGAAAAGGTGAGCTGGGGCTTGATACTGTTAAGATAGATCTTGTTGAATGTCTTGAGTTTTATAGAGTTGAGTGAAGGGCAGACAGGAGACGCACTGATAAGGATGTTGAGGATTGAATCCAGATGGACGATGGAGAAGGTGAGTGTATCTGCAGCAGGAGGAAGTAGATGGAACAAGGAAGCCAGAACCAGTCTCAGAGAAGGAACCAGGTAATCCTTGAAAGGAGGTATGAGTCTGGAGACGAGGGATCTGGAGCTCAGGAGTGAGAGGACTTGAAACGGGTACCTGGAGGTGGAGGATCTGGAGGTGGAGGATAAGAAGCGTTTCCACAATTAGAACTTCAGGGTAATTTAGCCAGATCTTTTGCTGACAGGGTAATCTGTTGGCCCGCTCCTCTGTGTCTCCATACACTATCGGCCCTTTAAAGGAGGGGTGGCATGTAAAATCCACTTTTTAAAGCTTTTCATCACATTCTTATGCCATTCCCTCCTTAAAAACATGCCTAAAGTGTTTCTTAGGTAAATTTATGTATGTTTGAGTAATATCTATAAACTCTTGCGGCCGCCATGTTGACCACTCAACGCCAGGGTCCTCCTAGGAACGCCCTAACCTCCCAGCAATGCCCCTAAATTTTGATTACTGCCCACGTCTCTCCATAGCCCTCCCTCCCCCGCTCCCAGAACACTATATATACATATACATACTACATATATTTGTATTTAAAAAAATGTTTTTTATGTAGACTGATTTTATTACAAAAACGGAATTGCATTTGGATGGCTTCATGTTTACAACGATTTTTGTTACTACAGATATTAATAACTTAGGTAAAAAAGAAACAAGTTTGATTTTTCTTGTGAATGAAACATCAGTATTTTAACAAGCAGACACGTCTTGAACGAGCCGCTGAACGCGCTCCAGTTCATCCAACATTTTACTTTCAGGGTCATAGTAAACCGAAAGACATGCCTGTCTTCTAAAAGTCCGGCGCACCGATGCTACAGTACTGTAATGCTTCGTCCCCATGCGACTGGAGAATGTTGTGATGATGCTGACGGCAGCGTGTTGAAGGGGGCATGTCCGAGACTCTTAAAGAGACATGCAGCTAATTTCAAGGCGTTCAGTGCGGACATGCTGTGAGTGCAAAATTTCAAATAGGTAGTATAAATCATTTATTAAACTTACAGATCAATTTCAGGTAAAATTATTGATGTACTGGACCTCAGAATTGCTCTTTCTGCATAAGAAGAACGTGCCACCCCTCCTTTAAGGAATCATCTAGACATTTGCATATCAGGACTGTGTCAGCAGCACGTAGCTTCACTGACCAGTGCAAAAAGGCGCCCACAGTAGCAGAAATAACAAGAGATCGACATGGCAGAAGCAGGGCTCGTTGCTGTGTTTCTGTTTGTTGTTGTTGTAAACTGTTTCACCAGTAAGTTTTCTTATTTTACAAAGCCAGTTGTTTGGCAAAGTCTGCTGATTTCCCTCTGAATTACAACTAATCAGCGTGACTTAACCACAGCTCCCAACTCCAATGGGCCAATTCCGAATACATACCTCCAGATTGGTACTCCGTTAGTCCCTGAAATGGCTCCAAAAACACCCTGTTGGATGGAAAACTGGAAGTTAGATTGACCTTAGCGTTGAGAGCATAGCAGAATTGTTTACATACTTGAGAGATAAACTGGGAAAGCTGGAGACCAGGAACTGGATCACTGAATAGAACAGACAGATGAGTTTGAATAGTAGTATAGGGTTGTTGTTGCAGAGATAGTTGTTTGCTGAGATGATGCAGTGGAAAACGCCAGGGGAGAGTGAGTGGAGCTAGGGAAGGACCGGTGTGGTGGCTGATCTGGAGGTGAGCTGAGAAGGTGAGCTAGGGGTGCAAATCTCCACCCACAGAGCTGAGAAACTGGTGCTTCTGCTGCGCCCTCCAATGGGTCACAGAACAAAACCCCATAACACACACAGATTTTTTTTATTCTGATTTAGTGTCAAATACTGAGCTATTTGATGGGCTATAATGTTACTGTTTAGAAACTGCTGCTGGGGTGTGTTGAACACCATAGAAGAGCTGGTAGCTGATTAAACAAGCATAATGAAGTACGTTATGAAATAATTTAACTTGCTGCTGTGACTCACTAAATGACCCTTAAAATCTGACTGGTTAACCTCCTCCTACTTTCTATAGTAGTGTTACCATATCTGAGAGATTTAGATTTTTAGTGTTGTGTAGAGATCAAATAAATTTGATATCTTCAGCACACAACCATGAGGTAAAAAAAGATTACAAAATTTAAATTTAAATATAAAAATATTTTTTTGAATAATTTGTTTATTTGGATAAAAATAGATTAATTTATTTGACAAATCCTTTTCAAGTTTTATTACAATTTTCACATGTACTGATATACATTTTTGGACATTTTGATTTATCGAATTGTGGCACATCAGGCTTTCCATACCTGCTGCGGTTCAAATTGTTTGTACATTATTTTTAGGCTACCGTTTGTGACATTTTTAGATGTGAGCTCCAAAGGCAATGGTGCCAACCTTCCTTTAGCAGACAGGAGTGACTTGACTTCATCCAAGGCTGCTCACCTCCAGCTCAGATCCGATGTGGCTGGTAACGTTAGGTGAAAAGGAGTGAAAAGCGAACAGAAAGTAGGCTTTACCTGCACTTTGAGGCATGCACCTCAGGTGAAAGTCCCGGTGTAATGTAATGTTATGTGGCGCAGTTGAGCAGTGCACACACAGCATGCTCATTTCACACAGTTGCCACAAGACAACTTAACAATGTGTATATAGTAATGTAGTAGGCTACTCCTGTGTAGTGTATTGTTCTACAGCTTCAATCACAAAGCAAAGCAGAGGCAGAGGCAGAGGAACGTCTGGGATGAGAATTGGTTAATGGTCATCATGTGACTGATGGCAGCCAAATTATTCTTTTTATCTAAATTGTTTTTAATAGTTAAATGTTACTGCTGAGGGGCACATGCAGGCTCCCACACACGCTCCAAAAATAAAAAAAGGGCACCTGGGGCATCATGGAGGAAAGGGGCAGGTGCCCAAACACCCTCCCCCCCTCTGCACGTGCCTGGGCAGAGAATTTCTTAGTAGATGTAAGTTATTTAATAAAACAAAAACCAGCTTACAACAACTTTATAAATTTCACAGGGAATCAGGAAACAGTAGGCAAGGTGAACCTAAGAGAATCCTAAGAGTAACCATGACACTAAGGCCTAATTCACACGGCAAGCTTTAAAATGGTTGTACGATTTTCAAACCTTTAGAGCCCACACACATGGCGACAACAGTATTGGTCCTACAGTGTATGGTGTGCAGCCACACGGCAATGACAAGACACCACACATGAACACATTTTACTCATGAACATTCTCAACTCTGACTCGAAATCTCACAAAACCTCTCAGGATAAAATGTGACTTTGGGTTGAATAAAAAAGGAGGAGGCATTGGGAAAAGTTAGTCTAGTTTTAATGGAGAAAAATGACACATAAGGCGTTACATAAAGGAGTGCAGACAAGCAGGAGCAGGGGCTATACTTGCTATACAAAGATATGGAGTTGAGTTATCTTCTTTTTTTTCCACTCTGAAACATTGTTACACACTTTGCTCTGATTTATCTCTGTTTTGATGCGAAGACAAAGTCAACAGTCGAATTAACAGCAAATAATACTATACCATACCATACCAATTTATTTATAAAGCACATTTGCAAACGGCATCAAGCCGCCCAAAGTGCTGTACAAGGTAGAACCAGTAGATAAAGATTCACACAGATAAAACCAAATTTTTAAATAAGATAATAAAACAATAAAACAGTAAAGCAAGCCAGACCGAAACGAGACTAAATCTAAAACTAATTTAAAAATAGAGATAAAACAAGGTAAAATCAAAATGAAACTCAAAGGAAAAGAAATACAAGAAGACAGACAGACTATACTGGACTGAAAGCTATAGAATAAACATATGTTTTTAATAAAGATTTAATAGAGGAAAGAGAGGGTGCCAATCTGAGCATAAGGGGCAGTTTGTTCCACAGTTTCGGAGCACCGACCGAAAAAGTCCGCTCGGCTCGTGCTCTAGACCGGGAGGATGGGACCGAAAGCAAATGTTGGTCCGCCAATCTAAGAGTTCGCCCTGGGACATAGAGGGAAAGAATCTCATGGTCCATGGTGTCAAAGGCTCAGGAAAGATCTAGTAGCACCAGAAGAACATCAGAACCAGAGTTGGTTGCCAGTAAAATATTGTTAAAAACACGGAGAAGAGCAGTCTCAGTACTGTGAAAAGGACGGAAGCCAGATTGGAGGAGATCTAAAACTTTAAAAGCATCTAGGTAATCTTGGATTTGAGTAAGAACCACCTTTTCCAGCAGTTTACCCAAAAACGTGAGCAAGGAGATAGGGCGGTAATGACCAAGAACAGCCTGGTCAAGGCCAGGTTTTTTCAGAACTGGCCCCACAACCGCTTGTTTCAGAGCCTGGGGTACAATGCCAGAGCTCAAACTAGAATTTATAATGTTTAAAATGTGGTGGCTAACCACCGGAAGAACTTCTTTTGGCAGGTGAGCAGGAGCAAGGTCATTCGGGGAGCCCGAAGGCCGCAGCCTTAATAATGCAAATAATGCAACTGTAGAGTAGTAGAAGAGAAAAGTAGATTGAAGAAAAGTTGTCAGACTGTCCTCCAACAGTCTAAACCTATAGCAGGATAACTACAGAGATAGTTCAGGATGCCATTCTGGTTTGTTTAAGGAGGACCCAACGCAGAGATCCATGCATTAACAGATGAGTCTTTATTAGAAGAAAAGAAAAAAAAGATAAATGAATGCAGGTATGAGTAGAAACTAAGGCAAAACACAGGGAGACCAGAGCAATATTACGGAAGGAGCCAGTGGAGAGCAAGGTAAATCGGAGTACTTAAATATACTGAAGAGGAGTGGAAGAAGAAGAAGAAACCAGAGGACTAATTAGTGTAAAGCATATCCAGGTGGGAGGGAGAGAAAGCAGGTACAATGGAGATGGAAAGCAGCTAGGCAGGGAAGCAGAATGGCAAGGAGGAAACAGATATAAGCTTAGACAGAAAATAATCTTAAATGCGAAAGGTAGGTCTAATACAGAGGAGCAACTACGAATTATGAAATCTAAGTAAATAAAAATAAGAATAAAGAAGCACAGGAGAAACTCAAAGTAAAAGCACTAATGAATATAACAAAAAGGAGAGGAGAAAAACAGAACAGAAGGAAACATAAGTATAAACACTAGATAGAAAGGAACTCAAATCAGTGAATAATAATCCTGTGAAAAAGAAAGTAAAACAGAACTAGCACAGAGGAAAATGATGCAGTAAGGTAATAACTAATGAAAAGATCAAAACAGCCCAAAAATTTAAAAAAAAGTTAAAATATCTAAGGATCGTAACATTTTCTCAAGGATTTTCGATAAGAAAAGATTACATATAGGTCTATGATTTACTAAGTCATCTTGAGTCATCGAGAAAATGTTTCTTAAGTAAAGGTTTAATTACAGCAACCCTAAATTCCTGTGGTGCGTATCCATTTACTAAGGATAGATTCATCATATCTAAAATGGGGCAGTAATCAAAGGGAACACTTCTTTAAATTATTTGGTTTCTTGGTTGGCCTGAACTCCTCGGGATTCCTACCGAGGAGCTGGCCCAAGTGGCTGGGGAGAGACAAGTCTGGGTCTCTCTGCTTAGGCTGCTGCCCCCGTGACCCGACCCTGGATAAGCGGAAGAAGATGGATGGATCGATGGATTTTAAAATATTAGTCAACAAAGTTTTTATAACTCCACCAAAGTATGATATGTGAGGTTAAACAAGTTTGTCCAATAAAATGTGCATTGTTGACATTTTACAGGTCCTTCTAAAAAAATTAGCATATTGTGAAAAAGTTCATTCTTTTCCATAATGCAATGATAAAAATTAAACTTTTATATATTATAGATTCATTGCACACCAACTGAAATATGTCAGGTCTTTTATTGTTTTAAAACTGATGATTTTGGCATACAGCTCATGAAAACCCAAAATTCCTATCTCAAAAAATTTGCATATTTCATCCGACCAATAAAAGATAAGTGTTTTTAATACAAACAAAGTCAACCTTTAACCTGGGCGACTGTGGCTCAGTGGTAGACTAGAGTTGGCTTGCAATTGGAGGGTCGTAGGTTCAATTCCAGCTTCCTCCAGTCACATGTCGATGTGCCCCTGGGCAAGGCACTTAACCCCTAAAAACATCGTCCTACCGAGCCATGTTGGGTGTCGGTGTATGAATGCAAGTGTGAGTGGGTGAATGTGGCTTCAATGTAAAGCGCTTTGAGTGGTCAGTATGACTAGAAAAGCGCTATATAAGTTCAGTCCATTTACCATTCAAATAATTATGTTCAGTTATGCACTCAATACTTGGTTGGGAATCCTTTTGCAGAAATGACTGCTTCAATGCGGCGTGGCATGGAGGCAATCAGCCTGTGGCACTGCTGAGGTGTTATGGAGGCCCAGGATGCTTCGATAGCGGCCTTAAGCTCATCCAGAGTGTTGGGTCTTGCGTCTCTCAACTTCCTCTTCACAATATCCCACAGATTCTCTATGGGGTTCAGGTCAGGAGAGTTGGCAGGCCAATTGAGCACAGCAATACCATGGTCAGTAAACCATTTACCAGTGGTTTTGGCACTGTGAGCAGGTGCCAGGTCGTGCTGAAAAATGAAATCTTCATCTCCATAAAGCTTTTCAGCAGATGGAAGCATGAAGTGCTCCAAAATCTCCTGATAGCTAGCTGAATTGACCTTGCCCTTGATAAAACACACTGGACCAACACCAGCAGGTGACATGGCACCCCAGACCATCACTTACTGTGGGTACTTGACACTGGACTTCAGGCATTTTGGCATTTCCTTCTCCCCAGTCTTCCTCCAGACTCTGGCACCTTGATTTCCGAATGACATGCAAGTACTTTGGACCACTGAGCAACAGTCCAGTGCTGCTTCTCTGTAGCCGAGGTCAGGCGCTTCTGCCCCTGTTTCTGGTTCAAAAGTGGCTTGACCTGGGGAATGCGGCACCTGTAGCCCATTTCCTGCACATGCCTGTGCACGGTGGCTCTGGATGTTTCTACTCCAGACTCAGTCCACTGCTTCCGCAGGTCCCCCAAGGTCTGGAATCGGTCCTTCTCCACAATCTTCCTCAGGGTCCGGTCACCTCTTCTCGTTGTGCAGCGTTTTCTGCCACACTTTTTCCTTCCCACAGACTTCCAACTGAGGTGTCTTGATACAGCACTCTGGGAACAGCCTATTCGTTCAGAAATTTCTTTCTGTGTCTTACCCTCTTGCTTTAGGGTGTCAATGATGGCCTTCTGGGCAGCAGTCAGGTCGGCAGTCTTACCCATTATTGCGGTTTTGAGTAATGAACCAGGCTGGGAGTTTTTAAAAGCCTCAGGAATCTTTTGCCGGTGTTTAGAGTTAATTAGTTGATTCAGATGATTAGGTTAATAGCTCGTTTAGAGAACCTTTTCATGATATGCTAATTTTTTGAGATAGGAATTTTGGGTTTTCATGAGCTGTATGCCAAAATCATCAGTTTTAAAACAATAAAAGACCTGAAATATTTCAGTTGGTGTGCAATGAATCTAAAATATATGAAAGTTTAATTTTTATCATTACATTATGGAAAAGAATGAACTTTATCACAATATGCTAATTTTTTAGAAGGACCTGTATATAAGACAGCAAGGAGGCAATAACAAAACCAACAATTCAATGAAAATACAAAAAGTTAATCAAACAGTATTTGCATTGGTTTTTCAGATATTTTACAAAATGCCGCATTTCAAGCTCTCACGAGTGCTTATCCATAAGACCTTCTAGCTAGCCTTGGTGTTGCAGACTCGAGAGCTGATTGGATATCGCAACTGAACTGACTGTGTCCCTTCCCTTATAGCACACAGGAGCCTGCTCTGTTGATTATGAAGGGCTCAGGCAGAGTTCATACAACCTGACAACACAAGCTTGCTAAAATACTTTGTGATTGGATACAAACTCTACCATAATACATAACACTGGAAGCTGTGCAACCAAGTGGATATAATATGACATAAAGAGAACAGACCACAGAGAATAATTTCATTTAAAATATTTACAAAAACAAGTACTTTTCTGGGTATGTTTAGGCCAGCAGAAAAGGCCTTGCTAGCTCCAAAAGCCCACCATTGACTATTTTTCAACTTACAACTCAAAAAATTTAATTTCTGAGCTAAAAAAGTCAATTCCGGCTTTATTACTGTTTTAAAATATCTGATGGAAATGTGGTACTTGAAAAATTTGATACCTGAGGTTTTTACTGAGGTAGTAGGCCTACTTCTTTTAAATAAGAGACTCACCTCCCACCTGTGGCAGGAAATAAAATCAGAAGGAAATCTGGGATTATGTCCTTTGTTATGAATTTTTGACTCTAATATAATAATTAACCACTGTGAGGAGCCAAAGATGTTGACTCATGTTTTAAACTTGTACTTGAGTCCCACGTAAGCCACAAAAATAAGACTTTAGACTTGACACAGATTTGTGGTCTTGACAATTGTTATTTTGTCTTTCATTTATTAGGGATATTTCTTCAATTCAATTCAATTCAGTTTATTTATATAGCGCCAATTCACAACAGATGTCATCTCAAGGCACTTAACCAGAAGTCATTTCAATACATTTATACAAACATTCCAATCAGTTAAAAAGTTTCCTATTTAAGGAATCCCAGCAGATTGCGTCAGTCATTGGCGTGAGGTTGGGCCCCGTTGATGCAAACTTTCCAACCACAGCAATCCTTCAGCAATCCCTCATACTGAGCAAGCATGTAGCGACGGTGGAGAGGAAAAACTCCCCTTTAACAGGAAGAAACCTCCAACTGAACCAGGCTCAGTAGGAGCGGCCATCTGCCACGACCGTCTGGGGGTTTGAGAAGACAGAGCAGAAACACAGAAGGAACAGAAGATCTGATATAAGAGAACTTTCTATGTTACAGAAAGTAAAAAGTTAATAACAGGACACAGTGGATGTTCAGTTGCTGGGAGGATCATCCCAGTCGATGCCCCCCGTCCAACAGGGCATTGCAGCCAAGCAGGATACCAGACCAGGTATATCTTCTATGGAGAGAAAAACACTGAGAGAAAACAAAGTTAATAGTCGAAATAACAGAATGTACTGTAATACAACTGGAGAGTCATAGGAGAAAAGGAAGTAGCAGAGTGAAGAAAATTGGTAAGTCTGTCCTCCAGCAGTCTGAGCCTATAGCAGCATAACTACAGAGCTAGCTCAGGATGACCTTAGCCACTCTAACTATAAGCTTTATCAAAAAGGAAAGTTTTAAGCCTGGCCTTAAAAGTAAACAGAGTGTCTGCCTCACGGACTAAAGCTTGGAGCTGGTTCCACAGGAGAGGAGCCTGATAACTAAAAGATCTGCCTCCCATTCTACTTTTAGAAATCCTAGGAATTACAAGTAAACCTGCAGTCTGAGAGCGAAGTGCTCTTTTAGGAACATATGGAACAATTAGATCTCTGATGTATGATGGAGCTTGATTATTAAGGGCTTTGTATGTAAGAAGAAGGATCTTAAATTCTATTCTGGATTTAACAGGGAGCCAATGAAGGGAAGCTAAAACAGGAGAAATGTGATCTCTCTTTTTAATATTCATCAGAACTCTTGCTGCCGCATTTTGGATCAACTGAAGGCTTTTAATGGCATTTTGTGGACTACCTAATAGTAAAGAATTACAGTAGTCCAGCCTTGAGGTAACAAATGCATGGACTAGTTTGTCAGCATCACTCCTGGACAGGATGTTTCTAATTTTAGCAATATTCCGGAGGTGAAAGAAAGAAATCCTAGAAACCTGTTTAATATGGGATTTAAATGTCAAGTCGCGGTCAAAAATAATGCCGAGGTTCTTTACGTTATTACTGGGGGCCAATTTAATGCCATCCAGATGGCATATATTTCTTCAACTGAACATTCTATAAAATGACTTCAGGTCATAGCAGAACAAAATAAACTTAACTTACCTCCGACATGTCCTCAATTACTGTAAAGCTGGCTGCTTCTAACAAGAACACTTTTTGCTTTAAAAATAAAACTACTTCCTACTCAGAAATTTAACATGATCTGTCCTTTCCTTACCCTCCTCTGCTTCCCTAATTAGGCTGTGATTCATAACATGCCTTTAACCATGGTTACGGTTTAGACTTAGCAACTATTTTCCTAGTAACCAAAAAAGACACAAGGCCTGTACGTACTCTGCAAGAACAAATACATCTATTCTTTTACTCAGGGTGACAAGAACAAGTTCTTTTTGGTCAGAACATTTCATGCTAAACAAGAACTCAAGTGCAAAACTTCTATGAAGCGTTCATAGGTCCCTCCCGCTGGAGCTCAAATCCACGTAATTTTTCACAGATTCCGCACAAGAAACCAGGAACCACTCCTAGAAATATGAGATGCAAGAACAGAATAATATAATTTTGTTCTTGTAGCTCTGGGAGAGAGAATACATTTCTGTTTTACCAAAATATATACAATATTGGCCTTTAGAGAGAGGAGAAGAAAACTCTCCAAACCATACATCCACGTAAAGTATATGATGGAGTGGACAATACCCTTACGGAAAAAACACGTTTGTACATAGGCAAAATCCCATGTGAAAATCTTTGACCCATGTGAAATTCCCATGTGAAAACATTTAAAAACATGTGAGCTGTGTGAAAAAGGTGTGACCATGTGTTTTGGCCACATTTCCCATGTGAATTCGGAACATTTTTATGATAAAAAACTGTAAAACCCATAGACATTCACATGTGAAGCCCATGGGATACCATGTAAACCACATGTGAAACATATTATTTTCCACATGAAACCTACATGTGAAAAAAAAAATGTGTGAAATTACATGTGAAGCCAATGTGAAGTCTATGTGATTAAATGTGAAAAATATGTGAAACAAATGTAAAACCATATATGTGAAGTCTATGTGTGTAAACACATGTGGTTTATCATGTACCACATGGGATAACATGCAATCCCATGTGTAGAATATGTTCATGCCCATGTGACTTTTCCGTAAGGGTAAGAACACAGGTACATAAAAAATAACAAAAAGAGCCTTTGTTTGATTCATTAACATTCAACATCATCTTCGAGAACACCTGCATAAAATGCCTGAATTCCCTCATCAGCATGTCATTTAGCTCTGTAGAGGCTGTAAAATTAGCCATTCATTTGATTCAGGTATTTCAGACAAGGGATGCACCTAAATGTGTACAATAGTATCAAGTACTGGACTTGGGCACCCCCTGATTTTTCTAAAAATACTGCAGCCTCAAGCACTTGCTAACATGTCGCTTTATAGTAAAGTGCTTCTGTCAGCGGCATCACTTTATCATCCATTAATCATAGTTAGGACTGGAATCCCAACATGAGCAACAAGAAAATGACTGAGCCCCACAAAGAGGGAAGGTTGCACAATAAACCATTGATTGATTTAACTGACTTTCCTGCTGTGACACATGGATTTAAGTGCATTATTACACAGCGGGAAGGTCTGGCAGCTCATCTGCTGGCTGTTGGTGAAAGCACGTCTGTACAGAAACTTCAGAAATGTATGTTTGTGGCCAAATCTTCCATTTATATGTCTGCTTTTTTTGCAGTCTGGCTGTGGCAGACATGCTAGTGAGTGTGTCCAACGCATGGGAGACCATCATCATCTACCTCCTCAACAACAGACAGCTGGTGGTGGAGGAGCACTTCATCAGACAAATGGACAACGTGTTTGACTCCATGATCTGCATCTCTGTTGTCGCTTCCATGTGTAGCCTGCTGGCCATCGCTGTAGACAGGTACCAAAGGGAACATTTCTATGTGCTACAGTACCTTGCAGAAATATTTTTAACCCTTTAAATTATTTACTTTTAGTCACGTTTACAAACATAAAACTAGTAATGAATGGGAAATTATACATGGTTTTCTAACTTTTCACAAGTGAAAACACAAGTGATACATGCATTAGTATGCACCCTTATTCGCCCTTCTAAAATAGCCTTAACCTGAAGGCAACCATTTTCTTTCAGGGTTCCCCGTGTGTGCAAGTTAATCTCTGAATAAATCAAACTTTTGGGCATCAGTCCCTTACAGGGAAAAAACACATGGATTTCACATGGGCAAAATCATTTGATAAATTTTTGACCCATGTGAACTTCACCTGTAAAAACATGTTAAAAAATTTGTGAGTTGGATGGAGGATAAAAATCTGAGGGACAGACGGGAGAGACTATGTGGATAAGGTCAGATAGATATAGGTGGGGGGGCTGAATTCAGTACGTTGCTTCACAGGGAGCCAGTGGAGTTGTTAAAGGATAGAGGTGATGTGATTAAATGCGGGCGGTTTGGTGATGATGTCGGCTACAGAGTTCTGAACCAAATGTAGCTTATGGAGGGACTTTTGAGGGAGCCCAACCAGAGAGAATTACAATATTCACGCTTTGGACCCTGCGTATAAAGCGTGTGAAAAAAGTAGCGGCTTATTGTCTGAAAATTACAATGATAAAATCATGGAGACGTTCAAAGCAGGGTTAGCTCACAGACCTCTGTTTATTCTGTCAAATATGTAAAGATAATTATTCAACTGCAAACCTACAAACATGACCATCCATCTTTTTTGTTATTTACTTTTCATTCAACGTTTATTTAACCAAACACACCTAATGAGATCAAGACGTCTTTCACAAGGATGACCTGGCTAAGAAAGACCACAGTATGGTACATGTCATAGTGGACAAGACGGCAACGAAAAAATCAACAGTGAACTATATAAAGTGCAAACAACGTGACAATAAAGTACAGTTATTATTACAATAAGAATGACAAAAAATTAAAAACTGTGATTCAAGATTTAAAACACAAACACTGTTGAAAAGATTTCCATGGTCTATTTTTTAAAATGGAGTGAAAAACCTTAAATGAAACAAGTTCAGTTTCAGTTCAGATTGCTGAGAATTCCAAGTAGATGGGACATAAACACTGAAAGCTGTCTTTCACTTTTTTGTTTGCACGCAGGAAACGTAGAAATGGAAGCTGTTGTTGGAACATAAAGCAATAACAGTGCATAAATAAATAAATATATAAATAGCTAGGAAGGAAGGACAACAGTAACTCAACATTTTGGCCAATGTGAGCTTCGTGCAGTGGAAGATTAACACTGACATTTCTCCATCCACACCATAAAATATGGTGGTGGCAGCATAATGCTAAGGGAATAGAGATTAGGAAGCTGTCCTGGGTTGATGGAACAATGGATGACCAATCCAGGACAAAAACACATTAGAAATCAAAGCATGTGAGTAGCCCTTTTCAAAATCCAGACTAAAATCTTATGTGAATCTGTGACGAGACTTTAAAATTGCTGTTCACATCAGTCTCCATCCAGTTTTGGTGAACTTGATTTTTACACAGTGTACCTTTTTCTTTCACAAGAATACATAACTTGTTGTAACGTGTTGGTGTTTCACAAAGAATTGCAGTAGACTTATTTGTGATGTACAGTGGGGCAAAAAGGTATTTGGCAGCCACCGATTGTGCAAGTTGTCTCACTTAAAAAGATGAGAGAGGTCGGTAATTGTCATAATAAGTAAACTCAGAGCCGGATTAGGATAGCAGAATCACCTGGGAACAAAGTGTTTATTGCCCCCCCTCTGCTCATCTCACAGTTCCTGCATCTCCTCATCTGTCTCTCAGCACTCTTTAAGTTCATTTGCTTCTCCGCTCTCCAGTGCTTCCCTTCTGGGTCTTTGCCAGTCTTCCCCATATATTCCTCTCCTTTCTTGTTCACAAAGCTACAATCAGTTTAAGTAAACTTGACCAATACTTTAAAGCATTTGATCATAAATGGAAAATAAATGCAAAGTAAAAAAAATGCTTTTCCTTACATAATAATGTGTTTAATAAAGCTGTATCTGTCTCTCAGAACTCATGTTTTTCTCCTCCTTTCTTTTTGTCATAACTAAAACCATGAGAACATGGCTTTTGTCTAGGAATGCACAATATATTGACAATAACATGGATATCAGCCGATGTCAGTCATTTTTAACATATCGTATCAGTACGATAAGTAAAACTGAGCCAATATTAAAAATCGCTGTTCATTTCTATCTTTGTAAGAGATTTATGTAATATTTATAACATTGTAAATATCAATTATTGACCATAACAGCAATAATAATATCAAATAACGGTATTGGCTCAAATTTATATTGGTGCATCCTTAGTTTTTACTCTGTCCTCCATGATATGCTGCACCAGCCTTTCTCTCCATGTTTCCATGTGCTCACTAAGAAAAGGACCAAACTGATAGATAAATTCCAAAATCCCAAGAAAGTTACCACTGAGTGGAGATCCAAGTAATTCATCATCAGCACAGGAAAGCAGGCCTGTCACCTAAAAACTGACTGACAGCTACAACCCGCCTGAGAAGAACCTTCTGCCAATACTGGTTTTATGCGCTCCAAATAAGATGCAGGTGTGGTGGAAAAATTATATATTATATATTCTTTGTCTAGTGAATGTATCTAGGGCAGATGACAAGGTTAGGGGAAGCAAGCCTAATGTTCTGATAAGGATGTGTCAGATCACCAGAGAGATAGACACCGGGGCAGCATGATAACTACGGACAGTCTGACAGTCTCGGATGTGCTGGTTCATGCTTTAGAGTCAGACTGGCATGAACCAGTTCTCCAGAAGCTGGGCGTGAAGATTGGAGAAGACATGCTGCAGAGATAAACAGTGATTGCTGAATACTATTTAAGCTGTTAGTCAGAAAGGTTGGGTAGAGCGATGCATTAGCAATCTCTGTCCCCTCCATGTTTTGGCCAAAGCATGTTTTTATTAAATACTTAAACGCCTTCTGGGACTCAAGTCTTCTTTATTATGGAAACCCTGAAGTATTTTCTGCCATTACATAGGGTAGACAAAAGATATTAGCCTACCTGTGGTTGGTGAACATGTGATCTAGTCTGAATAAACTTATTCACCACTTGGGAAGTGACAACAGCACAGCAGATCTCTATGTGATGAAGCTGGATATCTGGTCACCCAATTATAAAAGGTAGCAGTTCCACCAGTGAAATTAACAAGCCAAGTATTTTTGTTTACTGCCCCCCAACAATCCTGCATTACACACCGGATAACCCCAGTCTGAGCTGCCACTGCTATGTCTACACTCAGGCTATGCAGGAAACAATTCGCTCAGCATCATCCACCATTCTTCATCACATCTTCTTTTTCCTGATTTTCCTCATTAGGTTTTACAAAGAACATGTCAGTGGATGAGAGAGTTCTTAATTAACACGTCTTCTCATCTTCCTCTCTTTTGCTTATAGAAACCGCCTTTTAAAAAAAAAAAATCATTTTGATTCTTTTTGGATTACTATCCCACAGTCCAGTGACGGTCTGTGGCCAGTGACGGTCTGTGGCCTGAGCTCTACCCGCTGGGGTAGGGCATGTTACCATGGTTTCCAAAATTGTGCTGTAGGAACTGTTTGGGTAAAACTTAAATAGAGTGGAAACAGTTATTGGTTATCTCCACCAGCGCCAACCTCTGCCAAAAATCTCTGCTCAAAATCAAAAGTACCAGTCAGTATCTGGTGTGGCCACCAGCTGCTTGAAGTACTGCAGTGCATCTCCTCCTCATGGACTGGACCAGATTTGTCAGTTCTTGCTGTGAGATGTTACCCCACTCTTCCACCAAGGCACTTGCAAGTTCCTGGACATTTCTGGGGGGAATGGCCCTAGCCCTCACCCTGCGATCCAACAGGTCCCAGATGTGCTCAATGGGATTGAGATCTGGGCTCTTCGCTGGCCATGGCAGAACACTGACATTGCTGTCATGCAGGAACTCAAGCACAGAAGGAGCAGTATGGCTGGTGGCATTGTCCTGCTGGAGGATCATGTCCGGATGAGCATGCATAAAGGGTACCACATGAGGGAGGAGGATGTCTTCCCTGTACCGCAAGGCATTGAGAATGCCTGCAATGACAACAAGCTCAGTCCGATGGTGATGTGATATACCGCCCCAGACCATAACGGACCCCTCACCTCCAAATCGATCCCGTTTCAGGGTACAGGCCTCGGTTTAACGCTCATTCCTTCGACAATAAACACGAATCCGTCAATCACCCCTGGTGAGACAAAACCGTGACTCATCAGTGAAGAGCACTTTTTGCCACTCCTGTCTGGTCCAGCGAAGGTGGGTTTGTGCCCATAGGCAGCGTTGTTGCTGGTGATGTCTGGTAAGGACCTGCCTTACAACAGGCCTACAAGCCATCAGTCCAGCCTCTCTCAGCCTATTGCGGACATTCTGAGCACTGATGGAGGGATTGTGTGTGCCTGGTGTGACTCGGGCAGTTGTTGTGGCCATTCTGTACCTGTCACGCAGGTGTGATATTTGGATGTACCGATCCTGTGCAGGTGTTGTTACACGGGGTCTTCCACTGCGAAGATGATCAGCTGCACCTTCCTGTCTCCCTGTAGCGCTGTCTTAGGCGTCTCACAGTGCGGACATGGCAATTTATTGCCCTAGCCAAATCAGCAGTCCTCATTCCTCCCTGCAGCATGCCTAATGCACGTTCACGCAGATGAGCAGGGACCCTGGGCATCTTTCTTTGGGTGTTTTTCACAGTCGGTAGACAAGTCTCTTTAGTGTCCTGCGTTTTTAGAACTGTGACCTTAAATGCCTACTTTCTGTAAGCTGTTAAGGTCTTAATGACCATTCCACAGGTGCATGTTAATTAATTGATTATGGTTAATTGAACATGCATGGAAAACATTGTTTAAACCCTTTACAATGAAGATCTGTAAAGTTATTTGGATTTTTACAACATAATTGTTGAAATACACAGTCCTGAAAAAGGGACGTTTCTTTTTTTGCTGAGTTTACATCATACTGGAAGTGGGAGTCACATGACCTCTATGGTAAAACATTTTTTTCATCAAAACACCTACTGAGTACTTTGTCTCTCTTTTTTTTCCTGACATTTAAAGAGTCAAACATCAGAAGTTTCCAAATGCATGTTAAACATTTAGGTGTACGATGACTTTAGAAAGCTAAAATAAGCAAGATGTTTTCCTCCACAGGTATGTCACCATCTTCTATGCTCTGAGGTACCACAACATCATGACCGTAAGGAGAGCGGGCTGCATTATTGGAGGAATCTGGACCTTCTGCACCGGCTGTGGGATCGTCTTCATCATCTACTCCGAGACCACCCCAGTCATCATCTGCCTGGTGTCCATGTTCTTTGCTATGCTGCTCATCATGGCCTCTCTATACAGCCACATGTTCATGCTAGCCCGCTCACACGTCAAGCGGATTGCTGCGTTGCCAGGCTACAACTCCATTCACCAGCGTGCCAGCATGAAGGGCGCCATCACGCTCACCATCCTCCTGGGCATCTTCATTGTCTGCTGGGCTCCTTTCTTCCTTCACCTGATCCTGATGATCTCCTGCCCTCGGAACCTTTACTGTGTGTGCTTCATGTCCCACTTCAACATGTACCTCATCCTCATCATGTGCAATGCCGTGATCGACCCACTGATCTACGCCTTCAGGAGTCAGGAGATGAGGAAGACTTTCAAAGAGATAATCTGTTGTTACAGCTTAAGAAACGCCTGCTCCAACCTTTGCTCTCTGACCGGTAAGTTCTGAAAACTGGAAGAGAAGCAAAACAGGCTGGATGGATAAACTGAACAGAAACCGGTTCCGATGCAAGAACAAAAATATCGGAGATTCAACTTACAGCACATGAAGACTTTTTTCACTGACATATTACGGCTAAAACAGTTCTTAGTTAGGTTTTTTTATTTTCCATCAACTGTTAAAAAGGATGAACCAGAATGGAGCCAGAAAGTGTTTCCTAATGTGCTAATGCACTGCATCCAAAACGCACACAAAGAGGCTGATTTATTAGGTACATTATCAATACACTCTACTAGCCCTATCTGAAATCACGAGTGATTTGAAAATGCGTCACAGCACTCTACGCCCCTTTCGTTCTCCCCTGACATTTCCTCCACAATTTTTTTGGTTCTCCTTTTCTAACCCATGAGTTCATTATCCTACCCTGGAGGACTATGACTGACAAGCAACCTCTGAGATCCTGTTCACTTCTATTAGTGAACTATACAGGCTGAAAGAGCGCTTAGATATTCACTGTTAATTACCGATGATGGCAACCCCAGGCACCCAGTGTTGCTTCAGAGCGATGATGTGCACATCTTTAGCAATTAGGATTACCAGCATGACAGAACAGTACTGACAAGGAAGCCAGCAACAGTGAAAGTTTTGACAGGATTCTGGGAATCTTACTGATGTTACAATTCTAGCCACCATCTTGTTTGAAATCTAATTCAGTGCTTTAGGGGATAGAATATAAAGTCAGGGGCTTTGGAATATGCTTACATCATCACCATTTTTAGTAAGGGTTTTTTAAATAAAAAAAATGCAATTTCATTGACCTGTGAAAATGCTATAATTGTAAAATTAAATTAAATTCAGTTTATTTATATTGCACCGATTCACAACACATGTCATCTCAAGGCACTTTATAAGAAAAGTCATTTCAATACAATCATACAAACATTCCAATCAGTTTAAAAGTTTTCTATCGAAGGAATCCCAGCAGATTGGGTTCAAGAAGACAGAGCAGAACACAGAAAGCACAGAAGATCTGATATAAGAGTACTTTCTATATTAAAGAAAGTAAAAAGTTGATAATTGGAGAGAGCATCCTACTCTTGTCTGTTACCAAACAAATTTAGGGGCCAAAGATGAACTGAATCAAATCATCAGCTTATAATGACTGTATATACGTATATATTTATTTTTAGTTGATCAGATGTGTGCGATTGTGATATATATATATATACACACCATGTATCTAACGTCATTCTTGAAGTTACATGGTGGTGCTGGAGTCTGATCCTGGCCTGGGGTCTCCCCCCGCCTGTTTGGGTTCTCTCATGGTACTCCAACCTGCTTCCACAGTCTAAAACATGACTGTTAGGTTGACTTCTTTAGTGTTCTCATCCAGTGTGTTGGTGTTGACAGCCTGGTTCTGTTGGAGGTTTCTTCCTGTTAAAGGGGAGTTTTTCCTCTCCACCGTCGCCACATGCTTGCTCAGTATGAGGAATTGCTGAAGGATTGCTGTGGTTGGAAAGTCTGCCCAACCTCACGCCAATGACTGACACTATCTGCTGGGATTCCTTAAATAGGAAACTTTTTAACTGATTGGAATGTTTGTATAAATGTATTGAAATGACTTCTTGTTAAGTGCCTTGAGATGACATCTGTTGTGAATTGGCGCTATATAAATAAACTGAATTGAAAAATTGAAAATGCTTGTTCATGGATCGCAACAGATTTAATCCAGAACACTCATAACATGTCTACCATGCTTCTCGGTAGAGCTAGTAAGAGTCAGAAAGTTCCCCGTTATGTGATGTCAAGCTAATGGCAATTATCCAAGTAAACTCCCTGTACAACTGCTTGGTAAATTTTAAAACTAAAATAATAGATAAAATTATGGAACATTATGATACCAGAGAATAAACAAATGTCTAAAAGCCATCACACCTTGACTCCCATAATTGAGGTGTCAGTGTCTGCCTGCATGGTTGTGTACTCTGTGTGTCTCTGTCTTTCCCTGGTGGCCTGTCCAGGGTATACCTGCCTCTCGCCCAATAACCGCTGGAGATAGACACCAGCCCTGCAACCCAGCAAGGACAGCCAGGTTTAGACAATGAATGGAATAATTATCACTGAAGGTCAGTCAGACTTATAGCCCTCCATATTTTGTCAATAATAGGGGGTGCTCGTAGATCATTGATACAAAGTTGCCAGTTTGAAAAAAGAAAATAAGTGAATGCTGTAAATAAAATGAGACGGTAACATCCCAACAAATATATCAGACACCATCCAGACACCGCTCTTTTCATATCTTCATGTTAGACCTTCGCAACATTTATTTTTGAATATTCCAACTTGCAAGGCATGATGGGAAACAGTGTGACAGCAGCTTCATATATATCCAGAGACGGAGTTACATTTAGGTATAAATGCACTAAGACACTGAGGATGGTTTTGTACAGACAATCTTTATAGGGAAGTCTGAGATCTTTTCTGAGCGATCAAGTCTCACCTGGACAGAGGTAATTACAGCTGTGAGTCTCAACAAAATGTTTTCCACTGGACCACCTTTGGATGTGGTCTGGAACAACTTTATCTGCTACAGCAGGGGTGGCCAACGTCGGTCCTCAAGGCCCACTATCCTGCATGTTTTACTTCTATCCCTGGTTCAGCACACCTGAATCAAATGATGGCTTGTTAGCAGGCCTCTGCAGATCTTTGCCATGCTGAGGAGGTAGTTGGAACATTTGTATCAGCTGTGTTGGAGCAGAGACACATCTAAAACTGGCAGGACACCGGCCCTTGAGGACTGGAGCTGGACACCCCTGTGCTACAGCATGTCCAGTTAAGATTGACTGCTGCACCATCAACTGGCCTTATGTCTTCCCCTCAAGCATTAACTACAAGGACGTACACAAACAACTGTTAGGGAATGTTCTGTAGAGAGGGTTTTTATGAGCTTCTTGTTGGAATCCTCTTCAATAAAACAGAGTGTTCAGTTGGGATTATATTGATCAGGAGACCGTGAAACATACCATGTTAATCACACGAGAATCTGAGCTCCACAGCTATGCATTGCCAATTAACTCACTTTCACAGAGCGCACAGACTTTGCCAACAGTAGAGCTGAGTTGAAACAGCTGTCAGGAGATAATGGGTTTTCAACTGCACTCAAGGTTTAGAGATTAAAATTATCCATGTTTTTGCACTGAGCTCTGTGAAAGCACATGTAATTATTGATTCTTCACTTTTTTCATATGACATTTGTTGCCTTCCATCATAAGCTCATCAGCAGTTTATAAGACAAGTTATTTCCGCAAACTATATTAGTCTGAATCAAAGGACTTGTGCTTAAGCCCTGGATGTTTTTGAAAAGCCCCAATGCTGCTTTTTAGTCCCAGCCCACATCTAGACAAAGGTGACAGGGTCTTAGCTTTATAATAAGACAGATAAGTAAATATGTTGTTTCCCTCGGAGAAGCACTGTTAAGTCTACTGAAGGAGAAAGGTTTCCTGCTGGTCCCTGCAGTAACTCCAACGTTAAGCTACTTTCTCTGTACAATTCATCCAGCTCCTCTCGGTGAAGAAGGTCCTTCCCTCAGTAGTTACAAAAACAAATGTTGAAAGTATAATCTAATGAGCCGATGAGAAGAGTTCTGCAAATTTTAAAAAGCCTACAGTCTACATCATCTACAGTCTCCTGTAAGATATCCATACTTGCAATGTTTTTAAAGGAAATCATTTTTCTCTGTACTTTTGCTGCAAGTTTTTTTAATCTGTTTCTTTAAACAAAGTGGCTAAACATAAAAAAAGTTTAAAGTATACAAGGGAGTTTGATGAATGAACAACAATAATGCAACTAATGATACTAATATTAGTAAAACGTTGAGACTTTTAAAAGAAAATATTGCAATAAAGACTTTGTACAGAAATTTGTGATCTGAACATCTAGAGGTGTAGAAGCAGAAGTTGAGCTAATTCAGTTCAATTTGCTTTATTGTCATTGCAACAAGTGCAACGAAAGGGAAGGTACAGACATAAAATCTGTAAATACACATAAAAACTATAAGTAATAAATAACACAATAAAAAAAATGCACATGTTGGAAGACTCTGTACATCAGGTGCATGATATCAGAACACAAAAGGTAAAACATTAAAACATACCGTGCTAGAGGCTCCATACATGCATATGGTGCAACAGCTGAGTATGCTATGTGTAGTGAAATATTGCACATAGATACATAAAGAGGTCTTGCGTGTGTTATGAAAGAGAAGTGGCATTCAAGGCTCTAATAGCAGTTGGATAAAAGCAGTTTTCCTATCTGTTAGTCCCTGTATGGATGGCCCTGTACCGTTTAGCTGACAGCAGTAGCTCAAACAGGGAGTGGCCCGGGTGGTACGAGTCCTTCTAGATGAAGTTTGCTCTCTTGAGGCACTAGGAGCCACGAAGGTCCTCCAGAGTGGGCAGAGGGCACCCAATGATACTCTTGGCCGTTTTGATGATTCTAATGGAGCCACAAACAGAGATAATGCATATTTAGACTAGAAAAGCACTTCGAGAGTGTAGACCTCTGCCAAGGCAGCTCAGACCCCCCCATATTATGATCTAATTGTTATTCCTTTAGATTCCTTGACCATGAAAAAATACCTGTAGCAGCTAAGCACCCTGGCTTTTTATTGTGTAGCATATGTGCTACATGTACATATGCTGAATACATCCCTATCTCCCAATGATACAGAATCCTTTAAAAAGTTCCTGAATTCAGACAGTGATCCAGATCACCCCCAAATTATAATCATTTGTTCCTGGTCCTATTGCAGATATTTCCTGAAAATATCCAACTATAACTTTTTCAGTAATGTTGCTAACTAACAAACAGACCAAAGGACAAACCCTGGTGAAAACATAACCTCCTTGGTGGAGGTAATAATTCATTTTCTTTAAATGTTTGGTGAGCTCTCAGCATGAATAAAATAAATGGACTTTTAGGATCTAATCATTTGACCAAGATTCAAGAAAATAAACTTGGTACCTATACTGTATTTCTTTTATGAACTTTAAAAAAAAAAATCATAGATCCTCGGGAATGGAATGCCATAAGATTTAAAAAGGAAATATCTATTAATTAGAAAAGGAGTAGATTTATCATAACCACTTTTACATCAACTTTTGTCAAACTGATGTCATGTTTTGAAGTTTAAACTGGACCCAAAAGCAGCAGAGTTGAAAACAAAAAGGATTTAATGAAAAACCACACGGCACTTACAGAAACTCGGGAGGGTACAGGCAGCAACAGGGAAACACAGGAACCAGACGGGCAACAAGGAAGGCAGGAATCAGGCGGGGAAGAAAGACGGACGAACCAGCGAGTTGGGACTGCATTTATACTGAGGAAGGAGAGTGAAGAGTGAAGCAGAGAAGGAGCAGGACCAATTAAGGGAAGCGGTTGCAGCTGAGGGGGAGTGAGCAGGTGGAAGTGATTAGCTGGGACAGGAGGTGAAATGGCTGGGAGACAGAAAACTGGGAAACTAGGAGGATCTTAAGAAACTAACTAAAGACAAGACTACGGGGAAACCAGAAAGTACAGAAATCACAAGAAAGACTAAGAATAACTAAACATGAAAATAGAACTAAATAAGGAAAATCACTAACAAAAGACAAACACCCGGGGAACACAACAACTGAAGGAGGAGAGAAAACTCTGATCGACGTTCTTTTCCTTTTCAGCAAAATGTTTGTCATAAATTCTATATTGTAAGTTTTTCTTCGTCCCTTACGTCATCTACCAACAAATAATGTAAACATTATTAGGTTATATACATTTCCTTTGATTGCTATCCTTATTAGCATTTATCATTTAATCATGATAATAGATAATAGAAATTTATTACTAGCAAATAGGAAAGAAAATAATATAAAATTTAAGCATAAAATGGCATTTTCTCTGTGGAAAAAAGCCTAATCATAAATGTGCTAAATGAGCAGAGTCAGTGGCAGACCAAATACTTAATCCCAGGTCATGAATAAATTTAGTGTCATTTTGAAAGCAAAACATTCTTTCTTTCTGGATACTTCTTTCTCTCACTGAAGGCCAAACAATTGTGTAACCATTAAAGATGTTACAGTGTGTAAAAAATAATAGTTAAAGGGGAAAATGGCAAGGATGACTCCAATTTGTGAATTTGCTGCTCTGTTTTCCAGTGTAGATGAAGTTAGTGTATGGAGACCGGAAACATGTGGTGTTGCTCAAAGACCATTACTATCTGGCTCACATAAAGAGTTCTGCACTAAATATTATGTGGTTGAATGGCAGTACCTCTGAAGTTTGCTTTAGTTCAGCACATTAAAGGTAAAACCATCCAAGAAAGTGAAAACTGACCCATTTTAGAGATTTAATAAAGACATGTAGATAAAAGTGCTGCCCCCACTCTGGGCAGAGAAGCATCATAGTATCCGGTATTGTGGAAGACAGATGACTAATATGTGGCTCATCAGCAGTAGCCTATATTGCTAGAATATCAATGTGTAACACCAAAACAGACAGAAAAAATAGTGATAAAGGACCAGGAGAGGGGGGGCTGACACTTTTACTACTCTGACTAATGGTCCTCACTCTCAAATCACCTGTTAAAAGCAGGTACATATGGCAACCACCAAAATGCGCACTGAAAATAATGGCCCCAGCACCCATCTCCTCTTTCATAAATGCTTTCCAAGATAATAACAAACCCCTGTTTTACACCTGGGGGTAATGTGTTTATTCTGCTGACTCACATATTGCTTAACCTTTGTGTGGATCTATTTATTCTGCACTCCATCAGTGTGAAGCACAGATCTCTTTTAAGTATTCTTCTTAGCTTAGAAATAATCTATTTTGGTATTACTTTTTCCAGGTTTTTCTATGGATGTTATTATCAGTGTCAGTATTCAACAAAAAAAAACATCAATGGTTTTTCAGAACCCCCTAAAACCCTGTTATCGCTATTAAAGTATTTTTTCCTGTTTTAATTTCTTTGATATAAAACTAACGTTGATCATTTACCATCCCAAAAATGCAAATTAGAACCATATCCATCTATCCACCCATTATCCGTCCATCCACCCATTATCCATCCATTCATCCATTATCAATACCCATCCATTCTCTCCAGGGTTGCGGGGGGCTGGTGCCTGTCTACAGCATTCATGCACCCTGGACAGGTTGCCAGTTCATCTCAGGGTTATAAATGTGTGTGTGTGTATATATATATATACAGGTCCTTCTCAAAAAATTTGCATATTGTGATAAAGTTCATTCTTTTCCATAATGTAATGATAAAAATTAAACTTTCATATATTTTAGATTCATTGAACACCAACTGAAATATTTCAGGTCTTTTATTGTTTTAAAACTGATGATTTTGGCATACAACTCATGAAAACCCAAAATTCCTATCTCAAAAAATTAGCATATCATGAAAAGGTTCTCTAAAAGAGCTATTAACCTAATCATCTGAATCAATTAATTAACTCTAAACACCTGCAAAAGATTCCTGAGGCTTTTAAAAACTCCCAGCCTGGTTCATTACTCAAAACCGCAATCATGGGTAAGACTGCCGACCTGACCGCTGCCCAGAAGGCCATCATTGACACCCTCAAGCAAGAGGGTAAGACACAGAAAGAAATTTCTGAACGAATAGGATGTTCCCAGAGTGCTGTATCAAGGCATCTCAGTGGGAAGTCTGTGGGAAGGAAAAGGTGTGGCAGAAAACGCTGCACAACGAGAAGAGGTGACCGGACCCTGAGGAAGATTGTGGAGAAGGACCGATTCCAGACCTTGGGGGACCTGCGGAAGCAGTGGACTGAGTCTGGAGTAGAAACATCCAGAGCCACCGTGCACAGGCGTGTGCAGGAAATGGGCTACAGGTGCCGCATTCCCCAGGTCAAGCCACTTTTGAACCAGAAACAGCGGCAGAAGCGCCTGACCTGGGCTACAGAGAAGCAGCACTGGACTGTTGCTCAGTGGTCCAAAGTACCAAAGCAAATTTTCCATGTCATTCGGAAATCAAGGTCCAGAGTCTGGAGGAAGACTGGGGAGAAGGAAATGCCAAAATGCCTGAAGTCCAGTGTCAAGTACCCACAGTCAGTGATGGTCTGGGGTGCCATGTCAGGTGCTGGTGTTGGTCCACTGTGTTTAATCAAGGGCAGGGTCAATGCAGCTAGCTATCAGGAGATTTTGGAGCACTTCATGCTTCCATCTGCTGAAAAGCTTTATGGAGATGAAGATTTCATTTTTCAGCACGACCTGGCACCTGCTCACAGTGCCAAAACCACTGGTAAATGGTTTACTGACCATGGTATTACTGTGCTCAATTGGCCTGCCAATTCTCCTGACCTGAACCCCATAGAGAATCTGTGGGATATTGTGAAGAGAAGGTTGATAGACGCAAGACCCAACACTCTGGATGAGCTTAAGGCCGCTATCGAAGCATCCTGGGCCTCCATAACACCTCAGCAGTGCCACAGGCTGATTGCCTCCATGCCACGCCGCATTGAAGCAGTCATTTCTGCAAAAGGATTCCCGACCAAGTATTGAGTGCATAACTGAACATAATTATTTGAAGGTTGACTTTTTTTGTATTAAAAACACTTTTCTTTTATTGGTCCGATTAAATATGCTAATTTTTTGGATTTTTGGTTTTTCTTTACTTTTTTGCCAAAATCATCAATATAAAAACAATAAAAGGCTTGAACCACTTCAGTTGTGTGTAATGAATCTAAAATATATGAAAGTCTAATGTTTATCAGTACATTACAGAAAATAATGAACTTTATCACAATATGCAAATTTTTTGAGAAGGACCTGTATATACCCAGACCTGTTTGGGCTGACAGTGACTAGTCCCAAAAAGAGTGAGTACATCCAGCCTCAAGCTCTCAGTTGCTAACCTGATGTTTTATTAACTGAGCGATTCATAAGGATAACACTTTGTGGTCAGGTAATTTATAACTCCAGGACTTTTCATGTGTTTTAGTTATGTTACATATGATTGGCATACAAGTATACTTTTCGTAAGAACAAAAACTTGTGTCTTTCATCTGCCTAAGTCATATTATGTAAGCTTAGGCCTGGTTCACACGGCGGGTTTTTTGGGCCAATTTTGCCCTGATTCTTCCCTCCCAACACCCCCCGATTATCAGGATGGCTCTTCAAATAATCCTAACAGATATACCTGCCGTGTGTGGTGTGACCAGAGCGCTCTGGTCGGCTCAAAAGGAAGTCGGGACCACTCCGATCACAAATCGGGGGATATTCAACGTGTTTGATTGTCTTGGCCCGAAATCAGAGAATGTGTGGTATGTTGTGAGGATAAACGTGCATGCAGCCAGTTAAATGTGATGTGTAGCCAATTAGAAAGCGAGGTGACAGGGACTGGTACACCTTGGAATCATCAATTAATTATTTCATGTCGGCTAACTTGACCGCAGTCCACAAATGCATAGAAACAGAGATCAGTAAGAGCAAAGTGTGTAACGATGTCTCCCAGTAAAAAAAAAAGGCCAAAAAAAAACAATTCATCCTCAGTGTCTTTGAATAGAAAGTATGGTATCTGCACCTGCTGTGTCCACTCCTTTATCCAATGCCAGGATTTCTTGTTTTTGTTAAGTAGTCCATAAACTGTTGCCAATGCCTTATCCTCGGCCTCCAAATTTATATACTCCTTTGACTTTAGCCCAGTTTTATATCATGAGGTTTAGTGAGATTTCCTGTCTGAGCTTGGAATGTTTGTGAGTGAAATCTGTTTGTGTGTGGTGTCTCGTCATTGCCCTGTGGCTGCACACTACACAAAGTAGAACCAAATCAGGAATATCCATGATTTTTTATTGCTGTGTGTGTGTGGTCTGAAATTCTTGCGACAATTTTGAAATCCTGCTGTGTGAACCAGGCTTTAGGTTCTCTCTGTATAGTAACTGGTTCACCGAGGAGCTCTGTGTGGTAGTTGTGGTTGGAAATAATGACTCTCGTTGCACAACTGACATTTTTCTTATGAAAACAAACTGATCTTTATCCCTGACAATATTGAGGAATTATGTTGCCACAGTGCACTGCCAGCACAGCTGGAATGTTAAAAAACCCACCTTAGATTAAAAGGCTTTAGTTTCCATCAGTTAGTACAGTGTAAAACTGTAGTCTATTTTATCAACTTTTTGTACACACACAAAAAGAAAAAGAAAAGAATTCACCATTAATCCACATTTTATGCCGTTGGTTTCAGCAAAGCCTAAGTAAAGTAGGTAACAACCCTCCTCCTAAAATCTGGCTGTGTGATAAAACTGAATTTTTTTCCTCAGACAAGATAGTAAAGGTACCTTCTTGCTTCATTCTGTCACTGTGCTCCACATTAATCTCTTCATTCTGCCTCCTGTCATTGTGTGCTGTGTTCCCGCTTATAGGATGCCATGTAAAAACATGAATGTACAAATAGCTATACAGCGCTCTCTGTAATTGTGTGCTGGTGCCTACCTCTCACCAGAAAAGCTTGGTACTTCTTTATCAGAAAATGCAGCAACCTGCTGAACCTGAACATTATGCAGCATTGTTATATAAACAATGTTTTTATCTGTGCAACATATTACTTATTGTAATACTAACAGTCGGTCACTGCGTATCTCCCCCACGATATCTTTGTTCCCAAAGACAAGATAAAAAAAGCAAGAAAAAAAGCTATGTTTTGCTCACTTGTGTTGTTATAGTGCTACAATTGATTGTCTTTTGCACTTTTGAGATTTTTAATGTGAGAGCATATTTACATACAGTGGGGTAAAAAGGTATTTGGCAGCCATCGATTGTGAAAATTGTCCTACTTAAAAAAATGAAAGATGTCTGTAATTTTCATCATTGGTATACTTCAACTGTGACAGACAGAATGTTAAAAAGAAATCCAGGAAATTACATTGTATGATTTTTAAAGATTTTATTTATATAATGGTGCAGAAAATAAGTATTTGGTTAATAACAAAAGTTCACCTCAATACTTTGTGATGTAACCTTGGTTGGCAATGACAGAAGTCAAATGTTTCCTGTAGGTCTTCACCAAGTTTTCGCACACTGTAGCTGGTATTTTGGCCCATTCTTCCGTGCAGATCTTCTCTAGAGCGGTTAAACTTTGGGGCTGTCACTGAGCAACATCGACTTTCAACTCTCTCCACAAATTCTCTATTGGATTGAGGTCTGGAGACTGGCTCCAGAACTTTGAAATGCTTTTTATGTAGCCACTCCCTGGTTGCCTGAGTGATGTGTTTGGGATCATTGTCATGCTAAAATATCCAGCCACATTTAATCTTCAATGCTCTCAATGATGAAAGGACGTTTTTGCCTAAAATCTTACAATACATGGCTCCATTCATCCTTTCCTTAATACAGATCAGTCGTCCTGGTCCATTTGCAGAAAAGCAGCCACAAAGCAACATTTTTCCACCCCTATTCTTCACATTTGGTATGTTGTTCTTGGGATCCAACACAGTATTCACCCCCTCCAAGCATGGCGAGTGGCATTTATACCAAAGAGTTCTATTTTGGTCTCATCTGAGCACATGACATTCTCTCAATCCTCCTCTGGATCATCCAGATGGTCTCTGGCAAACTTTAGATGGGCCTGGACATGTGCTGGCTTAAGCAGGGGGACCTTTCAAGCACTGCAGGATTTTAATCCATGATGATGTAGTGTGTTACTAATAATAACCTTTGTTACTGTGGTCCCAGCTCTCTTCATGTCATTGATCAGTCCCCTCGTGTAGTTCTGGGCTGTTTCCTCACAGTTCTCAACATCATGTGTACCCCATGAGATTAGATCTTGCATGGAGCCCCAGGTCAAGGAAGATTGTCAGTGATCTTGTATTTATTCCATTTCCTATAAATTGCTCCAGCAATTGATCTCTTCTCACCAAGCTGCTTGCTAATTATAGATTGGCTCATCCCAGTCTTGTGCAGGTGTACAATCTTGTCCCTGGTGTTCTTAGACAGCTCTCTGGTTTTGGCCAAGGCGGAGGTTGGAGTCTGACTGAAGGTGTGGACAGGTAAATTTTATACAGATAACAAATTCAAACAGGTGCCATTAATACAGGTCACTGGAGTAGAGGAAAGACAAGCTTCTTAAAGAAGAAGTAATAAGTCTGTGAGGGTCAGAATTATTGGTTGGTAGTCGGTGCTAAATACTTATTTTCTGCAGCATTATACAAATAAATTCTTTAGAAATCATACAATGTGACTTCCTGGATTTTTTTTATATTCTGTCTCTCACAGTTGAAATCTACCAATAATGAAAATCAAGAACTCTCTCATCTTTATAAATGGGACAACTTGCACAATCGGTGGCTGCCAAATACTTTTTTGCCCCACTGTATGTACAGACTTATAATGATATCTCCTTTGGTTACTTTCCAGTTTTGTGCTCAGATACATCAGTGCTATTATTGTATGCAACATTCTTTTAAAAATTACTGAGTTCTTGTTGCCACAAAAAAAAAAAAAAAAAAAATATATATATATATATATATATATATATATATATATATATACATATACATATTCTTTGCCTCAGATGCATCACCAGACTGGGGTTATCCTGATGGCATGTTTAAGCTTTTATTTATATGCAGTGAGTCTTCACTGCTGGTGAAACACATTGTACATCATCGCATGGTGGTATGAACTAATATAAATGCTAGCTTCTGTTGCAATGTGGTTTGCAATGAATTCTGTTGATGTATTTATGTATCTTAATAAAAAAAAAGATGATGAATCTGAGCTGTGCTGCTCTGTTGAAAAACAGATTAATATTTTGCAGTTTGAAGATATTTTCAGTCTCAAAAAATATTATTCCGTCTGACAAGAATAAATAAAACTGAAAAATCAGTCTAAAGGATGAATTCTTCCTTATCAGAGATAATTAAATTAAAAAATAATTTTCTAAAATAATTTTCTAATCTCAGAGAGAAATGCAGATGTGATTTATACAAATTTCTTCAAAGAATTGTTGTCGATGCTGATGATAGTGAGCAGGAAGGATCTCCTGTATCAGTCTGTATGACAGTGAAACTTTGAATCACTAACTTAAAACTCAATAAGATAAATAAGAAATAGCATTTTACAATAGGCTGGCAAACAATAAACTTAGACTGTATAGCGGCTTGAATGGCATTTATAGTCCATCTAACATTAGGGTTATATGGAAAATGTAAATGTTTAGACAACCTATTTTGTCTGCTAAAGTTTTTTTTTCCTGTTACATTCACTGGCACTCCAAGCAGGCATCCAGACCTTCGGATAGGATCATGGGTATACACTCACTGACACTCAGAAAGAATGTTCTGATTTAGTAAACGTGTAGTCCAGCAATAGCTATGTGAATTGTTTAATGCAATCAGTGCATTGCAAACAGTTACGGGAGCTGGATAAACACCAGAAAGCATAAAAAATGGCACCATCAGTGTTCTGGGAATTTTTTTAAACAATATTTTTGATTAATTTGTCATTTTCAGAAGCAACCCATGGTTATATAATATAATATGGTATATAGTTAACAAAAATAGGAACAAAACAAACAAACCAAAAACAGAACAACAGCTCAGGTCCATATAAATAATATTTGGGGTCACAGGAATAATGTGCATTGTGAGCATTCAATAAAATCCTTGCTACATGATATTAGAGACATCGGGTTCCACATATTTCAAATACAGTTCCCACACTTTAAAGAATTGGTCTGTTTTTGAGAGTAATATATATATGTACGGTATGCCAACGGCACTAGATCAAACATTTCTCTTTGCCAGCCTTTAACAGTTGGTACTTTTTAAGGAATCCACTGCAATAAAATATTCTTCCTCACCACATATTTGAGAATACAATATAACCTTTTAATATACTTGGATACTACTGGGCTTGGAAGGCCCAGTATGAGAGACACAGGATCCATCTCCAGTTGTAAGCCCAAAATCTTTTCTATTTCAGAAAACAGACTATGCAGTCACAGACCTATTTCAAAACAGTTTTTTCTCTCAAAAATCGTAGAGAAGGTTGTTGACTCTGGTCACTGCTCTGTCCTTCTGCTGTTTGATTTGACTATAGCTTTCGACACTGAGTGGGGCTGAAGTGGTTCTCCTCTTATTTATTGGGGAGATCATTTCAGGTGGCAGGTGCAAATTTTCAGTCCTTTTCCTCACCTTTTGGCTATGGTGTTCCACAAGGTTCCATCTTGGGCTCGTTTTTATAACTTGGGCTCGTAACAACTGCCAAAGATAATCATCTGACACGACTTGAAAACAAACTTTCGTGAATATTTCAGTAACAGTAAACCACATTTGACAACTTCAGCTGTGAGTGCACGAATGATCGCACGCCCTGCGGAGGTTTACTGTAATACCACCACCAAAACAACCCCCCCCCCCCAAAAAAAAATAAATATATATATACATATATATATATATATATATATATTTATATATACATATATATATATATATATATATATATATATATATATATATATATATATATATTTTTTTTTTGGGGGGGGGGGTTATTATATATATATATATATATATATATATATATATATATATATATATATATATATATATATATATGTATATATATATACATATATATATATACTGTATATATATATATATGTATATAGATATATACAGACGCTGCTCTGGCTCTGATTGGGTGTTTTCTACCGAGCGCGGTGGATTCTTGCAAATCGCAGTAGGGGCTGTAGGCGTGACCAATTGAACTGCTCTTTTTAACAGATTACAAATCTCATTTCCTACTTTCAGGACATATGGACAGTTTTAGGAAATATCACAAAAAGTTACTTTTATTCGAGTTACTCACTGCAGCTTTAACAAGAAGTCATTTCTTTTTTCTTTTCTTTTTTTTGTTTAGAAAAGGCATTTTCCATCACAATCAACAGTACAAAAATACAGAATTGGTGTTTACTTTAGTCTTTTTCCTGTTTATGCAATCATTTACAGGTGGGTAACAAGAGTTATTGAAGGACACATTTTTGCGGTAAGTGACAATCCTCCCAGTCCTTCATGAGCATCCCTTGTCACTTTCCTGAGGACATGTCCTTATATATTTCACTAAATATGAAAGGTCTAGCACATTTGCACACATTAAATTCTCTCTTCAACCCACATGTTTGCAACCTGCATAGTTGCGTTTTATGCATCAATCTTAAAAAGACAACTATATACATTGGAGTGAGGGAACTTGCTAACTGTTACCACCATCCGGGATAGTAAGTTGACAAAAAATAATAAACACATAAA
This sequence comes from Valencia hispanica, assembly GCA_963556495.2. NCBI lineage: Eukaryota > Metazoa > Chordata > Actinopteri > Cyprinodontiformes > Valenciidae > Valencia > Valencia hispanica. The sequence continues at coordinate 46,869,597 of OY747710.1, forward strand.
TACATATTAAAAAAATTCAGAGGGATCATAAAAAGTCTGCTCTAATCGGGGCTATAAATGCAATCCATTTTTCCCAAATTTGAATGGAACTCAACCTTTTGGATTCTCAAACAATTGGTCAGCTTTTCCATTTTGAATATTTTCAGAATTATTCTGTGCCAGTGCTCAATTGTGGGTGGTGTTAGATTTAACCACTTCAATGGATTTTTTACTTGCAGCCAGAAGAGCCTGAAGCAGCTTTATGTCCCTCCTTAGTTTCAGGCACTCAACATGACCTAGATAAAGATTTTCAAAATTAAGTGGTATTCAACACTTGAACACTATATTTTATGTGTTGTGAATGCCGCTCCAGTACTGGTTCAATTTGGGGCAGCCCCAAAATACGTGGAAATGGTTTGCCTCTGGTGAACCACATTGTCTCCAACAGGTTACATTTGTGTTCTTGTATTTTTTTTGACATGGGGTCCTATAACATTCTTCCAACAGTGCTCTCTCCAGTCCCTGGAGTTGGTTGAAGAACATTGAAAAGTGCATATTTCCCCCCAAACCTCCTCAGAAAGCATTATTCCTGCCTCTATTTCTCATTTTTCTTTATTATGAAGTGTGCTTTCATTGGTGGCGTGGAATAGCGAGTTGTATAGTAAAGAGATGCCTTTTTTCGGAGTTGAACTGTAGGCTAATTTTGGAATTTTATAGAATGTTGATTCTGCTGCTGATAGGTTTGTCATTCTGCATTTCTAGTGGAAGTAATCACGGATTTGAAGGAATCTGAAAAAATCGTTTTGTTGTAGGTCGTGTTTGGTCCTCAAACACTGAAAACTTTGTATTGTGCCTTTGTGCGTGAAGGAGAGATAGGTTGTAAAACCCTTCTTGACCCATGATTCAAATCTTTTATCCCCCTATTGGGAAGAATTTCTGTGTCATGGGCACACCATCTAAAAAGTTTTAGCATCCTATGGATTCCACATGCCTTAACCTTAACCACCTTCTGCCATATTTTCAATGTTTGAATAATCCAAGGGTTATTAATTTTTTCTAATTTGGCTGCCAGGCCTCTATCAGCAATTGTGGCCTGAAGGGGAAACCCAGGGGAAAATCCAAACTCTAATTCTTTCCACTTGGTCTTGTATTCCCAATTGCACCAGTGCAACAAGGGAATTTGTTGTGAGGCATAGTAATAGTTTCTTAGGCAAGGAAGTGCAAACCCACCTCTCTCCTTTCCTAGCTGTAAAATGGTGAACTGAATCCGTGGTTTCTTTTCCTGCCAGATAAAGCGAGAAATCCATTTGCCCCATTCTCTGAATTGACTGTCCCTCACCCCTACCAGTAGAGTTCTACAGATATATAATAAGCAGAGGAGGATATTCATTTTGACTGCACTTATCCTTGAGTTCAGTTTAAGAAAGGATTCCATCTGTGCATATCCAAATTTATTTTTGAGGATAATGGTAGATAATGTGCCTGTGATAATTTTGAGACATCCTTTGTCAAATTTATACCTAAATATTTTATTGAATTGGCTTCCCATTTGAGATTATATTTATCCTGTTTATCCTATTTCTTGGAACATTACAGTTTAATGTCATGACCTGTGTTTTTAAGATGTTGAGCTTATGGCCTGATAGTTTTCCAAAGTCGTCTAGTAGGGTCATCAATCCTATAAATGATGTCTCAGGTTCCTCCAGGAACACCAAAACATCATCTGCAAACATCGCCACCTTCTGTTCAGTCCCTGCCATGGTAATGCCTTTAACAGCTTCACTTTGTCTTATCGACTGGCCCAATAAATAAAGCAAAAAGTAGAGGGGAAATCGGACAATCGGTCTTGTTCCTCTTGTCATAACGAAGGAGTCCGAGAGATCTCCATTAATCTTTACTCGAGCCACTGGTTTATTATCGAGGGACTGTATTGTTTTAATAAAATTCTCATGAAAACCTAATTTTCCCATTACTCTGTAAAAGAATGCCCATCGAACCGAGTCAAACGCTTGCTCGGCATCTAGTCCCACTATCAATGATCTAGTTTTGTTTTTGTTTGTTTGATCTAGAATATGCAACGTTCTTCTTATGTTATCCAAAGTTTGTCCTTGCTGGATGAATCTCGTTTGATCTAAATGGATGAGTTTCGGCAAAAATCTTTCTAATCTGCAAGATAAAATGGATGTGAATAATTTATAATCCAGATTAAGAACATTAATAGGTTGGTAGTTACCACATTCCTCGCTGTCTTTGTCCTCTTTAGGAATGACTGAGATGATTGCTTCCCTCCAGGAGGGTGGTATTTCTCCTTTTCTTAAGACCCAATTAAATGTATTTAGTAATACTGGGGATAGCTCTGGTTTAAAGGACTTGTACCACTTGGTAGTGTAGCCATCTGTACCCGGGGACTTGCCAGCCTTCAATTTAGAAATTGCCCAATTTAATTCACTGAATGATATTGGTTGTATTAGGTTTTTGTTTTGTGAGTTTAGGTAAGTCTAAAGAATTTAAGAAGGATTCAATTTGTGCCTCATCAGAACTTTGAGCTTGAGAGTATAATGTCCTGTAGAAGGTTTTGAAAGTCTCCTGAATTTTTTCTAGTTTAGATTCACTCACCTTTGTTTTCGGTTTCTTTATTTTATAAATAGTATTATCCACCTGCTGTTTATGTAGTTTGTATGCAAGAAATTTTGATGATTTTCCTCCCACTTCATAGTTCATTTGGTTCAGTAAGATTATTTTTTTCTGAGTTTGTTGTGTGTATGTCATTGATTTCACTGTGTAATTTTTTTATTTCCTCTTTCAAGGTTGAGCTTACATTTCTACTGTTAGAAAGTTGTAACTGTTTTTGTTTTCCCTGAAGGTCAGACAGTCTTTGTCCCTATAGTTTCTTCATGTGCGTGGTAATGGACATTATTTTACCTCTCAATACAGCCTTCAGTGTGTCCCATAGAACTGTAGGCGACACCTCCCCAGAGTCATTAAAATCTAGAAAACCCTGAATTTCCCCTCTCAGTTTTGCTCTGATTTTTAGATCATTGAGTATGTTTGAGTTAAATCGCAATAAGTTTTTCCTAATCTTCCCTCCTATTTTTAAAGATATAGAGATCGGGCTATGATCCGACAGGTCAATTGTCTTTATACTGTAGTCCATAATTTTAAATCTATCAGCGCTAAACATACAGAAATAGTCTAGTCTTGAATATACAGAGTGAGGATAGGAGAAATGTGTGTGATCTCTACTGGTAGGGTGCAATTCCCTCCATACATCCCTTATTACCAACTCACTCATCAGTGATATCATTCTCTTAGTTAGGGTTTTGTTCTGGGAAGTTGTTCTGGATGAGTCCAGAGCGGGGTTCAACCTGATGTTAAAATCACCTCCACAGAATACCACCCCCTGTGAATTCACCATTAAGTCAAAAATACCTTTATAAAATATCCAATCACTTGCTGTGGGAGCATAAACATTTATTATCGTTATTTCTTTCCCTTTCATTCCCTGTGATTTTAATAAATCTCCCATCCTCATCCTGGACCTCAGATATGTGTTCATAGTTAAGCGTATTTGATATGAGTGGCTACACCTCTTTTGTGGCCTGCCTTGTTAGAGGAAGAATAAACATGCCGGAAGGCCATCCTTTTTAACTTAATGTGTTCAAATTGAATCATGTGTGTTTCCTGGAGGAAAGCTATCTGGACTTTTTCTTTTTTTAACTTTGATAAGATTTTACTCTTGATTGGATTTAATATTAAATGAAATAATTTTCACAGACTCTCCTAGCATTTTTTCATAACTAAAATTAACTGGTCATTCTTTCCCTCTGGTGAAAAAGTAAGCAGTCCCCTCACAATAAGAACAAAAAACCAAAGAACATAACCAAAACAGTTACTATGAACTTGTAACACCTCTGCCCAAGCTTCCAAAATTAGGGCCAGTTTACTGCCCTGCTTTAGACCTGAGGGATAACCTCTGTTTTCAAACTGGAATAGGGGGCCCTCTGCTGTGACAACAGCCATACGAATGTTTCTCTCTCCCCTTCTCTTTTTATCTCGACCTTGTATTTATGAATTAAGCCGTATAAAAAAACATATAAACCTTCATGTTACTTTTAATGACAACAACTCGAGCCGGGCTTTATCTTCTCAGACATTGTTTTCATTTAAGTTACGCTGTGTCCTGAGTTTTTGTGCGTCTGAATACTTGCAACTTTTCCTTGTAGCTTGGTAGAGCTTTGCCGGGCTGAACTGCGCCCTCCGATCGTGCTGGCTGCCACGACCAGCGCTGAATCCTCTCCATCAGTGATTTCGGCTGCGTGATTACTTTCACCGGGAAGCCCCTTCTTGCTAGATCCCTGGTTGCATCCTCCACCGTCTCGTATGTTGTAGTCCCCTCCTCATAGAAAACTTTCAGTCAGGCTGGGAAGAGGGTTTGGAACTTTATGTTGTTTTCCTTCAGGAGCCTCCGCGCCTCAGCGTATTCACTCCTCTTGGCTAGGATTCCTGGTGTGTAGTCATGGTCGAAGTTGATCTTGGAGTTTCCCCAGGTGAATCCTTTCTTTTGCCATGCCAGTTTAATGATTTCTTCTCTCATCCTGAAACTGAGAAATCTGACCAAGATTGATCTAGGCTGTGCGCCGGCAGGGGGCTGCGGCACCAACGCTTGGTGGGCTCTTTGTATTTGCATGTCCCTCGAAGGTGGAATGCTGAGGTTCTCTCTGAGCATCTTCTCCACGAAGCGGATCATTGACCCCGGTCCACCCTCAGCTCCTTCGGGGACTCCGTATATCGTCACATTTTCTCTGCATGAGCGCCCTTCTTGGTCTGTTATCTTAGCTTGGAGCTGCTCTTGTATTTTTACCATTTCGGCTAACACCTATTCTGCGCTTTGCAGCCTCTCCTCGCTCTACACTATTCTTGCTTCAGCTTCATCCATTCTCGAGCTGGTTTTTGTGATCTCTTCCTTGATATCTTTAAGCTGATGTTTGTTGTCTTGCCTAAATCTGCATAATTCTCTGAGAATTAAAGGCAGATTCACAGACTCGGCTCCTCTGTTCACTTCGTTGTTGTCATGGCTAGCATTAGCTGAGGGGGAGCTAGCACTAGCTCCTTCTTGTTGGTGTGCTTTGCTGTCTTCATCAGCACTCGGAGCAATTTGTTTTTTATGGTTGCTTTTATGCGGCATCTTCGCCCTCTTCTAGATTTTCCCAGATATAGCTAAGCGCTTCTGTAGTTCTAGCTTTGGGGCGGTCTTATTTTACTTTGGTCGGGAGGTTTCTGTCTAAGCTGCCATCACTAGATGACCCGGAAGCGGACGGCAACAACAAAAAGTCATTTCAATACATTTATACAAACATTCCAACCAGTTAAAAAGTTTCCTATTTAAGGAATCACAGCAGATTGCGTCAGTCATTGGCGTGAGGTTGGGCCCCATTGATGCAGACTTGCCAACCACAGCAATCCTTCAGCAATCCCTCATACTGAGCAAGCATGTAGTGACGGTGGAGAGGAAAAACTCGTCTTTAACAGGATGAAACCTCCAACAGAACCAGGCTCAGTAGGAGCGGCCATCTGCCATGACCGTCTGGGGGTTTGAGAAGACAGAGCAGAGACACAGAAGGAACAGAAGATCTGATATAAGAGTACTTCCTATGTTACAGAAAGTAAAAAGTTGATAACATGACATGGTGGATGTTCAGTTACTGGCATCATCATCCCAGTCGATGCCCCCCGTCCAATAGGGCATTGCAGCCAAGCAGGATACCAGACCAGGAATATATTCCATGGGCGAAAAAAACCCGGAGAGAACAAAGTTAACAGTCGAAACAACAGAATGTACTCTAATACAACTGGAGATTAGTAGTAGAAAAGGAAGTAGCAGAGTTAAGAAAATTGGTAAGTCTGTCCTCCAGCAGTCTAAGCCTATATCAGCATAACTACAGAGACATCTCAGGATGACCTTAGCCACTCTAACTACAAGCTTTATCAAAAAGGAAAGTTTTAAGCCTGACCTTAAAAGTAGACAGAGTGTCTTTTGAATATATATATTTCCTATCACTGTTATGCTGATTATATCCAGCTTTTTATTTCTTTTAAACCTCAAGATTAATTTAAGATTCAGATCTTAATTAGTTGTTTGGAGTCTGTTAGCATTGGATGTAACTGGATGTAATAACTTTCTTCAGCTAAACAACGCTAAAACCGAAGTCTTGGTTTGACTGACATCAGCCGGTGATGGCTGACTTCAGCCATCCTTCCACTGTGGGGTATAAAACAAGCCGAGTCTCCGGCCACACCTCGTCCACAGAACCTCCCTCTCTTTCCTCTGGTGAAGGAGGTGGAGAGACATTCATCCACCTTAGAAAGATAGCTCTAAGACAAAAGAGCTCACGTTGCTCTCCATCTTCATCGCTGTCTGTGTGTGCCACTGCAGCAGTGCTGCTGTCAACATGTCAATGACAGCGCAGACCACCCCCAGCCCTATCCCCCATCCCCCCAGAGTGTCTTTGGTCCACCAGGCAACACCTCCTTTTGGCACAGGAACTGTGGGCAGAGTAAGACTCTGGTAGGCATGGTGAGATGCCCTTTAAAAGTAGTATTGTGGAAGATATAATGCCTTATCTGTAAATAACGAAGGAAGTCATGTCTGGGGACAGAATGTTTCTCTAGCATTTGTACAAATGTCATAGCCACATTATCAGAGAATAAGTCCCTCAGTCTGTGAACACCATTATCCCTCCACTGTTTAAAACCTACAGTGGGGCACAAAAGTATTTAGTTTAAGTTCTTCCACTTAAAAACATGAGAGAGGCCTGTCATTGTCATCATAGGTATACCTCAACTATGAGATAATTTTTATTTTATTTTTAAAGAATTTATTTGCAAATTATGGTGGAAAATAATTATTGGTCAACTACAAACAAGCAAGACTTCTGGCTCTCACAGACCTGTAATTTCTTCTGTAAAAGGCTCCTCTGTCTTCCACTTGTTACCTGTTTTAATGGCACCTGTTTGAACTCGTTATCAGTATAAAAGACACCTTTCACACGCCAAACTCCTCTATGGCCAAGACCAAAGAGCTGTCAAAGGACACCAGAAACAAAATTGTATACATGCACCAGGATGGGGAGAATGAATCTGCAACAGGTAAGCAGCTTGGTGTGAAGAAATCAACTGTGGGAGCAATTATTAGAAAATGGAAGGCATACAAGACCACTGATAATCTCCCTCGATCTGGGGCTCCACACAAGATCTCCCCCAGTGGGGTCAAAATGATCACAAGAATGGTGAGCAAAAATCCCAGATGACCTGCAGAGAGCTGGGACCAAAGTAACAAAGGCTACCATCAGCAACACACAACTCCACCAGGGACTCAAATCCTGCAGTGCCAGAAGTGTCCCCCTGCTTAAGCCAGTAAATGTCCAGGCCAGTCTGAAGTTTGCTAGAGAACATTTGGATGATCCACAGGAGGATTGGGAGAATGTCATGTGGTCAGATGAAACCAAAATAGAACGTTTTGGTAAAAACTCTACTTGTTGTGTTTGGAGGAGAAAGAATGCTGAGTTGCAACCAAAGAACACCATACCTACTGTGAAGCATGGGGGTGGAAACATCATGCTTTGGGGCGGTTTTTCGGCAAAGGGACCAGGACTGATCCGTGTAAAAGAACGAATGAATGGGACCATATTTCACGTGATTTTGAGTAAAAAAACCTCCTTCCATCAGCAAGGGCATTGAAGATGAAACGTGCCTGGGTCTTTCAACATGACAATGATCCCAAACACACCGCCCAGGTAACGAAGGAGTGGCTTCGTTAGAAGCATTTCAAGGTCCTTGAGTGGCCTAGCCAGTCTCCAGATCTCAACCCAATAGAAAGTCTTTGGAGGGAGTTGAAAGTCTGTGTTGCCCAGTGACTGCCCCAAAACGTCACTGCTCTAGAGGAGATCTGCATGGAGGAATGGGCCAAAATGCCAGTGAAAACATTATGAACTCTTACAGAAAAGATTTGACCTCTGTCATTGCCAACCAAGGTTACATTTTTTTTCATTTTGTGTCTCATAGTTGAGGTATACTTATGATGAAAATTACAGGCCTCTCTCATCTTTTTAAGTGGGAGAACTTGCACAATTGGTGGCTGACTAAATACTTTTTTGCCCCCCTGTATATCAGACATCCCACGCTGGAAGTTAGGGTTATTCACAATAGTGGTGAAAGAAGATGTATTAAGTGTTGAAGAGATAACAATTCTGTAAATGTTGAGCGTACACTTATTTTGTGTGTAAAATTAAGTTTCTTGTCTAACAGGGGGACACGGAAAAAACATCTGTGTGAGGAGGCATGGGATTTTTAAAGTTATCTTCCGGCTGATAGATGACTTGCATGTGACCTTTCAAAATGATGTTCCTACTTAAAATATGACTTGTCTAGAGTTCATACAGCGTGCACAAAGTTGTTTTACGGGGGTCTGATTCTGCAGTGCATGTGAAAACACTTAGCAACAGTGATCAATCAAGAAGAGTATTGTAAATCATGCGTTGCCTTATGTGAAGAAACATTGACCATTGTTCTGTGGGGAGGGGGTTCATGCCGTGGTTTAATAAAAACTTTGTGGACCTATGGTTCGAGGCTCAGTTAAGGAGAACTGAGCCCGGCGAATGACGTCTCACTGTTAAAATCTGTAACTGTTGTCTGTTGTTTCTTATTGCTCCTTTTTACAGAAATGAACGAGCACAATGGAAGCTGAAACAAGAGCCCAAGAGAGCATAGGAGTCAGAAAATTAAACGAGTGTCTGTTCCTTTAAGGGAGGCCTTAGCAAAGATTGACAAAAAATCCCTTCCAACAGTGTATTAAGTGTGAATGTATTATTACAGCTCAATCTAACATCTTTAAAATTCTTAAAGAACAATAAGTCTCTTAGAGAATACTTTGAAAGGGAAGCTTCAATTCCCAACCAAATAGAGCTTGAGTTATTTGCGATCCAGTCACAAATATACTGCATGTGTACATGTGAAAGAAATGTCATTGTTCATTCTTATTGTTTAATTGATTTGTTTCATTTCATAAAATGTGTTTATTCAGTTAAAGATATGTATTTCAGAGTTACTTGTGTGCTGACTTCTCAGCTCCTGCATCCGGAACTGTTTTTATCAATTGAGAGTTATCTTCTGACCTTGGAGATGTTCAGCTCCTGCAGCTGCATGGAAAACCCTAATAAGGAGTTGTTTTCTCGTAAGACACTAACTGAGGAACCAGGGTTAATTGGTTCGTGAGGATGAGAGGGGGTGGTTAAGGTGTATGACTTAAAGATATATACTCATGTCTTTGTAATAACTGTAGAGTCTCTTTTGATTTCTCCTTGCTGCAAGTAATAAACTTTTAAACCAGCTGATCGTTTTCATCTCATCAGGACTCCTCAGAATTTCCACCACAATCTTGGCGCCACGGAACAGGATCCTGCGTAGGTCCGTCGGAGACCTGACCGGATGGTCTGATCAACCTGGGCCTCTCTAACCCATCTCCAAACCTCGCTTAGACTTCAGAGTGACGGGGACTGTGGTCAGCGTTCTTCGATCGACTGCACTGGGATTTACTCGTTCTCTGAGGAAAAAGTCCGGTGAGAAAAATTTATTCTTTAATAAATTCGTTAAAGGACCGCATTGGAGTCCAACATTCTAAATAATAGTGATATTAAAGATCCAACTGATAATAACACAGGAAATTATATCTTCCTGTTTTCCGTGGTCAGCTGCTTTCATAAGTGTTGTGGGGAACCATCTATCTGTTTTTGAGGGCAATTGTAGTTAAACAAGACCGGGTAACTTAGAACCGTTAGTTTAATATAAATAAAACTGTGAGCTACTTTGCAAGACCAGTAATACAAAAAACTGTGAGCTCGGAAGCAAGACCAGTAAAACATAAAACTGTGAGCTACTTTGCAAAACCAGTAATACAAATAACTGTGAGCTCGGACTCAAGACCAGTAAAACATAAAACTGTGAGCTACTTTGCAAAACCAGTAATACAAAAAAACTGTGAGCTACTTTTCAAGACCAGTAATACAATAAACTGTGAGCTGATGAGCAAGGCCAGAAATAAACATGGGGAATGTAAATGGAAAGGATGGTTCCTCCAAGAACATTTAAACTAATTTAATGACTCAAATGAAAAGCAAATATGGTGACACTGTGTATAAATATTTGTCATACTGGGATGAAAAACATAGTTTTCCTGAAGGTGGGTCTCTTAGTCAGACTCAGTTAAAAAAGCTAAGAGAAAATTAAGAAGGTACTGGACAAGCAATGTTATGTGGAAAAAAGGTGAAGTGCAAGGACCTCAAAGAGATGGACAATGTTCAAAGAAATGGGAAGAAGAAAGTGAGAAAAAAAATAGACGGACATGCCAACAGGTTGTTACAGCTCTGAAGGTTGGAAAAAAGAAAAAGGACTCTGATACATGTGATGAAGCTGAAAAATGTTATATGAAGAAATCTGATACTGCTGTGCTTTACCCTTCCTTGCAAGGAACCTGGGGGGCCTCTGTGGACCCCTCTCTGGACAGCGCCCCGCCAGCCTACACCCCACCACCTACTGCACCGCCCACCCAGGGTCTCGCCGCGATGCCCCCACCAGATCCCCAGCAACAGCGCCAGCCGCCGGCACCAGCTGATCAACCTCCAGCCTCTTCTCCAGAAAAAAGACCGTCTCTGCCTGACAGCTCAACAGCACATGCCTACGAGGGAGCAGAAGGCTTTTCACCTTTCGCAACAAGAACCGGCAAAAGATATGGCCCAACGCATGACAATTCTGTGACACAGCTCCCTATGGTACAAGGTATGGGACAGCAAGGACCAGCCTACTTGTTTAGAACTTGGACTTCTGAGGACATTGTTAATATGGGAAAACAGCTGCCCAGCTCTGAGAAAGGCAGCGAAGCCCTGGCAAAGACAGTCAGTGATTTTATCAGAGACTTTTCCCCAACAAAGCACAAATTGCTTTCCTGCAGTGTGCTGCTGCTGCAGCACCACACCGTCCTGCTTCTCAAAACCAAACTGACTCTGACACCTGTTTCTACGGAAGTTCCACCCAATGGTTCCGTTCCTGCCCAGTGAAGGCCTTCCAACGCAGGAGAGGAGAACGAGGAAGAGGACGCGGCAGAGGGAATCCCAATCGTGATTTCAGCAGAGGGCGTGGTCACCATCACTCCAACAATCAACAGGCTGACTGAATGGCACGGCGCGGTGGAGATCAAGAGGGGGGAGAAGCAGCAGGTTCCACCGGTCCTTCCAACGAGGTTTTGTACACACACTCTACACACACGCTGTTTTATTTTCCTTCTACTGAAACTATACAAAGACTGCCTATGATGAACATCACAGTTAATGGAAAAATCATTTCATTTATTGTTGATTCTGGTGCCACTTATTCTGTCATTCGCGCAGCTGATCTGCCAGATCAAAAACTTAGTGGAAGGTATCTTTTTTCTGTTGGAGCGAGCGGAAATGAGGTGAATGAATCGTTCACTGTTCCCATCTCCTGCTCACCTCCTGGAATGCCACCTCTAAAACACTCATTTCTCTATTCCAACTGTTGCCCCTTTAATTTATTGGGACGAGACCTCATGCTTACCTTGGGTTTGGATTTAAAGTCCACATCCGAAGGCATGGTGGTCTCAACTCCAAATTCTGATCTGACATTCCACTTATTAAAGGATCCATCCAACATACTAATCTATCAATGGTGGATAAATCAAAACCAGGCCGTACCCCTTGTAGATCTTGCAGGTCAGCTGATGTCTCCTATGTTGGATTTTATGAAACCTGCTCACTTACACTGCACATCTCGTGTTACCTCCATGCATGAAACTGAATATGAAAATGATTTCTTTAAGGATTTCAATGATGTCATTACCACCTGTAATTTGTATTGGTCTCCAACTAGATGTGCTCTTTCTGCTACTCTGACTAAAAATCAGGAAAAGTTTTTTCAGATTGAGAATAGTGTACCGCATGTTTCCCTGGTCAAGTCTCGTGGTGACCAGTGGCGTGTTTTGGGTCCATGGAGTGCACAGTGCACTCAGGTCAGAGATTGGCAACCCACTGATGACTTAGACGTCTTTTTCTCTCCATCACTGAGCGTGTTTACCAAGACACACACACTTTCAGCCTTACGTTCAGTTTATTCTTTAGACCAGAAATCAATCAAAATTCCACAATGTGTGTCAGCAGCTGCACCAACAGAACCTCCTGAACTGGCCACAGTTCCACCTGAAGTGTTGGCCAAACATAAATGTGATGCAGGGCTGATAAAAAACTGTGAACCCCTGGGGCTTACCCCTAAATCTAATTTTTGCCCTCGCCGAGCGCAATACCCATTAAAGCCCTGACCCACTCCAAACCCCTCACTGCATCGGTTTCCTGGACACCTGAGGCATCAGAATCCTTCCAGGCCTTGAAACTTGCTTTGCAGTCCCCGCCCACCTTGGGGCTTCCGGATCCATCAAAACCTTTTATTCAAACAGTAGATGAAAGGAAGGGCTGCATGAACTCAGTTTTGTTGCAGCATCATGGGGATGTGATGCGCCCAGTGGCCTATTTTTCTAGTAAACTTGATCCTGTTGCAGCAGGTATGCCACGCTGTCTGCATGCTGTTGCTGCTTCAGAGAAAGCCCTAACAGCGTCACGTGACATCGTTGCCTACTCACCCCTGACTCTCTTGGTTCCACATGAAGTCTCTAAGATTCTGTCTGAACATAAAACATCTCATTTCACCTTACCTCGCTGTTTACGTTATCACACTTGCCTGCTTGGGATACCAAATGTGACTGTTAAAAAATGTGGAGCGTTAAACCCGGCAACCCTTTTGCCAAATGAGGAGGAAGGTGAACCACATGACTGTGCTGCTGAACTCTCACTGACATGCACCCCCAGAGCAGATGTGACTGACACACCCCTACCTAATCCTGAACTTGTTCTCTTTGTGGATGGCTCTGCATCACGTACCCCCTCTGTTTGTGCCAGGTTGGTTATGCTGTATGTACTGATCATTCTATTCTTGAATCTGGATCTCTACCATCTCATTACTCCACCCAGGCTGCAGAACTTGTCGCTTTGACTCGAGATTGCATTTTGGCCTCAGGTAAAAGTGTTTCAATATACAGTGATTTCACAGCTCCTGGATGCCATTTTATTACCTACACCCATTTCTGTTTGTAAATGTACAGCTCACACTAACTTAACTGATCCAGTCTCCACAGGTAATGCTCGAGCTGCAGCTAAATCTGTAGCAGAACATAAACACATGTGTCAGACTACTCTGAGCTCTGCTTCTGACTCCCCCGCATCACCTACCCCAGCTGAATTTTCTCTTTCTGCTGTCCAATCCCTGGCTACTCCAGCTGACCATAATTTATGGAAAACAGCAGGATGTGTTAAAACCCCTGCTGGATGGTTTGGTCCTGACAAAAAACCCTGTCTCCCATCTGCTCTTTTTCCACATAATGCTAAATTGACGCATGAATTGGATCATGTGTCAAAGGGAGGAATGCAAAATGCTATTTCTGAACATTGATTCACAAAAGGGTTCACAATTTCTGCTAAAAAAATTTGTCAAGCATGCATGATTTGTGCTGCTAATAATGAATAGGAAATGGGACTTTAAAAAACAAATTAGTTAAATGTGCTGAAACAGGTCTTAATTGGATAAAAGCCCTCCCCATTGTATTAATGTACATGAGGATGAGGAAAAGAGGCAGAGCAAACTTAAGTCCCTTTGAAATTCTTTTTGCTATCCCTCCTAACACAGGTTTGCACCCTCCAGGGCAGCTCCTCGCAGACACCACGATGTATGAGGACAGCGTGCTCAGATATTGTGTGTCCCTAACCAAACAGTTATCAGATATTCATTGTCAGGTTGCAGCAGCTCATCCCCGCCCACCTGGATTCACGCGTCACACTGCAGGAAAGTTCCAGCCCCCTCTGACGAGCCAATCAGCGCACCCAAGCAAGATCGGTAAGGGAACTGGTGCCCTTACTGCTACAAGTAGCGTGCCAAACTACCTACCCGCCTCACCATGGAGAGACCAGGCCCCTGGCACCCTTTTCGCATACATGGATGGTCACTGCGTGGTTCCATGTGTGCATTTCTTGTTATCAGCCTGATAATCACACTCCCAATCCTTCTCTGGCCCATTTCCCCTGAGGATCCACCAACTACGCCTACATTCAGTTCCTTCAACACTTCTACCCCTTCCCCCTCACTCCGAAGGAGAAGAAATGCCCCCTCTGCCAACTCCCAGTGTGGTGACACAAGCGCACACCACAGCTGGATATCTATGGTATGTGACAAATAATCAAAGAGACACGTCATGGTCCACCCTAGTGGCTGATCCTCCAGGCTATGACTGGTCCAGCTACACTACAAACAGATATGCCCGGCACCAACGTTCTCTCATTCGTTTTACTACAACAAGACATGTACTGAGGCTCTTGTTCAATCTCACTAGAGACAATTTATTCCCACCGTTTGTAGACTCTAAAGAACCATATTGTCATATGTTCATGTTCTGGGTTTGGAAACAGTGTAAAAATTTGCATTTTCCCATTATTGTGTGTCAAGAAGCATCAAGTGTAACTATCACACCTGTACAAAGTAAACAGTCATCTTCTCTAGGAGTAATAACTGTTTTAGACCCCACTACTGATGATTATTATAAACTGATTACAGGTATTTCTGGGCATACTAATAATTGGCTTCAAATGGTACAGCAAACTGGGAAAAATATTCTAGCAGATTGTATAGCCGTTTTTATGTTCTATGTGGATGCTGTTGTATTCCCTGCATTAGAGCCCTCCTTGTGCGTTTAATCAACACTGCCCTCACAGAGAAAGTTCCTCAGCTCCTGTACAGACTTTTTACCACTGCTGATGATGAACTTGCTGTCTCTAGCCAAGTAACTTCCTCTGACTCTGAAGAAGATGATGATACTGTTTTATAAGTTCATTTTATTAAATTCCTTTTGTTCCTTACGTAGTAACACCTTATGAAGAGTTGTCTTACCCACGCGGGTGTGCCTTCTCTGATGTTCAAGTTTTACCAATGTACATACATTAATCACCTGAAAGAAATTTCATTACTGAAGATTGGTCATGAAATGACCAAAAGAGGGGAAATGTGAAAGAAATTTCATTGTTTATTCTTATTGTTTCACTGATTTGTTTCATTTGATAAAATGTGTGTATTCAGTTAAAGATATGTATTTCAGAGTTACTTGTGTACTGACTTCTCAGCTCCTGCATCCGGAACTGTTTTTATCAATTGAGAGTTATCTTCTGACCTTTGAGATGTTCAGCTCCTGCAGCTGCACGGAAAACCCTAATAAGGAGTTGTTTTCTCGTAAGACACTGAGGAACCAGGGTTAATCGGTTCGTGAGGATGGGAGGGGGTGGTTAAGGTGTATGACTTACAGATATATACTCATGTCTTTGTAATAACTGTAGAGTCTCTTTTGACTTGTCCTTGCTGCAAGTAATAAACTTTGTTGAAACCAGCTGATCGTTTTCATCTCATCAGGACTCCTCAGAATTTCCACCACATACACAACTGATATGTTCTGATATTTGGAAAGTCTAAACCCCCTACTGAACTTGGGCACTGTAATGTAGCCATCTTTCTTTCTTACTTAATGTTTATTTGATATGGACATAGCAATACCATTGGACAAACCAGATGCCTTGTTTGAGTGTTTTACCACAGATGCCAATTCGCAACACTTGCCCATAGATGGCTTTTATAGAAATGGAGCAGTTCAAATATCAAAAAAAGAAATAAAAAATGGAAAGCCAGACAAAGAGAAAAAAAAGAACAAATGAAAAGAAAAAGGAATAAAAGAAATACAAGCAATTTTTAATGTAAGGAACATAAATAAGATAAAGAGCATAGGCAATCTGAGCAAGCAATCAACCGGTTAAAGACTGTTCATTGAGCATTGTTGTTTAGACTTTAACCATTTTTTGAGTCCTTAGTTAAAAGCTCAGTAAGTAGAGAGCTCCAAAGTTTGGCCCCCTTCACAGAGAGAGCAGACTGGCAGAAAGTCTTGCATCTAGGGACAAGACAATGACCACAAGCAGAGGCTAGTGTGATCACTCTGTGCGAGCTCTGACATCTGATGGCCATTGCAGAAAACAGTTTTGACACGTTATTTTTTAAACATTTAAAAAAGAATCTTAGAGTGCTAAAATTAATACAATTTTCAACAGCAAGAAGGTTGTGTTTGCCTAAAATGCAGCAGTGATGCCATTTCAGTGGTTTCTGGTCCATGATTTGTATTGCTTGCTTGTATATTGTGACTATAGTTTTCAGAGTGGTTGATGAAGCTTGTGACCATGATGTAATGCAATATAAGTGAGGGAAATTCATTGCATGCATGTATAGTTTTACAGCTTGGTGTTACAGGTTCCTTCTGATAAAACAAAAGCAGTTTAAATGTGGTTTGACCTTATTACAGATGTGCTTAACGTGACTGTCAAATTTTAAATGTTTGTCTAAGATGATCCCTAAGTATTTCACTTCGCTTCAATGATTTCTTCTTTAATCCTAACCTCAAATAATTCATGATCTTAAGTTTTGGCCTGCATTTGCTCCATATAAAGTAACTTGCCTTACTTTCTCAAACAGAGGAATAAAGTTTGCTTTATACATTTGTTAAAATTTTGGAATTATGAATATCCCTAACCCCTGCTTTCCACCGGACGCGTAAGCGGCACGTAACGTCTGCAACACGTAATACGCAACTGATAGCCACCATTAAAGTCAATGGGATCGTTTCTACTTTCATGAATCAGCACGCATCAGACGCGTCTCAGAAGCTCTGTGTCGCGGCCCTCTCCTAAATGTATGCAGTCGGTCTATTTTGTACGCGCTACGGTCTAAAACGCATCAATCTCAGCAGTTTAGATCGGGCTAAACAGGAAATCAGGCACGGAAGCAATTTTAAAATAAAAAACGTGCAGATTTCCGTCTGCTTAACTACGTAAAAAACAAATCACCTGTGACACCAGGACTCACCTGAATTATGAGTTTATGCCACTTACTAACAGAATTACATTTCGCCCCTGCATACTACCCTTTAAGTTATGCAATTGCAAATCTCCAGGGACCGGCTGGGTGGAACACTTGTGAGTGATGTGTTTAAAAACCACCCGGTGGGTGGGAAGGGACACGCTGCTGAATTTGCGAGTAAACCACGTTACGTTCCATTATGTTATGCGCCGCTTACGCGTCCAGTGGAAAGGAGGGATAAGTATTCAAAACTTGCGGGAGACCACTTAAAGGGAAGAGAAGGTAAAGCAGCTGGTATTGAATTAAGGCTCCCAAGTGGCATGGCTTTTGACTTGGTCAAATTAATATAACCAAAAAATGTACTAAATAAGTCAATAATGCTAAGTAGAGCTGGTATTGATGTCTCTGGATCAGAAATATATCAAAACATTGTCTGCATACAGACTAATTTTGTCACTTGGAATGTCACTCTCAAACCCCGTACATCAGGTGGCATCCTATGGCCTCTGCAGTCAATTGTGGGAATATTTTTATTTCTGGTTTTGGGGGATTGTTTCATGCTTTGCTCTGACAGGCATAGATCGGTTCTCTAGGAGTCAGACAAGAAGACTGAAGAGCTCATGTAGATGAGATAAACATTGATTGTAAAATTCGATATAATGTTTTAGAATAGAAGGGTTGGGGGGATGCCACTGCCTTGTGCATACTATTCCTCCATGTTGATCAACATGCCATATTAAATCCTAGAGAATCCATGAATGACACTCTCCTCTTTGTTTAATAGATTTCGGTTTTTTCCTTAAACAGTTAAACTTGTGTGTTCGTTCTGACTGCCAGTCAAAACAGTGAGTAAATTGTCATGTTCCTGTCTAACCTCCGGACCCACATGCAGAACCACACTCGGACCACAGAACAAAGTTAAGATGTTTTTATTAAAGAAACGAAAATGATCAGCTGGAAACAGCGGGGACTGCTGGGCGTCTGGATATGGAGAGATTAGGTTACAGAAGGTCGTTGACTGATGGGAATTAACTGAATTCTTGAGAGCGGTGGTACTCACAGATCTGAGGCGATTTCCAATTCCAGGGGAGATAAGTGAGATCTGCTGAGCGGAGTCAGAGGCTGCTGAGGTCCGGTGGAAGGTAAGGAGGAGGCAGCGTGGCTGAGAGCGGGCAGGCAGGTGGAAAAATGGACTGGCTGGATCAAGAGACTCCTCTGTAAGAACCTGGGAAACACAAAGAGCGCAGGGAACTGGGAACAATCTCGGGAGAAATAACTGGAGATCAGAGGCTTGGAGGTACCGGTAGGGCAACCATCAGGCGTTGAATGTTTGTCAGCCAGCTCCTTAAGAAGCCCAGGGACACAAAAGGCCTGATTGAAAACAGGTGAGTGTAATCAGCCCGTGCAGCAGCTCCTCACCACAGATCCTCCCTGCGACAGATGACTCACAAACACAGAACCTCACATTACCCCCCCCCCCCTTAATGGTGAGGAAACACCAGCTGAACAAGAGACCTCAAAATCCCTAACCAACGAGCTATCTATGATAAAAGAACGAGGACCCCAGGAGCGGTCCTCAGGGCCGTACCCCTCCCATTCAACCTGGTATTGGAACCCCCGGCCTCGGCGGCGCTTGTCCAATATCCGCCGGACAGAATAAACCAGATGACCATCAACAATGCAGGGGGGTGGAGGGGGGGTCAGGCTGCGGACAAAGGGAACTAGAGCGCACAGGTTTAACAAGGGAAACATGAAAAACAGGATGGATCCTCAAACTAGGGGGCAACCTCAGACAAACAGCAGAGGAACTCAGAACCTTCTCGATCTCATAGGGACCAATAAACCGGGGAGCCAACTTCTTGTTGAGGTTCTTCAAGTGTATGTCCCGTGTCGAGAGCCAAACCTTTTGACCGGGAGTATACTGGGGAGCAGGGAGCCGCCTGCGATTGGCAAAGCGGGCATGTCTGTCAGAGGCACGATGGAGGGCGGCGACCGTGTCGGACCAGATCTTCTTACAGCGGGTAAGGTGCGAGCGAACAGCAGCCTGAAGCTGATCTGAGGGAAACAGAGGAGGTTGGTAACCCAGGGAAATCTCAAAAGGGGAGAGGCCAGTAGAGGAGGAAGCGTGGCTGTTGTGGGCATACTCCACCCATGCAAGGTGTGTGCTCCAGGAGGAAGGGTTGGACTAGCAAAGACAGCGGAGGGCAGTCTCAAGCTCTTGATTCATCCGCTCAGTCTGCCCATTTGTTTGGGGATGATATCCCGAGCTGAGGGCCACTCTAGCACCCAAAACCCCACAAAAATCCTTCCAGACCGCCGAGGTAAACTGAGGGCCCCTATCGGACAGGATCTCCACGGGAAGGCCATGCAGCCGGAAAACATGCTTTACGAGAAGATGGGCCGTTTCCAGGGCGGTAGGAAGTCGTCTAAGCGGCACCAAATGGCAGGCCTTGGAGAACCGGTCGACTATGGTCAAGATAACAGAAAACATAACAGACTTGTTACGGGCACAGGTCTGGCAGGCCAAAACATAGTCCTTGACATCCCTGAAGAGGGTGGGCCACCAAAAGGTCAGACGGAGAAGGGAAACTGTTCTACTGACCCCAGGATGGCAGGAGAATGGGGCAGAATGAGCCCATTGAATAAGGTGAGAACGAACGGCGGAAGGCACAAAAGTGCGGTTCTTAGGGCCCCGAGCCTGGATCGGGCTTGCGCTGCTGTGCCTCGTGAATCGCTTCCAGGACGTCCCAGGTAACTGCACCCACAACACAGGAGGGAGGGAGGATGGTAGCAGGTGCCTTATCGTCCTCGGGGGAAAACTGTCTGGACAAGGCATCCGGTCGAGTTTTTAGAGCCAGGTCGATAGGAAATAATAAAATTAAAACGGGAAAAGAATAAGGACCACCTGGACTGCCGAGGGTTGAGCCGTTTGGCCTCCTGGAGGTAAGCCAGATTCTTATCTGTCCATACGATGGGATGTTGCGCCCCCTCCAGCCAATGGCGCCATTCCTCAAATGCCATCTTCACGGCCAACAGTTCTCGATCCCCTATGACATAGTTGCGCTCTGAGGGAGACAGACGTCGAGAAAAGAAAGCGCATGGATGTAGCTTGTCATCCTTTTCACTAACCTGGGACAGCACCGCTCCCACCCCTGAGTCGGATGCATCGACCTCCAAAATGAACTGCTTGGAGAGCTCAGGCTGAGAGAGGATGGGGCACTGATGAATTTCTCTTTTAACTTGTGGAACGCTTGACCTGCCTCGGGGGTCCAACGGAACGATCTCTTTGTGGATGTGAGCGCCGTAAGGGGTGCAGCGGTCTGGCTGAAATTTCGAATGAAGCGGCGGTAGAAGTTTGCAAACCCCAAGAATCTCTGGAGCTGCTTCCGGGATGATGGAGTCTGCCACTCAGCGACAGCTTGGATCTTCAGAGGATCTGGCTTCACCTGCCTGCTCTCGATGATGTAGCCCAGAAATGAGACAGATGGCACATGGAATTCACACTTCTCCGCCTTGACAAAAAGGTGATTCTGAAGAAGCCTCTGTAGGACCAGACGGACATGTAGCTTGTGCTCTGGGAGAGAAGAGGAGAAAATGAGTATGTCGTCCAAATAAACAAACAAACTGATTAAGGAAATCTCGGAGGATGTCATTAAAGGAAATCTCGGAGGATGTCATTAATGCCTGGAAGACAGCTGGAGCGTTTGTCAAGCCAAAAGGCATAACTAAATATTCAAAATGTCCCAGCGGGGTCTTGAACGCTGTCTTCCACTCGTCCCCTTCTCTGATCCGGACCAGGTGATAAGCATTACGTAGATCCAGCTTAGTGAAGACTGTGGAACCCTGGAGTGGCTCAAAAGCAGAGGTGAGTAGTGGTAGCGGATACTTGTTCTTGATGGTGATATTATTCAAACCCTGGTAGTCAATGCAGGGACGTAAACTGCCATCTTTCTTGGCCACGAAGAAAAAACCTGCCCCCAGCGGGGATGTGGATCTTCGGATGATTCCTGCCGAAAGGGACTCATTGATGCATTTCTCCATACACTCATGCTCCGGACGGGACAGGTTATAGAGAAGGCTGGAGGGTAAGGGAGCCCCAGGAAAAAGCTCTATGGCACAGTCATAAGGCCGGTGAGGAGGTAAAGACAGAGCCTTAGTCTTGCTAAAAACCTGCTGTAGGTCATGATACTCAGATGGTACCTTGGAGAGATCTGGCGGTTCCTCCCGAGGGGAAGGGCTGGCAGAAGTATGGGAGGCCACTGCGGACCGTAAACAGGCTGATAGGCAGTGAAGACTCCATGATTCGATCCTGTCCTCTCTCCAGTTCAAATGAGGGTTGTGTTTCTCCAACCAGGGGTAACCCAGGACAATTGGGGACTGTGGAGACGGGAAAACGAAGAAGGTTATTTGTTCTCTGTGATTACCTGAAGAGACGAGCTCCAAGGGTTCAGTCTGGTGAGTAATGGTTGGTAGCCCCCTTCCATCCAAGGAGTTCACTAGGATCCGAGCACACAGAGGCTTCAACTGGAGGCCAAGTTGTCTGGCGAGGCAAGAGTCAATCAGGTTCTGCTCACAACCTGAGTCCACTAAAGCTTGGGTCTGAAGAGATTCTGTAGAAAAAAGTAATTTCACCGGCAAAAACATGCGGGATTTCTTTCTAAGAGGTCCGTCCGCCTGTACTCCCGCATCTACTGGCGGACTACCCCTTTTGGGCGAGAAGGACAGGAAGCAATGAAGTGGCCAGCCTTCCCGCAATATAGGCACGCCCGGGCTTCCATACGCCGCTGGCGCTCCTCGGGGGAAAGTCTGGCCCGACCTATCTGCATGGGTTCTTCTGGGGGTTGACACAATGGGCTGGTTGGCTGGGTTGAGGACGACTGAAATTTGGAAAACAAATCCACAGAAGGGCGTTCATACCTGCGCTCACTGGCTCGCTCCTTTATGCGGTTGTCCAGTCTGATGGCTAGCGCTATAAGGTCCTCTAGCGTCCCGGGCTCGTCTTGGAAGGCCAAAAGGTCCTTTAATTGATTGTTCAGAGCATTTAGGAAGGCACCTTTAAGAGCCTGGGCGTTCCAGCCAGATGACGCGGCTAACGTGCGGAAACTGATGGCGAATTCAGCCACCGAATCGCGCCCTTGCCTTAGACTCCACAGCTTACGGGTGATTTCAGTCTCAGAGCTCTTGTAGCCAAAAGTCTGCTCAAAATCAGAGATAAAATCCTTAAACGAAGTATTTAGGATGGAGGAATAAGTATACTTAGATTCGGCCCAGCTGAGGGCTCGATCTCTGAGCAAGCCAATTATATAGGAAATCTTGGATGCGTCATCCACGAAGGAGCGAGGGGAACGACAACACACTAGGGAACATTGCAGAAGGAAGCCCCCACTCTTACCGACCTCCCCAGAGAAGTTTTCTGGGGTTGGGGAGGCGGCGTCTCGGAACTGGGGATGTGAAGGTGGGGTAGCTGGTGGATCAGCGGGCGCCCCGTCTAAGGGCGGCTGAACATGAGGCGACAGCTTCCGGTTGATCTCCTCCAAGACTCCGGATAACCGATCCAAACGCTGGGAAGTATAGTTCTGTTGGTCACAAAGAGAATGTAGCATGGATTCATGTTTAACCAGAATCTGGCTAGGATCACGAGATGGTTCTGCTGGGTCAGACTGGCCTGATGGTTCTGTCATGTTCCTGTCTAACCTCCGGACCCACATGCAGAACCACACTCGGACCACAGAACAAAGTTAAGATGTTTTTATTAAAGAAACGAAAATGATCAGCTGGAAACAGTGGGGACTGCTGGGCGTCTGGATATGGAGAGATGAGGTTAGAGAAGGTTGTTGACGGATGGGAATTAACTGAATTCTTGAGAGCGGTGGTACTTACAGATCTGAGGCGATTTCCAATTCCAGGGGAGATAAGTGAGATCTGGTGAGCGGAGTCAGAGGCTGCTGAGGTCCGGTGGAAGGTGACAAGGAGGAGGCAGCGTGGCTGAGAGCGGGCAGGCAGGTGGAAAAATGGAGACTGTCTGGTTTAAGAGACTCCTCTGTAAGAACCTGGGAAACACAAAGAGCGCAGGAGATCACTGGGAACAATCTCGGGAGAAATACCTGGAGATCAGAGGCTTGGAGGTACCGGTAGGGCAACCATCAGGCGTTGAGTGCTTGTCAGCCAGCTCCTTAAGAACCACAGATCCTCCCTGCGACAGATGACTCACAGCAGACACACAAACACAGAACCTCACAAAAATATACACTCTTTACAATGCAGTGTGGGTATCCTCATGCATTTACTGCTTTGAGCATAAGACCATGTCTACATAATATTGCAGACCTTGGAATGTCACTGTGCATGCCCACAATACTAATCAATTGCACAATCTGAACATCCATTCTATTGCAAATTCAAAATCTGTTCCCTATAAATTTCCATCAGGTACTGATAATACCATCTATTGTATCTAAAATGCATTTTCTGTGTCTAGTGATTTTCACTAATTCTTTTGACACTTGCAGCAGAACATAGCCTGGAAATCTAGGCAAACCATAGCAATAGCAAAATATTTTGTTGTGGAGGTTGGTGTAGACATGCTCCATTGTAGTCTCAGCAGGTCTACCATTGGCTTGGCTAAGAATAGCATTGGCCGATCACAGTGATCTACGGTTGTGGAGAGACGTTGAACAGGCTTAGCAACATTACAGCAGAGAGCTTTGATGGCTTCTTTATGTTGTAATAATGCATCAAGAATGCATGAGTCTCTAGTATCATTCAGTTTCTTTAATCAGTCATTATTTGTTAAAATCAATCTGAATAATGATTTCTAATTAGATTTTATTTGCATTCAGCTTTTTTATTTAAGATGTACTAATAATAAATCAGTAAAGAAACAAAGCTCATGAGGACAAATTGTAACATTGCTTACAGAGAATTTCTGTGACTGAATAAACAAATGAAAAGACAATACATAAGCAGAATAAAAGTCTACCTTTTAATTATAGATTTTGGTTTCCCCCTTTGGAGTTTAAAGAAAACCCTCACTTCCTAATGATTAATCAAACATAACAAAAGAAAAAAAGGGAAAGAACTCAAGGAACCGGAACACTAGATTAACACCAAAATCAGAATGCCATACTATGTACTGTGTGTAACACATTAAGCCTGAGTTAGCCTTTTGACCTGCAGTGGTAATCGTCTCATTTTTCAGTTCAACTGATAGGGAGATTTCTGCACAACATTTGTTCAAACCAGCGTTAAGGTTGCTCTGTGGAACACAGAAGCTAGTTCATATGATCCCCATAGCTGGGTTCCTCGATGGTTCAACACTTTAGATTACCCCAGAAAGATCTTAAAAGGTTCCTTAGAACAATGAAGCATCGCTACCAAGAAAGAAAACATCAGGTCTGATAAGCAACTTCTAGATAAAACTTCCATTTCAGAAATATAATCTATTATTTTCTCCACTACATCCTTTACACTGCAGAGAGCGAGGAATGGGGAATAAAGCCATTGGTGTAGATACAAAGATCTGTTGCTGATTGGAGCTGTTTACTATTTAAGGTTACTAACATGTGATACTCCTAGGAATAAAAAGGCAGGTTCACATTCAAAGTTCAGAATCTAAACCCCCATATTTAAAGTTAAGACTAAACATAATTGTGGGGGTTTTAAAAGCTTTCTGAATTTTTAAACTTAGACTGTGAAATAAATACCAGATGATGAAATAATAAGCTGATTCCCTTTAAAATAAATTTTTACATTGATTCCAGGCATCTAAAAGACATTTTGATTATAAACCTTCAAGATAATTTTATCCATAGGGATACATGTGGTAAGAGAATGATGGTTAAAACCATAAGTGTCTACACACAGATTTTTTGGGTCAAAAAGATCCCTGTTGGGACCAGCAGAAGAACAAATGCATAGTATGTATGTATACTAAGAATTCATTGACTTGGGAACCATGCTGAATTAGGAAGCTTTTTAACTGATTGGAATGTTTGTATAAATGTATTGAAATGACTTCTTGTTAAGTGCCTTGAGATGACATCTGTTGTGAATTGGCGCTATATAAATAAACTGAATTGAAAAAATTTAATTGAATGTTTGTGATTCAAGTGCAGGTAGAAATGCAAACAAGAGTGATGCAGGCTCATACCCTCTTTTGCTGCTCGGTGACATAAACTTCAGGAATCAGACAATAATACAACGCCACAGACCTCATGGCTCAAAGTCAAAAATATAACTTAGCACAAGTGGGACTTGTACACTTTTGGCAGAGCAGGGTAAATGTTGTGCATTTATCAGGATGCAGTGCAACCTAATTTTGTTCTGCAGATAAAAAGGGTTTAAAAGCAAAGGTTTGGATAGATTCCCGTTACAAACACAATTTCCAGTCTGAACAAAACAACATCTTTCTAAAAGTGTGCCGAAGCTCAGCCATGCGGAAGGCATAGATGGCTGGGTCTATGAGGGCATGGCTCATCATCAGCACCACATGCAGCTCGAACAGGGATCTGTAACATTCACAGTATGGATTCATAGGACAAACCATAATGATGATCAGGTGGACAAAAAATGGCGCCCAGCATACTACAAATGCCCCGAACAGAATGGTGAGAGTAAGAGCCCCTCTCATGTTGCTGCCCCACCTCCTCTGATGCTGAGACTTGTCCCTACCACCACCAGGTAGCGCTGCGATGTTCTTGGCATGAATGCGGGCCATCATGAACATGTAGACATAGAGGAAGCAGATAGTTGCCAGGGAGATGATGAAGAAGACAATGAAGCAGATCATGATGAATTTAAAGTCGGAGAATTTCACCATTAGCACAGCCAGCACTGCACATAATGTCCAGATGAGCCCCAAGATAGCTCCAGTTCGCTGCATTGTCATGATGTTGTGGTATCGTAGTGCGTGGAAGATGGTGATGTAACTGTAGAGTAGAAGAACAAAAAAACATTAGTCCTGAGTCCTGATTGAAGGATCTTTTGGATTACAGAATTTCAGGCAGCCTACCACAATCAAGATGGGTCTATGGTTAAGAACACAGTGCAGCATAAAAGAAAGACAAATTTACAATTATTCACCAGGTGACCATATGCAAATATTTTCAGTTTTGCAGCTGCCCCAGGGTGGTTAATGGAGCGTTGAAAAGTAAGGAACGCCAACGTGCTCAAAATAAAATAAATAAAACATTATAAAATAAATATCTACATGAATAAATTATAAACAAATGTTCATTGTGACAATGAAATTGTGAAAAAATGAATGCAAATAAAATTCTGAGCAAATAGTTTGAAAGATTTTTTTATTTTCCTTTAAAAATTTGTTAATTAATATAAAACATTATTCAACTGTTATTTTTTCCCCAAGAATAGATATCATTTTTCCGCCATTTTAATTTATTTTATTCAAAAACATCATTTACACAAAGTCAGCTTTTATATTTCATAATGGTGTGCTTCGCAGTGGCTCACTTATTTCATAATGATTTCAT
Organism: Valencia hispanica; assembly: GCA_963556495.2. Classification (NCBI taxonomy): domain Eukaryota; kingdom Metazoa; phylum Chordata; class Actinopteri; order Cyprinodontiformes; family Valenciidae; genus Valencia; species Valencia hispanica. The sequence goes on from OY747710.1 coordinate 46,896,122, forward strand.
ACTTGCAATTCCGACTCTGGCTTAGGATGTTGTTGCTAGCTGTACAGCAAGCTGCTCACAGTGAGTGAGAATGGGTATCTAAGAAGATTGATGTACAGGCCTAAACATCAGCCAATGGGAATTTAGGTCCAGCCCATGGACTTGGCATTGATTGGCAGATGAATTATTTCAGTTAAATGACCATTAGATGGTCAGTCAGAGGACCACAAAGCGCTTTACACTACATTCATACCTTGTCCACACGTAGCCAGGTATCTCACAAAACGAAGATATTGTCATCCTGTCATCCAAACGAAACGCAGGTTTACGGCACCGAAAACGAATCTTTCTAAAAACTCCGGCCAAAGTGAAGATTTGCATTTTCTCAGTTTTAAGAGTTTGCATGTGGACAGAAATAACCGCAGTTTTGAACACTGAATATTACTCTAAATGGGTTGGATTTGGGGGAACTACTGCCCTCTACAGGTTTGGCATGTCTATGAATGTGCTTAACAACAAACTTATGCAGTTAGGTGTGGACAGAGTTTTTTTTTTTTTTATGAGGTGGTGAGGATATTCATTTTTTTTTTTTTATGGCTACGTGTGTACATGGCCTCAGTCTTGCCCAAGGACATAACGACCTAGATGGATGGAGTGGGGGTTCAAACCAGCAACTCATCAGTTAGAGGATGAACTCCAGTAAAACTGGAGAATAAATCCAGTGGTTATGTCAGACAGAGCTAAAGTCTTGAGTACTGGGCCAAGGATGATTTCAAAAATATCATCCAAACGATTCAAGATGACATCCTCTGATAAATTATTCTTTTAAATTTGATCTGTTAGAGTAACCAGAGCTGAACAAAAGTCCATAAAACTCCAAAGTTGGAGTTCCAACTCACTGGCCCTGATTGGTAGATGAACAGATTCAGTTGAAAAGTCTCATCCTGAAATAAATAAGCAAGTGGGAAAAACTCTATTATGAAAGAAAAGACTGTGAAAATGATGTTTTGGAATAAAAACGGATTAAATAACAATAGCAGAAAAATAAATAGTATTAGGTAAAGAAAAATCCCAGTTAAAATAATGTTTTATATAAATAAAAACATTTTTTTAAAGATAATGAAAAATATCTCTAACGAATGAGTTGATGTTTTTTATATGCATTCATCTTTTCACAATTTCATTGTGACATATTTGTCTATTATTTCATAATTTTTATCTATTTTGAGCATTTTGGCGTCGCATAGAAAAGTACCCTTGGTGGTTAGTTAAATTTTCAACTGGATTAAAAGCTTTTTAGAGTGGGAGAGAAGCAAAGTTATTGGAAAACCTGCCAATCTACAAATTCTTCAGATAACGAGTCTCATTAGCCAGCATGTTGTTTCAATTTAAACAAAGATAAGCATATAAAAACCACCATCATTTTAAGCTGACCACCCACCCTCTTTTCTATAAACTCCTTTAGAATCTACAAACATCTAATTCATCCCTCTATTTGTTGTCTACCTTCTTATGCGTGCAGGGTTGCGATTGGAGGTTGTTATTAGGATCCTAAGGTGTTTTTACTTTGAGTTTCTTCTGTGTTTGGGTTTTGATCATTTCTTTATTTGTTTAGACCTCATCTTTTTAGTTTATTCCTCTATGTTTACTCTTTTGAACCTTATTGTCTTTTGCATTTAGCAAAATTGTTTTGTGATTTGAGTTTCTTTCTACTTAGTTTTTATACAAATTCATCATACAAATTTTTATACCTTCATGTTTTTCTTCTCTCCTCCTGTTCTCCCTCCCTTCTTGTTGTATCCATTGGTGTTTCTCTTGTGCTTCTATGTTTCTCATTTATTTACTTAGATCTTATTATTCATACTTACTTCTCTGTGTTCACTTTCAACTTCATTTCCTTTGTGTATTTAGGATTATTTTCTGTTTGAATGTTTCTTCTGTTTTATGCTTAAACCTTTATTTTCCTTCTCTATTCTGTTTATTTCCTCCCTGCCATTCTGCTTCCCTGTTCAGCTGCAAAACATCTCCAATCTCCCTCTGCTCACTCTCTCTCCTACCTCCATCTGCTTTGTCGTTGATGAGTCTTCAGGATTCTGTGCCATTCTTCGTTTCTCCTCAGTGTATTTAAGTTCTCTGGCTTTCTTAGGGCATTGCTGGGTCCTCTCATCTATTCCTTGGGCTGCATATGATTCTCAGATTTTGGTTTTTGTAAGTTTTTTGCATGTATGGATTAGAAGATGCTTAAAATGACCTACCTCCAGTGTTCTTTGGGCGGGGGCACATGCAAAGATCAAATGTTCAAAGAAAAGCAAGGTAACCTTAAAGCAGTTGTTCACAATCTTATGTCACCCAAAACTGTGCAGTCTCAGACGTATGGCAGCTAGCATATTGCGTGTTCCAGATCAGTAAATCTGGGTTACACAGGTGCAAATATGAATGGATTTAGTATTTAGATACAGCTAATGTGAAAAAAAGTCAACTGTTATTTTGGAATGTGAGTTTTTGGTATGAGTTTTTTTTTTTTTTTTTGCATTGTGTTACGTCAGTACTAGTCACATATACCCCTCTAAATCAAACCGTGAGGTGCCTAAAATGCCCAAATGGGTGCGCATTTCAGTTCCATGCGGAGCAGGAGAAACCTGTAAGACTTGCGTTCAGGCCACAGCAGGTATTCATATTTTAAGTGCAATCGTTTAATTTAATTTTTTTTATATATAGTTCTCTGTTCAGCTTGTTTGGATTTTGTATTATTTAAAAGAACAAAAAATGAATACTATTGAACATATATTAAAATACTATCATATTTAAAAATTGACGGGTAAAATAGATTATGACCGGATTATTTTGACTATGTCAGTCAACTTGACCGACAAAAAACATGTCTAGCGTGACCTCTGCCTATTAGTCTGTTTTTTTTTCAGATGGAGGAGCGCCAAGAAGTTATGTTTTTAGATTTATTTTGTGTAGCAAAATGGTAAGTTTTTTTATGTCTGCTAAAAAAGTGTTTAAATGTGGCTTCATAAATGTCATGTCAGAAATTAGAGAAATGCTATTCATTCCTCATGGTCTTGTCTGTTTTATAAAATGTTGTATTCAAGTGAATTCAAAGTGATGCTTTGTTGAAATGTAACAAGCCAAAATGGGTTTGTTACCTGAGGGACATAAATAAAATTCCATTATAGTGGCCAGATATGAGAGCAAGTGACTGTGCCAGTTGTTAAACCAAGAGGTGTATACACTCGGTGTTAAGAAATAGGTAATATCACTACTTTTAAAGGAGCAGGGGGCAGAATGAAGAAACGAAACTCACGAGCGACGTGGCCGGTGCTGCAATTAACTGCAGCCAGCCGCACGGGAGCACGCACAAACGCTTCACAAAAAAACATACCTCTTCACAGTGACACACTTCTTTTTCTTAGTGCCACTTTTTAGTGGGCTGTGAGTCGTCCTTGGTCGTGTCCCAGTTGCAGAAGAGAATAATCCATTCTCACAGTTAAATCAATGGAGGTCTGCGACCATTTTTCTTCCTCTTTTAAAGCTGTTCGAAAACGCGCAAGCCGTGTCAATTGACGTCACATCTGTAGGACAGCGCGGGAAATTCGGGCCCCGAACTGCAGCACATTTTGCAGCACACAGCCAGTTTAAGAAAATGGGGCGATATATGGGTGGGCTCATAATGCATGGACTAGTTTCTCAGCATCACTCTTGGACAGGATGTTTCTAATTTTAGCAATATTCCGGAGGTGAAAGAAAGAAATCCTAGAAACCTGTTTAATATGGGATTTAAATGTCAAGTCTCGGTCAAAAATAACGCCGAGGTTCTTTGCGTTATTATTGGGGTCCAATTTAATGCCATCCAGGTGAAGTGATTGACTAATCAGTTTCTGTTTAAGAACTTCTGGTCCAAAGACAGCAACTTCTGTTTTGTCAGAATTTAAAAGCAAAAAGTTTAGGGTCATCCATGTTTTTATGTCTTCCAGACATGCCTGTAATCTACCTAACTGACTGGGTTCATCAGGATTTATGGATAAATGTAGTTGTGTATCATCTGCATAGTTGTGGAAATTTATCCCATGCTGTCTAATGATTCTACCAATTGGGAGCATATATATGGTGAACAGAATTGGTCCAAGCACAGAACCCTGTGGAACTCCACAAGTAACCCTTGAGAGTGAAGAAGATGTATCATTTAGATGAACAAACTGGAAAATTCTTTACTATCAGGTAGTCCACAAAATGCCATTAAAAGCCTTCAGTTGATCCAAAATGCGGCATCAAGAGTTCTGATGAATATTAAAAAGAGAGATCACATTTCTCCTGTTTTAGATTTCCTTCATTGGCTCCCTGTTAAATCCAGAATAGAATTTAAGATCCTTCTTCTTACATACAAAGCCCTTAATAATCAAGCTCCATCATACATCAGAGATCTAATTGTTCCATATGTTCCTAACAGAGCCCTTCGCTCTCAGACTGCAGGTTTACTTGTAGTTCCTAGGATTTCTAAAAGTAGAATGGGAGGTAGATCTTTTAGTTATCAGGCTCCTCTCCTGTGGAACCAGCTCCCAGCTTTAGTCCGTGAGGCAGACACTCTGTTTACTTTTAAGGCCAGGCTTAAAACTTTCCTTTTTGATAAAGCTTATAGTTAGAGTGGATAAGGTCATCCTGAGCTATCTCTGTAGTTATGCTGCTATAGGCTTAGACTGCTGGAGGACAGACTTACCAATTTTTTTCACTCTGCTACTTCCTTTTCTCCTACGACTCTCCACTTGTATTACAGTACATTCTGTTATTTCGACTGTTAACTTTGTTTTCTCTCAGTGTTTTTCTCTCCATAGAAGATATACCTGGTCTGGTATCCTGCTTGGCTGCAATGCCCTGTTGGACGGGGGGCATCGACTGGGATGATCCTCCCAGTAACTGAACATCCACTGTGTCCTGTTATCAACTTTTTACTTTCTGTAACATAGAAAGTTCTCTTATATCAGATGTTCTGTTCCTTCTTTGTTTCTGCTCTGTCTTCTCAAACCCCCAGACAGTCGTAGCAGATGGCCGCTCCTACTGAGCCTGGTTCTGTTGGAGGTTTCTTCCTGTTAAAGGGGAGTTTTTCCTCTCCACCGTCGCTACATGCTTGCTCAGTATGAGGGATTGCTAAAGGATTGCTGTGGTTGGAAAGTCTGCATCAAAGGGGCCCAACCTCACGCCAATGACTGACGCAATCTGCTGGGATTCCTTAAATAGGAAACTTTTTAACTGATGGAATGTTTGTATAAATGTATTGAAATTACTTCTTGTTAAGTGCCTTGAGATGACATCTGTTGTGAATTGGCACTATATAAATAAACTGAATTGAATTGAATTATACTAGCCAGAAATGTTAAATAAAATACATTCAAAAGGCCCATTTCCGCCATCGGAATTTCAGGGTACTTTACAGTAAGTGGATGTTTTTCTGGCAGGGTAAATCAATCCGTGGTGTCTCCATACAAAAATTGGCCTTTAATGGAATTTGCAAAGATGTCAGCATATCGCAACGATTTCGACAGTGAGTAGGGTCACTGATCAGAGCTAAAAGGCACCCACAGTATAGAATAACAAGACATTGACAATGGAAGAACCAGGGATGGAAGATGGATGGAGCCAAATACAGGGCAATCTTGGAAGAAAACCTCTTGGAGTCTGCAAAAGACTTGAGACTGGGGCGGAGGTTCACCTTCCAGCAGGACAACGACCCTAAACATAAAGCCAGGGCAACAATGGAATGGTTTAAAACAAAACATATCCATGTGTTAGAATGGCCCAGTCAAAGTCCAGATCTAAATCCAATCGAGAATCTGTGGCAAGATCTGAAAGCTGCTGTTCACAATCGCTGTCCATCTAATCTGACTGAGCTGGAGCTGTTTTGCAAAGAAGAATGGGCAAGAATTTCAGTCTCTAGATGTGCAAAGCTGGTAGAGACATACCCTAAAAGACTGGCAGCTGTAATTGCAGCAAAAGGTGGTTCTACAAAGTATTGACTCAGGGGGCTGAATAATTACGCACATCCCACGGTGTGTTCAGAATGATGTGCAGTGTTAGTTTTCCGCCACACATAGCGTTTTGCATTTTGGCCAAAAAGTTAAATTTTGGTCTCATCTGACCAGAGTACCTTCTTCCACATGTTTGCTGTGTCCCCCACATGGCTTGTGGCAAACTGCAAACGGGACTTCTTATGGTTTTCTTTTAACAATGGTTGGAATGTTTCTATTTATTATGTTGAGCAACTGGGAGGAGCAGACACCAGATGAAGGTCCGGTAAAATTACCCTGAAGTTCTGATAGTGGAAATGTGCCCATTGTTAATATACAATGGGTAACTTCACCAGCAACTCGTCCAATTTTACAAAGCCAGTTGTTTGGCAATGTCTGCTCATTTCACTCTGAGTTACAACCAATCAGCATCAGTTAACCACAGCTCCCACCTAGTGACTCTACCGGTCCATTTCCAAGTACATACCCCAAGTCTGGTACTCTGTTGGTTCCTGAAATGGCCTGAAAAGGGCCCTGTTGGGCCTGCCAGGCCTGCCAGGTTTAGTGAAGACCTGTGCATATGGTGAATGTCCGGTAAAATTACCCTGAAGTTCCTGTAGTGGAAAAATGCCTAGTGACAAAAATGTTAAAGGGGTCCTAGAATTCAAAACCACGTTTATCTTGTTGCTGTTTAATTTAAGCAATTTGGGGTGTCGAATGTACCATACCAAAAAGTTTGTGTTGTCTCCGACCTGCTTTTCTATGCAAATTCATCCATCCATCCATTCATTTTCTTCTGCTTATCCGGGGTCGGGTCTCGGGGGCAGCAGCTTAAGCAAAGAGACCAAGACTTTCCTCTCCCCAGCCACTTGGGCCAGCTCCTGGGAGGAATCCCAAGGCGTTCCCAGGGCAGCCGAGAAACATAGTCCCTCCAGCGTTTCCTGGGTCTTCCCCTGGGCCTCCTCCCGGTGGGACATGCCCGAAACACCACACCAGGGAGGTGTCCAGGAGGCATCCTGATCAGATCCTCGAGCCACCTCAACTGACTCCTCTCAATGTGGAGGAGCAGCGGCTCTACTCTGAGACCCCTCTGGATGACTGAGCTTCTCACCCTATCTCTAAGGGAGAGCCCAGACACTCTACGGAAGAAACTCATTTCAGCCGCTTCTATCCGTGATCTCGTTCTTTCGGTCACCACCCAGAGTTTGTGACCATAGATGAGGGTAGGAACGTAGAATGACCGGTAAATCGAGAGCTTCGCCTTTCGGCTCAGCTCTCTCTTCACCACGACAGATAGGTAAACTGCAGATGCCCTACCAATCCGTCTATCGATCTCCCGCTCCATTTTTCCCTCATTTGTGAACAAGACACCCAGATAGTTAAACTCCTCCACTTGGAGAAGGACCTCATCCCCGACCCGAAGAAGCCACCCCACCCTTTTCCTGCTCAAGACCATGGCCTCGGATTTGGAGGTGCTGAGTCTCATCTCAGCCGCTTCACACTCGGCAGCGAACTGCTCCAACAAAAGCTGTAGCTCACGTTCCGATGAAGCCAACAGGACCACGTCATCTGCAAAAAGCAGAGACCCGATCCTGAGGCCACCAAATAGTATCCCCTCAACACCTTGGCTGCGCCTAGAAATCACATCCATAAAAGTTATGAACAGGATCGGTGACAAAGAGCAACCTTGGTGGAGTCCAACTCTCACCGGAAACAAGCCCGACTTACTGCCGGTAATGCGAACCAAACTCTGGAACCGGTCGTACAGGGACCTAACAGCCCGTATCAAGGAGCCCGGTACCCCATACTCCCTGGGGATCCCCGACAGGGCTCCCTAATGGACACGGTTGAACGCCTTCTCAAAGTCCACAAAACACATGTAGACCGGTTGGGCAAACTCCCACGCACCCACCAGGACCCTGCTGAGGGTGTAGAGCTGGTCCAGTGTTCCGCGGTCAGGAAGAAAACCGCATTGTTCCTCCTGGATCCGAGGTTCGACTGTCCTTTCGGACCCTCCTCTCCAGAACCCCTGAATAGACCTTACCAGGGAGGCTCAGAAGTGTGATCCAACTACAGGGGGAACTATGCAAATTCATAATTTTGCAATTGCCACAGAGAAACCACCCAGTCTCGGAAAAGCTCTGATAATGCATTATAGGCTGTAGACACACCCCCTTAGAATGTACATGTCCCAGCCCACTTCATCATTGGCAGTATGTAACTGTTGGTTATAGAAGTATTAACCCTATTGTCATAGAGCCATCGGGGTTAACCGGCCAATCAGTATCAAATAATATTCATAAGTGGGCGGGAAAAACCAGTATTTCAATTGTAGAGCTTAATTACAGGGATGTATTTGGCCATTTATCAGGCCTCCTGGGCCATTTTCAGCCCCAACAAAGTTTCATATGCTATATAGAGGCTTTAAAAACAGGCTCCAATTGTCAGAAATGTTGTTCTAGAACCCCTTTAAGGAATTAATAAATTGTGTATTTGAACTTTATATTGTACACATGCAAACCTGTGATGGATGAGTAATTTATTATGTTTATAAGAAGAACACGCACCATAAGGTACAGACATAGGGACAGTCACAAGACACAGAAGATTGCCTAAAGATGCAATAGACACCATTACTAGTACTTGATGGAGGAGTTGCACTATGGGACTGAATAAGTTAAACGTGGTTGCGTTGTGCCATTGCTTAGAGATTGAGACATACAGTTCACACAAAGGTGTGAAGTTGGTACCATTGGGTAAAAGAAGTCCAAATTTTATTTACTGCTTTTGGGTGGTTAACTTTTGTCAGTCTGTGTATGTTATAAGCACCATAATTTAATCAAAAGCATCCCTCATACTTTAATACAATAGATACATTTCTAGAGCTGAGTCCTGCTTACATACCGGTCAACAGCGATGGCCAGGAAACTGGATATGGAACCCACAAATGACATGCAGAGCAGGGAGTCCATCACATCATCTAGGTCAGTCTCAGGAGGACCCCTCCTCTCCAGGTGTCCCGCATCAGCAAGAACTATCATTAGGTTTTCCCACGTTTTTGTCACGCTGGCAATGGTGTTGAAGGCAGCCAAGCTGCACATGAAGCAGTACATGGGCGAGTGGAGGTTTCTGCAGCGTATGACAGCCACCACAACCAGAAGGTTCTCAGCCAGGCTGACAATTCCAATGGTGAAGAAGACAGGAAATGGGATCTTAACCTCAGGACAGTCCGTTTGGTTCATTGTAGTATGTATTGTCCTGTCTGATTTAAATGCTGATTAGCTTGTAAACAAGGGCCTAAAACAGATAAGAACAGAAAAAAATCAGAGCTTAAATGCAAGCACAAAATAATGATGCAGCACAACTTTTGAGTTTTGATTAGATTATTATTGAGATTACTGGGATTACTGGATAAAAAGCTCTACTAATTGTTGTAGTTTTGTCTTCAGAGTAACACCATACACCAGAGTTCCAGCGTGTTTTCTCCTTTTCTCTTACAGTATAAAAATCTTAAAGCTGCTGTCTGGAAAATATACAGTGGCTTGCAAAAGTATTTGGCCCCCTTGAACTTTTCCACATTTTGTCACATTACAGCCACAAACATGAATCAATTTGATTGGAATTCCACATGAAAGACCAATACAAAGTGGTGTACACGTGAGAAGTGGAATGAAAATCATGCATGATTCCAAACATTTGTTGCAAATAAATCACTGAAAAGTGGGATGTGCGTAATTATTCAGCCCCCTGAGTCAATACTTTGTAGAACCACCTTTTGCTGCAATTACAGCTGCCAGTCTTTTAGGGTATGTCTCTACCAGCTTTGCACATCTAGAGACTGAAATTCTTGCCCATTCTTCTTTGCAAAACAGCTCCAGCTCAGTCAGATTAGATGGACAGCGATTGTGAACAGCAGCTTTCAGATCTTGCCACAGATTCTCGATTGGATTTAGATCTGGACTTTGACTGGGCCATTCTAACACATGGATATGTTTTGTTTTAAACCATTCCATTGTTGCCCTGGCTTTATGTTTAGGGTCGTTGTCCTGCTGGAAGGTGAACCTCCGCCCCAGTCTCAAGTCTTTTGCAGACTCCAAGAGGTTTTCTTCCAAGATTGCCCTGTATTTGGCTCCATCCATCTTCCCATCAACTCTGACCAGCTTCCCTGTCCCTGCTGAAGAGAAGCACCCCCAGAGCATGATGCTGCCACCACCATATTTGACAGTGGGGATGGTGTGTTCAGAATGATGTGCAGTGTTAGTTTTCCGCCACACATAGCGTTTTGCATTTTGGCCAAAAAGTTAAATTTTGGTCTCATCTGACCAGAGTACCTTCTTCCACATGTTTGCTGTGTCCCCCACATGGCTTGTGGCAAACTGCAAACGGGACTTCTTATGGTTTTCTTTTAACAATGGCTTTCTTCTTGCCACTCTTCCATAAAGGCCAACTTTGTGCAGTGCACCACTAACAGCTGTCCTATGGACAGATTCTCCCACCTGAGCTGTAGATCTCTGCAGCTTGTCCAGAGTCACCATGGGCCTCTTGGCTGCATTTCTGATCAGCGCTCTCCTTGTTCGGCCTGTGAGTTTAGGTGGACGGCCTTGTCTTGGTAGGTTTACAGTTGTGCCATACTCCTTCCATTTCTGAATGATCGCTTGAACAGTGCTCTGTGGGATGTTCAAGGCTTGGGAAATCTTTTTGTAGCCTAAGCCTGCTTTAAATTTCTCAATAACTTTATCCCTGACCTGTCTGGTGTGTTCTTTGGACTTCATTGTGTTGTTGCCCCCAACATTCTCTTAGACAACCTCTGAGGCCGTCACAGGGCAGCTGTATCTGTACTGACATTAGATTACACACAGGTGCACTCTGTTTAGTCATTAGCACTCATCAGACAATGACTATGGGCAACTGACTGCACTCAGACTAAAGGGGGCTGAATAATTACGCACACCCCACTTTTCAGTTATTTATTTGTAAAAAATGTTTGGAATCATGTATGATTTTCGTTTCACTTCTCACGTGTACACCACTTTGTATTGGTCTTTCACGTGGAATTCCAATAAAATTGATTCATGTTTGTGGCTGTAATGTGACAAAATGTGGAAAAGTTCAAGGGGGCCGAAAACTTTTGCAAGCTACTGTATTTATGTTTCAAAGCTTTATAAATCTTTAAAATGATAGTGCTATTCTATAGTATGAGCTAGTGCTCCACAACATTTGTTATTCTTTCTAAATCCTGCCTTCCTCCCATCGACCCCTTTGCAATTCAAACTGACCGGCAACCTTTTTTAGTCAATAGAATTCGAGTTTCCGCTTTTTCGGCTGTCAATCAATCTGCATGCACATCGCACAAACCTATAAAAATGAGGCCACGCACATAGGCCACTCCGTGTCTACCTGTTTATTTTTTTTATTTTTATTTTATTTTATTTATTTATTTTTTTTTCTTAAACGTGTCCTGTTTGGCAGTGTGGAGCTCAGAATTGGTGTCTGAGTACCAAGTAGAAGCCCAACAGATTTACTTTCACAAGCGGAGCAGTACAGCTTTTGCTATAGTACTCCACTTGATTTATGTGTGAAAAATCTTTATTATGAATTGTTGGGGTTTTTATTTCCTGATGTTATTGACACGGAGACGGTAAATTAAGGAGAAGAAAGAAGGAAGATGAAGAAGAGAGGTAGGAAACAAAATGTCATGAGAGAGGGTGAGTCGAAAATACAAGAGAGGAAGGGGAACAAAGAAAACACAGGAAAACATTGAAGTCTGCCTCCATACCCACAGGACGGCAGAGAGAGGGGGAAAAACAAAACACGAAAAAGGAACATCGACAAAACCAACCAAACATTGTGAACTAAGAATTACACAACCACATCACACAAAAATAGATATAAAAATAAAACAACAATGTCACAGAGAAACTCATGGTACCGATTAATCAAGCTCTAGTAATGATAACCTCAGCCCAAGAATATATACTTAAACACCAGAGACCCCACATCAATGTGTGTGTGTTAGCATGCTGGTGCATATAAGGTTTCTCCATAAGAGTGTTCGATAGTTGGTGTGAGCAGGCATCAATCCGTCTCCCAGGAATCGATGCAGACATGAAGGAGATCGGAGCAAAGACGTCCAAAGGACCGCCAGAGCCCCAGGCGGACCCGGGCGGGGCCGACCGCATCCCCCAAGAGAGGAGAAAAGGAGAACCCCAGGGGAACATCCAGTGGCCACTATGCAGGGGCCCGGGGGGCAGCAGTGACGAGCCCACGGGCTTCGCCGGAAACCGGCCGCACCGGGGCGGGCCGGTCAACGGACCGGGGGAGCCGGGGACCAGGGGCACCCCACCGCCCAGCAGGGACCCGACAAGGGACCGGCCGACGAGGGGCCCCCGGTACTGCAGGGGCCGCGGCCGGCCGCCACGCGACGCCTCCACCCTAGGCCAATCCCCACCGCCAACATCCCAGCGCCCCACCAATAGCCGCAGGGGACGGACAGCATCCCCAGGCCGGGCTCAGTCAGCATCTGGACGCCAAGTTGTACCAGCTCCCGGGTCCTGATCCCGCGCAACGAAGGGCGCCGAGACCAGGCATCCAACGAGGGCCAGGGCCGGTCCAACCCGCCAATGAACCGGCCACGCACGGTGCGCACAGAACAGGTGATCAAACGAGCAGAGACGCCGGATCCGCATCCCGCCAAGCCACCGAGCAGGCACCACCCAACAATCCCAAACCTGGCACCTCTAAAAGAGGTGCCCCAACCAACCAAAGGAAGATATCGGCCCAGCGCATCGGCCGACCGACACACCGGCCCCCCCAGGCCCGGCCAGGCACGCACCAGGTCCGAACCGGATTGACCACCGGCGCACCGGCAGGCAGGGGCCCCCGTCACCGGCGGGGAGTGACGGAGGGGAAATAGGCCCCCCATTAAGTGTAAGGCCTGAGGTGCGCCAGGCGAGGGGGCAGACCAAGATCCAACCTGACAGGTAGACAAAGACATACAGACACAGTCATACGTTCCCTCCCTCTTAAACACATACATTCTCACTGACTCACCAAGACACCCAAAAAAAATGACACTGTACCCTCACTCACACACCCCATGCACACTTTATGCTCCCAGGTCCAGGTACTGATGCCCCAGTAGAGCCACCAGCCCCCGGACCCGGGGGGTGGACCCCCTACCTTCTAGGATGGAGACAAGCAGACCGCCAAGGGCCCCACAGTGGCAAAGCAGCCCGACAGCCCAGGACCCCGACCAGACCGCCTGTCCTCCTCCGGACCCCAACCCCTGATGGCCCGTAGCGAACAGGGGTGGGAAAAGACCCCTAGTCTCCATCCTCCCGCTCGAGTATGGTGTTGGTGCGTGTTGTTATAATGTGCATTTAAAACAGAGGGGTGGGATGTGGGGGAGGCAGCCACACATCCCCCAACCCCCACCCCGAGCCCTCAGTGTCTATATGTGCTTTAACGGTGGGCACCGGCACCAGAGGTGAAGCTGATTGTACCGCTCCCCCTCTGGATGCCGAAAAGTGTGCCCACCCCAAAGTCCCTACATATGTGTCGTGTGAAAATGTTATAAGTTGGAGTGTCTAAGTTGTATATTAAAATTGGGACCCAGGACACCGAGGAGGGAAGCCCCTCCTCGCACCCCAGTGATGTGCCCATGCCCCAAGACCCTATATGAGTGGTAAAGTGATGGAGCGGGAGGACAGAGGTGTCCAGGGATGGGGAGGGAAAGACTGGGAGACAAAATGTCTTCCCAGGGAGCCAGCTCCCCCACTGACCCCAATAGGCACCGCTGTTCACCGGGATCCACCAGGGGAGGGAGGCCATGGCACATACGACCCGGGGCCCACGGCCACAGCACCACAAAGCCCCACGGACCCCAAGGCAGTCCCCCCAGCCCCATCCCAGAAGGGGAACTAAACCCACCCTGACATTCGCTCTACTCTCAAAACACAAAAGACACTAGACACCCAGGTTGAGTTCGCCCCCCCCCTCCCGCACACCCCTCCCCCCGTCCAAGTGCCCTCGTAGGGGGAGAGCACCTGTTGCCACACAGCAGCAGCCTCCCCGCCAGCAAAGGAGGCCCCCAGCGCCACCCGCACACCGGAGGCCTCCGTAGCCCGAACCACGTCGACGTACCTGCCCAGACCAGGAGCAAACCGATGAGCCGGGCGGCCGACCCACCAGGCCGACATCCACCAGCCTCATTCTTTGTGGAGCGACCACTGTTGCTCAACGGCCCGGCAGGAGACCAAACCCAGCGCCCCACCCACCTGCCCTGCACGCCCACCACCCGGCCAGTCCACCCGCAAGTCCGACCGATCCCGGCCAAATGCCCAACCCCAGCGCCCCACACAAAGACCAAGACCCAGGAGCCAAGTCCAGTGCAAAAAAGGACTGATCCGGCCCAGAAACGCCACCCAGACGCCGCGACCAGCAGCCAGGCACCCCAACCAGCAAACAAGGCGAGACGCCATACAGGGACTGGCGATGACAATCGGCCCAGAGAAAAAGAGAGAGGCGGCTGCACATGCCGGCCGCCGGCCGGCCACGACCCCCACAGCCAACAGAGACCCCACGCCGGCCGATCCCCAGCCAGGACCACAGCTAGGGGGCGCGGCGCCCCCGAGCCCCGAATCCCCAGGCCCACCCCAGACCCTACCCAGGCGCAGCCCGGCCACCAGGCCAGTAACCCATGTCCGCCAGTGCAACCCCCCCAAGGCACCGCATGCAGCCATCAGGAGTCACCACCCAAAGCCCAACCCCAGGCCGGCCACCACGTCCAGCGCCCCATCCGCCCAGTGATCCCACCCCCCGGGGTCCCCCCCCAGACGCCTCCAACCCCAAAACCCCCACATCAGCAACAGTGTCCCAAACGACAAAACCAAGTGCCCCCCACCCCCACTAGGTGATGGAGCCGATCAAAGGAGCCCAGAGAGATTGATCAGATATGGAGCCAGAGGCCGTCTCAAGACCAATATGGTCCAACAAGAGATTTCTATACTGATTAATATTAAGAGCTTTTTTATTTTTCCAGTTCAGGAGGATAGTTTTCTTAGCGATGCATAAGGCAATGTGAACCATTAGAACTGACTTTGTGTCCATGGTGACATCATTTAAATTTCCTAACAGGCAAATTGAGGGAGATGGTGGGATGTTACATTTCAGACACTTTGATAAGTCCTCACAAATCTGGCACCAAAATTTCTTAACAGGTGGACAGAACCAAAGCGCATGAGCATAAGTATCTGGTATATTGCTTGTGCATTGTAAGCAGGTATTAGACGATGTAAAACCCATCCTAAACATTCGTTGACCTGTATAGTGTACTCTATGAAGGATTTTGTATTGTATTAATTGCAAATTAGGATTTTTTGTTATTTTAAAGGTTCTTAAACATATCTGAGACCAGACGTTTTGGTCAAAGCTGGCTGATAAATCCACCTCCCATTTTGAAATAGGGATGGCTATTGATTCATCTAATGTAGATAAAGTTTTGTATATTTTAGACAGCAATTTGGGGGGGTTGAGATTAAGAAAATCTAAAACTCTTGCTGGAATTTGTAATTCAGCTGTATTATTGACACGTAAAAACATTACTCAAAGGGAGCTCTAAACAGATAGGTTTTTAGCCGTGATTTTAAACAACTCAGTGTTTCAGCAGCTTTGCAGGTTTGTGGAAGTTTGTTCCAGAATAGAGGAGTATAGAAACTGAAAGCTGCTTCTTCATGTTTGGTTCTAATTCTAGGGATGCAGAGTAGACTGGAATTAGAGGACCTGAGTGTTCTGGTGGGTTGGTATAGTAACAGTAGATCTTCAACATACTTTGGTGCTAAGCCATTCAATGATTGATAAACTAGTAAAAGTATTTTGAAGTCTATTCTCTGAGCTACAGGGAGCCAGTGTAAGGACTTTAGAACTGGGGTGATGTGCTCTACTTTCCTGGTTCTAGTGAGGAACACAAGCAGCAGCGTTCTGGATCAGCTGCAGCTGTCTGATTGACTTTTTAGGCAGACCTGTGAAGACGCTGTTGCAGTAATCAATCCGACTAAAGATAAATGCATGGATGAGTTTTTTCAAGGTCCTTTGTGACATTAGTCCTTTAATCCTAGAGATGTTCTTCAGGTGATAGAAGGCGGACCTTGTTGTTGCCTTTATGTGACGCTGTAGGTTCAGGTCTGAGTCCGTTAATATACCAAAATTCCGGGCTGAGCAGTCCGCTTTCAGACTGCAGGTTTACTGGTGGTTCTTGAAGGCTTTAAATAAAGCAGATCTTTTAGTTATCAGGCTCCTGTCCTGCGGAACCAGCCCCCATTTTCAGTATGAGTCAGACACCTGGACTACTTTTAGGACTGGGGTTGAATCTGTCCTTTTCTGATAACATTGCAAGTCAATGACTTGATATAGTCTGCTGGGTTTCTTCAGATAGATAACTTTTTAACCAATTCTAATAATAAATTAAACTTGACTGTACTGTTTGATAAATAAGATCAAATTGGAATAAGTCATTTATGTTGAATGCGTATGACTGGATTGACTTTTTTAGTAAAGTGCTTTGAAACGAGCTGTGTGGTGAATTAGCTCGATCAGGGGTTGCGTCAACCGAATATTTTCCGTATTTAACCAATTTCTTTTAACGGTGACAAAAAAATCAGAAGGCTATTGGTCATTTTGATACCCACTCATGCAGACGTGCAGACATTTTCAACTTTATGCACAGAGTTCAGGGAACTCAATCAATAAATAAAAATTACCATGAGAGCATCTGAGCATCATTACAGACCTGGACAGCATTCACAACTCATCTCGCTATGTGGGAGGTGACAGCATGTTGAAGAGTTATGAAAGCTGCGAGCATGTCTCAGCATTGGACAAAGACTGTTGGTGTAGCCTGTTCATCTGCTTGATGTGGGATGGCACATTGTCGATTCCCTGCTCAGTTTGTTGGGATTGAATATTAAATAAAAAGAATGATAGTAAAATACTATTGAATATATAAGTATTATCATTTTAAAAAGTACAAGTAAGAATAATTCTATTCAATTTCAATTCAGTTCATTTATTTGCGCCGATTCACAACAGATGTCATCTCAAGACACTTTTACAAGAAAGTCATTTCAAAACAAATATTCCAATTAGTTTAAAGGTTCAGCTAGTGTTCTATGTAAGGAATCCCAGCAGACTGCATGGAGTTATTGACTGGCAGTTATGATGAGATATTTTTGACCCCGTCAGTCAAAATGACAGACAACAGAAAAGTCTAGCGCGACCTCTGGACTCTATATAAATAAGCTGAATCAAATGGCATTACCTAACAGACATGAACCTTGCATTAACCTCAGTGTCTGTAGGCTTTCCTATGAGGTAATAAGAGGTAAGAATGTGGAAATTTAATATTAGGGTTAATGCCACATACTGTACTGGTCAGACATTGAAATTGCAACAATGTTGTAGCTTTCTTTTCAAGCTAAAAGAACCACCACATGTCTCACAAAAGCATTAAAAAATTGTAGCCTACTATTAATGTCAGGACAAAGTTTGCACAAGGGGTAGAAAAAGTTTGCTATCTTGGGCTTGCAGTATAATGGCCGCGAGAAACGGGAGACGACATCGCTTCTCCTCCATTCATTTTCAATAGGACATGCGTGACAAAGCGATAATCGCAAGTCTCCCTCCAGCTAGGCGACACACTAAAATCGTGCATGTGAAATTTTGCACTCTGTAAGTATCGTGCACACGCAGGCCTGCGACGCAATCCCGGAAAGTTAAGAAAAGTTCAACTTTTCATCGCTGTTGCTCAGATGAGGACCAATCAGCAGAGGTTTCATTGACTGCCCAATGAGCTGACAGGATGCTACTCAATGATATCCGGGAAAACATGGAGGAAAAGTTAATACTTGCAGTGTCAGATTTCCCAGAGCTTTACAATATTTCCACAAAAGAATATAGAGATATTTTTCTTTTCTTATATAGTAAAGTCAGAAGTAAGATTTCACTTAACTAGAAAAAATTATGTGACACTTCATATACTCATACTACGCTTATTCACCCCCGCCTCCCGTATGTCTGGTTTTCAAAGCGGTTGCGACGAGTTTCGCTGATCGTGGTTGTTTGTCCCCTCCCGTGTGTCGAGCAATTGGGAGTGTACAAACATGCAATGTCAATTCAGTTTATTCTCACAGACTGCTGTGCTCAATTTAAGTTGAGTTGTGTTCATTTGAGAGCGCTTGCACTCAAACTACATCAGTTAAGAGAGAGAGAGAGAGAGAGGCTTACCCAAAAAGTGTAATTCCTCTGGTAATAGGGCAAAGATCATGTTCAGAAAAACTCACACAGTAATTAGTAACGAACGGGTTTCTGCAGTTGTTCGGTAACAAAAAATTTTTTTTCTGTAAATTCCGTCTTTAAGCAGGGGTCGATGGTTTTGGCACCACTCAGGCTTTATCTCCAGCCATGTGGACACATCTTCCTCTGCTTTGCTGTTTACATAAGAGGGTTGCAACCAATTTGTTCTGCAGGTGTTTTTTTTTTAGATTTTTGTTTTGTCAGGGCTTACCGTAAGTCTGTAATGCCAAAAGCTTACAGGATATTAGAATGCCCCTGATTGCAGAGTTTATCTCATCTGCTGTGCTTTTCTCCACCATCTATGTCCAAATCTCTGCTTCATTCATCATCTGTGGAGACACAGGAGAGGAAAGCGGGTTACTAAATTCCAAGACAGCACTGTTTCTTTTAAATGTCTAAACTAAAGATGGTTTTTATATAATCGTTTCAGTATAAATCACACAACTTCACTGTGAAGACGGTGCATATGTATTTTAAAAAACAGAAAGCTTACAAAATGAAGGATAGACTCTGAAATGAGCTGTGAGTCAAGCTTTGGATGCCATCTAACAGAAGGGCATTATGTTCACTATGTTTTGTTTATCTACACTACTCTGATCCCATTACTCCTAAGCAAAGAAAGTAGGCAGGTTAGCAGCAACACATTATAAAACATGCAAAGTTTTATTTTTTTATATTCTAGCAAAATAGTACACAAGATAACACTTGGTGTTAGTGTTAACATCCAATAATTCAACATTTCTCATCCATGATATCCACAAATCATTATAAATAGTAAATAATTTTGCCAAGTCAGCTACGTAGATTATTAGGGGGTTCTGACAAGTTTTGTAGTTTACCTTTGTCAAAAAAATACCAAGAAACCCTTTGAAGAGACAAAATTCGGAACTTCTTCAATGAGCTCTCTTTATTCGTGATTAAATGAGTACCACATACTGTATATCACGTGTTCTGTAACAGCAAAGTTGTGTTTTGAGGAGGTATAAAAAGATGTGATAAAGAATCTCACCTTTAGCCCTGCACTTGTGTATTAAAACAAATCTGATTTATTGTTGAGGTATATTAGATATATTAGGTATGTAGATGAATCAAGAGGATCCCATGGGTCGCTTGTCCCAGGACTCATCTATTGCACAATGCTGTGTCACCAAGGTAACGTTTTGAGCTATGGCTTAAACAAATGATCTATGGACAGTGCCATCTTAAATCTTGTGTGATGTTCTTAGGACCATACAACAAAGACAAGGTCTTCAGGGGTACTGGTAGTGTCAGAATGACTCTGACTCTGGTAGTGTCACAGAGGAGGGCACGGCAGTCCTGCTTGGTGTGCTGGTATTTGTGTTGGGGCTCGGGTCACATCTTGACTTAAGGCCTAAGGCTCTCTGGGATGTTTTGGACCTACTGTTAGCCACAGGGACTAAGCTGTTCACTGGTGGGGATCACTAACATTCACCTTAATGCTTTTTGCAGATGATGTGGTCCTGTTGGCTTCATCGGAGCGTGATCTACAGCTTTCGCTGGAGCTGTTCGCAGCCGAGTGTGAAGCGGCTGGGATGAGAATCAGCACCTCCAAATCCGAGGCCATGGTCCTTAGCCGGAAAAGGGTGGGGTGCCTCCTCCGGGTCGGGGATGGGGTCCTTCCCCAAGTGGAGGAGTTTAAGTATCTGGGGGTCTTGTTCACGAATGAGGGAAAAATGGAGTGGGAGATCGATAGACGGATTGGTGGGGCATCTGCAGTTATGCAGGCGCTCTACCGGTCTGTCGTGGTGAAGAGAGAGCTGAGCCAAAAGGCGAAGCTCTCGATTTACCGGTCGATCTACGTTCCTACCCTCATCTATGGTCACGAACTCTGGGTGGTGACCGAAAGAACGAGATCACGGATACAAGCGGCTGAAATGAGTTTCCTCCGCAGAGTGTCTGGGCTCTCCTTTAGAGATAGGGTGAGAAGCTCAGTCATCCAGAGGGGGCTCAGAGTAGAGCCGCTGCTTCTCCACATCGAGAGGAGTCAGTTGAGGTGGCTCGGGCATCTGGTCAGGATGCCTCCTGGATGCCTCCCTGGTGAGGTGTTTCAGGCACGTCTCACCGGGAGGAGGCCCAGGGGAAGGCCCAGGACACGCTGGAGGGACTATGTTTCTCGGCTGGCCTGGGAGCGCCTTGGGGTTCCTCCCGAGGAGCTGGAACAAGTGGCTGGGGAGAGGGAAGTCTGGGTCTCTTTGCTTAGGCTGCTGCCCCCGCGACCCGACCCCGGATAAGCGGAAGAAAATGGATGGATGGATGGATGGAACTAGCAAAGCTGAATGAACCTGTCCACCCCCACATACAAATAATTCAAACGGTTGAAGGCAATACAAAAACAGTTTAGTCTTTGATAAATGTGGTGTAAGACACCATTTTGAGGATTCTTGTAGAGGAAAAACTGCACTGGCCCATGTAGGCAAGCAACTGCTCCCCCTGAAATTGTTATGACCCATGGCTGAACTTTGAATTTTCATTTGTGCTTATGTTTGGATTATAATTTAAATCGACCTATTCATTTTTAGCATATTCCTTTGTCCTAGTTTGTTTCTGCTTCCTTACTATTTTTGCATTTAGGATTATTATTTTGTAATTTCAATTTCTTTCTGGTTCCTTCTGTTTATTGTCCTCCCTGCCTTTCTGCTTCCCTTCCCAACTGTCAAGTCATTTTCTAATCTCCCTCTGCTTACTCTCTTCCACCTGCATCTGTTTAGCCCTTGATTGGTTTCTCAGGTTCCTGTGTCATTCTCCACTCCTCCTCAGTATACCGAAGCTCTCTGGTTTATGTTAGTCTCACTGGCTCCTCCCGTTACCTCACTGTGTTTGCCACTATGATCTCGTTTTGTCAAATGATCTCCTGCTCCATAGTTCTCTGTGCTTGGGTCTTCTTTATATTTACCAAACATGACAGAAATACCAAGACAGGACAAGTGAAAACAAAACAAATTATGTAAACATTGTACATATGTATGTATCTTTCTGTACAAAGGATATCTATATCCACGTTATAGCTGCTCTCCACAGGCCTTCAGGCCAGAATATGTGAAAATTGTGCAACAGCTTTTTCTTAGCCTGACCCAGGAGAAGGTTCCAGTGGTGTGGAAGACATCCTGGCTTTTTAAGGTGACATAGTAAGCTCACCTATCAGTCCTCAATGATTATAGACCTGATGCCCTGACATCCCACATCACAAAGGTCCTGGAAAGACTCATGTTGGCCCAGCTGAGAAAGCGAACAAGCACACAACAGGATCCCTTGCAGCTTGCTTATTGGCAGAGTTGGAAGAGACCATGTTACACCTGCTTTAACAAACCCACTGTCATCTGGACAAAGCAGGCAGCTCTGTAAGGATCATGTTCTTTGATTTTCTTTCTTTCAGTGAATTTAACACAATTTGCAACAAGAAAAGCTGGGGGAGCAGAGGTACACAGCGTGGACAGACAGAGTAGGGAGAATCATCCACACATTACGTATCACAAAGGAAAAAATAGACAAGTTAGTTCATAGGGGCAACTGTGGCTCAGTAGGTTGTTGTCCTGCAATCAGAGGGTTATAGGTTCAGTTCCAGCTTCCTCCTGTCACATGTCAATGTGCTCCTTGGCAAGGCACTTAACCCCAAGTTACCTTCTGTGCTCTGAATGTGTGCAGATTTTGAGTGCAAATGAGTGAATGTAGCTCCAATGCAAAGCACTTTGAGTGGTCAGAAAAGTGCTATAAGTTCAGTCCATTTACCAGTCATAATACTAAATCAAATAAAGCTATCTCTAAGTCTAGGTTTATGCTTTCAAGCAAATTTTCAGAATCTACAGTATTTTGTGGTCTTATAAAGTTTTACTTCTAAGTCCAAGTTTATATCAGGTTGTTTTGGTTGGTCTAAAAACAGACAAAATATCTAGATCTAAGTCAGGGCTTTAAGACTCATGTCTAAATGAGATCTACTGTTCAATAGGAAACGTCCAGCTACTGCTCCTGTTGATAGATTTCAACCATGATTGTGCATGGGATCTGGTGCAATGGATAGGCTAAATGTTTGTGACCCGTTAGTTTTTTTTCCTGAGGCATTTGTTGTGAATGTATACATAAGTTAAAATAAACTGAATAAAGCAAAATCACGTCAAGCGTTAGTAATGAAGAATTCTCCACAAGCAAAATGGGCAAAAAGTAAGCACTTTGAAAACAAAATTGGTCAATGGAAAAAAATCCCAGAAATCATGAATTTCATCACAGTACAAAAAAATAAAAATCCAATGTATTAGGATAATTGCACAAATAGAGCCAAAGTCCCAAAACCAATTAAATATAATAATAAAATATTAAATGTCATAACCCAGGGGCTCTCTTGGGCTTCTCAAGCAGATCAGCACGGCAAAATCTCAGTAGAGGCTGAGAAATATATGTGAAATTAATTCAGTAATTATAAATGGCCTCTCAATGCAATACAAATGAACAGATAGGCTACAGAAATGTTTTTTTTCTCTTGGCTAGTATTTAATTAATATTGAGTGATAGAAAGAAGAGTGATGTCTCACCTCTGACTAAGCAAAATTGGGAATGTTTGTCTGTTTGGAAGAGATTAATAGAACATTCTGACTTTAGATAAGAGGATTGTTGGAACCTAGGGATAAAACAATTTCCCAATTACTATTTTTCTAAAAGGTCTTGCTGTCAGCAGATCCTTTAAATAACCATGAACTTGTCAAAAGCTGATGGGGTTTTTTGTTTTTTGTTTTCACATCTTAGGGTTTCTTTCAGCTTTATGCGGAACTGAATGTAGAACTTAAAATAAGATGCTGATCAGTATTTCTTGTTTCACATCCAAAAGTATTTTTTTAAAGGTTTAAACTAGGGCTGTCAAATGAGTAAAATTTCTAATCTAATTGATCACAGGGTAGCTGTGAATTAATCACGATTAATTAACATTCCTAAATATGACTGAAAGTACAATTTTCGGTGTAAATAATGAACAAAACTGGAAGATGTTGCTCTTTTTTTTAAAAGGATATTCCCATATCACATTTACATGTGTCCCTTTTAACCTATTTATCTTTTAGCTAGTTGCTAAGGCAAACTAATTGGTTAACATTTTCTGAATGTACAGCTGACTGTATCTTATTATTTTAGACAACCCTGAGCATCCTTTTCATGGAACTATCCTACAACAACAGTGTGTCTTTAGTTAGAGGCTTATTCAGTTTTGCTGCAGCACAGACTGCTACAGGAGAACCTTCCTGCCCACAGACATCAGGATCTACAACAACTCCTTGAAGAATTAAATAGTATGAACAACACTTAATTTCTCTCTGGGATCAATAAAGTATTTTTGAATTGGAGGTTTCTGAACAATAGAGGGATTATTTGTTTATCAACACCGCGATGCGTGAACAAATGGAGTGACACCGATCCTTTACATTACTCCCTGGTTCCCACTGTTATTATTTGCAGTTATCTTGCACCTCCAGTGTTGGTTAGCTATGTTAGCTTGCTTGTTAGTGAAGGCTCCCTGATGTGAAGTGATTGTTGCAGATTGTTGCATTTTAAATCATCTGCTCGTTCCAATCGCTCGTTCTGATCGCTTGCAACCAAAGACATTTTTTGTTTACCTTGAAAGGGACGAGCCGATGGAATAGAACTTGCGCGTTTTTATCAAAGTGATTTCAAAGCAAAGACATCATTGCATCTCCTTCTGCAGACTACATGAGAAGCAGAGCAGGGAGTGATGTAGACCGATAATCCCTATGGCCACGACCGAGAACAGAGTTTCACATTGTTGAATTGTGGGATAAACAGGGTGGATCATTCTGTGCATGTATTAATTGCATTGAAAAAATTAATCGCTTTAATTCTACAATTAATCGACCTGCGTTAATGTGTTAATTTTGACAACCCTTGTTTAAACCCTCAGTTAATAAGAACAATCGTCTGTAACCGGCATTCATCTAAATAATGGCGCTCAATATCAATCATTCTCAGGTTGTTTCAAGATGTCTTGTTAAAATTGTTGAAAAATGGTTGTCTTCTGGAGTTTTTTTTTTTTTTACGCGTCGTGTCCTGTCTGGCAGTGTGGAGCTCAGAATTGGTGTCTGAGTACCAAGTAGAAGCCCAACAGATTTACTTTCACAAGCGGAGCACTACAGCTTTTGCTATAGTACTCCACTTGATATATGTGTGTGAAAAATCTTTATTATGAATTGCTGGGGGTTTTATTTTCTGATGTTATGGACACGGAGACGGAAAATAAAGGGGGAGAAAGAAAGAAGATGAAGAAGAGAGGTAGGAAACAAAAAGTTAAGAGAGAGGGTGAGTTGAAAATACAAGAGAGGAAGGGGAACAAAGAAAACATAGGAAAACATCGAAGTCTGCCTCATTATCCACAGGACGGCAGAGAGAGGGGAAAAAACAAAAAAAAACAAAAAAGAAACATTGACAAAACAAAACAAACATTGTGAACTAAGAACTACACAACCACATCACACAAAAATGGATATAGAAATACAACAACAAAGTCACAGGAAAAACTCATGGTATCAAATAATCAAGATCTAGTAATGATAACCTCAGCCGAAGAATATATCTGTAAACGCCAGAGACCCCACACCTATGTGTGTGTGTGAGCATGCTGGTGCAATATATAAAATTGTTGAAAAATGGTTATCTTCTGGAGTTTTTGAGACATCAAAACTTGTTAAATTGTGTCAAATGCATAGTAGAAAGTGTTCTGTTTTCCTTCTGTGTGAGATCAGAGCGCGGCAAGTACTGTATAGGCAACAAGTTGGGAGGGAGGTTGCATTGAGGATGTGCATTTTTTTGCCTCAGGGGAACACATATAGATGCAGAAACGCAATGGGCCGGTTACCGGTCTAAGGTTTGGGCAGCAAGTGCCTGTATTTTATTTCTGTTTTTTTTTGGGGGGGGGGGGGTTAGTCATGGCACCGAGTTGATCACGTATGCTGCCACCCATTGGGCGTAACGGACACGAGGTGTACGTGGGACACGTCCCCCGCACTTTTTTCAGCGATTACAGCCATGTAATCCATTAATATGTGGTAACGTTTTTTGCCATGTCGTCTTTAAAAACACATTAAGTGTACACGAGCATCCCTAGGATGCAGAGCAGAGCAGAGCAGCTTGTTCAGCAAACCAGCCAGAAACAGCAAAAGGGGAAAAAAACTTTTTTTTCCAAACAAGATGTAAGTTGAGTTATGCTGTAACGTGCAAGTAATATTACCTAACTGATGGCTAGTTAATACATGCCAATATATCATGTTAAGCTAGTTAACAATACTAATGTTGCCTATTTTATATCCCTTATTTGTCAGTTCATGCTAGGAATAAACCCAATCTGTGCAGAACTCACTATTGCTCTCATATTTTTAAAAGAAATCTTTATTTCCACAATAGACAGAGCAGGGTCAGGGAGGGTCTGCGCAAATGAAAAAAAGAGTATGAGTGGCTTAGAAAAAATATCGCATGAAAGGGACTTTGAGGTTAATTTACACACTAATTTTACTGTTACTCATCCCAATTATATTTCAAAATTTTGCTTTCCTCATTTTGTTTCACCTTTAATTTCAAAATATAAAGAGCAGAGTAGTAAAGTACCTCTCCAGTACAGCAACAGGGGTGTAACAGTGGTGTTATTTAAGCCAGAGTCATTCTGTGTGTGTCCCCTCCTGCACTGGGTTGAGGGGGCATCCTAGCACAGAACTAGCTTTCCTGATGAACTTGTCTAACCAGTTTCTCGCGGCTGTAGACGACCTGCTGCTCCAACATATTGCACCATAGAAGATGGCAGATGCTACCACAGACTCAAAGAAGGTCTTCATAAGAGCCCTGTGCACTTATAAAGATTTCCGTCTCTTCAAGAAGTAAAGTATGTCATGTGCCTGCAGAAATCTTCTTGGTTTTTCATGTGGTCCATGTAGTTTTTGTTCGGTCACATGGCATTGATAGTGATGTAGCACAGCAACTTTGGGCAGGTTCTACTGCAGATAAGATGTGTACTATAAAACTGTGGATGTTTGAAACTATATCATATATATATATATATATATATCATATTATATATCATATAATTCCGGACCTGAGTCCTAATTTCATACCATCACATGTAACATGAGATGGTATGACAATAAAAGCTCCTTGAATCCTTGAATCTGTGGAACACACCATTCTGAAAAGCTAGATAACTGTCTTGAGAGAAGCGGTTCTGTTGATTTATACCTCCTGCTACTGCCTGAACAGTCATTTGCCAGGAACTGGGCAACATTGGAGTTAACTTTAAGAGGTGACCATGAACCTATTTAAATGTTGAGCAGATGCATAAAACAAATCAATTCATGGATGTTACATAGATTTCTTCAGTTTATCAGAAAAAAAACTGAAGTAATTATTCATGGACCTAAAGAAGAACAACCAAGAGTCAGCACAAACACCCTCAGCTCAAAAGCCATTCAGACAGCTGCAGCTAATTCAGAATGATGCTGGTCCTCATCCTCATTAAAACAATGAAAACAGATCACATCACCTCAGTTCTAAAGTCCTTACACTTGCTCCAGTTTCCCAGAACATAGATTTTTAAGTTCATAAATCATTGAACAGCTTAGCACCAAAATACAAAGAGCTGTTGCTGTATCAACCTTCCAGACCACTCAGATCTTCTGGTTCAAGTCTACTCTGCATCCCGAGAGTCAGAATAAAACATGGTTAAGCAGTATTCAGTATCAGGAACAAACTTCCAGAAAACTGTTACTTTCAATTGAGGCTAAAACCCCATTTGTTTAGAGTTGCATTTGATAAATAACTGGAACATAGACCAATTCTAGTTTGCCAGTGCAATGTTTTTTTTCTTGTTTGTATTTTTTTTATGTATAGCACTTTCAACTGTCCTGTTGCTGAAACATCCTATACAAAAAAACTTGACTTAAATGTTTTAGCTGGCTTTAGCAATTTAAAACTCAAATTGTTCATATCAGTGGGACAAAATCCTATGTAAGTGAAAAACAAGAGTACATTTGGTGCTGTTCTGTTTAGTTAAATAACCTCCGTATGGAGTTTCTGTTATCTGACCCCTCTGACTGTATCCATCCACAAGATCAGTCATTCCCAAACTATTTCTGCTGGGCCCCCCTTTGGTTTATAAGGAAATGTTTACGCCCCCCTGATGTCACTTTATCTGCAGGTGTGTGTGTCCCACGTTGGGAACCACTGCACTAGATCACAGTAACTCGGCCTTCTTTAGCTCCAGTTAGTAAACTCAGTTTGCAACAATCTGTCAGTTGTGCCACAGCATTGAATATGGTATTTTCCTGTGCTTTCCCGGACATTTGAAAATTATCTGGGTGGACCCATGATCAGAGTAGGTCTGACTATCTTGTTGGCCTTTGTCACTGCCAAGATTTACTTACGTTTCCAACAAGCTCAGTGTGATTTTACATCTACTACAGGCACAACTGTTCTTAGTTGAAAAGCATTCAAACTAACCCTTTATTCAAAGCCATTATTGGATGTTTTTGCAACATTTCGGTATGTGATGCTAATTTCAGTTTAAAACTCAGTGGCAGACTAGCTACGATCAGCTTATGTATGCCACAGTCAATTTTACTGTCCCCAGTGGGAATTTAATTTGCAGCATGACCACATATTGAGCAACAAATGCATTATAATGCACACAACAGCCCAACAACTTGGGCTGTTGCCTATGACTGACGCAATCTGCTGGGATTCCTTAAATAGGAAACTTTAACTGATTGGAATGTTTGTATAAATGTATTGAAATTACTTCTTGTTAAGTGCCTTGAGATGACATCGGTTGTTAATTGGCGTTATAAATAAACTGAATTGAAGTATATCACTCAGCATCAACAAGTGCAATGTGCAGTACAAGTCTCAACACTTGTCATGTTTGCAGGGTTTGTGTGACTAAGGCAGCTACAAACTCAAAACCAGACAGTAAATTTGGATATGATAAAAGAGGTTTTATTTATGTAAATAAATGTGAAAGTCTCTGGTAGATCTCCGGGAAACGGGTCCACGGTGGCAGGCGGAGGAACTGCAGCAGAAAGTGGATATGAGACGATGTGACAGAATAGTGAGGCAGAGAAGGAATGGTTACTCACAGGATGATCTTGACTTCTGTACTTTGGGGAAGGAAAGTTGGATCCTGTACCGGAGGAAGGTGGAGGCTGATGTCGTGCAAGGCTGTGTGTGTTAGCAGGTGGAGCGGGCAGAGAATAGGCAGACCAGCAGAGGTAACGGTGCAGAAGCTGACCAGGTGGGAATCCAGAGTAGGCGGTAAGTTGTTTCCAGGAAGTATAACTGATGGAACGGCGATCAGAGGAGGAAACCAACTTCGGAGGACAAAGTAGTCTGGAACAGGATCTGTGAGGAAACCAGGAAGAGTGAGCACAAAAAGGAATTCAAAGGGGTAACTTCTGGAACGAAGGTTGGCCGCGTTTACCACGCTAGAACCGAGAACCATCTGGCATCAACTTGCAGCCTCCGTCCCTCTTTTGAAGATGTAGATGATGAGCTTAAACGAGCTGCACCTGTCACCAATCAGCCACGCCCCTGCAGAGAAGGTAGGAGAGCACACACACACACAGCAGAACACCAGCAAAACCCAGGATCCTAACATTATGGTTTAATGCTGTTAATCATAACAATCCAGCACTTATGAAATAACACTATGTGTCTTGATCTTTACTGCAGGCCCTTTATACCGACGACCTGATGGAAGCAGCTGAAAGTCTCTAAAGAGAGGATGGTCTGAATGACCAATGACAATATATCCTATACTCTTTGCGCTGATCTATCATCCACCCAAATGTAATAAGGATTTTATTAGAGAATTTCATAATCTTTTGTCTTATGCTGTTCTTAAATTTGACTATTTTAATTCTCGGGGATTTTAATATTCATCCTTGCTGTGACTCCTCTCCCATGGCTCAGGATCTTATAAAAATTATTGACTCCTTCAGTCTGACTCAGTGGTTCACTCAGCCCACACATGAAAAGGGTCACACTTTGGATCTGGTTTTATCTCTCGGGTTGGACATCTGCCTCACCGATATTCCTGATATACGGATTTCTGATCATTTTCCTGTTTCATTTTCCTTGACAATATGTGGATCAGTTAAAAGCTGTAAAATCAATTGCATCTTTATTGAACTGCCTGGATGATATAAAAAGCTGGATGGCTCAATTCTATTTTAAACGTAACGAAAACAAAATTAAATACTCCTTTTCAGCAACT
The DNA here is from genome assembly GCA_963556495.2 of Valencia hispanica. Taxonomy (NCBI): domain Eukaryota; kingdom Metazoa; phylum Chordata; class Actinopteri; order Cyprinodontiformes; family Valenciidae; genus Valencia; species Valencia hispanica. Next base: position 46,925,720 of record OY747710.1, read on the forward strand.
CTCCACCAATGGCAGCTGGCTGCTCTGCTTTGTCACTACGACACTGGGGGCCGCCATTGCTGTAGTACCGCCATATAGCCGCTAGTCCCCCATTGAAATACATTGCACTTTAGACAGGTTAAAAACAACTTTAATGCCCGGTGCCTAATTGGGCACTGTCTACAACTAGATATTCCTCCTGTGATTACGCTGGGTTAAAAACAATCAGAGGCACCAGGCTGGTTATCATAGGATAAATTTTCTAAATCTTGCATAGTTAACGAGGGCCCGACTTTGATTGACAGGCCGTTTACGTCGCTGCCTGGCCAATCCGCTAGGCTAATAGTTGGCTGCGCAGCTGCATGGTGCTAGCAGAGGCTATCTGGCTGTGGACCTGAGCTCAACCTAACACATTCTGTCTGAGTCTTTTCAGTTTGAAATATCAGTTAGACTATTGAATAATGTGTGAGCCTAAGTAAAACATGTTTGTAATTACAAAATGTAAGTTTTAATTTTTTTTCCTTGTCTGTTTGACCACTAGTAACATTTTACTGCTGATATGTATTAATTCCTGTTCATAATGTTTTTTAAAGGACATTCAATGATTTGGCTAATAATAATAGAAATCTTTAATTAACCCAACCGTAACCTATAATCAATTGAAAGATGCAAACTCTCTGAGGATCAATATTATTTGTTTTGATAACGAAGGATATGTTTGCAAGATTAACAGAAAGGTATTCTCAATCTTTAACAACTTTTATTTTCAAGAATAAAAAAATAAAAAAACCATCAACAAAGGTGAAAAACGGACTCCTAACTTGAGTCCAAGCCCTCCGCCCTTGGCTGTATCAGGATATTGTCGACCGTGGCCTTCTTTGTATTAATTTCTGGATAGTAGAATTTAAATCAATATTAAACTACAATTATTACTGTATTAATCCATTCATAGCAGCACACACGAGACACTTTCATTCACACACATTCAACACACATACAGTGCACAGAACGCACTTTTCATACAGGGAATTTAATACTTGACACATTATATATATATATATATATATATATATATATTTGTGATTGTTGTGAAGCACCTAGTGCAGTTGATGCTGTTGTAAGAGTGCTATATAAATAAACTTGACCTTGACCTTGACAAATTTAGCTTTCTTAGCACTTGCGTATTATAGAAGTCCAGACACTGGACGTGAGATATTTCAGAAATCTTTCCAGTCACTTTATCCAGGTTACCCAGACTGGTTTAATTGACCAAAGACAGATTACCGTACCACACAATAATACAAAACTTTGAAATAAACTCAATAAAAACGTATCATAAGATTTAGTGTGTTATGTACTTAAGTCCATATATCTCTGTTCGTCACTGAAACACAAGTTGGATAGATGCAATAGAGTGACAACCACATCTAAAGCAGAACTTACATTCTAATACATTTCTCAACTAATATTAGGATATTATTTTAGGAATGGATAGTTATTAAGTAGTGCTTACTGCTACTTTCTGTAAGTGCTAAACATGTATGTATGATTTCTTGTGTATGCAATGTTCTCTCATTTAGTGAATGACATATTATCATAACATGTCAATAAGAAAATAAATAAAACATGGCAACTGTCCATGTTCACAAATTACTAACGTCAGAAAACAAGAAATGGAGAAAAAAGCTTGACCCCCACACTCCACACACACGTGAGCTCAACTGTCTCATACAATTTCAAAAAATTTTAATCTCAACATTTAGGAAATTTTAACCTAGGCTTGAATGGAGTCAGAGCCATTCTCATGCATGTGGGGTATTTTTCTCGGATCCTACTTCTGATTGTAGTGGATATGTTTGTTCATAACATTTATGTTTTATCTCATTACATTTCACATTGCCACTTTAAATAAGTGCCAAAAACAGGTTTATTGCCACCAGTGGGAAGAACAAAGAATGACTGTCCATTCCAGATTAAGTGCTCTATTTTCGCTGTCCACATTTAGTTTTTAGACGCCGCCATATAAACTTTTTCTGCTTGTCTCCGTTTCACTTGCTTGTTTTTCTCTCTTTCTCAACTATTAGTTTTTCCTCTGTATCCCCCTGTATCTCTCCTTCTTTCAGAGTGTATTTCTTCCTTTCTCCGCCTGTTTATTTCTTCTCCGTCTCAACTATCATTTTTTTTCTTTTTCTCTCTCTCACGCCCGTTTCTCTCTTCTTCGCCGCCTGCGTCACTCCATTTCTCCGTCTCGCCAGTTGGTATCTCTCCAATATTTTTGCTATGTGGCGCTATATATTTAGTCGTTCTAGTTTGCCTTTTCTTTGGCAACTTCTCGCACACTCCTATCCCTCTGCGCTTCAATGTTTCAAAGTTTTCTGGGTGGAATGCAAAGTGGTTATTGGCTTTGTTGTATCACGTGGTAGGGCTATTCTTGCACGCAATTGGTCTATGGTTTTCCATGGATGCTTGACATCTAAAGTAAAGACTGCAAAAGCTGCACTGGCAGTGGTAAACCAGAAGCGCTCCATAAGGTTTTAAATGGATATATCTGATTTTAGCATTGAATCCAGGTCCGCATGAGGCAGCATTTCGGTCCAGACCCAGACCGAGGTCAGCCTATTAGTGACCTTTGTTCTAGAGGAACAACTGCTACACCAAAAACCAATATTCTTATAGTTGGATGTTTTCTTGCAAAAAACAAAACTTGTTTGAATCATTCTCCATCCTTTGATATTTATTATTGTTTTTTGGCTGAAAAAAAAAGGGTTTATACAAGTTTAAACTTTATTTTTACTAAATCACTTTACTTTTATATATGTAAATAGGAACTACAGAAAAGACTTCACTAAGTTTCAAAGGTCTGATGGCAATAATACAAAAACAGCTGTTCCACCCTAGACCCCTCAACACCTGTGTGGGATCTGTTGCTCTGCACACCTTTTGAAGACCTTTGGAAGACATTCATGGATTTAACAAGTCAAATGACAGAACCAGTGCTTCGTGAGCCTGAAAAAAACAAATTTCTCATCTCAACACAGCTTTCTCATTTCTGACTGTGAGTGTTAGGTTGTTGTTATGAAATGCAATAACCATCAACAATTCTTTTTTTAGTGGCAGCTTTGAGCATGTGTCTTTGCTATACAATGAAGCCAAGAAAGCTATTCAACACCTCTAACAGCCAGAAAGTTTTAGGATAAATGTATTTTCCCCGCCTCCTTTCCTTTCTGCCAATCTACTTCAATATGTCAACATATTGGCATCTTATCAGCACTATCTTTCTTGTGCCTTGTTACCATGTATGCATTTATTCCACCTCATTACTTTCCAGGATCTTTTTTCTCCTGTAATAATGTTCTAGAAATCAAACAGCTGTTTAATCACAAGCTGACAGGTACGTGCCCTATTGACTTTTTCATCATCAAACATAAAAGAACAGTAACAAGATAAACCAATAGAGTGAAGGAGTATCCGCTTTCTGTGGCACAATGAGCCTGTCAAACAGTGAGCTGCTCACACAACCTAAACAAAGGAAGAAACCTGCAATTTAAGAACCCAGTAAGCCTTTTCATTGAATCTGAGCAATGTCTAAATGATCTATGGATGTCGAGACTAAAATATTTAAATATATATGAATGTTTGGTTTAAAAGTGAAAGTTGTTGTCTAAATTTGGATGTTTATTAGGCCAAGAAAGGCAACTTTATTTGTAAAGCACACTTTCAACAACAAGGCAATTCAAGGTGCTTTGGATGATTAGGGGAGAACAGCAACAGCATAAAATACAACATTAGAGACACAAAACATATGACACATTTAAACATATACTGTAATATTCCAGCTATTATTAATCGCTTACTCAAAGGCAGCTCTAAACCGAATTAGCTTTGATTTAAAGGAACTCAGTATATCAGCAGCTTTGCAGTGGTCTGGACGTTTGTTCCAGATACGGGAAGCATAGAAACTGAAAGCTGCTTCTCCATGTTTAGTTCTAATTCTAGGGATGATTAGTAGACTAGAGTTGGAAGACCTGAGGCGTCTGGCGGGTTTGTACAGTGAAAACAGATCTTCAATATACTTTGGTCCTAAGCCATTTATTGATTTATAGACTAGTAAAACTGAAAAAACTGCATTGTAGACATAAAATCCTGGATGACAGAAAACTTTCTCCAACTCAACCAGGACAAAACTGAAGTTTTAGTCATCGGTCCTGAGGCTCAGAGAGAGAAACTTTTTCCAAAACTACAATCACTGTCATTTAATCCTCCTTTACAAGTGAAAAACCTGGGTGTGATTTTTGATTTTGAGCAGATTTTAATCTCTGACATTAAAAACATTACTTACGCCCCTCTCTCACCCCTAACGCTGCCACCATTCTTGTTCACAGTCTCGTCACTTCCCGTCTTGACTACTGCAGCTCACTTCTTTTGATACCCCACAAACTCCTCCATAAACTTCAACTGGTCCAGAACTCAGCAGCCCGCATCATCACCGAACCCCCCTCCTTTCACCACATCACTCCTGTCCTCCAGCAGCTCCACTGGCTTCCGGTTAAATTTCTGAGCTTGTGAGCTCTGACACGGGAATTTTTCTTTAAAAATTTAGCTGGTGCGCGTTATATTCAGGTGCACTCAATAGTCCGAAAATTACGGTACTCTAATGCCCTGCTTTCTGATCTTCCCAAAAGGAGTATGTCAGGTTTACAACTTCTACAAAATTCAACAGCGCATGTCCTGATGAAGACCAGGAGGCGGGAGCACATTACACCTGTGATAAATGAATTGTTTTACGATTGATTTTAAGGTTCTTGTAATACTTTTTAAGTGTCTTAATGGTTGTTGGGGGACACACAGCCATTGGGTGGCGCTAACCCACATTCTAGCTCCGACAGGAGAAGAAGAGGACCAGAGGTTATATAAGGCATCGCCACAGATTTTCACGCTCTCTCCAGTTCTGGCGTTCAGCCAAACAGCGCCAGGAGAAATCCATGTGTCCTTCGCTGGCGAGGGAAAAGACGCGAGCTCTGGGAGGAACCCACTTCCAGGACAACAAGACTGTTGATCAATCAGGTGTTCTGCCCTGAGCCCTACAGAAACTCTCTGAATTTCAGATGCTACCGTGAGGACGCGAACTGCTAACCAGCTACTGTTGCCGCAGAGCCGAGTCCAGACTACAGCCGTTACCTCCGCCGCCGACGGAGCTTATGTAAGATGAATGCTGTGCTGGAAGCTGCGGACTAAGGTACTTTCAGTGAAAGAGGGTAGAGCTGATCGCTGTGTAAGCAAGCGGGAGAGGACAACGACGTTCCAGCTCCATGGCTGCTACGCTACAACAGCCATACGGCCTACCGCTGCTAACCGACCGCAGCTATTGCTAGCCTGCCGGCTAACGTTGTGTTAGCTTCGCCCATCATCCATGGAGCGACTTGGAGAACTTTAACCGTTCAATAAGGTCTGTCTGGGCAGAGGCGAGATTAGTTTAGTTTAAACAAGATTTAAGGGTTCTTTGTTTCACTGTGATTTGTGTTAGATTTCATTTATTGTTTGGGTACAAACAGGCCGGTCGGCCTGGAGGTTTGAACAGTGATTTTCGAGGTTTCCGATGGGAAGTCATTTTATATCCTACAACCTGAGTTACTCAATCCGACAGTTTTTTGTTGTTTGATGTTTAATGAATGATCCAGAGCAACTTTAAGCAGCACCACGTGAATTAGCTGTAAGCTACATGCTCTAGCGAACCACGTGGGCCCGCCATTGACGGCATTTTATTCATGAACAATAAAGACTGCCGTTAATGCTATTCAAAATAGAGATCGACTTTAAAACAGATAGTTTAAACACTAAACTAATCTTTTAAGTCATTTTTGAGACCGCCTTCTTGGTAAGTCAAAATACTAAATTGGATTGACATCATTGGTACTGCCGTTAACATCAACATAAAGTCTAAATATTAAATTAGATCAATCACTGCGGTGACCGATCCATTAAATACAATCAATTATCTAAAGGTTATTGATTTCAAATTCAGCAAATGGTTTAATGAAACATTGCATCTTCCAAGCAATGTTTTTCTTCACTTATGCTTTGCATTGTGAATTGGTGGTTTGAAAACAAACCAGAATGTGCTGATTAGTCTTAAATTAATCGCAATTAGTTTAAAACTAACTTAGCCTTATTCATTCTGAACTGTGACATCATTATCAATTTATTGTTGTTTCTATTTCTATGCATTCTTTTATCACTTTTACTGTTTTACTTCTGAGTGTGAGTTTTATTATCGTTATTCATTTCTTAGTAGTTTAGTTGTGTGTTACTAGTTTGGTGAGTTTGTTGATTAAAGTATGTTAACTGAAAGTTGAATTCTTTTTGTAATAACCTCTTGTATTTTGGAAAACTGTTGTTGTTATTTCACGTACATGTGTAGTAACTTGCTGTTCAGGTACGCCAAGAACTTATTCCTTCATATATTGTTTAATTACCTCAGCCTTATCACGCAGGTAATCATAAACATAAACTGAGACTGAACAAGTTGGCTATTGATATTCCTGGAATCCAGGTGGTGCCCTAAACGTGGTAATTTTTACATAAAATTATTAATCTGATTAATAATTGCCCTAAGCAATTATTTATAATTATTCATAGCCAAAACCTACCTATCTGTGCCGCAACATGGTCTTGGACCTTCTTAACTGACAGAGCTGCTTTTACCATATGAACCTTTGAGGTCACTGCGCTCCCCTGGCAGTCGTTTCATTGTCATCCTTTAAATCAGGACACAAACTCATGGCGAGCCGTCTTTCTAGTACTATGGCCCTCAACTCTGGAACAGGCTGCTGGAGGACTTTAGGATCGCAGGGAACGTTCATGTTTTTAAGAGCATTCCAAGATGGCAGCCCCCTGTTTTCAGTAAAAAAACAATGAATGAAACGGCGACAGAGATGGATTTGGAGGAAATGCTGCTTCTCATTTTGTTTATGAGGCGTTGCCCCCGCCACCGTTTGAAGGTTAGGAAAATATGGGTTTTGGTCGAGTACCCACGAGTTTATCTTCTAAAATATAATCTTCTCTTTGGGCTGCCATCTTGGAATCATGTGAGCGGAGGATGTGTTTTGATTGGTCGCTTGAATATTTGCCCTCAGCATTCAGCTCAAGTAGAGCGCACACGGTGAGATTTTCGCCTCGCGAGGCGAAAAATATCAAACCTGTTTGATTTTCATCTCAACGCCTCATGAGGCAGAAAACTCACCGAAAATTAACCGCAGTGCCTTGGCTGCTGCTGTTGATGTGCTGCTGCTGGTGCAGATGGCTCTGTTGATGTCATAGGTTCCCTTCCTCTTACACACATACACTCAATGTCTTTTTTATATTTGCTCTTGAGTGATTGACTGAGAGAGGGGTATAACTGTGGTTTTAATTTTAATTGTACTTTTAAATCTCTGGGTGAGGGATGTAGTTTATGTGGGGTCATTTTAATCTGTAAAGCACTTTGAGTTCCAATGATTGTAAGAAAAGAAGTTTATAAATAAAGTTTGATTGATTTGACCGTGTAAGGACTTTAGAACTGGGGTAATGTGCTATACTTTCCTGGTTCTAGTGAGGACACTAGCAGAAGTGTTCTGGATAAGCTGCAGCTGTCTGACTCATTTGGCAGACCTGTGAGGACACTGTTGCATTAATCAATGTGGCAGTAATTTATCCGATAGATAAACGCATGGATGAGTTGTTTGAGGTCCCATTGCGACATTAGTCCTTTAATCCTAGATATATTCTTCAAGAGATAGAAGGTTGACCTCGTTATTTTTTTTTATGTGACCCTGGAGGACCCTTGCATTCCTATGTCTAGCAATTATGTTTTAATCATTTTCATAAAAGGAATATTAAAAAAATGCATATTAAACTCTACTGAAGTGCTTCTTTTGACCAAGTTTGATAATATCTTTACCATTTGATAGCTTTTTTGTCTTGTTGAATAAAATGTTGAATTCTCATTTATGACTTGAATAAGAACTAGGGTTGGGATTTTACCAACTTAATTGCGATTAATTAATTAATTATAAAAGAATTAAGGTATTAAAAAGATTAATTCATTTAATTGCAGTGTACATTCCAAGTAATGTGTGTCAGTGCATGATTTCTTGGTACACAGGTTTACTAGGATACAAACGTCAGAGCTAGGCTAACAGCCACAAACATTTGACCAATGGAGGACCGATAAAGGTCAAATTTAATTCTAAAAAACTACCTGAAGAAGCTCTTGATAAGTGTGGTTTTGTGCAAATTGTGTAAAAAAAAAAAAAAAAAAAGGTTGCTTAACATTCAATCCCATTTAGTTCAAAATACTTTATTGATCTTAAAGGGAAATTATGTGTTGTTAGCTCATACTAATTAATTCTTTAAGGAATGTTGTAGACTCTGATGGCTGTGGGCAGGAAGGATTTCTTGTAGCAGTCTGTGTTTGGCGCAAAACTAAAGAAGCCTCAGGCTGAAGACAATTTGTTGTTGTAGGATAGTCTCATGAAGAGGATGCCCAGGATTGTTCATAATTTTCTTTATTTTATGAAGAATCCCTCTTTGCATTATCATCTCCAGTGCTTCCACAGTGGTCCCCAGAACAGATCCAGCCAGCCCAACAGATGATGAAGAGATTACACTCTCCACAACAGACTTGTAGAAGATATGCAGCATCTTGCTGCAAACCTTGAAACACCTAAGCTTCCTCAAGAAGTAGTCTGGTGGGTCCCTTCCTGTAGACGTCTACACTGTTCACTCTCCAGTCCAGTCTGTTGTCCAGGTGAACTCTGAGGTATTTATACTCCTCAAACACCTTCAGTTCTTCTCCCAAACAACAGTAGCTCCCAACATCGGAGCTAGTGTTGTAGTATTCAACATCGGTCTTGGTCTCCAGACCATTTTTTTAGGTTCTTGGTCTTGTCTTGGTATCGAGGGCACTTTTACTCTGTCTTGGACCGGGCAAACTCAGATTTTTTGAATGGGAGCGGTAGAGACCTGGTAGGCTTGTGGATGCCTTGCTGATAAGAGTTCAAAAGGGCCTTCTCAAACACAGCTAATAACTTAAAATCACTGGTAGTGTAACGATTTTCCACAGCTGGAGCTACCAGTTGCCATAGGTGCCGATATACAATTTTCCATATATTATCCATGTTTATTTCCGTATCAACTCATCCTGAAACCCGCACACTAACAATACAGTAACTATATAACTATAATGGCCCTTCTGCTGTGTGTCGGTTTGTGTTACAGAGTGAGGCATATTCTTTTATAGAACTAGGAGCAGGCCCGGCTCCATTGGTGGGACTGGTCCGCCCATTCAGGTATCAGGCCGGCCCAAGTCGGATTACAACACCCTAATTTTCAACCATGCAATGTATTGACTCTGGTCCACACTCCATACCAGTCGGTGGCAGTAAAGCACCAATTTGTTATTCGCAGGCCGTTTATAAACACAAAGAAAAAGAAGTATGCATTGTTATTATTAGGCTAATTTACATGCTAACGGTAGATCTTCCTTGTGTGTATCAGAAATACAAGGAAGGGAATTATCAAGTTTTTGAGATGCAGATGATGTTGGATTCTGGACGTAAGACTTGTTGTGGACTAACTATTTAAAAGGAGGACTTTAACTGGACCGTTGTGGATGTAAAAAGACCATGTTTGTTCAAGATGGCTCATTTTTATTCAAAGGTACACTTTAAATGTGAGAGATACAATGTAAAAGAAAAATCAAGACACTTTTTTTTTTTAAAGAATTTATTTTGTAGAATGGTGCAGAAAATAAGTATTTGGCATCCACAACCAAACAAGGATTCTGGCCCTAACAGACCTATTACTTATATTCTCCACTAGTTTCCTGTAATAATGGCACCTGTTTGAACTTATCTGTTGGGATTCTGTATATGTGTGCTGGTGGGTGGCTGTGTTCTTTTCCTACCTTCCCTGTAGGGCATGGCAGTCAGCAGGTGCTCATGGTTGTCCCTCATCAACCTCCAGCTCAAAAGGGGAGCGGTTCCTGCATGCTGGTGCCAGTTGGTTCTCGCCTCAAGCGTGGTACATGGCTAAACCTGATTCCGAGCTTCCAAGTAAGAAGAGTTTTTGATCCTGAATATTCTCGTAACTAAGATCCTTTGTAACCTACAGATCCTTCCTGAACCGGGGAATTACTTACTGGTCCCCTCCATGCTGAAACTCTCCCTCCTGCAGATCTGTGCCTGATCAGCCTCTGCACCGCTCCCCATCTGGTGGTCCTCATCTGCTCACCTGCCGCCCTGTCACTTTTCCTCTGCTCGCCTGTCCGCCCTCACACCAGCTCCTACAAATGGGAACAGAAACTCTTACTTTCCTCAGAGGTGAAACCGGTCAATCTACTACCCACATTCACTTCCAGCTGACCGCAGATCACACAACCCAACTACCTCCTCCGAGTTCTCTTCCTCCCGGACTTCCAGTAAGAACATCTCCTTCTTAATTATCTCATTTTCTACTTACCCCGCCGTTAACCATCCACCTTTCCTCTCTAACAGTTTGCTCTGGTTATTCCGGTTCCCGATCACTTCGGAGACGTCGTCTTGGGTGTATATAGATAAATCCACATTTAAGACTAAGCTAATTACTTGTTGTCCGACTCTGTTTGTGTGCTGATTCTGAGTCAAAGCAAACCAATCGTGTCATTATCTGTATAAAAGACACCTGTCCACACCTTCAAACAGTCAGAGTCCAACCTCCACCATTGCCAAAACCAGAGAGCTGTTCAAGGACACCAGGGACAAGATTGTACATCTGCACAGGACTGGGATGAGTCAATCTACAATCGGCAACCAGCTTGGAGAGAAGAGATCAACAGTTGGAGCAATTATTAGAAAATGGAATAAATACAAGAGCTCTGATCTCCCATGTCTGGTGCTCCATGCAAGATCTCACCTCGTGGAGTACACACGATCTTGAGAAAGGCTATGTTACCTCAGGTTGCAAGTCGAGATCTAGGAACAACCAAAAGCAACTAATGGTCAGGGGTCTCATTTATAAAGCTTGCTTGCGCACAAAACGGGGTCTGAAAACTACGTAAGCAACTTTCTACGCAAAGTTTGGGATTTATAGAAAAAAATGTGCTTAACTTTAAGCACACTAAGGATCTTGCTTACGCACTTTGTGGACACAGGACACTGACAGCACAGCAGGAGAGATGGCGAAAATGAAAGCCACTATTTCAAACTTGTAGAGCTTTGCGCACACAGACACCAGCAGTCACCCCCCCCCCCCCATCCCACCTCTGAACTGAGAATAAAAATGAAAATATGTTGCACATATCACAGTATGTTCATATGTATTTATCTATTCAGATTATATAGAAATCACACTTATTGGTGAATTGTGTGAAGTATGAATATTGCAGCATCCCCTGCATAATGATGCACAATGGATGCTGGCGCTCATTGTAGATCAGCCACTGGAAGCATCTGGATGGGGGACCCGATGTAGATTCCTTAAAGCAGTCTTATTAGATCTATGTGCTGAACTGGACCTGGTGTTAGATCTACTGACCCGCTGGAACCGTGCATCCCGTCCCCCACTCTTCTTATTTATATCAGACGCTGCTGCATCAACACTGCGTCACTAGCAGCTCTTCCGTTTGTTTATGACCCCAAATCAATATTTTGCAAGGATACTTTTTAAAAGTAGACTAAAAACGCACCTTTTCTGTCAGGCTTTAAATATCTAGTTTTATTTGTTTTAATAAATTCCAGTCTTAGTGTTGCTACAAGAAGTAATCATAGGCCTAATTGAAACTTTATTGTTTATATCTTTTTTTATTGCTTGTGTTATTACATTTTTAAATTGTTGATTGAAATAACACAGTTTACAGTGCCTCTGCAAGCCTGCAACTGTCTCTGTGGAATTACTTTCTCTGCCTCTCGGTTGCCATGGTTACCTGTGAAACGCCCCATATTAGCTGGCTTAAGTGGAGGAAGAATATTCACTAGACACTTTGCATGGACCGTTTATGGGAAAGTGGGTGTGTAGGAGGCGGGATATGATCCAAAAACACCTGCGCACATTTCTAGGGAGAGAGGGATTTATAAAACGGAAAGTGCATGCAGCTGTGCGTACTCCAAGTTTGATAGATCGGAAACTTACTAGGCGTAAGTAAAAAAAAGTTGCTGAGCTTAAGTCCCGGTTTTAGTAATGAATCTACGCAAAGTTTTATAAATGAGACCCGTGATCTCAGTTTCCTCTTGGGGGATGTTGGTGTAAGAGCTCAGACAGATAAGAGGGTGCTAGACCATTCAAACATTTAAAAACAAGAATTTAAATCTTAAAATCAACCCTAAAGTGAACTGGCAACCAGTGCAAGGAGGAAAGGATTGGAGGGATATGATCATGTCGTTTGCAGCCCTTTAAGAGATGGGCAGCAGCATTCTGAATGAGCTACAAACAGCGTAAGAGAGAGTTACTGTATCTAACCCAGAATAAAGAGAGTTGCAGTAGTCAACCCTAGCAGTTATAAGGGCATGGATCAACCTTTCAAAACCAGAATAACGTAGGTATGGCTTAATTTTACTAATTATTCTCAACTGATAAAAGCTAGACTGCACTACTGCAATAATCAGTAAAGCAACTACACAAATAAAAGTATTCAAAAGACCAATAGGGCTGGAACGTTCCAGCAACAGTTCAGTCTTTCCAAAGACTACAACCTCAGTCTTATCCTGGTTCAAGTGTAAAAAAAATTATTGCCATCTAGGATTTAACCTCACTTAAACAGTTGATCAGGTTTTGCACAGACTGAGTTCCTCTACCTTTCAATGGGAACATTAGCATGTTTAAAGGCATGTGGGACACAACATTAGATGTCAGAGGGCTTGAATCTCCTCTGGGGTTAGTTTGAAGGGCCTCTGCTGGTTGGCGGGTTCAGTGAGGGAAGTAAGTCGTGCTGCGATCGAGCTGAAACAGCGTATTAAACGGCAGTAGAAATTGGCAAACCCCAGAAAATTCTGCAGCTGTTTAAGGCTGGAAGGCAGAGGTCAATTAGCGACTGCCTGAACATTGTGCAGATCCATAGCCAATCTGTTGGGGGAGATGGTGAAACCGAGGCAGGAAATGGAGCTCTGGTGAAAAGAGCTGGTTCTTGAGAAGTCTGCTCCGCACTGCTTTCACATGGTGGACCTGCTGCCCTACTGAGCTGGAGTATATAAGGATGTTGTCTAAACAGACAAACATCCAATGCCCCAACATGTCCCAAAAGATGTCATTAATGAGGTGCTGGAAAACGGCAGGGCTGTTACAAAGACCAAACCGTATCACAAGGTATTCCTAGAGGCCTGTAGGGGTGATAAATGTTGTTTTCCACTCATCTCCCTCTCTAATGCATACCAAGTTGTAGCCACTGCAAATATCCAACTAAGTAAAGACGGTGGCACGACAGAGAGAGAGTCGGGGGCTGTGGAGATCAAAGGGAGGGGGTACCGGTTCTTTACAGTTATCTTGTTTAAAACCCAGTAGTCAATACAGGGACGGAGACCGCATCCTTCTTCTTAACAAAGAAAAAACCAACAGCCAATGTGGAGGGTCGAATAAACCCATTCTCGAGGACCTCCGCAATGTTCTCCTCCATGGCTCTGTTTTCCTGAAGGGACAAAGACAAAAGGCAACCATGGGGGGGCAACACCCAGAAGGAGATCAATGGCCATGTCACAGGGTTGCTGGGGGGGTAAAATGTAGGCTCGCTCTTTGCTAAAAACAGCAGCAAGATCTTCATAGGCCGGAGGAATTTTATCCAAGTTCAGCGACTCCAGATACCCCTCGGAATCGGTAACCATCTTGGGCCGGCAGGATGACCAGGAAATATGGGGGGTCATGGCAACAAAACCAGAGGTAGCCGAGAATGAGAGGGATGGAGCCTGCTGAAACAACATGAAAGTGAATCTTTTCGTGATAACGTTTATGGACATTTGGACATGTTGTACAGGATAAGGTTGGAGGGGGTGGCCGTCCACGGAGGTGACCGGAATGAAGTGGTCAGCAACAGTGAGTGGAACGCAGAGCTGAGAGGGCAGGTCCTGGTCAATGAAATAATTCGGGTGTCCATCACTCAGCTTGTTTTATACCCCACAGCGGCTGGATGGCTGACATCAGCCATCACCGCAGAGCAAACAGAAATGCCCGAGTCAAATTCAAGTGGAGTGTAGAGTTTTAACCTGAAGAGGGCACCACACTGACGGTTTTTGGAAGAAAATTTATATTTTTACAAAAATGTACTAAAATACCAAAAATAATGACCAGACATGTAGACAGCACTATTAGACAGTCATTTATACACTTTATCAGCAAAAAAAAGTTGATTTGGGGGTGAGTTGCTCTTTAATCTAGTAACACCCAGATTGCTACAACCAGATTTAGCTAAGAGATTGGTGTTCCCGTATGTCGCAGGAAAGAAAGGGTTGAAGACGGGGTGAAAACATGACGCCTAGAGGTATAGCAGACCTGTAGGATCAAAGTTATATTGATTGCTCTGGACTGTAGATGGAGCATGGGACATTTAGGAAACGATGTAAGAGCAACGAACAGTTGAGTGAATCCTGTTTATATAGGTTCTATATAAGTTCTGATGGTCACGTGACCTTAAACTGACACTAAGTTTAAACTGCTGGCAAATGTGCATTAAGTCCAACTTTTTTGCAAATAAGGCAGAAGGAAAATTAATTAAATAAGTTGATTAATAAAACCAGACTCAAACTTTGATCGTCCCATTTAGAAACGGAGCATTCAGCCTGTCTCAGAACGAAGCTGCTGAGAGCACCGAGTTCATGTGCTTTGAAATAATGTGCTTGATTTATTTTGAAAGTCTATCATGTTTTATTGTAGTTTTCATAAATGAAAAGGGGATTATACATTGATCTTGAATCATTGCAGCTAGTTTTAAGGACAATCGTGTCTTCATACGTTGCTGCATCCATTAAAAAAATTGGCTGTAGTCTTCCTTGTATTTATTCCTCTCAGAAACAGGTTTATTATTGTGTCAGTCTGAGTCTGTAAATTGGATTTATCATTAGTTAGTTAAGACCACCACAAAAGAAAAATGTCTTGATATTTACCGGGATCTTTTTCATCCGTAAAATGCCCCAAAATTTGATTTTCTCCTGCTGTATTTTGCCTGCACTTGAAAAGAGAACGCTGGAAACTGGCAGAAGGAGCTTTTTAAGTTTGTGCTTTTTTAAGGTATATTCATTCCAATTTGGGCTGAATGAAGGTTTGAACACACTTTTAATCATTTAACATGTAGCGCTGATGAGACACAGCGTCCATAGCCTCTGACGTTTTGTCCTTTTATGCCCGATCATTGAACCTATGTTAATAATTCTAATTATGTCAGAGTCACTGCACATACTGTTGATGTCACAGATGGGAGTTAGGACTGTGCAAAAGTCGAACACCAGACACTATGCTGAAAACTGCGCTGAGCAGTTTCTCTCTGTGGCCGAGGAATGGGGAATTCAACAAAAGGTCACCACAATTGGAACAGACAGTGCATGCAACCATGGTGGCTGCAGCAAGACACCTCCCATTCCAACACATGCCTTGTATTGCTCATATCTGGCAAAGAACCATTGCTATTAGCCTTGCCGATAGTGGGTTTAGTGATGCATTTTTAAAATGTCGCAAAATAGTGGGTCACTTTAAACACAGCCCTGCTAATACAGAGGAGCTATACCAGGAGCAAACAAGACTAGGGCAAGGAAAAAGATGCACTCAAACAGGATGTTTACACATGGTGTACTTAACTGGTCTACTTAACATGTGTGACTGAGCTCCTTGGAGGTGAGACACATGTCTCTTGTTCAGTGGTTTTACCTGCTCTCTGCCACCTGCATCACACCATGGCGGTCTCCGATGACAATTTAAACTACATGGTGAAATTTAAGACTGCCTTCACAAAGGACTTTTCCCAACGTGCAGCTACACTCAAACATGAATGGCTACTGTGTTCGACCCACGTTTTAAGGATTTGAAGTGTCTTGCAAGGAGTGGGCGAGAAGAGGTTTGGACTAGCCTTGAGGCCCTACTGCAGGAACAGTGAAAATATTCCAACACACAGGACCCAGCAAAGAAACGGAGCCTCCTTCTCTCTCTTTATTGCCTTCAGATGAGGAATTCTTGTGTAATAGAGCCCTGAGTTTGTACAAACCAGAATCCACCATCAGTGCGACAGACTGCCCGTTGCAGTGGTGGTTCTGTAGAACAGGGACCCACCCACACTTATCTGTTCTGGCTTGCAAGTATCTGATTAGTCCTGCCACTTCTGTCCCAAGTGAGAGGCTGTTCTCACTTGTAGGTGACATAGTAACAAAAAAGAGAGCTGCTTTGAGCTCTGAAAATGTGAACAGGCTAGTTTGTCTAAGCAACTGGTTAAAAGAAAGGGAGAAGAAATGATCATGGAAGTTCTGTGAGCTCTATTGGTTTGCTATTTGTACTAAAGTGTTCAATAATGAAACTGTTTTAGACTAACACAAAATAGAATAGTACAAATTCATTTGTGCTTAGTTTACTTGAAGCTTAAAAGAAAAGCCAGTCAAATTATCTTTTGAAATTGGACTTTATGTTGAATCTTTTTTGCTTTTATTTTTTAAAGACAAAGTTCTGAAAATGGATTTAAAGAGCTTAAAATGACACTTCAGTTTTAGGCCTGTTCAATCTTGGCCTTAAGTTTACACTACTAATGTCTGTGTAGCTTATTTGATTATATCCACAAAAAACAATTATTTTGTTTTATTTATTTTTTTGCTTGTATGGGCAAAGATTTTTGTTATATTAAAGTTGCTCAGTTAAAAAGCCTCTAATTAATTAGATTAATTATTTTTTAATCGAGTCCCACTGCTAAAAAGTACAGAACATTTCTTTTTGTTAGAAGTTGCAAGAAACATGAATCAATCAAAAATTCACTATGTAAATTCTGATTATATAAAGAAGTGATGTGTTACCATGACAAAAAAAACCTAATCCAGAATGTTTTTCAGAGAAGCAATGAATGAAATGAAAGGCTTTTGAAACACTCAAAAGCAAGACAATAGAAGCAGCATTTGTATAGATAAAACCTCACCTACATTTAGAGATGTTAGCCTTACTCACCTCTGCTTGTACCTTTGTTTAAATATCTTAGCTCACAGTCTGATCCTTTTATAATTTAGTCACTTTAGAATATATATAAGTCACTAATTTGTTCTCTTCTTGATATTTTATTTCTGTTAGAAATATGCATCTGAACATGGCTGTATGACAGGTCAGAAAAATGCCTTTCAGCAACACTGGTGTAAGCGTTTACACAAAGCAATGTTCAAAGTCTTTAACCATAAACAAAGTCCACATTCATTTTATTTAAGTGCCCTGAGTAAATTCATAATGAGATAGTAAAGAAGTGTGTAAAAGCCTTACTTGCTCAATGTTCAGTCGACAGCAGCTAAAACAAGAAATCTTACTGTGGGGGCTTTCATTCCTTTTTCTGTCATTGGTTTTTAAAGAGCATCTGAATGCAAGGCACCAAATGGACTCATGCTCAGGAGGCTTTTATACATTACACAAGGGTGGGAGAGTGGGCTGTTATTTTAGCCTTGAACAGCTCCCTAACCAGGGCAGCACTCATGTTGTTTCATCCATTTCTTTGTTTTTGTTTTTTCCTACAGTGCCTCAATTTGAGTCATACAAGGGCAGTTGGTGTTGCTCAGAGTCCTTTTTTCCTCTCCCTACTTCTCTTTTTTGTTAATGTCCATGTGATTTTGTTTAAATGAAGATGGAATTAAACAAAATTATTATTTTGTGGTGCTGCCTCTAAGTATTTCTTCTAAATGGATAACGGCATTTTTTATACTTTAGGATTTCATTGCAGCATCTTTCCCATATCAGTGCTGTGAAAGAGTATTTTTAGCCATAGAGATTACCTTTGCTGTTGCGGAGGCTGTAAACGTCAATAAAGGGGTCAAAATCGTATATTCAAACCAAGATGGCTGACATCCTGTATCTTTGGGACTATGATGTTTTAGGCTTTTTGGTAGGTCTTGGGAAGTTTTACATGTGTGCTGAATGGCACTAAGCCAATGGAGCGCCATGTTATGAAAGTTTTCAGATTTTTGTTGCAACTTTTGCAACACCCCTAAAATATCAAATGTTTACGCACACCTAATGCCTCTGCCAAACATGGGTATGTTTAGGCCTCCAAAAAGCAGTTTTAGTGCAGAAAAGAATAATGGTGTGGTTGTAGTTCAGTGGTAGAGCTGTCAGCCTGCAACCCAGAGACCGTGGGTTCAATTTCTGCTTCCGCCTGTGACCCAGAGATCGTGGGTTCGATTCCTTTTCGCTTCCGCCTGCTACATGTCGTCGTGCCCTTGTGCAAGACACTTCACCTACCCACCTACTGGTGTTGGCCAGAAGGGCCGATGCTGCGATATAGCAGCCTCGCTTCTGTCAGTCTGCCCCAGGGCAGCTGTGGCTACAATCGTAGCCTGCTTCCACCAGTGTGTGAATGTGAGAGTGAGAGTGAATGAATAATGGACTTGTAAAGCACTTTGAGGGTCTCGAAAAGCGCTAAATAAATGCAAGCCATTATTAATAAACAGCGAGGTTACAATAGGCCTTCGCAGCTCTTAGCTGCTCAGGCCTAATAACAGTATGCTGCGCACTGCTTTAGAGGGTTAACTTCACAGCTGATTGTTACAGAGGTCCAACCTTTTTACCCTCTGAGTTCTTCTCCTCGTAATACTACTGAGACTTACCTTCTCTGTTGTCCTTCTAGGCTCCTTCGTCTTCATGTTCTTTCCTCCCCCTTTTATTTACAGTGATCCAGCTCCTGGTGCCCAGCCATCTCCTGATCCAGATCCACCTTCTACAAATCATCTCTAACTTGACTCCTGAGAGTTTCGTGAATGTGGGTCAGATACCTAAAACCATGACATTATCTATCTCCATTTTGTTACCTTTACAACATATGGATTATAATTCCTTCAATTTAAAAAAGCCAGTAATGTAATTTTGGACTATACACCTCTTGGATACGATAAAGGCAACCAGATTACTTGTCTGAACTGTTGGGACTGGACAAGTAAAAACTAAACGGTCGGGAGATCGCATGGATTGAAAGACAGGCCAATAAATAAAACTGACTTATTGATTGATGTACTTTAAAAAAAAAAAATACCCCAAATATTTATGACATAACTGACTTCTACAGACAGTTGGTTCCACTGGATTTTTTTCGGGGTATCCACGTAAACTCAATACAACGAAATGCAGTTTTCGGTATTTTGACAGATCTACAGCATGTATCATTTTTAATTAACTGTACAATTGTGCTCTTTTTGATGTTGGTCTCTTACATGAAACCCCATTTACATACATTTAAGTCTGTGGTGATGACATGACAACATTGGAAAAATTCAGAGGATGTAAATACTGTATTTTTATTGTAGACTGGATTAAATGCACTCTTAGTACACCTTGAAGCACCTTGAATACCTTGTTGTTGAAAGTGTGCTATACAAATAAAATTGCCTTGCCTAATAACCTAAGCCCAAGTCTCCCTGATCTTCAGTGCCTGCATGGCCAGAATTCAACAGCTTTCTTAATTACCTGTGGATTTCAACATGCACATGCACATATTTCCACAGATAGATGCAGCAAGCCCCCTGCTTTCTGAGATGACAGCCTACTGCCTGTTAAAGTAGATTCAGTGGGAAACCTTAATAAGAAGTTGGCTGGGGTAGAAGAAAAACAGTGTTCTTCAATAAAAAGGTCAACGATAACTCAGTTCAAGCTAGATAAAACGTTCTCAGCTCTTGGTCTAGTTTATTTGTTTGGACTGGCTGAAGTGACGATAGGATAAGTTGTCTTTTCCTATAGCTAAGGTCACCCTCCTTCATACAGAGTCTTGAAAAGTCAGGAATAAGATTTCATCTTCCAAGTCTGGGTGAGTATAAAAAAATCAAACATTGTTTGAAAAATTTTTCAAAGTTCCCAACTTTGTTCCTCATCCTATCATTTAAAAGATGAAAATCTGGAGACTACCTCAGGGGCATTGCAGAGGCTGAAATGTTTTCAGATCTCATTTCCTCCTAGGACGCCCCTATATTCCTCATGCTGATAACATTTTTCTAAACTATCTTTAGCACTCCTACATACTGTAAGAATCAAATGTTTAACTTTCCACCCTATAAACACCCGATCTGTTAAAAGACATACATATTTTAAAGAATTTGTTTTTTATTTTTCCATGCTATTGCAGATTTTCACAAATTATAAGGTCCAAATAATACATGCAGGATCAAATATCTACATACATACCCAGTAATATTTGGCTAAAGCACCTTGAAAATGCTTTTTACAGAACTCTTCCAATAAGCCCAAATAACCTATTATCTCATTGCCAAATGCATCTTTGGTCAGTAGCATAAAGTGATCTAGCCATGCAGATGTAATTAAAGGTGTTTTGTACAATGAATGTCACTGAAGGAATCTTATTTTCTCATGATTTAGACATCAAGGGAAGCTTTTTTGAAGGAACAATGAATTCATGAATAGTCAGTCCACTTTAAAGAGTGAAAAATTGTTTAAACTCTGAATGTTAACCTGATTTTTATTTTTATTTTTCAGCCTGAAGATAGTCTTATCAAAAAATATCAAATCCCCTTTCTCTGATATCCTGTGTATGAAAAATGGAGACACGGTTCCCAAAATGTTCTTCTGATTTGTTATCAGTGAGGTGTCTGAAAACACTGTATATTTAAATTTAAATCTCAGACAGTGAAAGCTGCATGCCCCTATATATGGAGGTGTGTGAGTGAAGACCACAGTTAAAAACGTCTATGTGCATAAATGATGGATCCCAGCACCACGTAGAGACGATCGAAGACATGAATGCCAAATATGGAATTTTATATTCAATTTAGTTTAGTTATATAGCGCCGATACACAACAAATGTAATATCAAGGCACTTTACAAGAAAAGTCATTTCAATGCAATCACATACAAACATTCCAATCAATATATATGTGTTGTCTGGAACCCTATAAAAGAGGCTGTGTCTAAAATTATAAGGGGTTCCTACAAATGGGCCAAGATTCCCTGATGATCTTTTTTTTTTTTTTGATGAGGGCTGCTGTATGAAGTCCTTTGCTGTTCAACCGAGGTCCCATCTACAGAGTTTTTTATTCATTAACCAGCTTTATATCAACATCTTCAAGACAGGCACTAATAATACACTATGTCAGCATGTTCTCCCCAGGAAGCGTTCAGCTCCCTAGAGCTGTGAGAAGCTGTCCCTGAAAAAAAAGGTCCAACCGAAACACCTAGAAAGTTTTTTGTGCACCACACGGTTTGTGTTTATGTCCAATGACCCTGGCCAGGCAAGTTTGCTGCTGCCTTGCTTTAATAGGCTGCCCTTTAGGCCAAAAGGATAGCTTTGTAATTGCTGATTCCTTCATAAACTTTTGCTAAATATACTGAACATTCACCTTCATAAAGATCCCTGACAAGTTAAATTCATTGTCAGTTTTATCTTTTTAAAGATATCAGGCTGAGAAATATTATTAGACTAAAACAATTCATAATTCATAAATAAAGTTTAATGTTTATCTATCCCCTTAAACAAGTTGCACTTCAACTACATTAGTTTTCAACGTGTTAACAAACTTTTACAGTTCTGGCAGGATATTTGATTATTTTTCTTTGAAGAATTGTCAGAAATCATTTCAAGAAATTGTTTTCTTTCCAAAGACCCAGTTTTAAGGCATCATTCCCAAATGTACAATTAAAGTCATGGTGTAATGTTAGCCGCCTTCTTCTTTAAGATGTCATTTAGGTGGATCATAACTCGATTCAAACCATCACTATGGTAGCTTGTCAACACAACTTTAAGAATCAATTGACCAAAAAGTTATTGATTTCTAATTCATCAAATGATTTAATAACAGATTACTTTATTAAAATAACGTATTTATCTTACCCTTCTGCTATGCATTGTGAACTGGCTGTTTGAATACATACCAGTTGTTGTTCTTAATTTTGTTTTAAGCTAATCTTAACTAGTTTAAATTGAGTTGGCCTCATTTCAAATTCTTCAACACAAAACCTTGGTTTAACATACATATTTATACTGGACTGCATCATTCTATTGGTCATTGGTTTCTATTCTTATTTGGTCCTTTTCACTAGAATAAAAAAAACAAGGATAAAATATTATTTTATTGTCCCACAAAAGGGAAATTCGGCTGTAACAGCAGCAAATTGACCAATAACAGAAGCATTCACAATCACACGAGAATGGTATAAGAAGTATGAAAACGAATTATATATTTACATTAAGGACACCATTACAAAAAAAAAATATTGTGCTGTTATTAAAAAATACAGTGATGTACACAGATTAGACTGTGCAGCTGAGTAGGATAATTTAAAAAACTGTGAATATTTACAGAATGTGCATGAGTAGTTGTGCAATAGAAAGTAAAAAAGTAAACATATTATTTAAGAGACAAAGATACTGTAAAAGCTTTAAATAGATGTGGACCCTACCTGTTCTGGGCCGGGCTGAGTGGAAAAGGGGCATAATCTTCTATTCATTAGCAAGAATATTGAAAAAGCTGTGTTTCAACAGTTAAAGAGCTTCCTAACAATGATAAACCGTTTTGATATTTTTCAGTCTGGTCACCGTGCTCACAAAGGCACAGAAACTGACCTCGTCAAAGTGTTCAATGACATCCGCATAAAAACAGAATGTGGTAGAACCACAGTGCTGGTACTTTTGGACCTCAGTGCAGCATTTGACACTTTTAGTCATGATATACTATTGGAATGACCGGAGAGCCAGGTCGGTTCCTTTTGTACAGTACTTGGCTGGCTTGAGTTTTACCTTAAGAACAGGAACTTCTTCGTCTCAATAGGCAACTTTTCATCAAAACATACAGAAATCACATATGGGGTGCTCCAGGGCTCCATCCTGGGACCCCTCCTATTTAATATCTGCATGCTGCCTCTAACCCAGATTATAATAATGACATTATAATGATAAGACCCAAAACCATAACTATGCGGATGACACTGCATAGACACTCTACTTAAGAAGCACTTAAGTAGAGTTTAATATGCATTTTAATTTAAAAAAGTATTCCTTTTCTAAAAATGATTAAAACATTCATGGTAGACATAAAAATTTATTATCATCATATTTGCACATTATTTTGTGTAATTGTGTGCAACTCTTCTAAAAAAATGATTTTAACAACCAATGAGATACCATAACTATGCAGAGCTATGCAATCTATAGTCAGATTGATTACTGCAACAGTGTCCTCATAGGTCTGCCTGAAAAGTGAATCAGACAGCTGATCCAGAACCCTGCTGCAGGGAAGTAGAGCACATCACCCAAGTTCTAAAGTCTTACATTGACTACCTGTGGCTCAGAGAATAGACTTCAAAATACTTTTACTAGTTAATAAATCAAGGAATGGCTTAGCACCAAAGTATGTTGAAGACTTGTCACTATATCAACCCCCCAGACCACTCAGGTCTTTTAACTCTAGTCTACTAATCATCCTTAAAATTAGAACCAAACATGCAGAAGCAGCTTTCAGTTTCTATGCTCCTCTCTGTTCCACTGGAACAGGCTGCTGGAGGACCTCAGGGTCGCAGAGAACGTTCATGTTCTTAAGAGCAGGTTCAAGACTCACCTTTTTAGCCTAGTTTTTAGCTGATTATTTATTATTGTCTGTTTAATTGCTCTGCATGTTTTATATGATTATATTTTATCAGTGTTTTACTATTTAATCTTATCACATTAATTTAGTGCTTATTTTAATATTTTAATTTATCTAAATCCCCGTTCCAGTGTTTCCTCTGTGGGAGCCCTCTGCCTCTGGAGCGGTGGTCGGCCGTAGCTGTCTGAGTGCTCTCCAGGTGGAGCTTGGGTGGAGGTGGGGGTCTTGGCCTTGCCTCCACTGGGCACCCTGTGTCGGTGCCTCGGCTGCTGCTGTTGATCTACTGCTGCCGGTGCACATGGCTCCTATGATGGCGTTTCCTTGCATGGTTCATCTGCACTCGGCCCAATGTCCTTTTTCACTGTTGCTTTTAACTGTGTGTGCATGGGAGTTGGGTTGGGGCAAGGGGGTATAACTGAAAAATGGTTTTAAATCTGTGGGGGAGGGATGGGAATATGGTTTATGTGGGGTCATTTTAATCTGTAAAGCACTTTGTGATGCAATTTCTTGTATGAAAGGCACTTTATAAATAAAGTTTGATTTGATAAGTCATAAATTATAACATATACCTTTAACCTAAGAGAGGAAAGAAAAATAAGGAGATAAAACCAAGATTCAGAACCATTTTTGATCAACTCTGTGTATTTATGGAAAACCAGAGCCAAATGTTGTAAGATGTTACACAAAAATAAATGCCGGGAATGAGGAATTCAGACTTCATTTCTTTCATAAAGACTTGGAGGGTTTATTTTACTAGTTAGGATAAACATAAAGGTACAATAAAGATGGTCATTATTCCATCCATAGGCTATCATTAGCAGTCTGACGATGTGGCAAGAGCAGACCATGTGAGTAACACCCTAAGTATGACTTCTAAAATATTGCCCTCAGAATCAACTTTGTATGCCAGGTTAATGAACACAGACAAGGAATTTGACTTCAGTTCTGCTTTGCTCTCATTGAAGATGTTTTAAACATAAAAATACAATGTATTTTTCCTTCTTATTAATACATACAAAAGCAGAAAACAAGATTGAAAAAGTGCAAATATGCATGGTATAGATCTGGACACTGACTGAGGTAGTAACCCTGTAGTGCTGCTCTTTTCTGTCAGCATCTCTGTTGCTCTACAGACTCCCAGTCACATGGCACATCATGAGTGTCATCACAATACACCATATTATGAAGCCCAGAAAGGCAACTGTGGACAAAATAAATTGGAAAAAAACGTTTTTACAGTTGCAGCAGAGGCAGTGTTGAGAAATGAGGCTTAACAGTTTTTGAAAGATAAATGGACTCCTCCCAGAGCCTTTTACTTACAGACTTCAAAATGAGTGAGGATAGTTTTAAGGTATTGGGGATTGAAAGTTGTTCAAAGGTTTTTGCTGCATCAAAGCATGTGGGTGTGGCTAAGCCTCAAAGGATGGCTTTTTTACCATAAAAGTAGAAAGTGTGCACACTAGGTCACAGCTGTACCAAACTTACTGTGTCTCCTCGCATACTAGCACTCATTCATAGCACATAACACATTCATAGGCTCATTTGATTGTTTCACCTAAGCCCTGCCCCCTGGGAACAGTAAGTGCAATGTATTATTTAGAAAAGTACATTTTTGACTCCTTTTACCTAAACAACAACTAGCTGTGGCCAGTCACTGAACACAAGTTGGTGTAACTTGGTTTCCAGAACTGAGAGGTTTAAAAAGATGATGTGGAGTGGCGTCATGGCGAAGCTTAATATCACATCATGGAAATACATTTGGCTCTAATCTCCAAATACATCATCTGATCTGCACCAAATTCAACAACACAGATATTAGTCCAACCCCTAACAGATATATATGAAAATATTTGTGGGTGTGGCCTAATTCCTGTACAGCAGCCACAAGCAAGTTTTCAAGTGGGATTGTGAAATTTAGTACACATATGTAGTTTTTGAAGACGTATAAAAGTCTGTTGAAGCCAGGGTCTAGTCCCCACAGGATGTTGGCCATTTTGGTTGAAAGATGCCATTTTGTGCCTTTTGAACACTTTGTCATGCAGATTTGATCAGCAGGCTCAGTGGAAGCGTTGAGGAGGCGTTGAGTCGGAGGTCCTTGAGTCCCACGGCCGCAGCACAGGCGGAGCGGCGCTAAGCTGCGAGGGCCTTTCGAGGCTGCTTTTTCTCTTTTTCAGGGTTGGGTTTATTCTTCATGTTTTTTTCAAAAATATATCACATGACAAAAATGACTTCAAGGTTGCAGTGAATACTGTACGTTTAGACTGAGTGATATAGGCACATTTATTAGAAATTACAAAGTTTTGTCAGCTTTTTCACTAACTCGTCTATGTATT
Source organism: Valencia hispanica (assembly GCA_963556495.2). Taxonomy (NCBI): domain Eukaryota; kingdom Metazoa; phylum Chordata; class Actinopteri; order Cyprinodontiformes; family Valenciidae; genus Valencia; species Valencia hispanica. Next base: position 46,951,777 of record OY747710.1, read on the forward strand.
GTCAAATTTGTTATAATGTTTAAAGTAAAAGGGCAACGATGCACTGGGCTGAGTGACAGATGTATCTTGTCAGCAGGTAAAATACAATTCACTTACATTTAATCAAGGCGTTTGAGGTGAATGCATTGAACAGTATTCAGTGTTCACCCCACAGTTATCAATAAACTTGAAAACAGAGTAAGATATAGCAACTATTAATTGACAATTTGTCTTGTAGCTCCTACTTAAAGTGCAGGTTGCAGGTTAGAGCCCCCCTTAAACAATGGTTTAGAGAAATATAATATGAACCGTTTCTAAATAAAAAAGTACTCATACATAAATTATTTTAGCTTTTGGAAACGTTTTTGTGAGAAGATTTCTTCTTTCTAATCTTTCAATGTTTACAACTACACATATGATGGACCACAGACATACAGCTATAAACCTGGTGCTCGCCACATAGAGCAGAGAGAGACCAGGGGGAGAGCAGGGGATGGATTAATGGCCAAAACAAAACATTGCTAAGCGAAGGTAACATTATTAGCCTGAGAGCTGCAAGCTAGCTTTACTTTTTTTCTTTAACAACCCACATATCATATTGCTTCTAATCTTTGATATCATTCTTTCAACAAAGTTGGTAATTAGCAGATGTTAGACTAGACGACTAATGGTGCGTTCACAACAAAGCGTCAAAAACGCGCCACACGTCAAAGTTGGACCCTTGAGCATTCACATCTTGACGCACGTCCAATTTGCTTTGGCGCGTGCGCATAAAAATATACAATTTTGACTTGCGTCATGCCGGAAATACGCAACTTGTGGGAGGAGCTAGTGCCAAACGGTGTTTTTGCAAGATGGCAGCTGTCGATCTAGCATTGGGAGAAAGAGTCTCCATTCTCTATTTACTGTGGAGAGTACCTTGTGCAGGTTCGCAGGGTCAGTAACATGAAAACTTTCAAAAATGAAATTAACTTACCAGGTTACCCTATCTCCTCACTTATATTCCTCCAAGCGAGGTCCTTTTAATTCCTGTCACTGTAGAGAAAGCAGCTGGTGTCGTATAGCTCGGGGTGATTAGCCTCGGCCGTTATCATTATTTCCTTCATGATGAATTAATGCATTTTGCTGGACCTGACCCTGTGAACTGGGTCACACCATCACGTGACACCACATCACCAGGCTCCTGATTGGTTGGCACGGTGCGAATTGACGCCGAAGTTCAGATTTTTCAACTTCATCAACAGACGCAAAAACGTTCGTGACGCGCGAATGCACAAAATGCACCACATAAAATGATGCATCATTCGCATCATTTGCTCGAATCTGAAATGCGTTTTCACGACGCAAATCTGCTTCTGATGCAATGCAGAAAGCTTTATGCACATTAGCACGCTTCTGCATTGACTTTACATGTAAACCTGACGCCCATGACGCTTCAAACGCGTTCAGTGTGAACGCACCGTTACAATGCAGAGATCCCGCCTGCATAGAGCTGAGCCTCTGATTAATCTGTGATCGTGTCTTCTGCCTGCTGCAGGTCCAGAAGCCGCCACTGACAGCGGTCCCAACACAGCACCGACGGCACTGCTGCGGCTGGTGTGAATCGCACCTGATCTTTGCTTCGGTATCCCATTTAAAACTCCACGACATTGCTGGGATTTTATTCTTCCGTCTGAAGTGAGCGCCACAAACGATCACGTTTTTCATAGCCAAAGCAGAGATTAAGTGCAGTTTCAGCTGCACAAAACGCACCTAGAGTGTGGGGTCTCCCGCATGGGGGAATCTTTCCAAATTCGGCTTTATTGTAGTAATCTCTTTTGGTTGAAAATAGTGCCACACTGACAGGGTCAAAGAAGTTTTCTTCCTCTGTCACATATCTGCTGGTCATCACCTGTGTCTTACCTGTCTACCTTCTACCATAAAAATAACCCATATAACATAGTGGTCAAATCAAAAAACTACATTGTAACGCAAACATATAGCTAAGTCTAGTTCCTAGTTCAGTGTTTCCCAACCCTGCTCCAACACATCTGATTCAAATGACTGGAGTTCAGCAAAAGCGTGTTAATCACCAATGAAGTGAAATCAGGTGTGCTGAAGAAAGGAAACATCTAAAACATGCAGGGCAGTCTGCCTTGAGAAGCAGGTTTGGGAAACACTTCACTTAGCTGAATGTTTAAATGCTGTCGGGTGGCTCAGCGGGGTCGGGTCCGGTGTCTCCACTTGGTTTTCCTGTTCTGTATGTTTCGTGCTTGGTCGGTTCATTGGTGGGTTTGGTTGACTTTAGTTGCATTGGCATGGGGAGGGGGGGGCATTGGGCGGTCCTTTGAGTTTCAATGGTTCCGATGTCCTTCATGTCTGCGTCAATTCCTGGGAGGCGGATCGATGGCTCCTCACACCAGCTACTGAACACTCGTATGGAGAATCCTTATATGCACCAGCATGGCCATACACACACACACATCTTGTATCTTCAGCTTACCTTCTCCCTCTTAACCTTTTTCCCCTACCTCTCTTCATCTACTTTCTTTCTTCCCCTTTATTTTCTGTCTCCGTGTCCCTGGCGCATCGGGGGGGAAAAACTACAGTAAAAAATAAAAAAAAATGAATGTTTGAAATGTCTATGACCTGGATGAATGTGAATATCCACAGATCTTTTCATTAGTGAAGTCATTGTTAGTTATTATTGTAGTTACTTGCATGTATCTTGTCATGCTGTTCAAATTGGTCAATTATGCTTTTAACAAGCATATATAACAGCAGTAATACACAACTTATAACATGATTGTATAGCTGATTTGTGGCTAGGTGGAGTTTTATATAGATATTTATTTTGTTGAAATCCTACCGCAGTAATCAGCATTCTTTACAATGTCTACAGAATTGTGATGAGAATTCTACGTTACTGTAGAAGAAGAGGTGGCAGCAGAAATTTTGGCTCTGTCTATATATATGTATATATATATATATATATATATATATATATATATATATATATATATATATATATGGCTCAGATGTAATGTGCAGAAACATTCATAAATCTGCACTTGGATTTAGTTTTTAGTCATGTATACTGTGAGAGTTTAGACATGGACATTGTTGTTATGATTTTGTAAATATACGAATATCGTGAACGTGTTATTGTTTTCGTTGTTGTGTGGGAAATACTTAATGCAGCAATATTATTTTATGAAGTATCAGGCAAGGTGAAGGTAGGAATGTTTGTGTGTTTGTCACTGTTGAGTTAAATAAAGAATCTGCCTCAGAGTCAAGCACGCCCCGTGTATCTTGGTGTAGGCCTCCAGATAATAAATAATCTATGCTGTAATAACTAATCAGATACCAGCAGAAGGCTTGTTAAAGAGAACTTTAAAATGTAATTTCTGATCCAAATGTCCTTTTCACAGTGTTGACTGAGGAAGAGAGTGAGGTAATAAATAATAAAAACCTCAAAAGACACCAATTTAATGCATGACCATTATGTTGTTGGACCTGTGTAGCTACACTTATATTTTCCAATTATTTTTGTTTCAATTGATTTGAGAGCTATCAAATTAATTGCATACTTTTAAGTCTAGAAGTGTTACACTAATTAAATTAATATGCTGTATTATTCAGTGTGGATTTCTAAACTTAAAAATACTATTAGCTCAAATGTTATTTGTTTTTTCATAGGAGGAAATTTCCACATATGTTGCCAGCTTTCATTTATCCAGACAGGACCATAACAAGGAACAAGGTCATGAAAGCACCAATTGCTTTGTACAACTGACTCACTGATGGAGTGGAAGTTTACTTTGGCTGTCGCTAAGGTCTGACAAAGCCATCAAAGATGATCTGGAAAAAGAAAGTGCTTGAAAGGGTCAAATCCAAGTTATATTGATTATTATTAAGCACCTTGGTTAAAAACAGCTGAAGTGTATCAATGAGTATATCTAAAACCTTAGACAAAAACTTAATTCTTCTAAGTATATACTGTAGAAACATCTCCTTTTTGTCTCTCAGTTCAGGAATTGAAACACATTATATAGGGTCGGTATTTTAAGCATTTATTTCTTGTATGTTGAAATTGAAAATTTCATGCATATTTTTCTCTAGCTGCTCGTGTCTGTTAGGAGATAGATAAAGTTAACTGATGAAGCGATTACAACACAGCTATCACTGTTTTGCAGAGAGCAGATAACCAGTTTTAGACCAGCTGCGCACTTCATTTTTTTTCTTTGAAATGACTCTGCGTTCTCTGAGCACACTACCAACACAAAGTACAAACTAGAATTGGATAAACATCAGTTATTTGCCCTGCAGGGGCAGACTCTATGGCAGCAACTTCATCCGTGCAGATTTTTATCGTCTGCTGCATGTGTGGAACATGCAGTCTACCAGGCCATACAACATACCAGGATAAATGGTAGATGGCCTGTATTCGTATAGCGCTTTTTCAGTCCGAGGTCCACAAAGCGCTTCACAGTACATTCAGTCATTCACGTACACATTCACACACTGGTGGTGGTGGTGAGCTACATTGTAGCCACAGCTGCCCTGGGGCACACTGACAGAAACGTGGTCAGGGTAGTGCTAACTGTTTCTATCAAAACGTCTTCATTACAATCAGTCAGTTGAGGCCTGTGTGAACATCAAGTCTTTTTCATAGAGATTATAGAGCAAGTAAAGTAATATTTGTCAACCAACAGTTCAGGAATATATTTGTACATAATTAGATAAACATGGTTTCTATAATGGGAAAAGAGAGTGCTCTAATCTAGGACCTAAATCAGGTTTTTCAAAAATGAAGTGCTCTGAAGCCGGTGTTATAGTTTTTCTGAATTGCTAAAACACTAAACTATATTCTCTAAACCGAAGTGTCAAAGTTCTTAGGTGTTTGTGTTTATAAGACACAAGGTTCTTCTCCGCAGCTGTCCACCAAGACACAAGGTTCTTCTCCTCAGCCGTCACCAAGACACAAGGTTCTTCTTCATAGCCGGGCACCAAGACACAAGGTTCTTCTCCGCAGCCGTCCACCAAGACACAAGGTTCTGCTCCGCAGCTGTACACCAAGACACAACGTTCTGCTCCGCAGCCGTCCACCAAGACACAAGGTTCCGCTCCGCAGGCCTCCACGCCACAAGGTTCTCTGTCGCAGGCCTCCTCGCCTCCTGGTTCTTCGTCGCAGGCCTCCTCGCCTCCTGGTTCTTCGTCGCAGGCCTCCTCGCCTCCTGGTTCTTCGTCGCAGGCCTCCCAGGTTCCTGCTCCTTCGTCGCAGGCCTCCCAGGTTCCTGCTCCTTCATCGCAGGCTTCCCAGGTTCCTGCTCCTTCGTTGCAGGCCTCAGGACTGTAGCCTTTGTTTGTTGTTTTTGGACTCTTGCCCTCCTTCCAAGGCCCCTTCTGCCCACCCTGGTTGGGTTGTTTTTTTGTTGTTTTTGGACTCTTGCCCTCCTTCCGAGGCCCCCTCCGCCCATCCTGGTTAGGTTGGTTTTTTGTTATTTTTGGACCTCCCAAGTAAGAGCAAAACGCACAGACTTCCTGGCTGATCAGAAGCCATTGCTTTACTCACCTGTCTCCTCCCTGCTTCCAGTGGCAGCTCCAGAGTTTCCCTCCTCCAGTTCCCTGTGATTCCCCCTGCCTGGGACACCTTCTCCCCTTTAGAGAGAAGAAATAAATTACTTTTCAAACTGCACTGCTGTTGTTGCTGAGTTCTTGTGTGTTCGCTCCAGAGTCCTTCCAAAACCATGACAGGTATCTGGTTATGTGATCAGACCAATTGGAGAGGATAAAAGTCAGTTCAGAGGACACAGGTGGCAGATGTTCATGGCCGAGTAGGAATCAGATGAGGAGGACCAGGAACAGTCGTTACTGATTAAATGTAGGCATCTGTTTTACACTATTGTAAATCAGAGAATTACAGGTATGTGCTTTTCATTTTGGTGTTTTTATTTAATTTTTTTATTTACATTCAGCACTTCATATTTCTCTTATCACAGTAGTTTTTTGTTAAACACACTTATTTCCTGTTTACATGTGCTGGATGCTGTCTTCCATTATTTGATGTAGTGTCTAACGAATGTTTTGTGTTGAATGTTTTTTACTTGCCGTGTGTATGAGATGATCACATTGTTTGGTTTTTAAATTTAGTTAAGGTTTTTTGGATTTGTGTTTAAGGTTTTGAGAAAATGGGGGGAGGTCTCAAGAAATGTGTTTTGGCAATTCAAAAAAACTGTAAGAGTATCTCCATAAAACTTCAGGCGAAAAAACACATTGTCAGTTACACCATGATTACTTGACCCGATTTGATAAAAGGATTTTGCTTTTTCTGCCAAATTTAAAATACATAGATCCTCTAACAAATGTAAATATCAGAGATGAGGAAGATTCTTTTCCAATGTATTGCATTTTTTTAAGTAGAAAAGCTTTTCAAACCAACCTTCCTTGTGTCAAGAAGGAACCCTAAAGCTTAAGCTGGTTTTGCCACCCTTGTTGGGAATGATTGCCATTAAGTGTTTGAGATCGGTGGCAAAGATTTTTTTTAATCAATATGGAAGACTTGCTTTAGATTTTGCATTTTTGCAGTATTACTTTAAGACACATTATGGGTTTTTCTGACAAAAATATGTCAGTTTAAGATCATGCCACCCCATCTTTGTCATGGTGTACATCTTGATGGACCCCTGCACAGAAATGAATCCAGTAGGAAATGACTGTTTTAAAACAAAGGGGTTTAAATACATAGGGAAAGTTATCAGGGGCAGCTGGGGCAATCAAGGACACAGGGACTGACAGACAGGGAAAGACACCACACTGACAATATTAACCACAGTCTGGACTTTAACTATTCATCTCCTAACACTTTATTTTAATGGTTGGACGTACTGGTGTACTTTGAATCTTCTTCCTGCTGCATAAGCCATGTCCCCTGATCCTATGGTCAATAACTGGACATTCTAAATCAGGATTTTCTGCTGGAGTAAATTTCTTTCTGCTATCAATATTCCAGGTCCTTAAGCAGCAAAGCTGTCAGAGATTATCACCATCACTTTGTTTATCTGCCAATGTGATGGTTTTTTTTCTAAAATGCTGTATTAGTTAACACCAAATGTAACTGGATGGAAACCTTCAAAAATGTCCCATTTTGTCTCATCAGTCCCTAGAAAGTCTTGATGATCATCAAGCTGTTTTTTGCTAGTTTTTCCCTAAGAGCCTAACGGTGAGGCGTTTTTCCAGTGCTACGGCTCTCACCTCTGGAACAGGCTGCCAGAGAACCTCAGGGTAGCAGAGAGCGTCCATGTTTTTAAAAGCAGGCTCAAGACTCACCTTTTTAGCCTAGCTTTTAACTGATTATTTTTAATTATTTTCTATTTAATTGCTCTGCATGTTTTATTTGATTACATTTGATCAGTGTTTTACTATTTAATCTTATCACATTCATTTACTGTTTATCTTTATATTTTAATTTATTATCTTAATCCCCGTTCCAGTGTTTCCTCTGTGGGAGCCCTCTGCCTCTGGAGCGGTGGTCGGCTGTAGCTGCCTGGGTGCTCTCCAGGTGGAGCTTAGGTGGGGGTCTTGGCCTTGCCTCCACTTTTTTACTGTTGCTTTTAACAGTGTGTGTGCATGGGAGTTGGATTGGGGGGAGGGGAGTATACCTGTGACCATGCTTTTAAATCTGTAGGGGAGGGGAGGGAATGTGGTTTATGTGGGGTCATTTTAATCTGTAAAGCACTTTGTGATGCGATTTTTTATGAAAATTGCTTTATAAATAAAGTTTGATTTGATTTTAGTTTGATCCAAGAATGCCATTTTTCCACTGTGTCCTTGTTGTTGAATAATGAGCACTGACCTTAACTGTGGCAGGAGAGGCCAGCAGTACTTTAGATGTGTCTAGTTGTGCATTATGTATCTCCCTCCAGTTTGTTGAAGCCCTAAAAGCCTTATACAAAGCATTTTAACTGCTTACAGACAAATATATATCAGTGACTTTGTTTTTTAATGTGTTATTGAATGTCTATATGTTGTGGGATGACACGTTGGCTTTGAGAGCTTTTGTGTTTATTGTCAGACAGGTTTTGTTTTTGTAAGCAATTCTTGATTCTACATGTATAGTTGTAATAGTGTGTGTGTGTGTGTGTGTGTGTGTCTGTGTGTGTGTGTGTGTGTGTGTGTGTGTGCGTGCGCGTGTGTGTGTGTGCACGTGTGCGTGTGTGTGTGGCTGTGCGCGTGTGCGTATGTGTGTGGCTTGTTTAACTCAGCTTTTGTCTTTTGTTTACCTTTGTAAGTTAAATTTGTTTGAGGATTTAACCACTAGAAATGTGTGAAACAAGCTAAATTTGTGATTTCCGTTCAAGTGATGTGCTTTTGAGTTGTTTTTGTACCGAGAGAATTGTCAGACATTTTCTGCACATATAGGAGTAAAAGCTGCAGAATTATGCAGCTGTTAGACCAGAAACTAGATCATGTACCTTTTGTAGCCACCTTTTTCTTTCTTTTTACTTTTTCTGTATGTATGTATGTATGTATGTATGTATGTATGTATGTATGTATGTATGTATGTATGTATGTATGTATGTATGTATGTATGTATGTATGTATGTATGTATGTATGTATGTATGTATGTATGTATGTATGTATGTAATTTCCAGTTTTATTCGAGTAATCAAATATAATAATGCACTAATGACTAGACTTCTCATAATTGGAATCTAGAACCTTTTCTAATAAGGAAAACTCAACAACTCAGATAGGAGGGGGGGGGGGGGTGAGGGAGAATATGTAAGTAGAACAGGACAAAAGTAGAATAAGACAAAAATGCAATATAAAGCATGTCTTTAAATGAATTATTTTTCTACTTTTAACAGAATACTGTGGGATGAGGCCAATCTAAGATTATGTTGTTGATGAAAGCTGTCAGCTGGTCCAGCCACAAAGCATCTTCCAGTGCCACACGGAGCTGCCACTCCAGGTGACAGGTAGTGTCTTTTTATGCAACATATGCACATAAATATCTGGTTTTACCTGTAAATAAACTCATACACATGTCATCTAAGGGATGTGTGAGCCCTGCCCTCTGAGAGAGAATATGCTTTAAAATAATAATACAATGTAAAACAATGTTTACATTTACCTACACAGAGATAACCTCTTGGGAATCTTAAAGAGAACTAAACGTTTTCCCTAAGAATTTCAGATAAATGCATGTCCTTGTTTTCCCAAATATCTGTGCACAGGTAAAGAATGAGTTACGGAAGTACAATACAATAGTTATGGAAATGGAAAGTGTAGCAGAATGAAATATGGCACAGCATTTGATTTAAGGACTGTTTGGTTTTGATAACAATACAAACAGCACAGTTCCTTAGGAGGGCCACGCGGTCTCCCAGACTGTCTTACTCTAATCAGGCCATCTGACCTTTGTAATGACGGGTACAATTTATTTTCAGCAACTCTGCAAAGTCTGTTTTCTCTCTGACTGTATTTGTGTAAGGAGGAAATTAAATGTCCCAGAAAAAGAAATCAAAGTACGAATGTAATTTTTAAAAATGTTTGTGTCACCTCTCCTCTAGTCTCATATGTACTTAATTAGTTTGAAGGGCTGCAGAGTGGCGCAGTTGGTAGCACTGATAGCACAAGAAGACCCGGGTTTGAATCCTGGCCTGGGGTCTTTTCATGTTCTCCCTTTGCATGCGTGGGTTCCCTCCAGGTACCCTGGCTTCCTCTCACAGTCCAAAAACATGACTGTTAGGTATGAGTGTGTGCATGCCAGGCTGTTTGTCCTGTGTGTCTCTGTGTTGCCCTGCGTCCTGTCCAGGTTGTACCCCGCCTCTTGACCGATGAATGCTGGAGAGAGTAATCATTTCCCCACAACCCTGCAGAGGATGGACAGGTATAGATAATAGATGGATGGATGGGTAGTTTGTTCAAAGCTTTATCTAAAAGGCTAAATTACAAGCAAAGAAGTCATGGGTGTGCAAACTGAGGAAGAAGATAAGAAGAAGAAAAACACAGAACGAATGAAGAATCCAGAGTGTGTAGAGAAGGCTTCCACCAAAAAATTGCCACCAAAAAATATACAAAACATGCTTTTCTTTACTGTCAAATCAGAGTAAACTTTTTTTGGGGGTCAATAAATATGAACATTCTGGGTTTTTTATGGGGGTTTTGAAATAATGGCTTTCTTCTCCCAGAGTAACCTTTCTGCTCATAGTGGTACGAGACTTGTCTTACGGCTAGCAACAATGTCCTACCAGGCTCAGCCAGCCTCTTCACAAGGTCTTTTGCTGTGTTCCTGGAGTTGATTCTCATGTTTACACCAAAAACATCCCTCTCTGGGAATCTGATCCCGTCTTCTTCCCAAACGGTATTATGGTTGTACATTCCCATGTTTTGTATAATTGCATATTATTGTCTGAACAGATGAACTTGGGACCTTCAGGCATCTGGAAATTCCACCTAAGGATGAGCCACGCTTGTGGACGTCCACCAGTGGCGCTGCATGGTTGTCTTGGGGCCCTAAGCAAAAAATTCCAAGGGGGCCCTCGAACCAGGTTTCATCATACATTCACCAGTGTATTGTCAAGTTTTCTTTTCTTCTTCTTTGTTTTACTTTCTTTATTCACTTCCAGAGAGATAAGTGTGTTACACAACGGAGCTTAGCTCGTACTCATGTTTATTTGCTTTTTGCAGAACGTCGACACCATAGACTGTATAAATAAGACGGACGGAGCCTCTGTGATTTCCGTCGGTTTCTGAGGAGCTGAATTGAAGCCCAATGGGAGGTTACACCACTGGTTCTTGGCCACGTCACATGAATATAAATACCTCGGAGTTCACCTTGACAACAGACTGGACTGGAGGCGCAACAGTGAAGCCGTCTACAAGAAGGGACAGAGCAGACTGTACTTCTTGAGGAAGCTTAGGTCCTTCAAGGTTTGCAGCAAGATGCTGCAGATCTTCTACAAGTCTGTTGTGGAGAGTGTAATCTCTTCAGCCGTCATCTGTTGGGGTAGCAGCATCAGAGCCAGGGATTTAAAAAGGCTAAACAACCTGATAAAGAAGGCTGGTTCTGTTCTTGGGACAACTGTGGAAAATCTGGAGATGATAATGCAAAGAAGGATTCTTCATAAAATCAAAAAAATTATGGAAAACCCTGAGCATCCTCTTCATGAGACAGTCATACAACAACAGAGCGTCTTCAGTCGGAGGCTTCTTCAGTTTCGCTGCAATACAGACCGCTACAGGAAATCCTTCCTGCCCACAGCCATCATCATCTACAACAACTCCTTAAAGAATTAATTATATGAGCTATACCAACACTAGATTTCCCTCTGGGATCAATAAAGTATTTTTGGAATTTGAATTTGAATGACTTCGAAAATACAAAAAATGGGCAAAGAGGTGGAGCTGAGAGTGGGGCTGTAAGGGTGGTGGCGGATTTTTGACACCCATCAAACTCTGAGCCGATGTAGCTATGGGGTAACCGAAGCCAACCGAAGCCAAAAAACTGCGGTTGAGCGACTCTGCTACCCCTCTGCCCTCTAAGCAGATTCAATAATTTTGTCAAATAAAATCATGAAGCCTTGTTGGTCCATGACCCTCTCTAAAACTATGCAAATTTTAATAAGAACAAGTTTTAATAACCAAAATGTAAAGCAATGAAGAAATGTGATAATTTCTAACCATTTCTGACCAAGCAGCGTAAATTTAAATGCACAGTTGAAAAATTATTTCACTTACTGAAAAAAAAGGGGCAGAGATTTCTTGGACGGTCTGTGCAACCATTGCCACAGCAAGTCATGTTTGTCCAATAAGTCCACGATTAACATACGAACACGAATAAACATTGCAGACGTAACTCATGGTCAAGTTTAGAGAAACAAAACGGCCAAGACTTTTAACATGAGGCCGAGGCTGTGGCCTTCCCTAGACAAAGAAGGGGGGCCCAGTCGCTAGCCACCAAGGCTGGTGCTGAGGGTTCATCTGAGACCTGTCAATCAAAAGGACACATACCTTGTTTTTCATAATTTCAAGCTTAAATTAGATATAAACAGATGAATTTTTTTTTTTTTTCATTCACCCCCCTCAAAGTTGTCATGACAGTCAACTTGACCTATTAAACATGAAATGTTTGTTTTTTAACCAGGCTGTAAACATGTTTATTTCTGCTGTGAAGTTAGCATTTTTAATATGGGAGTCGATGGGGACTTGCTCCTTTCTGGAGCCAACCCCTAGCGGCTCAGGGGTGAACTGCAATTTTTTTCACTTTCGCATTGGCTTCACATTAGGCCGACGGAGTTTGCCCCTCTGTAGGCACAGACAGTAGACAGTAAGAGGAGGCCTGGGGATTCAAAAACCATTTGCCAAGTTTTCAAATTCTTTTACAAGTAAAACTCTGCAAAATGTGCTATATATTGTATTCAGCCCTTGTGAGATAAACTGTTCCTCTCAGCATGATTGTCACCACTGTAGGGAGAATGATTTCAGGGTGATTTGCTGTTAGTTTTCCACACAGAGCATTTTGTACATAGCCAAAAGTTTGATTTTGGTCTCATCTGACAAGAGCACCTTGGTCTGTACTTTCTGCTGTCATGGCTTATAACAAACTTTTGATGGCTTTCTTCTGTGAAGGCCAGATTTGTGGAGTGCATGACTTATTGTCATGGGAAAAGATTGTCCTGCCTTAGCTTTGGATCCCTGCAGCTCTCCCCACAGTTCTTGTGGGCTTTCTAGTTGCTTCTCTAACTAGGTCTCTGAGGCCTTACTCGTTCACACCGAACGAGTTTGAAGCGTCAAGGACGTCAGGTTTACATGTAAAGTCAATGCGTCGGGAAAACGCATTTCTCATTCGCGCATCATATTCGTGTGAATGAAGCGTTTGACGCATGTCAGAAAATACGCACGTCATTTTATGTGGTGCATTTCGTGCATTCGCGCGCGACGCGCGTTTTTGCGTCTGCCGCTGAAGTTGAACTTCAGCATCAATTCGCGCTGCGTCAACCAATCAGGAGCCTGGTATCATTTGATGCTGTGACCAGGTTCATGTGGTAAGGTCCGGCAAAAGTTTTCATTTAACATGGAGGAAATACTGATAACAGCCGTAGCTAATCACCCTGAGCTATACGACACCAGCTTCTTTCTCTACAGAGACAGGAATAAAAAGGACCTCGCTTGAAGTAATATAAGTAAGGAGATAGGGCAACCTGGTAAGTACATTTCACTTTTGAAAGTTTTCATGTTACTAACCCTGCGAACCTGCGAACAGTAAATAGAGAATGGAGACTCTCTCTTCCAACACTAGATCGACAGCTGCCATCTTGCAAAAACACCATCTGGCACTAGCTCCTCCCACAAGTTGCGTATTTCTGGCTTGACGTGCGTCAAAATATACCATTTTGACGCGCGTCTAATTAGTTTTGGATGCGCATCAAGCTGCGAATGTTCTAGTGTCAAACCCACCGTTAACAGAATACCATTTATAGCAAGCGTATTTTTTTTATAGAATTATACACAAGTTAATTCTGTTTACTATACTTTATTTATATAGCACTTTAAAGGCTGACAAAAATGCAGCACAGCTAAAACATGACTCAAAAACCTAAGATACCAAAAGAAATACATTAAAACAGCGTCAGTTACCCTCCAAATAAAAAGCCAATGAATAAAAATTTGTTTTCAATTCAAAAACCACTGAAATAACTTGGCTAAAGTGAAGGGGAGGAGTTTCAAGCCACAATTAAGATTAGTCAGCTCTAAGTTTCAGCCCTGATTTCTGAACTGAGAGCAGCAGCTGGCCATTGTGAACAAGGGGGACAGCTTAGGACTGAAGCAGAGCTGACAGATTTACAGGCATCAGACTATTTATAGAGGTAAAAGTCAAACCAATGTTGAATTAGGACCAAGAATGCAAGCACCAGAGTGATATGCCCATATATTTCTTCTACCAGTAGAAATCACTGTGTTGCATTCTGCAACACTTGCAGGTGTGATCAAAGAGGGTTCCAGTAATCCAAGAGCAGGGTTATAAAAGCATGAATGACTGTTTCCAAATCAGACCTTGAATACTAAATAGCTGAACTTTGAAGTTAGCTGGTTGAATTTAAACTTATTTAGACCTATTGAGTTCAAATTTGGTGGTTAATTTGCATATTTCTGCAATCAAATTTCTTGCAACACTATGGTTCTTTGATCACACAAACATCTTGGCAATTTAATAGTTTGGCAACCCTCTGCAAGACCGTTATACAATTTTTGAAGTTTCAGAGTCATTTATAATCATTTTGGCACATTTTGCCTAAGGAATGGCATCTGCCTCATAGTTATGCACACCTTGATCTAGGCAGTTGATCTCCTTAGGCTACATCCTCCTCTATTACACATCACTTGATATGATTAAATCCAATAAGCATCTCAAGATTGAATGCCCTTTCGGTAGTTCCTTTAGAATATATGTTAAAGGGGGGGTGGCACGTTTTTCTCAGGCAGACACGACAATTCTATGTTACAGTACAGTTGAAATTAGCCGCATATCTCTTTAAGAGCCTCGGACACTCCCCCTTCAGCACGCTATTTTCAACGTCATCACAACAGTCTCCACACGGGCACGAAGCATTACCGTACTGCAGCATCTTCGGTGCGCCGGACTTTTGGAAGACCGACATCATTTTGTGAACAATGGTCACGCAGGATATGGTACAAGCATATGATTTAGATCCTACTTCTGACCCGGAAAGTGCACTATTGGATGAACCGGAGTGAGTTCAGAGGCTCAAAAAAAACATCTTTGCTTTTTGGTTTTTGTTGGACAGCCCAAATCATTCTAGGAATAATCAGTCCCTCCAGTATTTTACCGCACTTTTTTGTGATTGTTGTGGCCTAAAATGCCAATGTTCCGGCAGCTTTTGTGAAAAGCTGCAACTAAAGTTGCAATGTTTTTATGTGTGACTTTCTTTTATGTTTTGCCAATCACTTGAAAATTAGTTGGAAACTAGCTTTGAGTTCGGTCGAAACTGTTTTTAATCCAAAATAACTCAGCGGATCTAAAAAGTAATTGAAAGTATAGCTCCTGTCATTCACATAAAACCTGCTCTCCTGAAAACTTGCTGCTGCTGTCTGTGCGTCACTATTTACAGCTGATCCTTTTATGGTCGGACATACACGAATTACGTTGGTGACCCATTTTGAATTCAAAGCGGCAATTTTCGCCAACAGGTAATGGATTTTCATGATTAGAATGAGGAAACTGTACCCCATAGCATCTACATTGGCTAAATGAAAATGTAACATGTTTTATTCTCGAACCCTCTCACATAAAGAAACACGGAGTGTACGTGATATGCGACGCCATCAGATGTAAGATAATGAAAGGGAGAGTCAAAACTGGTAAAGTTGTGTTAATTGTATAAAATTGCAAGATGTGCAGAACAGGTGGGGATTGGCTGAATTTGCGTTAATAGTTACGATCTCAACATCGCAAATTCCTGGAGGGACTGAATAATAAACACAAGCTACAGTGCACAGATTTAACTGTTCTAACAAGCTGAATCAGAGCATTTCCACTTATCGGTGTTTGCTCTGAAGAAATACTCTTGAGAGTGGGGACTGCATCGTTCTTCAACGTCAACTTGCTTACTATCTACTGTCAAATAACCTTTTGTTCTGGAAGCAAACTTCTGTGAAATGGCCGGCATAAATGAAGCAAATGTTCGTGGGAGGAGGGTCGTTTCCAAAAATGAATTCCAACTATTTTTGACAAACAGACTCATTTTTTGACTTGAACTTGACTAAAAAGAGGGCAGTCGTCCTGGCATCCAAAGATAGATTTTCTGTAAGAAGACATTGTGCAATTTGGAAAGGTAAATAGCTATATAGTAGTAATATCCACAGGTGCTAGCTGATTGCTGTTGACCTGCTGCTTTTCTGCTCAGGGAGCGGGGGAGGGAGGGCTTTGGAGAGACGTGGGCGGTAATCAAAATGACGGGGGGTTGCTGGGTGGTGAGGGCGTACCTTGGAGGAATCAGGCGTTTAGCGCTCAAAATGGCGGCAGCGAGAGTTTCCAAAGATTACCAAAAATACATAAATTACCGTAAGAAACACTTTAGACATGTTTTTAAGGAGGGAATGACATAACAATGTGATGAAAAGCTTACAAAAGTCGATTTTACATGCCAACCCCCCTTTAAAGCTAAAACTGAATGTTCAGAAGCCTTTTGTTAAAAGCCACAAATATTCAGTAGGATACAGGTATGATAAACCAAGGCAATTTTATTTGTATAGCATATTTTCAGCAACAAGACATTCAATGTGCTTTACATGATAAGAAGGAAAATAAAACAAACAAGCAAAAATGCTTTAAATTGCATGTGGCAAAAAAAATTTAAACAATAATAGGTTGAAAAACAGACTACACTTTATGATGTTCCAGTTGCTAGTAATTGAAAGCAACTCTAAGCATGCGTTTTTAGTGTTGATTCAAAGGAACTTAGTGTTTCAGCAGTTTAGCAGTTTTCTAAAAGTTTCTTCCAGATTAGAGGAGCATAAAAACTGAAGCAGTCAGAGGCAGTGGTCAGGAGGCAGAAAACAACTCAGGTACATAATAGCATGGGCCACTCAAAGGCTGAGACAAGGAAGATGGCAGAGGATCTCACACTAAGTGCAGCCTGGGTGTTCAGCTGAGAGTAAATAAAAATTCACATGGTCACTCCTGTGCCATTAATTAATGGAAAATATTGGGATTTAAATGTTTGAATTTGCAATTTGCATTAAGTGCCTTGAGATGACATCTGTTGTGAATTGGCGCTATATAAATAAACTGAATTGAAATTGAATTGAATTGAATTTTATGCCTCTAGTGTGACAAAGTGTATAAGCATACTGCATGATCCTATTTTGTCCAATTGATGTTGATCCTACCAATCAAGAAGGGCAGGAGAGTAGAGTTTAGCATTTTCATCTTTCTGGCATGGGTACGGACACAGAACGTGGACGCCATTAGATCCATTTTAGGGGGTCTTTAGTCCCCCTAAAATATTCCTTAACCCCCCTATTATTTTGAGAGGGATTTTTTTTCCAGTCAAAATGTTTTAATTTAAAAATTTGTGCAGTTGTTACACGCTCACCACAATGACGACACCAGTGTAGCTGGTACAGGAGTTCTTTTATTCTGAAATTAACAATGTACATAAGACTACACTGTAGCACACCGGAAGTATCGGGAACGGACTTCCTCTATTTCCTGAATCATGGTAACAGCGCTTAAGAGCAATAAAACAAAACAAAACCGGCAGACGCCCAGCGCCATTGTAAGTCACTCAAACATAACGTTGAAAGAGAGCAACAATAGCACATCGTTATCATTTCATGGTGTAGTTCAGAGAGGAAAACGCTACCGCGCCGACATGCTAACGCTAACTCCTACGTACGGCAGGCAGTTGTTGAGGAGGAGGAGAAAATTTGCAATGAATGATACACAAAGTGAGATTGTAAGTTGAAGTCAGTAATTGTTAATTGGTTTAAGTTACCCATGTTTACCTATGGGAAAGAGAAAAGGTGATATTACATCCATCCATTTTCTTCCGCTTATCCGGGGTCAGGTCGCGGGGGCAGCAGCCTAAGCAACGAGACCCAGACTTCCCTCTCCCCAGCCACTTGTTCCAGCTCCTCAGGAGGAATCCCAAGACGTTCCCAGGCCAGCCGAGAAACATAGTCCCTCCAGCATGTCCTGGGTCTTCCCCTTGGCCTCCTTCCAGTGGGACGTGCCCGAAACACCTCACCAGGGAGGCGTCCAGGAGGCATCCTGACCAGATGCCCGAGCCACCTCAACTGACTCCTCTCGATGTGGAGGAGCAGCGGCTCTACCCCGAGCCCCCTCCGGATGACTGAGCTTCTCACCCTATCTCTAAGGGAGACCCCAGACATTCTACGAAGGAAACTCATTTCAGCCGGTTGTATCCGTGATCTCCTTCTTTCGGTCACCACCCAGAGTTCGTGACCATAGATGAGGGTAGGAACGTAGATTGACCGGTAAATCGAGAGCTTTGCCTGTCGGCTCAGCTCTCAGAGAAGGCATCCCACCCTTTTCCGGCTCAAGACCATGGCCTCGGATTTGGAGGTGTTGATTCTCATCCCAGCCGCTTCACACTTGGCTGCGAACTGCCCCAGCAAAAGCTGTAGATCACGTTCCGATGAAGCCAACAGGACCATGTCATCTGCAAAAAGCAGAGACCTGATCCTGAGGCCACCAAAACGTATCCCCTCAACACCTTGGCTGCGCCTAGAAATCCCGTCCATTAAAGTTATGAACAGGATCGGTGACAAAGGGCAACCTTGGCAGAGTCCAACTCTCACCGGAAACATGCCCGACTTACTGCCAGCAAGGCGAACTAAACTCTGGCACCGGTCGTACAGGGACCTAACAGCCCGTATCAAGGGGCCCGGTACCCCATACTCCCAGAGTACCCCCCACAGGGCCCCCCGAGGGACATGGTCGAACGCCTTCTCCAATTCCACAAAACACATGTAGACCGGTTGGGCGAACTCCCACGCACCCTCCAGGACCTTGCTGAGGGTATAGAGCTGGTCCAGTCTTCCACGGCCAGGACGAAACCGCATTGTTCCTCCTGGATCCGAGGTTCGACTATCCGTAATCCGATATTGTAATTGTCTATTTTAAAATTAATTTTGGCAGCCAAATGTAACGTTATGGAAAATGCCATCAGCATGAACAACCAAACATAGGCTATATTAGGCTAGCATTTGTCCATATTCTGTCCCATTTCTCCAGTATTTCAAGACGATATCAGCAGCCATCTCAATTATTGCGAGTGAAAACTAAATGGCATAGTAGCATTCATTTTGGCATTAGAAATTGAAACTGACTTTCAATTTGTTGGCTAGATGGACATACGAAGATTTTTTAAGAGAGTGAGTGAGGAGCAGGAGAGAGACCAGGGGGCTGATGTTGAGGAGGTCTGTATGGTCAAGGTCAGTAAAGGTCTACAGAGAAAACCAGGGCGAGTCTAATGCACCAATGTTAATGTTATGAACGAGGTGTAGTGCAACGCTTTTCTAAATATGATAAAACGTTCCAAGTGTCACATATAAGCTGAATCAAAACCATAGGAAAAGTTTCGAAACGTAGTGATCGCTGAACTTATGCATTTGCAACAAGAGTATGTAACTAATTTAACTAATTTTGTTTATGTGTGCATTTATTTCAGTTATAGTAGGCTAACCCCATTGCCAACATCATTCAGCAATCTTGAAATATATTACATAAATTTAACTTCATGGTTTCCTCATGTTAATTTGGGTTTTATTATTAATGGTCATCAGGCAAGTTCAAGTAAGAAAGAGGAAGATTCAGAGGAGGTCAATCTAGAGAGAGAAGTAGAAGAAACAGAAACAGGACGCGAGCAAGCAGGCCAAGAGGAAGAAAAGGATCAAGAAGTTGCAGCAACTCCTCTTAAGGCCGGTTTATACTTCTGCGTCGTGTCCCTCGCGTAGGGTACGCCGTAACCGCCGTAGCCTCTGCGTAGGTCCGCAGAGGGTTGACGTGCACCTCCTCTGACCTGACGTGCAGCCCGGCGACGCAACGCAGAGACGCGGAAGTACTCCTTTGTGATTGGTCAGTGAGATTACGTACGCACGTACCATCTTCTACGTCTCCGTCTTCTCATTTGCTTGCGTTGCAAAGTGTTCAAAAGTAGGATAATTTGTTCGTCTGCTTCCACAATCTCGTTGAGACACTGCACCAAGTCGGCCGCCATCGTTGTTCTAAAACAGGAAATACTTGCCGGAACTGAAGCAAACATAAGCAAACCATCAGAAAAACTCCGCCCTGTGGAGTTTGCCGACTGAAACCAGCCTACTGCCACCTGCAGGTCTGGAAATGAAGCAGCAACACGACGCTTTCAGCCCTATGCAGATGTATAAACACAGCAGTGGGTACGGCGGTTACCGCGTAACCTACGCGACTGACGCGACGGAGAAGTATAAACCAAGCTTTAGTGATTTAGGTGATAAAGGCACAGGGCCTAGACAGGTAAAGCTGAATGGCTTTCCACAAGACAGCTTTGGTACACAGAAGAGGGCATTTCACTACAGCTGGTTTTCTAAGTACACATGGTTAGAGTATTCAGTCAACCTGAATGCTGCTTTCTGCTTCCCATGCAGTGTTTGGAAAAACATCAAACATGATGCTTTGGTCAGTAGTGGTTGCAGAAATTGGGGAAAAAATGTTTGTATGTCTTTAGTAAGCTTGACATGGCACAGTAACACAATGACAGTATTGTTGCATGGAAAGGATATCAGGCAACTAGTCAACAGGGAGATGTTGTACAATTGATGACATCTGCAAATGCACATGAGATAGGAGAGAGAAGGAAATATTTGAAGTGAATTGTTGCAGTCACCTCAATGTTAGGGGCCCAGGGACTACTCTTTCGTGGGAATGATGAAAGTGTAGGGAGCACAGAGGCAACTTTCTTACTTGCATGGGGCTTTTGATGAAGTTTGATCCCTTCCTTCAGAATCACAATCGTCCATCAAATGCCACAGACACCTCGCCAGTGTCACAGAATGAGGTGATTGAGTGTTGTGCTCAGGAAGTGACCAGTATCATTGTGTCTGAGATTACACATTCCAAAATATATTCCATTATGGCTGATGAACCAAGAGACAAGCGATCAGAGCAGCTGGCTGTTTGTGTTAGGTATGTGTCAGAGGGGGAAGTAAAGGAACGTTTCCTAGCACTTTCAGAACTGATGTCTTTAGATGCCCAGTCCATTGTAGACAAGCTGCAGCATCATCTCCAGATCAATGGCCTTGCTAATGTGAAGTGTGTGGCACACAGTGCTTTAAGTGGGCTGGTACGCAAGGGTACGCAAGGGTACGCAGTACCGGCACTTCTAAATTTTACTCCACGTGTACCAGGACTTATTTCCAGCGTGCGCTGCGTACCGGAACGTTTTTCCAGCATGTGTTTATGAGTACCTGGACTTTTCCTCAGCAGTCAATACCCTCCTTAGACTTCCCAACAGTTTACAGCTTCTATTTTGTTAATAATAAAAATCGCCTCAAAATAAAACAATTGTTTATACGCATAAAGCTTGCTGTACTGCTGCCTTCATGTGGTATGGGAAAGATGATACTTTCCACTTGTGAAGTGGAAATTCCCATTGCGTTATGTTCAAGTGCTTTTGTTGTCGTAGTGAAGTGAAAGGAACAATGCCACCTGAGGCTGTATCAGCGGAGCCGAAGCGCTGTGATATGTCTGTGCCCTGCTCCTTCTGACCCTGTGTGTGTGACTTGGGTGAGTGTTTTTGAACTCCTGGCAATGGCAGAGAGCAGTCGCACAGCTTCATGGAAGAACGGACATTATTTTAATTTCGTCAACGAAAAAGAAAAGAATATAACGGTAAAATGCACACTCAGCATTGGGGAAAAGTTTCTGTCGACCACTTCAAATTTGAAACATCTTGTATCCAAACACCACTCTATCAGGCTACCCGGGCTGGATAAGTGTTTTTGATTCATATGTTCTGTGATCAAAAAAATAATTAATAAAACGTTATGTGGAATAGCCTATTGCTGGCTGTCTTTCCTGTTGTTATCCTGCAGAGTTAATTTAGTTGGATGACGTACGTTATTTATCGTCACGACTTCTCGGTGCATTTAAAGGAGGCTGTGTCTGTCAATTAAGTTGCAGCATGTGCGAGGCACTGCGAACTGGCTTTTAATTCTTGGTAACACATAAGTACTCTAACTAAAGTACTCTAAAATAAGTACTTTAATGAATGGATAACGCTGTAACGTAACTGATTACTTTTAATTGATGGTAACGCTGTAACCTAATTAACTACTTTCCAAAGTAACTATACCCAACACTGGTTATTACCAGAATACAGGAGCCACAATAGTTTCTGACATGCCAGAGGTTTTTGTATCACCTGCATAGCATCTGAAATATTTAGACTTAGAATCTAGAATTTAGATTTTTCATGTCCACGTTTACATTTGGCTTGATTCCGTGGTTTCGTGACACTTACTCATTAGGCTTGTGGATTTGATTTTGAACTGGATTTATCCTTTTGTTCTTTGTAATTTCTGTACAATAAATCTATAGATCGATAGATTGATCTATATGTACATAAATATCACCCATGTTTTTGTCAAAAATTTGTATCACAGACTGGCGGCAGGTCATTAAAGGGAGTACCGGCACTTATTTTTTTACATTTAAAGCACTGGTGGCACAGACTTATGAAGGTGCAGCAGTCATGAGTGGACCCACATGAGGCGTGCAGGCACATTTTAGAAGCCTTCATCCTGAAGCTATCTATGTACACTGTTATGCGCATCAGCTGAACCTAATGTTGTGCCACACTTGCCGGGCTGTTTCAGAGGCTATGGAGCTATTTGATTTGTTGGAGTGTATATATTCTTTTTCACCACCTCCCTAGTGAATCACCACAAGTTCAAAGATGCTCAGTCCAAGCTTGGGTTGGCAGCAGTAGAGCTTGTGCAGCTTTCAAACACTCGTTGGGCATGCCAGCTGCAGTTAATCAATGCAGTTCTTCAGACTTTACCTGCCATTTATGAATGTCTCTCTGACACTGGGTCTCCCATGGCTATTGGTATAAAAGCAAAGCTATCAGTGTTCTCAACCATCTATGCACTCTTGATGTTTCAGACACTTCTGTCTATAACTGAACGACTCCACACACTCTTTCAGAGGGAGACTTTAGACCTGGCAGAAGCTCTGATTGGCAAAGATCCTGTCTGTGGCACAATCAGGGGTTAACATACGGATGCATTTGCCACAGAACTGTATGAGAGGACCAAGGCTCTGTGTCTCACACAGTATTCAGAACCACATGCTAAGAGAACACGTACTGAGTTAATCAGTTCAGAGGTCTTGAAAACCAAGTTGCTTTTTCCTTGTGGGGACAGGATGGTTGGTGAGCTTGAAAAGAGATTTTCCAGTGTTGATGCAGGGCTCCTAAAAAGCATCCAGGCATGCAGCCCTAAATCTGAGAACTTCTTGAATCAACCAGCTTGGACAAACTTGCAAGGCACTATAGCATTAACCTTAAAACAGAGGAAGTCCTTGTTGCCAGAAACTTTGTTGCTCGCAAAGCAGATGGTGGACATCCACCCCAAGATGTTTCAGCTGTGCACAACCTCCTAAACACAGACATGTTTCCGTCTCTGAAAGAAGTCCGAAGGTCGTTCAGTGCACTGCGTCGGCTGCACACCTGGCTGCATCAAGCAATAGGGCAGAGAAGGCTTCTTCATAACCTTGCAGTCATGTCAATTGAAAATGACCTAGTAAGTCAGTTGATTGACAACAAAGTGATAGACCGTTTTGCCGCTATAAAAACAGAAGGCATTCTATGATGCTTCCACCCTCAAAGTAGACAAAGTTTGGGTGAAGTCATTATGCATACTGATCCAAGTCACAACAGTGATGGGATTGGATAGTTGACTTTCTGTATTATACGTTCTACTTCCAGGATAGTTTTTATATACTGTTATTTTGTCTTTTAATTGTTGATTTAAAGACACCTCCTCTGTTCCATATCATATCAATGTTATATTTAAACTGTGTCAACTGTATGTTCATTTGGCAGAATAAATGTTTGACAAATATTAATTTGTTCTTTGTCAGGTTTCAGTAGGATTTTTAACTAAGCCAGTTGTGATTAAACTGATTAAATGACCACACCATTTCCCCCTGTTCAGTGCAGTAGACTGAAATAAATAGCTTTATTTGGAAATTTAACATATCTAATTCTTAATGGATAAATAACATCTTTCTTCAGCATAGACCCCTCTAATGAACTGATTTAGGCTTATTTTTTTATAAAAAGAGAGAAAATGCAAGAAGGCAGGGAAGGAAAAGCAAGTGATCATATAACAGGTTCTGATGAATGTTCTTCAAATAATTGATTAATTGAAGTATTTGTAGGGTGTGACCAAAAAATGTCAACATCAAGCTCCTGGGGCTAAGTCCCCCCCCCTTTCTCTTAATCCTAGTGATGTCCCTGCCATTTTTGTAGACAGGATTGTTCCCCCAGTCATGTTCCCTGCACCAGTGACATGCAGTGAGGTTCATGACTGGTGGGGCACTGACTCCTCTGAAGTCAGATGTACAAATATATGAAACCCAAAACAGAAGCTTAAAGGGAGCCTAAATTATGCCCATCTACTTCTGGTTCATGGATGCCCTACTGTCAAAAAATATGGTGTCAGTGGAGCAATAAATTATTTTCTGTTCCCTTTTGAAATGTGCCATGGATTTAACATCTGATGTTGAATGTTAAAGAAACATTTTCATGCAGAGAAAGTACTAATTTTTGACAGGTGGCAAAAGTTACTTTAGGTTTGTGTGAAAACAGTGAAGAACTGCTCGTCTCAAAAAATTTACAGATGAAGAAAAATGGCTGAGTTCAGCGAGCTTCGCATCCTTCTTTCCAGGACGAAGGGAGGAGCATTAAATGTCGAGAAAACCATTATAAATCTGCCCGTGTGGAAAGTGGCAGCTATGGCCGACCAGAAGGGGAGGAGACTCCCTATATTTCAGTTTTTTTAAAGCTTTTGATTGTTTTAATCAATTCCATACTGTTCAACAATACAACTGCAAGAAAAACAAAAGATTTAAAATAAGGTGAAATTTGATTTTATTTGTTTGTTGTTTTTTTGGCTGAACTCTCTTTTTATGAATTTCACAATTGTGTATGATCTTAGCTTTATTTGTATATGAATTCCCTGGAAATATTCTTCTCCATGAATATCTTGACAGTCCTTGTTTGCCTTCACTATTAAAAGTTTTCAGTCCTATTCCAACTGTATGTTTTTAATGTGTAGAAGAAGAATCAAAGCATATTATACAACACAGGGTCAAATACCAGAGGTGGGTAGAGACTAGTTACATTTACATGAGTAACCAAAAATTTACTTTTAAGAGATGTTTTGCTATGCTGTACCTTTAATTGAGTAGCACCACTGAAGAATACACATTCAAAGGTCTGAAAATAATACACCCCGCATGTCAGCACACTGAAATAAATGCATACACATAAAATGAACAGACAAATGAATTGATGCAGTAGCCTCACTGCAAGCATGTACAGATACAGTATACAGCACAAATATCATAAGTGGTCAAATCAATTTAAATTTAAAAAGAAAAGGTCATGATTTTAGCTTTCGGACTCTAGTGCAGACACACAAACGACTCAGTGAGACTGGATGTAAAGTTTGCAAAAGTAATTTATTTTCCCGTATTTGCTCGAAGGGTCCAGGAACACAGGAACTCAGAACCACGGGGAACTTTGGAGGACAACCACTGGAGACAAGAGATGGAGGGGAGTGATCTTTCAATGTTGCTTGGCAGGAGGAAAAAACAGAAGTTTGTGGATTCTTACTTTGCCGTTGGTGCAGATTCCACTGAGGAGGGATTGGGGAGGATGTGGTCCTTGGTGCGTGGAAGAGGGACCGACCTTGGGGTGTTTGTCTCCAGGAAGCAGAGTATGTCGGGAAGGAGCAGACGCCCAGGCTGCAGGCCGACCAGCAGGTCCGGGACCGCAGAGTGACTGGAGGGAAAAAGGCAAGGAGGTAAGGCTCTTACGTGGAGTAAGTTGCGGCTGGTAGAAAGGCAGAGGAAGTGGCTTGTTACCACACGACGCGGTTTAACCATCTGGCGTCTGCTCCAGGTTGGCACTCTCCTTTTGAGTGCTCCTCCTCAATCAGGCTGAGTGGCACCAGCTGCAAGAGCACGATCACCAATCTGCACCCTTGGATGGAAAACAGGTGAGGCAAGCACACACACCCACACACACACAATCCTCACAGAAAATGCTATTCTCTGCCACTGCAGGACATATTTAACTGAAATCTAAAGCATGCATAATAACTAAAATAATATAACAAATATTTGACAGGTCCCCCCTTGCTAGAATCACTTATATAACAGTACAGACAATGTGCGAGGAACCAGAATGTTCTTATAATTGATTTTGACTTGCTGCCATGTCTGTTTTGGCCTGGCCATGTTTTTTAATCTACATCACACACACACACGCCCACACGTACAGCAAACAGAAGAAAAGTTAAAGAGAAACTTTATTTTTCCCAAAAGGACATTTAATGAAAGCAGTGAGCAAGGGGCCTTGCGTCCTTTGAAAGGTGCTATATAAGTTACATCCATCCATCCATCCATTATCATTATTCATCCTCGATTCGAATGTTATCAACCTTTAAATGGCCGTTATTAGCGATCATCACTCCAATACAATAGCTTCAGAATGTGCCTCCTCTACATCCTAGCACGCTAGAAGGCACACATCTACCATTCTTATCGGTGATGATATGCATTAGATTTTTTTCTGCATCGCCCACGTCTAAAAGCGTAAGTTTCGTTTTTGTTAACTTTATTTAAAACGATGGATATTTACTTATAACCTTACCCCACCCCCAACCCTCATCCTAACAACTCAGGAGAAGTTCCTAAACCTAAAGTCACAAGATAACGACCTACCAAGCAGGAAGTAGAGGAGGAACATTCTGAAGCTATTGTGTGGGAGTGATGAGTGCTAATAACATGCTAGGATGTAGAGGAGGAAAATTCTGAACCTATTGTATGGGAGTGATGACCGCTAATAACGGCCATTTAATGCGATGATAACATTCGAAACAGGTGGTTGCGGGGGGGCTGGTGCCTCTCTCCAGCATTCATCGGGCGACAGGCGAGGTACACCCTGGACAAGGTCGCAAGTCCATCGCAGTATACAAATGACATTTATCAATGTAATTCATATTAATAATATTAGCTCATCTATTTATCAAATAGTTATACAAGCTGATTGAGTTACAGTCACACAATTTCACTCATTTCTGCAGTTCATTTCAATTAAAAATTCAACAGATTCATAATCAGAGTGCAACTGTGTTTTTGAAGATGTGAGCTAACTATTTGGATTGTAATTGTGATGTTTCAGTGGAGCGGTGAGTGTTTAATTATGCACTTCTTACGCATTCAAGCGATCAGCAATATTTTGCTATGTTTTTTCTCTTTGCCTTAACTTTGTTTTGTCTCAGTGCTTTTCTCTCCATAGAAGCTACACCTGGGCTAGTATCCTGTTTAGCTGCAATGCCCTGTTGGATAGGGGGCATCCCAGTAACTGAGCATCATCCGTGTGCTATTATCAACTCTTTACATTCTTTAATATAGAAAGTGCTTTTAAATCAGTTCTTCTGTTCTTTCTGTGTCTCTGCTCTGTCTTCTCTTACCCCCAGACGGTCGTGGCAGATGGCCGCTTGTACTGAGCCAGGTTCTGGTAGAGGTTTCTTCCTGTTAAAGGGGAGTTTTTCTTCTCCATTGTCGCTACATGCGTGCTCAGTATGATGGATTGCTGTGGTTGGAGTCTGCATGAACGGGGAACAACTGCCAGTCAATGACTCGATGCAATCTGCTGGGATTTCTTAGATAGAATGTTTGTATGATTGTATTGAAATTACTTTTCTTGTAAAGTGCTTTGAGATGACATCTGTTGTGAATCGGCTCAACATAAATAAACTGAATTAAATTGAAATAAATTCTCTAAAAATCATACAAAGTGATTTCCTGGAATTTTTTCATATTCTGTCTCTCACAGTTGAAGTGTACCTATGATAAAAAAATTACAGACCTCTCTCATCTTTAAAGTGGGAAAACTTGCACAAGTCGGTGGCTGCCAAATACATTTTTGCCCCACTGTATCCAGGATAGGTTACGCCTGGCTTAATGAATCCTTGTCTGCTCATCCTGGCTTCGTCTTTCGGCAACCAATTAAGCCTGGATGCTGTTGTTTTGGATCCAATGTGCTCTGCTCAGTCACTTATACTGGATGTCTTAATCCTACATTTGTGCAATAAGCCCCTGCTCCTTGTTAGAGCAATCATCCTGCTCTATATTTAAGTTCTCAGTTTTCTGACATTCACTGCTGGTTTCTGCTGTTGTAACTCAGTCGAGCTTTCGGAATTATCAAAAATATTAGCCTCATCTAAACCTTCAACTTGTATGTTGGACCCAATTCCAACCAAATTATTTAAAGAAGTGTTCCATTTGGTTCCTGGCCCCATTTTGGATATGATGAATCTATCCTTAGTAAACGGATACGTACCACAGGAATTTAAAATAGCTGTAATTAAACCTTTACTCAAGAAATCTCCCCTTGATCAAGATGACTTAGTGAATTACAGACCTATATCTAACCTTCCTTTCTTATCCAAAGTCCTTGAGAAAATTGTTGCTAATCAGGTCTGTGAGCATTTAAACAATAACGAGCTGTTTGAAGAGTTTCAGTCAGGTTTTAGAGCTCATCATAGCACTGAAACACCACTGGTGAAGGTTACTAATGATATTATCATGGCCTCAGATAATGGACTTGTGTCTGTTCTGGTTTTGTTAGATCTCAGTGCTGCTTTTGAAACAGTCGATCATAATATTCTCCTAGAAAGGCTTGAACATGTTGCAGGGATCAAAGGAACAGCACTAGGCTGGTTTAAATCATATTTGTCTGATAGATTCCAGTTTGTTCATCTAAATGATAAATCTTCTTCACTCTCAAGAGTTACTTGTGGAGTTCCACAGTGTTCTGTGCTTGGACCAATTCTGTTCACCATATATATGCTCCCAATTGGTAGAATCATTTGACAGCATGGGATAAATTTCCACAGCTATTCAGATGATACACAACTATATTTATCCATTAATCCTGATGAACCCAGTCAGTTAGGTAGATTACAGGCATGTCTGGAAGACATAAAAACATGGATGACCCTAAACTTTTTGCTTTAAATTCTGACAAAACAGAAGTTGCTGTCTTTGGACCAGAAGTTCTTAAACAGAAACTGATTAGTCAATCACTTCACCTGGATGGCATTAAATTGGCCCCCAGTAAAAACGTAAAGAAGCTCGGCGTTATTTTTGACCAAGACTTGACATTTAAATCCCATATTAAAACAGGTTTCTAGGATTTTTTTTCTTTCACCTTCTTTCTTTCTTTCTTTCTTTCCAGGAGTGATGCTGAGAAACTAGTCCATGCATTTGTTACCTCAAGGCTGGACTACTGATATTCTTTACTATCAGGTAGTCCACAAAATGCCATTAAAAGCCTTCAGTTGATCCAAAATGGGGCAGCAAGAGTTTTGATGAATATTAAAAAGAGAGATCACATTTCTCCTGTTTTAGCTTCCCTTCATTGGCTCCCTGTTAAATCCAGAATAGAATTTAAGATCCTTCTTACATACAAAGCCCTTAATAATCCACCTCCATCATACATCAGAGATCTAATTGTTCCTTATGTTCCTAACAGAGCCCTTCGCTCTCAGACTGCAGGTTTACTTGTAATTCCTAGGATTTCTAAAAGTAGAATGGGAGGCAGATCTTTTAGTTATCAGGCTCCTCTCCTGTGGAACCAGCTCCCAGCTTTAGTCCGTGAGGCAGACACTCTGTTTACTTTTAAGGCCAGGCTTAAAACTTTCCTTTTTGATAAAGCTTATAGTTAGAGTGGCTAAGGTCATCCTGAGCTATCTCTGTAGTTATGCTGCTATAGGCTTAGACTGCTGGAGGACAGACTTACCAATTTTCTTCACTCTGCTACTTCCTTTTCTCCTACTACTCTCCAGTTGTATTACAGTACATTCTGTTATTTCGACTGTTAACTTTCTTTTCTCTCAGTGTTTTTCTCCCCATAGAAGATATACCTGGTCTGGTGTCCTGCTTGGCTGCAATGCCCTGTTGGACGGGGGGCATCGACTGGGATGATCCTCCCAGTAACTGAACATCCACTGTGTCCTGTTATTAACTTTTTACTTTCTGTAACATAGAAAGTTCTCTTATATCAGATCTTCTGTTCCTTCTGTGTTTCTGCTCTGTCTTCTCAAACCCCCAGACGGTCATGGCAGATGGCCGCTCCTACTGAGCCTGGTTCTGTTGGAGGTTTCTTCCTGTTAAAGGGGAGTTTTTCCTCTCCACCATTGCTACATGCTTGCTCAGTATGAGGGATTGCTGAAGGATTGCTGTGGTTGGAAAGTCTGCATCAACGGGGCCCAACCTCACGCGAATGACTGACGCAATCTGCTGGGATTCCTTAAATAGGAAACTTTTTAACTGATTGGAATGTTTGTATAAATGTATTGAAATGACTTCTTGTTAAGTGCCTTGAGATGACATCTGTTGTGAATTGGCGCTATATAAATAAACTGAATTGAATTGAATTAACTGCCTCAGTTCCTGTGTTCAGTCGCTCCTCAGTTTTTGTTATGAAATAATCTCTTCATCTTGTGATTGCCTTTGTCCTGTTTGCATTTGCTTGGTTAACAACCATTCCCAAATGTGACTTTTTAACTATCTGACTTGCCTGAAATAGAATATGCTTAAAAAATGTGTTTATTTGATGCTAATTTTATGGTTTAATTGAGGATTAACAAATGCTGGTAAATCTCAAAGTGTTTTAAATAATCTCTGATCTGTTATTGTGTTGTGGAGTGATCTAGTTCAAATTTGATCAGTCTAATCACTGACTGCACGTCAAGGGATCCTTCTGTGAAACTCCTGAAGTTTGCAGATGACACCACCATCATTGGACTCATCCGTGATGGTGATGAGTCTGCATACAGAGGGGAAGTGGAACAGCTGGTCCTCTGGTGCAGTCAGAACCACCTGGAGCTAAACCCGCTCAAAACTGTGGAGATGACAGTGAACTTCAGGAAGAGACCCCCATCAACATCTCCTCTCATAATCATCAACAGGCCAGTCCCCACAGTGGAGTCTTTCAGGTTCCTAGGATCCACCATCACACGGGACCTGAAGTGGACCTCCCACATTAACTGTATAAAAAAGAAGGCCCAGCAAAGGCTGTACTTTCTGCATCAGCTCAGAAAGTTCAACCTGCCTCAGGAACTGCTGACCATCTTCTACACAGCAATAGTCCAGTCTGTCCTGACCTCATCCATCTCTGTCTGGTTCGGATCCGCCACCAGAAAAGATAAGGACAGACTGCAGAGAACAGTCAGGTCCTCAGAGAGGATCATAGGTACTGATCTTCCCTCCATTCAGGACCTGTACCGGTCCAGGGTCAAGAAGCGGGCCAGAAAAATCACCACAGACCCCTCACACCCTGGCCACAATCTGTTTAGGCTCCTCCCGTCAGGCCGGCGTTACAGAGCGTTGTACGCCAAAACCACCCGACACAAGAACAGTTTTTTCCCCCAGGCTGTCGCTCTGATGAACTCTGTGTAGTCCAGTGTGAGTCCATTCACATCACAATAAACTATAACTCTGCACTGCTGTACATACTCACTGTAAAATAACCCCGGTTTGGTGTATATATTATCCTTTATTATTTATTTGTATTTATTTCTCTATTTCACTTATTTAAGTTCTGTACTGGAGAGAAAAGTTGCCGGAGTCAAATTCCTTGTATGTGTCATACTTGGCCATTAAAGCTGATTCTGATTCTGATTCTGATTCTGATTCTGATTAGATTTGAGATGATGAAATGCAGTTCAGATTTACTAAGAAACAGTGAAATATTGTTTTTCCAACTTGTGTCCTAAATAACAGCTTGGATGAGCGGTTCTTGTTGCAAACTAAAACAACTTTAGAATTTGTTATTAGAAATTGCTTTACCTAGTTATGATACATACTAATAACAATGCATTTTACTCCATTATATGGATTCAAACACTGAAGGAACACGTTCACAAATAGATGTGTGTGCCATTAGATTAACAAAATACAAACCATCAGAGGTGCTGCCAAGTAATATCTACAACATTCAATAAATCTTTGTTTTTTCTTTGTTTTAGTTTTTTGCATTTCACCTTTATTTATACAGATAATTCTTACTGAGACACTGTCTAATTTTCAAGAAATACCTGTTTTAAACAGCTGCAGCCATATTGGATGCAGAAATGGGGGCTGCCCCTCAGCTTTGGATTGTCCCAGTCAAAGTTCTTATTTCAGGAGTCGTTTGTGTTATTTTTCTTGGGGGAGGGTTCCCACATTTGGGACGGCAAACCTAGATAATAAAACAACAAAAGAAAAAGAAACTGCACCAGTAGTTCTTTAAATTATCAGAACTTGGAAGCTATTAATCAGTTTCCAACTCTAGTGGTCATCATAGTAGCAGTTTTCTTTCTCTTGCTTACAATGTTACTTCACATGTCCCCCCCCCCCCCATCAAAAAACATAATTCAGCCACAGATTCATTCTTCTTCCCAATGTTATGTTCTTTCTATAAATGGTTCATATGTGCCCCTTCCTCCTAACAAAGTACCCTTTTGAAATGGCCACACAGTCGAACATTAAAGCAAGAGGAAATATGTGTTTATGATTGCTTGGCTGCAGTGGAGGTTTCTTAGTGAATGAGTTTACATAGAAAGAAATGCTTTAGGGTGAGTGTATATATATCTTTTCTCTACAGGAAACTAATTACTGTAGACATGTTTAATCCACAACATGGTTTTATTGGTTCCTCAGTAATTCTCATAGGGAATGCTTTTTTACAGGACGAAATTGACTTCTGAAAAGCTGCCTGTGGTGGACAATAGGAGGAAGAAGATAAATTTAACGAAAATTGATATTACCAAAGCTGTTATCATCTGAACTTGCAGTAAGAGTGCAAGCTTGTTCAGGTACAACAAAGGAAAGTACAAATGCATCCTTAAATGTAAAGTACTTGGTTTTTATCTTTTATAAAGCAGATAAAATAAAATAAAATGCCCATGGTAAGTAACCAGCTGCTCTGGTTAAATTACACAACACAGACATGATTTAAACATCCTTCCAGAGACTCCTCCACCTTTGAAAAGTGGATCGATGATTATAACTTACAGATAATAAAAAAGAGAATTCAGTGTCTTAGAAATTTGTAATATTACAAAAGAAAAATTTATTTTAAACACAAATGTCTGGCTTCAGAAAACTATGATCATTTCCACGCACTCACTACTTGGTTAGAGCTCTTCTTCCAAGAATTAATGCCCCAATGCAGCACAGCATGGAGACGATCAGCCTGTGGTTCTATTAAGGTGTTCAGGAAGTCCAGGTTGCTTTGATAGCAGCTTTCAGGTTGCATTGTTAGTTCTGGTGCCTCTCATCGTCCTCTTGATAATACTCCATAGATTCTCTATGGAGTTCTGGTCATGCCAATCAAACACAGTAACACCATGGTCATTGGGACAGCTTTTGGTACCTTTGGCAGTGTGGGTCGGTGAGAATCTGAATGAAAATATGTTGCAATTAAGAGTTATGTCACAGTATGTTCACATGTATGTCTTCCTATTATATTATTATATTACAATTGCACTTTTTGGTGCATTAATTGTGTGAAAGAAAAGGTGCGATTACAGAGTAAAAATATATATACTGCAGTCACACTGCATTGGGGTGATTGTGACTTGCTAGGTAGAGTAGTTGACTTGAATTGTAGGGTTGTAGGTTCAATTCCAGCTTTTTACATGTCACATGCTGATGTGTCCCTTGGCAAGGCACTTAACCCCAAGTTGCCTACAGATCTGGGCATCAGTGTATAATTGTGTGCGTGTTTTTGAGTGTGAATGGGTGAATGAGGCTCCAGTGTAAAGCGCTTTGAGTGGTAAGCATGACTAGAAAAGCGCTATATAAGTTCAATCTAATTTATTTACCATTTACACTCATGCACAATGGATGCACTGGCACTCCTTGAACATCACGCCAAATACAAGATCTGGATGAAGAGCGTTTTTAGAGATCATGAAGGATTGCTGGCCCATGATGATGACTGGCTGATCAGTTGGCTGATCCACTGATTGTGTTTGTGTGTCAGACAGACACACACTGATGGTAGCATGCCATCTTCCTCTTTGCCTCCAACTTTTTTTTTTACTTCCACCAGGAGTTTATGTTTTCGTGCCAGTCTGTCTGTTTGTCTGTCTGTTAGCAACATAACTCAAAAAGTTATGGACGGACATGGATAAAATTTCAGGAAATGTCCGCAATGGAACTAGGAACATGTGATTAAACTTTGGCGTTGATAGGGCGTAAGGTGCGTATCCACCCACCAAGCAGCAGTGCTATCATGGACTCCTCTCCCGTCTCAGAGAGCTCATAGATGGAGCTCACAGACCTCTTGCAGAGGCCTACGGTTGGAGCATATGTACAACAAATTAATCACACATGCTTGAATCTCCCCTCTCTGCCGGATAAGCACAGCGACAGCACAAATACAGTCATGCGTCTCATTAACAGACATTTTATTGGAAAAGTACCGAAAGTAAGAATTAGATAACAACATGGGAATGGGCGTTAGGTGAGTTTCCCTGGCAGAGGTCTGCACTCTGCGAGTGCTTTTTTAGTTTATGTTTGCTACACATATCTCTTTGCACAACACTGTCCCACTTGAAGGCCTTCCATTTCTTTGTGATACCACAACAGTGACCTTCAAATAAAACGTTTTTCCCATTACTCTACCTCACCCACAACCAGTTCGATTTTCGTCTCAGGGAAATTGTGTTTCAAGAACTCTCGGTTGCTATGATTACCAGTGAAATGCCCCGGATCACCCCGCTTATGTATGCAGAATATTCATAAGATACTTGGCATTAACCGTTTATGGCAGAATGTGGGTGTGTAGAAGGTGGGATATGATCCAAAATCACATTTCTACGAAGGGTGTGATTTATAAAGCAGGAATTGCATGCAGCTGTGCATACAAAGGGTTTTATTAATCCAAATATTTCTTTGCTGAGTTTAGGTAAACGTTTAGTTTTTTTTTCCTCTTTAGCCATGGGAAAATGCCTCTGACTTCTCTGGTTTAGGTGTGGCTTGGCATAATAATAATACCTTTATTTATAGTGCACTTTACACATCCGAGGAGACCAAAGTGCTGTACAGACCAGTCAATGGAACACTCAATAAGTGGAAAGAAAATTATAAGAAGAAAGAAACAGATAAACAACATACTATAAAATATACTAAAAATAAAATGCAGCTTTTATTGCAGTTTCTGATCAGCTGGAGTAGAAGGCCAATTTAAAAAGATGAGTCTTTAAAAGTGATTTTGAATCTTTTAGTGAACTAGCCATCCTTTTACTAAGAGGGAGGGTGTTCCCGAGTTTGGGAGCAGCAACAGAAAAGGCTCTGTCACCTCGGGATACAAGCCGCGATCTGGGAACAACCAAAAGCACCTGATGGTCTGATCTCAGTTTCCTCTTGGGCGCATGTTGGTGTAAGAGCTCAGACAGATAAGACCATTCAAACATTAAAAACAAGAATTAAAATCTCTAAAATCAATCCTAAAATGAACTGGCAACCAGTGCAGAGAGGAAAGGATCAGAGTAGTGTGATTTCATCATTTGTAGCCCTTTGAGAGACGAGCAGAAGCATTCTGATTGAGCTGCAAATGGAGTAAGAGAGTTATTTAACCCAGAATAAAGAGAATTGCAGTAGTCAAGCCTAGAAGTTATAAGGGCATGGATCACTCTTTCAAAACCAGAATAAGAAAGGTAGGGCTTGATTTTACTTTTTAGCCTCAACTGATAAAAGCTAGACTGCACTACTGCAATAATCTGTTTATCAAACTTTAAACTATCAAATTTCACTCCAAGGTTTCGAGCAACCACACAACTAAAAGTATTCAAAGGGCCAATAGGGCTGGTAACGTGCAGCAACAGTTCAACCTTTCCAAAGAGCATCACCTCAGTCTTATCCTGTTTAAAAAATCTATTGCCATTCAGGATTTTACTTCACTTAAACATTTGATGAGGTTTTGACCCTAAGGACCCTGAAGATTCATCTCTGCATAGTGGGTCGTTATGCACTGACTCCAGTCTCAGTCCACTCCTTGTGAAGCTCCTCCAAATTTTTGAATGACTTTTGCTTGACAATCTTCTCAAGGCTGTGGTTATCCCAGTTGCTGATGCACTTTTTCCTACCACACTTTTTCCTTCCACTCAACTCTCCGTAAAAATGCCTGGATCTCTGTGAACAACCAGCTTATTTAGCAATTACCTTTTTATCTTCTGGACATCTGTCCAGTCAGAAGTCTTCCCCATAATTGTGTAATATAATACCCCAGACTGAGAGACCACTTAGAGGCTCAAAAAACCTCTGAGGAGTTTGGAGTATTTCAGCTGAATAGATTATGACACCATGAATTTCCAATATTGGACTATTTCCAATATTTAACTTAGTCACAATATTCTCTTTTTTTTAGACAATTCTAGGTTTTCATCATCTGTAGGCCATAATCAACAACATTACAAGAAATTCAATTCAATTCAATTCAATTCAATTCAGTTTATTTATATAGCGCCAATTCACAACAGATGTCATCTCAAGGCACTTAACAAGAAGTCATTTCAATACAATTATACAAACATTCCAATCAGTTAAAAAGTTTCCTATTTAAGGAATCCCAGCAGATTGCGTCAGTCATTGGCGTGAGGTTGGGCAGATTTCCAACCACAGCAATCCTTCAGCAATCCCTCATACTGAGCAAGCATGTAGCGACAGTGGAGAGGAAAAACTCCCCTTTAACAGGAAGAAACCTCCAACAGAACCAGGCTCAGTAGGAGCGGCCATCTGCCACGACCGTCTGGGGGTTTGAGAAGACAGAGCAGAACATAGAAGGAACAGAAGATCCGATATAAGAGAACTTTCTATGTTACAGAAAGTAAAAAGTTGATAACAGGACACAGTGGATCTTCAGTTACTGAGAGGATCATCCCAGTCGATGACCCCCGTCCAACAGGGCATTGCAGCCAAGCAGGATACCAGACCAGGTGTATCTTCAGGCTTGAAATATTTCACTCTACATGCAATGACTTTTTATATGAGTTTCACTTTCTGAAATTAGTGAACATATTATTGAACTTTTATTTTGATATCCTCATTTTTGTGAGATGTGTGAGAAATATATCTTTTACTTATTTGCTTACTTATATGCAAAACCTCTGACTCTATTTATTTACATTTTAAGTAGTTTATTTTCAATAAACACTTAGGGTGTAAATTTAAAACCAAAGTAAAATTAAACATAGGTCCTATAATTTAGAAAACTATTTGTTGAAAAAAGGGGGGGGAACTGTCAGCAGATCCCTGTACGGCACTGCCCTCTTGTGGTAAATATTAAAGGTTGTGTCAAGGTAAATTTTATTCGCAACAAAAAGCACGGCTGTATCTCAATTAACGAAAAGATAATCATGGTCGTGTAAATTATGGCTGACAACTAATGAAGAAATTTTTTTAGGCTTTTTATGTATAAATGTGATGTTATGGCCATGCTATTCTCCACACACAATCATCAGGAAGACTCATTGGATTGTGAAGTAAAGCCTGTTCAGGAGTATGGGGGGATTTATGAGACTGCAGCTGTAGTGGGTATTTCAATACCCAGGACATGATTCCCTGCGTAAAGTTACTCCTGAATCAGAAACAGCGCTAGAAGCATTTTATCTGGGCTAAAGAGAAACATGACTATGGCTCAGTGGTCTCAATTTCTCTTTCCAGATTTAGGTAAATTCCACGTTTAATTTGAATATTCAAGTCTCAGAGTGGAGAGGGACAAAATCCAAACTGTTAGGAAGTTTCCACAGTGGAGATTGTTGGTGCCATGCCATCTGTTGGTGTTGGTCATCTGTGTTTTCTCAATTCCAAATCCAGCACAGCTGTCTATGGGGAAATGTTAGACTTTGTCATCCCTCCCTCTGCTATCACTGTGTTGAGTGGTGGGTAAAAGTTTACCATGGCCTCTCTTCTAAAAGTAATTCAATTCAGTTTATTTATATAGCACCAATTCACAACAGATGTCATCTCAAGGCACTTTACAAGCAAAGTCAAGTTCAATACATTCATACAAACAACCCAATCAGTTTAAAAGTTTTCTATTTAAGGAATCCCAGTAGAATGCATTGAGTCATTGACTTGAGGTTGTGCGCCGTTAATGCAGACTCCAACCACAGCAATCCTTCATACTGAAGCACGCATGTAGCGTCAGTGGAGAGGAAAAAAAATCCCCTTTAACAGGAAGAAACCTCCAGCAGAACCAGGCTCAGTACGAGTGGTCACCTGCCATAACCGTCTGGGGGTTCAAGAAGACAGAGCAGAGACAGAGAAAGAACAAAAAGAACTGATGTAAGAGTATTTTCTATATCAAAGAAAGTAAAAAGTTGATAACAGGACACAGAGGATGTTCAGTTATTGGGAGCATCATCCCAGTCAACACCCCGCATCCAACAGGGCATTGCAGTCTTAAAAGTAGACTGATTTTTTGCCTCACTGATTAAAACTGGGAGCTGGCTCCACAGGAGAGGAGCCTGATAATTAAAAGACCTGCTTTCCTGTCTAAAAGCAGACTGAAATGGCTTAAACAGTTTGCTTGTGGACAGATGATCAGTAACCTGCTGGAAACTACTTTTTCAATCATCTCAGACAGGAACAATAAATAAACTAGGTCAACATCTAGTCCAGTTGAGTAACAACAGCAGGTAAAGCAGCTGAGTCGTCTGACGAACTGCCAAAGAGGGAGTAATCTGATTTCTCAATGTTTTAGCCCTGTCTCTAAAGAAGATAAGAAAGTCATGAGCTGTCAAATTTTAACAGTGGATAATTCACTTACTTTCTGTGAGTTGAGACAATGGGTTGAATAACAGTTTAAAATTATGCTTATGACTCAAGAATATCTCCATCAGAGCTTTTAAATCCTCTCTCTTAATGTGACAGTGATCCAATAATGTCTGGCAGTCTTGCAATATATGTTTGTTTTTGGTTAGGTTTACACACAATGCTCGGTGTTATACTCCACTGCCTAAGACCTATGCTGGTTGGTGGAACAGAAGTCACTTCTTTGATCCACACCAGAGTTTGATTGCACATCATAGCTCCCGAAATGAACCAGAATTTCTGGGCAAACAAGGCAGAGTTTGATTAAAGAATGCTGATGTGAATGCACCCTTAAATCCCATAGAGGATCAAGAGAATGTCTCTCATCTAGAGCCAACAATACAGATGAGCTGATAGCCAATCTTGTAATGTGTGATATTTTTAGACATCTGTATTGTCTGCTCTTGTGTATGTGATACTAAGAATAATACTCAATACCATTTTTGATATCACAGTAACCTTTTCTCAAGGCACAGGGTTCATTTGAATAAAGAATAGGAAATATGTATTAGAATATCCCATCATTTTCATCACATTAAAACCAATGAGCAGATATTCAGCTCCCTTTTTGAAAAAAAAATAGCTAATTTAAAAGTGTTCTTTTCCTCATTGCCAAACAGTAGACAAGATAACACTTAGATGGACTGTTTGTGTCCTTTATAGAACTGTGTACCTTTGTTACTTTGGTTTATATCCATGTACTACCATTTAGCTGTCATCCATCCATCCATCCATTTTCTGTACCCATCCATCCTAATGCAGGGTTGCGGGGGGGCTGGTGCCTATCTCCAGAGGTCAAGGTTCGAGAGGCGGGGTACAACCTGGACAGGTCGCCAGTCCATCGCAGATTTAGCTGTCACTCTGCTGCTAATACACAAACATTTTCCCACTGAGGGACAAATAGATTATTCTTTTCAAAGCAGTTTTTTTAGCAGTGTAAACAAAGATGTGGTCCATACGAAAATATTTTACAGTGCAGACAACTTTTTTATAGTGTGGACAAGGATCTAGTTTATTCAGATGTATACAGCATCAGCCCTGTTTAGTCTGTGTTTCTGTTACAGTGGGGCAAAAAAGTATTTAGCAGCCAACGATTGTGCAAGTTGTCCCCATGTAATTTAAAAGATGTATATATTTTATTTTTATTTAGGATGCAACAAATCAGGTTCAGTTAGGCCAGTGAAAGTCCCGTATATTAGAGGGGTGTGCTCTTAGTGTAATGTTTGCTTATAAAGGACCCAAATGCAGCAAGTAAAGTTGAGTGATTTAATAACAACAAAACAAGGAACAGGGACTTACAGACTCGGTAGGATAAAGGCAGCAACGGGGAAAAAAGAAGGACCAGGCAGGAAAGATTGACGACGGACCAGCGGGAAGTGACAGAATGAGAACTGAATATATACGGAGGAGGGAATGAGGACGTGACAGAGAAGACCAAGGACTAATTAGTGAAAGCAGATGCAAGTGTGGGCAATTAGTTAAACTGGGTAAGGAGCAGAGTGGCAGGGAGACAACAGGAAAGGCAAGGGAAACCGAAAACTTTTAAGAAACTAGAAATTAACTAAAGATAATATGTCTAAGGAGGAATCTAAAGGAAAAGTTAAGGAAACACTGGACAACAGAAGGAAGAAATAAATTAAGAAACTATTTAAGGAGAAATAAACTAAGGAAACATAAACAAGAAGGAGGACACAAACAAAAGGTGAAAACATTCAAGAGCATGAAGGGGAAAATGGAAACAAGGAAGTGCCACAAAATAAATATAAAAGAATACATTAAAATGATAATTAAAGTGCCCCTGGCATGAAATGTGCATTTTTGAGTTTTTTTGTCATATTTTTTAGTTTCCCCAGCCTGCCTATGTCCCCTAAGGGGTTAAAACTACTGATTAGAGTTTCCTTTGTCCCCGGGTATGTCTACATAGCGAAATCAGCACTCAGAAATGGGCAGTTTTGCAGTTCCGCATATGACCACACGTTTCGGCATATGACGTCATTGAGTTCAAGCCAATTACCCTCTTCTCTGAACTACACCCTCCAAGTCCCTCCCCCCGCGGCGCGTATTACAACCTAAACAACGAGAGCTATGGTAAAAGGCAAGCAACAAACCGACAGCATGGACTCCAGAGCGCATCGACACTGTCCTCCCCACTTCCGAGCCACTGTAAAGCTTGTGGAGGGACTTTTGTACCCGATCGACTCCCGAAGTGTGTGGTCGTTTGTGGCAAACATTTCTCTGACGAATGTTTTCTTAACTTGGGACAATAAAGCAGTGGATTCGCAGATAGTCTTAAACTTTTACCAGGATCAATACCAACGCTCAGTGAACCAGCAAATATCCCTATACCCCTCTTCATAAAATCAAAAAAAAATATGGAAAACCCTGAGCATCCTCCTCATGAGACAGTCATACAACAACAGTGTGTCTTCAGTCGGAGGCTTCTTCAGTTTCGCTGCAATACAGACCACTACAGGAAATCCTTCCTGCCCACAGCCATCATCATCTACAATAACTCCTTAAAGAATTAATTATATGAGCTATACCAACACTTAATTTCCCTCTGGGATCAATAAAGTATTTTTGAATTGAATTGAATACAAGTTAGTATATTTCCACAAAAATGTCCTTCAGCTGTTACATACACATTGTGGAGGACGTCTTCCACAGGTGATCCATACAGACTTGCTGCCAACGAGGGGCTGTGTGTGTGTATGTTTGTGTGAGAGAGAGCGAGAGAGACGCGTGAGTGACAGAAAGACGAAGGTTGGTGTTGAATCTGTGGCGGTCTGAGTTTAATCTGTGGCACACTGCCACAGATTCGTCTATGTGTGGGAAACACTGGAGACGTTATAAGCCTAGCTAATATCAACCAAAAAAAAAAACATAACCAAACTGAATTGACAACTAACCATTCGCACACGTCCTGTTGAAGCCATGGCGTTTCTGGTTCCTCCTCAGGTGCCTCGCCATCCGCATCAGATCCTGGATCAAATTAAAACGCCATTACAGTCGCCATTACAGTCGCCATTACTGTCGTAGTGAAGCTAGGGACATAATGAGGACGGATGGATGTGTGGATGGATTATCAAATATTTTATTAGATCTGTATTTGTAAACAGATTATTGTTTAACACACAATATAATTAGGCTTAACCCTACTTACATTTCATACATAATATTGGAATTTGGGCAATTTGTAGTGTGCAGATGTATGTCTGTCAAGGTTTCATCAGACGTTAGAGACTCATTTGACAATAGAGGCGCATGGCTTGGGCCTTGCCCACTAAAACTCGGTTGTTCTGTGCTAATGCTAACAGAAGGGCCACCTAGTAGGGGCTGCAATTCTACAACAAGGCTGAATTACGGGAAATGATCCTTTGATACAGTGTTAAGGTACTTAGAATGTGACTAAAAAGGGCCCAAACGTCGCGGGGAATTTCATGCCAGGTCCACTTTAAACCGAATAAGGAAAATAACTACGTTTAAACACAAAACAAAAGAACTATGATACTTAGTGTCCATGTTGCAATGTTCAGTTCTTTTGTAGGTACAATTGTGACAGGTGTTTTGAGTCGATTTTATGGAGAGTCCAATGACAATAAAGAATGTAACTGCCGGTACGTTCACCTGTACTTCCTTGTTTATGTCAAATAATTAGATAATTTTGCCTTAAAGACAGGAATCTACCATCAACAAAGATATACTGATACATTCAACATAATTCTCCCAATTCTTCCAGTATTTATTGAATTGCTCCATTCTACAGTTAAATTTTTTTACCTCTCCATTCTATATATTTCTTCTACTATTCCTGCCCAGTCTTTCTTTACTGGAGGTTCCTTTATTAAACATTTCTTGGTAAGAGCTTTTCTACCTGCTAATTGTCCCCACTTAAAAAGATGAGAGAGGTCTGTAATTTCTATCATTGGTATACGTCAACTGTAAGAGATAAAATGTTTTTTTTATTTTTTATTCCAGGATATCACATTGTAAGATTTTTAAAGAATTTATTTGTATAATGGTGCAGAAAATAAGTATAAAGCACCTACAAACAAGCAAGAATTCTGGGCGTCACCTGTTACTGTTACTTCTTCTTTAAGAAGTTCTTCTATCTTCCACTTGATACCTGTGCTAATGGTACTTGTTTGAACTCAGTATATGTATAAAGAACACCTGTCCACACCCTCAAACAGTCAGACTTCAACCTCCACCATGGCCAAAACCAGAGAGCTGTCCAAGGACAATAGGGACAAGATTTTACATCTGCACAAGACTGGGATGATCCAATCTACAAAAGGCAAGCAGTTTGGTGAGAAGAGATCGACTGTTGGAGCAATTATTAGAAAATGGAATAAATACAAGATCACTGACAATCTCCCTCGACCTGGGGCTTCATGCAAGATCTCACCTCGTGGGGTACACATGATCTCGAGAACGGTGAGGAAAAAGTGCAGAACTACACAGGAGGAAATGGTCAATGACCTGAAGAAAGCTGGGACCACAGTAACAAAGGTTACTATTGGTAACACACTGTCATCATGGATTAAAATCCCGCAGTCTCCCTGCTTGGGCCAGCACATGTCCAGGCCAGTCTAAAGTTTGCCAAAGACCATCTGAAGGAACCAGAGGAGGATTGGGAGAATGTCATGTGGTCAGATGAGACCAAAATAGAAATCTTTGGTATAAACACCACTCACCATGTTTGGAGGGGGAATAATGCTGGGTTACATCCCAAGAACGCCATAACCACTGTGAAGCATGGGGGTGGAAACATTATGCTTTGGGGCTGTTTTTCTGCAAAGGCGACAGGACGACGGATTCGTATTAAGGAAAAGATGAATGAGGCCATGTATCGTGAAATCTTGGGCAAAAAAACCTTCTATCAGTGAAATGGTAAATGGCTTGTACTTGTATAGCTCTTTATTTAGTCCTGGAGGACCCCAAAGCGCTTCACACTACATTCAGTCATTCACGCACACATTGACACATTGGCAATGGCAAGCTATGTTGTAGGCACAGCTGCCTTGGGGCACACTGAAAGAAGCGGGGCTGACGAAAACTGGTGCCACCGGGCCCTCTGACCACCACCAGAAGGCAGAAGGGTGAAGTGTCTTGCCCAAGGACACAATGACTGAGACAAACAGAGCAAGCCTCAAAATGGCAACCCTCCGGTTACAAGACAAACTCCTGTGCCACAGTCGCCCCAAAAGCAGTGAAAGCATTGAAGATGAAACTTCGCTGAATCATCCTGAATGACAATGATCCCAAACACACCGCCCGGGTAAAAAAGGAGTGGGTTCATAAAAAAACGTTTCAAGATTCTGGAATAGCCTAGCCAGTCTCCAGACCTCATTCCAACAGAGAATCCGTGGAGGGAGTTGAATGTCTATGTTGCCCAGCGACAGCCATAAAACATCATAGCTCTAGAGAAGATCTGCGAGATAGAATGAGCCAAAATACCAGCTACAGAGTGTGCAAACCTGGAGAAGAACTACAGGAAACATTTGACCTCTGTCATTGCCAACCAAGGTTACATTACAAAGTATTGAAGTGAGCTTTTGTTATTGACCAAATACTTAATTTCTGTACCATTAACACGTTCAACACGTTCAATTACGCCCAGTGATTCGTCCCGGAGGAGGTCGTCGTGCACCCTCTGCTGCCAGTGCAGGGGCAAAGCAGCCGCGGTGTGGCACGTTCTGGGCGTAGCCGCCGGGTCCACATGTATCTCAATAGGGGGGCCCTCTATACATGGCAGCGCTCTATGGGGGCAGGTGTTAAATGTTGAAGAAGCATATCTGTCGAGCAGCCAGGCTCTCATCAGACTGTTATGCTCTTGAGTATATGGAAAAGGTAACCT
Source organism: Valencia hispanica (assembly GCA_963556495.2). Classification (NCBI taxonomy): domain Eukaryota; kingdom Metazoa; phylum Chordata; class Actinopteri; order Cyprinodontiformes; family Valenciidae; genus Valencia; species Valencia hispanica. The sequence goes on from OY747710.1 coordinate 46,996,291, forward strand.
AGCAGGCCGTGGTGGGGGCGGCACGCTGTGAGCATGAGCACTGCGCGTCGTGGGAGCCATTCAGGCCACGGTTACCGCTACCTACGGATCCGGTTGCGATAACAGGGGTGGGGCCAACCCCAGTCCTGTCCCCACTGACACATGACGGAAACCCCTGGGGGAGCAGGCCAAGGCCGAGCAACGACTCATAGGAGAGATACATGGCGTGAACGGAGCTGCTCACTTACACCATAGAGCGCCAAAAGGTACCTCCGTCACCACTAGGGGCCATGGAGAGCCTATTGAGGAAAGCTCCCTCGATCACTAAAGGGGAGCAGTTGGCAGCCGACAAGCTAAGGTCCAAGGTGTGAAGTGCGTCTAGCGAGAAGCCGCATGCAAGGAACTCCTCCAGGGACCACAGATCCGACTGCGCCCCGGTGTCTGCGATAGCAGATATAGTGGTCTCGGGGACCTGACCCCGGGGGCCAACGCCACCCATCGACTCAGTACGACTGTCAACTGAGATAGTGATCGACACCTGGGGATGGTCTCTCAGCCTGGCATGTCGCCATTCACCCTTGGAGAAGATATGATGGCCGAGGCTGACCAGTGCGGGTCAGTTGACACGGCTACGTGCCTCCAGAGCGTGACGCGTGTCCCAACTCCAACAGATGAAATCTGGGAGATGAGCTCGTAGCCCACGGCAGCCTGCTGGCTGTCAGAGGGCGGCCGCTGTCTCCTCCACCGCCGTCGGGTCCTGAAGTCATTGCACACCTGATGAGGCCTAGTATTCCAGCCGCGAGCCCCCTCACTGAACACATTAAACATCTTTCTACGGTCCAGGCATGAGGCCTGTGCAGACCTGTCCAGCGGAGCTGGAGTGGCAGCAGGGCTGGGCTGTGGAGTCTTTTGCAGGCGCCGGAATGACGACACAGCCGATAGGCTGGACAAAGGGAGAGCATTGCGAGCCATTTCTCTGTTTTCAATTAGGGCCACTGCATCATTCACGGGTTTCCCCAGGATGTCAGATATCCCCAGAATGTCTCTACGCATGTCTGAGTCATGAATCCCATTAATCAGCACATCACGGATTATGTGATCAGTATAATTCGCAGTCTTCCCACAGTCACACATGGTGTTATAGGTGCATGCTTCAGCCTTCCCTCGCACTCTGGCAGCAAAAGCGCGAAAAGCCTTGTCGCGCACCTGTTGTAACTGAAGCAGCTCTGTGCGCAGAACACACGTGGCAACTGGTATAACTGCCAGAGAGCGCATAGCAGCAAGGAGAGTCTGCACTGGCCCAGCCGCGGCGTCTGGAATAGCTTTCAAGAGGCTGTCCCCGAGTTCCGGTCCGGCGCATTGAAACACCTGGAAGGGGGCCTGGGCGTCTCCTATGCCTGAGCCGATACGGAAGACATCCCAGCAGCGGGTGAATACGTTCCACTCCTCGACCGACACGCCGATATCAACTCTCGGCCAGTCCAGCTTCGGGCCTTGTGGAGCCACGGCCTGGGCGGACTCTGATGAGCGAGCCCGTGGTTCTTCAGCAGGGCGATGGCGAGGGCCTCGGACGCATCTTCAGTGCCGAACGCACAGTTAGGGACAGAGCATCTAACGACAACCATGGCTCCTACATGAAGAAATACACTCCTCGATGTCAGATAGGCTTTTACCGATGACAGCGATGAAGGAGCCCTACGGTGACACATAAAAGGCTACATGAGCTAAGGCTAATAAATGTAGCATAGCTATACCCATCAGTCAATGGCACACGAACGTTGCTTAATGATGTATACAGAAAATATGGGTACTTACAAATACAATTCGAACAGCTGAATGAATCAGCGCTGAATGCCATGAACATCAGTAGCAGAATTAAAGAGTCCTAACAAAACAACAGGCTCTCCTTCCGCTTATCTTACAAACCCACACTGACCCCCAGTGGTAAACTCTGCAATAAAGTTATTTCCAAATAGCCTTCTTCAGTGTACCATTTATATTAAACTCAAGTGGGTAGAAGAACGTAACTTGAGAATTACAGAGAAATGTTGGGATCATATATCGTTACCCTCTTAAAATAACGGCCTAAGTCATTTTTTCCTTTTTTCCCTGATCAAAATATTGAATATATAACATTTATTAACAATTTCATTCAAAAAGGTTGTGACATTAGATGACTATTGACATTAAAAACATTGTCTCTCAGTCGTGCAACATGAGAAGAATAAATGACTTAGGCAAATTTTTTAACATGCCCAGTGTGACTTAGGCCATTATTTTAGGTAGGTGACGATATGTGAGATACAATGGGCAACAACTGGATAAACTGTTTGCCTTGAATTTTGTTGGAAAAACATAAGATCTTTTTATTACCCGGTTCAGAAAGGTTCTCGGGGCATAGTAGATACTTGTTGGAGATGCGGGGAAGATGGTGCTAACCACTTTCACATTTTTGGGGACTGGCAAGTTATCCAACAGTATTGGTGTCAAATTCATGAACATATACAGAATGTTTTTCACTGGTTATTCTTTTTTCCTTTGTAACCATGTTTTTGTGTAACATGCTGGTGGGTAAATTGTACTCAGGTGATAAAACAAAAAACTTTTGTACTTTCTACTGGCTGCAAGTAAAAAGGTCCTTATGAGGAGAAGGCTCAACCCCAAACCACCAACAACTGAAGACTGGATATCTGTGGTGCAAAAGATCTATGCATTGGAGAAAACTGTCCTTCTTGGTCAAAGTTCAGAGAAATACCTTCTACAGAATATTGGACCATATTCTGGACAGAATATGTTTAGCCTTTTAGGTCTGATTTTCTGAAAACCAAGCTATGTAATAAGTCGATGCTCTCATTATACACATTGATCAAGAATATGATTGTAATTTTGCAACCCCCACCCAACCTATGTTCTGAAATTTATGAAATGAAAGGTAAAATTGCAAAAGCAATGTAAAGAGCAATACTATTGTGAGAGTATTATTTGCTTTCTCAATAAAATAGTTCAAAAAAATAATAATTACAATACAAAGTTAAAAGATGAAGAACATTAGTGCTGTCATGAGATTAAAAAACTTTGAGATTAATTAATGATGATCTGTAATTAATTAATCATATTAATCTCTTTGTTAATCTCACCTAATAATTGCTGAGAAAAGCCCTCCTCTTGAGGTATTTTCTTTTAAATTAATTTCATTATTGTGGTAGAACAAAAGTTTGATACATGTAATTAAAAAACTGGCTTTACGAAGTCATTTAGTGTATTTAACAGACTTGAACAGGTGCAGTCCCAGTCATTTACATTCTGCTGTTTTTGTGACTAGTCCCAAGTGGCGCTTGCAACCTTCTGCTTCGAGCATCTGCGATTAATTAGCGTTCTGGACGCAGTGGGGTAAATATCTTTTCTGAGTCCAGCTGTATTACGGGTTAAAACAACACGTAATATGCACATTATTTTTGATACCGATGGCTTGCCATACCGGTGGACCTGGGCGGCCGGGTGGAGCTGCTGTATGCAGTGCAGACTGGTTGCCTGCTGTGAGCTCTGAGACGAGAGAGCGCCCCACTGCTCGGTGAGAAGAGTAACAACGTTACATGCTTCACCCAAAAGTTTCCAATAACCTCATAAAAATTTGCTAGATTTGCTTCTAGTTGTGTGTTGTTGTTTTTTTTAGAAAGAATCGCTAGAGGGGTCTAAAAACTCGTCAAATACAGCAAAGTTGGCAACATTGTCTGCAACACTGTCTGCAATTCACCGTTCCTCCTCACCTCGCCCTCCCCACCACATCAAATCAAACTTCAAATCAAACTTTATTTATATAGCACAATTCATACAATAAATGCAACTCAAAGTGCTTTACAAATTAAAATGACCCCACATGCCCACATTCCCTCCCATCCCCAGTAATATAAAAGCAATTTGACAATAATACCCCCGCGTTACACTCATCTTCTGACATACACACACTCAAACACACGTGTAAGGACATAAGAAGAACAAAAATGAATAAATGAAATAAAACGACCTGGGCTGAGTTCAGATGAGCCAGACAAGCTAAGTAAGGAAACACCATCAGGGGAGCCATCTGCCCCAACAGCAGCAGAACCACAGCAGCAGCTGAGGCATCGCCACAGGGCGCCCAGGGAAGGGAGGGCGGAGGCCCCGACATCTACCCAGGCACACCCGGAGAGCACCCAGGCCGCCACAGCCGACCACCGCTCCCGGGGCTGAGGGCTCCCACAGAGGAAACACTGGAAAAGGGTAAAATAAGGTTAATATATGCGATGATAAAATTCTGATAAAATAGAACATAAAGATAAAATAAATATAAAATGAATAAGTGAGTAATAAAAATAATCAGTTAAAAACTAAGCTCGAAAGGTGAGTCTCTATAAGATAAAAAAAATTAAAAACAAAGCCAGTAATCTTTTGATGAGTTTACAGCCAACCGATGTCCACTTAGGGTGTGGTTAACCCCGAACAACTCAAGCACAGGAAGCCCAGTGCATAAAACTGGTTTTATTTAAAGGGAACTTGCATGCAGAAACTGTAAAAATAAAGATTAAAAATTAGATTAACGCAATTAAAAAACATAGCGCACTAAATATGGCTGTAATTTTTCATCACAATTACTGCGATAATTTGACCCCCCTACAGCACATAAAAACTTGGGGAAAAAGGGGTTGTATATGTCAAATGTTTTACACAAAAGAATTAAAGGCATTAAAATGGCTTAGAGTCTATATGGCTTTCGGTTTTGTTAAACCTTATAAGGTCTCAAAATATGTTATCAATTCAGCCTTGAGGTGAGGTATATTGGGTTTTGTATTAGACCACTTACATTTACAAATCTAAACTTTTCCAAGTAGAATCAAAATAACTTTGGTCAAGTCTTTTTTAATCGCAAAAAAAATCCTGGTATTTTGACTACATTTTATTGCTACAATACATTTGTATTTAGGGTTCAATTACAGTCCAAAAATCTTAAACATAAATACATTCATAGAAAAGAAGCGAATTTGGTTCCGTTGTTTTACAAACGCAACAAAATGTATCCAAGTATGTATAAATTGGTTTGGTGGATATATTGGATGAATTCTTTTGAAGTGAACTTCCTCCATCTTCTACCTAAAATCTTTCTGAGCCAATTGGCTCCACTTATGACGTCATGACGTCCTGCTGTTACAGAGGGCTGACTGATGGCGTGCGGGAGGGGGGCTACGGTGCAACAGCAGCAGCAGGGGAGGGAGCGAGCGGAGGATGCTTATCTTCAAGGTGAGCTACAGCAGAATTTAGAAAGGGTTCTGCTTTCCTACGGACAGCCACACCTCTGGGTGACCAGCGCTTTAGAGCTAAAAGAAAGGAAGATGTAGTAGAAATAAACACTAACAGGGAAATGGAAATACTTCCACATTAGCTGATGGGCTAGCTTTTAGCTAGATGGACTGAGGCGACTTTCGGCTCGGTGTGGAATGTTATAAGCCAATAACTCGCTGGAAAACTTGCTTTAAGTCAGACCTCACCGTTCGTGTTAATGCTGACATGAGCCGCAGTTCCATTTTTATTCCTACTTTAGCTGAAGTTGACTGTTAGCTTGTCTGTAGCACCAACAGAGACACATCGGCGCCTGTCGAACGAGCGCAAGCTGGCAATCAACGACTCGCTTTACTTGCCTGAAAAGGAAATAAACGGCAGCAAAAATATCATGTTGTACTACTCGTAATATGTTCTGCTCGTTTTTTAAAACAGTTTTATTAGAAAAATACAGTATCTTTGTCTTGGTTTTACTCATCCTTGTTGTCTCTTCCTGGTTCGTGGAATGACTATCCCGATTTTTTTACGAGAAACCCGAGGTTTGGACAGGAAAATGTATCAAAAATAGGGGAAATTAATTTGATTCAAAGCAGCGTCTGCATAGAGTTTTCAAAAGAGCCAAAAAAAACAAAAAAAAACGGTTTTATCTAAAAGAGCAGTAAAAACGAAAAATGATTCCAAGATCATGTGTGTAGGTTAACAATTGACACAAAGGCAGTGTCCTTTATGTCTCTCAAGTTACACTGAAAGTCGTAAAAATTATTGAACAAAAATCCTAAATTACCCCCTTAAAAAAGTTTTAGGTTTTGCCATGAAGTTATTGACAAGTCATCGTTGTTGAATGTTACTAAGTTGGGTTGGAATTGACTCTGTATTTCAGCCAAAAGGTCACGGTTTATTTAATGAACAATATAAGAAATTTTTAAACGTAAACATAAGGAGAGATTGTATTCTGCCTTATTATAACAAAAAGATAATTTGTGTTGATAAAAAAAAATGAATGTACCAAATCCTGAAATTATGCTGTGAATTATTTCTAGCTTTGATGAAATGCAGATGTTGCCTCTGCTAATTAAGCACACGTTCATGTCTGAAATAGGTTATTTTTTTGTAATTAGGTACTTGAAAATTTTGTATAATATAACTTTAAAGAACTATTAAGTTGAGTTAAAAAAAGTCTAATCTTCAGGTAAATCAGTGTTGTTGAAGTCACATTTCAGTAGTAGACTCCCAGCTATGAAGAATAAAATAATAGACAGTCAATAATTGTTGTATATCTTACGCTATTTTATATCAAATCAAGATATAATACAGTATTTAAATCAGTCTGATATATTTTACTAATAAGTTAAAAAAATTATCATTCTGGCATCAATTATTTTCCTTTCCTGTTGAACAGTTATTTTATCATGTTTATATAAAATACCCTTTTTTTTTAGCTCTGTTGCTGTTTTCTATCAATAAGGAATGGTCTACCAGAACCTACTGCTTGAATCACAGAATAAATGTATTTTTTGTCAAACTGATCTGTATTTAAAAGGATCTACTTACAAGAAGTACAAAACCAGTCTAAGAAAAAAAACATAAAAATGAAACGGTTTATCTTGAGTTTAGTGAAAATCAGATAACCATCTAATGACACCACCAGCTGATCGGACACACTGACCCATACCTGCAGATAACAGTAGAAAATATAAAATTTCCCCTGTCTTTCATTGTATTGGGATTAGTGGACAGGACACACACAAACGCACTGCTTAGAAAAAGTTTACTTGAAACCACAAATCAAACACATGTCCAAAATATGTTTCATAATCATGTCAAGGTCATATTTTCAATAAAAGCTAAAGGAAATGTGTTTTGGCACTTGGTTCAAACCTTAAACACATGCTCCGTTTACTTAAAGAAGACTTTTGACTTGCATATTTAAAATATTCCTGCTCTATGTGGTTAGAAAGAATAATTAAATAAACTTCAGATCAACTTTTACAAGTAAACCATTACAGAAATGACTTTAAAATCTAAATAGAAATAATTAATCTTCTATATTAGAAAATAAACCTGTAACAATAATAGCTGCCTTTTAAGTCATACAGGATAGAAAATATAAAATTATATTCTGAGAAAATAAGTCTTATTTTTCCATTCAAAGTAATAGAAAATAAAAAGTAGCATTCTCCCTAAGACATTTTTTTTTTACCTGTCAGTTTAATACAGAACTTTGCATAGTTTTTGACCAATGGGATGTTTGCCATCTGTCATACACAGAAACAAACCTTCCATCTATGAGTACACTGCTCTCTGCCACACATTAGTCACGACCGGGATCGAATGAAGGACATTTCCTTTGTGTTTCATACTTAAAGCAACTCTTGGGCTGACGTCTGGTAAACATGAGCTGCTCTGTGCTGAAGTGGGGGAGGACGCCCTGGTCAGCACAGATAAAGTGGACCTGTCCGGGGAAAAGATGTTTCTGCTAGCATGATACACAACAACAAATACGCTTCCGCTGAGCGACTTGATTGGGCCATTCCGAGTACATACCATCCAACTGGTAGTCCATTGGTTCCTGAAAATGACCCTGTTGGCCCGTTCCGATGAAGTGGAGACATGCGCGTATTGGGAAGGTCTGCTCAAATTACCCCAAAGTTCCAATAGTGCCTTAAAGTGCAAAATATTTGCTGTATTTTCTAAATTTCGCCCTGCATGGCTGAGACAGTTTTGCCCATCCAATTCCAATTTGGAACCAATTCAGTTTATTTATATAGCGCCAATTCACAACAGATGTCATCTCAAGGCCCTTAACAAGAAGTCATTTCAATACATTTATACAAACATTCCAATCAGTTAAAAAGTTTCCTATTTAAGGAATCCCAGCAGATTGCGTCAGTCATTGGCGTGAGGTTGGGCCCCGTTGATGCAGACTTTCCAACCACAGCAATCCTTCACCAATTCCTCATACTGAGCAAGCATGTAGCGACGGTGGAGAGGAAAAACTCCCCTTTAACAGGAAGAAACCTCCAACAGAACCAGGCTCAGTAGGAGCGGCCATCCGCCACGACCGTCTGGGGGTTTGAGAAGACAGAGCAGAGACACAGAAGGAACAGAAGATCTGATATAAGAGAACTTTCTATGTTACAGAAAGTAAAAAGTTGATAACAGGACACAGTGGATGTTCAGTTACTGGGAGGATCATCCCAGTCGATGCCCCCCGTCCCCCATCGGTCCCCTAAAAATGTCCGTGGCAGGCTGGACTTTTATGTTTTTCTTATTTAATTATAATGAAAAATAATTTAAAAAATGTAACACTTTTGAATCACTATCGATTTTGCACGTTTCACATCGCAAATTAATCGATTTATGGTGATTTGGCACAACCCTACTGCTTAGTAGTCTTTCTGTAGAGTGTGAATGTACTGATGCACAATGAGTTATTAATATTTGGGCTAATTATAATAAAACAAATAACAATAATTAAGGAAATAACATTACAGTATATAAAAAAAATGAATACTAATGAATATACATTTAAAGCGGGTTTAAAAAAAATTAAAAGTTGAATTTGCTGGAGCTTCTGTCCAAATGCCATCAGCTTGGTGTGTCAGTCATGGTGTAAGCCAGTGGTTCCTCACCTTTTTTCCTTGAGGATGTAATATTTACAAATATAATTTTTAGTGTCATTTTGGTCCCGGACTCCAGGTTGCATTCCATTTGGTGTTGCCACTTTTGATCACGATGCAGTTTGAAACTCAGTTAATTTTGTTTGTTCCTCTTCGTCCCCCTGTAAAAGCACCTAAATAATGTTGATCTCACATACGGCCTTTCGAGCCACCAACATTAGGCGCGTTTCCACTATCAGAACTTCAGAATTACTTGACCGTACTTTTACAGTATTCGCGTGTCTCCACTTCACTGGGGCGGCCCAACAGGGTCGTTTTCAGGGCCATTTCAGGAATCAACCAGGTACCTGCCTTGAGGCATGTACTCAGAAATTGCCTGGTAGAGGCACTGGGCGGGAGCTGTAGTTAACTCATGCTGAATGGTTGTACGTCAGAGGGAAATTATATAAGCTGACGTCTCCAAACAACCGACTTTGTAAAATTGGAAGAGCTGATGGCGAAGCTATTTATAACAACCAGAAACGCAGCAACCATTCCTGCTTTTTCCTTTGTCGATCTCATGGTGTTCTCTGCTGCTGTGGGCGCCTTTTTGGTGTTGATCAATGACACTACACACTACCAAACGGTCAGTTTGTTCAAACATGAAAACTTCAGAACCAATATCTAAATATTAGGGATGTAAGAAATTATTGATACGCCGATATATCGCAATATTTTATTGATATTCAAAAGCAATGTATCGGGGGGTTGGGATTTGAATGGAACCATTAATGATGAGATACATTTTTGAAGGAGTAGTTTCTATGCTAAATGAAATGTAAAGTGCTTTAAGGAACCAGAAATCAATTATTCGCATAATAAATTCAAATGAGCTTGATAATTTTTCCTGCCGTGATAATTTCCGTTTATTTTCCTCTCGTCTCTGTCGTTCTACCGAAGAGACTGGATGAAAAAAGAAAAGTGGTCCATATGTTCTTTAGAAATTAACGTTTATTGAATGTTCAGAGGGAGTACATGCATTGTTTTCTTCTTTGGTTGTAATTGGTCTCTAAACAACAATAACATTGTTAATCGCAATAATCTCTGGAGTAATTTATTGTTCAGCAAAATTAGTTATCGTGACCGGCCTAGAAACCAGTTTACTGAACTACCTGCCTGTATTGAATAAATCTGTTTTTTCATTCTCCCTCCGTATTTTGCACAAAAATTTTCCCATTACTAACCTGTGACACCCCCCCCCCCAGAATGTGATGACTGAGAGCTGAAGGTTCAGAGGCTGCGGCAGCAGGACCTGCAAGCATCCCGCTTCAATGAAGGATGAAGAGCCCGGTGCACAGATGCAGGGATGTGGAGCACGGCCGTGGACAGGCTGGGACCGGGGCAGGGTCCAACTGCTTACAGTCTGAACAGCGCATACCTATCTCCAAAGACGTCATTACTTCCTCCTCTTCCTCAGCGATGTGGTTCATCAGGGATACCTGCGGCATCGTGTGCGCCATCATAACGTGGCTTCTGGTGTTTTACGCTGAGTTTGTGGTGCTGTTTGTGATGCTGGTCCCCTCCAAGAATCTCACTTACAGCATTGTGAACGGGACCTTGTTCAACACTTTAGCCTTTCTAGCCCTCGCCTCACACCTCAGGGCCATGTGCACTGACCCTGTATGTATACCTAAACAGATTTTTTTCTCATTCTGTAGTCCTGTTTCATGAAATATTCTATTCATTCTCTACCCATTAACTTCATTCTAATGATTGCTGACCTACACGTTACACTGAACACCTACAATATTTGTTCTGTACCAGGGGGCAGTGCCAAAAGGGAATGCCACTAAGGAATACATAGAAAGTCTTCAGCTGAAACCAGGGCAGGTGGTCTACAAATGTCCCAAGTGCTGCAGCATCAAGCCTGACCGAGCACACCACTGCAGGTAGGACAGAAACAGCTTATCCTACTGATCTAACACATTGTAGTTTTCATCAGCTGACCTTAACTTATGCTCAGTATTTTATGAAGAACTGTGTTATACTCTATAGCATCACGATTTGCATTTTCATATACAGGTTCACCAACTTTTAACAATTTAGCAAACTTGAAAGCAACTTTCATAAGTCTATACACAGTCATATTCATTAAATTAAAATATTATTATAAAATGTATTTATTTCAGTACCTCAGTTCACCAAGTTAAACACATATGGATTAATTCCACTCAGACTGATGTTTTCAAGCCTTTATTTCTGTTAGGGATGCATGATATATCGGCATCAATGCATCATCCATGTGGTGTTTGTTTGGTCATGTGACAGCGATAGTGATGCGGCGCAGGAATGTGGGGGTGTTTAACTCAAGCAGAGAGGCGATATAGATGGTGTGGTTGATTTTCCAAGGTGTCGAAAGTGTAGGGGAATATACCGTATACCATATTGGTGCGTACCGGTTATCGGCCATAAACGCGGGATTAATATTGGACATCGGTATCGGCCCAAATGTTCATATCGGTGCATCCCTAATTTCTGTACATTTTTTGCTTACAGCTGAGGGAGACATTACATTTAGGACAAGAATATTTCATCAAACCAATAAACATTGTTGTTATACGGAAATGTAGGATGGTTAATACCTTCTTAAAAGGGTTGTTTTTAATCTGACAAAACGAGCCTCAATGAAACTCACTATCTTATTTTATATATATATATATAGTTGAACCATATATATATATACACGTTTCCAAAAAAGCCTTTTTTTTTTTTTACTCTAAGCTGGTCGATATAGGTATCATAATCATGTTTTGAAAAAATCAACCAGATTACGAAATTAATCTTAATACAGTTGAATAATTACTTTGATTTATTTTAATGGTCTAATGTTACTCATGTAATATTGTGAAAGCAGGTTCAATTAAGTTTTTTTTCTCTTTTTTTCTCTTTTCTATGTCATTACTGGTTATTTTACTTAATTCCTAATTTACTGACTGTTTCAGTTGATATTTAATATAAAAAGCAAAATGATTTATTGATTACATTGAAGTTCACTTCCAGTTGCTGGTTGTTCTGGAAATCACCTTTCGAAAATGTTTCTTGTTTTCCAGAAATTATTTACTACTGCTCTGTGATGAAATTATATATTTGTTCAAATGACTTTAAGGCTTGGACTGGACTGAGAATATTTGCTATGTTATACACTGCTTCGCCAGCAACTCTTCCACATTTACAAATACCGAATGTTTGGTGACGTCTGCTGATATTTCCCACTGAGTTATAACCACTCAGAAATGAATTGACCACAAGTCCCACCCAGCAACTCTACCGGACCATTTCTGAGTACATATCCCAATGCCGTTACTCGTTTGGTTCCAGAAATTGCCTAGAAAGTGTTCACTTTGGGCCTGCCTGGTGAAATCAAGACACTCGCATTCTGGGAAGATCTAGTAAACTTACCCAGAAGTTCTGATGTAAAAAACAAGGGACCTATTATGTTTTTAGCTGAGTTCTTCATCGCTGAGTGCAGGATTTTATTCAGTTAGCATCTTACTTTACCTAAATATTCTGCTGAGTTTTCCAGCAGTGAAATGTAATGCTTCTGAGAAGGAAGAATTTCCCACATGTAACCAAGGTCTACCTTACTGTTTTGTTTCTCTTATAATTGGCTTTGAGGCAAAAAGAATCCCAGTATCTAGTGCAAATTAATTTAACCCAAAGAGCAGCTCTGCCTTCTTCCCACCTATGACCAAAATGCTATAATTATAATTTCACGATTTTTGTTGTTGTTCAATAGAAAATGTCCTTTAGTCTCTCATGATGCTGTTTGCTTGAGTCTAGCTTAGCGACTATTTGAGCTTATGAGTTTTTTGTTTTTTTGTTGTTTTTTTTTAAATCATGTCCTGTTTGGCAGTGTGGAGCTCAGAATTGGTGTTTGAGTACCAAGTAGAAGCCCAACAGATTTACTTTCACAAGCGGAGCAGTACAGCTTTTGCTATAGTACTCCGCTTGATTTATGTGTGAAAAATCTTTATTATGAATTGTTGGGTTTTTTATTTCCTGATGTTATGGACACGGAGACGGAAAATTAAGGAGAAGGAAGATGAAGAAGAGAGGTAGGAAACAAAATGTCATGAGAGAGGGTGAGTTGAAACTACAAGAGAGGAAGGGGAACAAAGAAAACACAGGAAAACATTGAAGTCTGCCTCCATACCCACAGGACGGCAGAGAGAGGGGGAAAAACAAAACACGAAAAAGGAACATCGACAAAACCAACCAAACATTGTGAACTTAAGAATTACACAACCACATCACACAAAAATAGATATAAAAATACAACAACCATGTCACAGAAAAACTCATGGTACCGATTAATCAAGCTCTAGTAATGATAACCTCAGCCCAAGAATATATCCTTAAACACCAGAGACCCCACATCAATGTGTGTGTGTTAGCATGCTGGTGCAAATAAAGTTTCTCCATAAGAGTGTTCGATAGCTGGTGTGAGAAGACATCAATCCGTCCCCCAGGAATCGATGTAGACATGAAGGAGATCGGAGCAAAGACGTCCAAAGGACCGCCAGCTACCCCAGGCGGACCCGGGCGGGGCCGACCACATCCCCCAAGAGAGGAGAAAAGGAGAACCCCAGCGGAACATCCAGCGGCCACTATGCAGGGGCCCGGGGGGCAGCAGTGACGAGGCCACGGGCCACGCCGGCAACCGGCCACGCCGGGGCGGGCCGGAGCTTATGAGTTCTTGAAATCTGAATGATTTGCATTAAACCTGTTCACTTGCAGGCAAATCTGCTACCTATTTTTCTTGTCAAACATGTAAATGGCAAAAGATATAATATATATATATATGAGAGAAAGATAAATGGCGAGCAGTTTCTACCAGCTGTAGTGTATGACTAAACAAACAAGTAGGTAGACTTTCAGCTGCAGCCATGATGTTAGATGTGATTTGTGTCTCTTCTTTGGTCTGATTTAATGATTGTTTGCTGATCCCTGCAGCTGTCTCTGGACAGTGTGGTTCATGCTGCTGCTGTTTCAGGTAGAAGGTTGTGGTTGAGTCAGCAAACTAGTTCTCCATTCAAATATTGAACTACATGGAGAGTGGGAAGCAAAACATTCAAACTGACTCTACCTTATGCTTAGTTCCTCTAGGAGTATTATAAATGGGGTTACAAAGCTGAATGGAAGTCAATACAGCAACCTAATAAGGTTAGAAATTAAAAGAATAGAACTTGATCTAAACACTGCCAACTTTCAGGGTGGTTATACTGGGAGGAAGGACACATGTGTAATGTTGTTCATTCTTGCTCTGTGAACTGAACTCCCTCTCACTGTTTGATTCCCAGTGTATGCAAACGCTGCATACGGAAGATGGACCACCACTGTCCGTGGGTCAACAACTGTGTTGGGGAAAACAACCAAAAGTACTTTGTGCTTTTCACGGTAAGTTCACAAACAAACTGTATAATATATTAGCGTGTATTGTGATGTCAACAACAGGGTTGTTACAGTTGTTTTCTTTTTTAAAGAGTAACAAAACCCCAAAACTGTATAAATGGGTCTTTACCAATGCAGTCTTTCAGTTTCTGATGATTTTTTTACATTTTGGTGTACACTTGTTTAATTCTACACTTTTTGGTCTAAAAACGTCTTAGTGCTGCCCTCTTAGGGTTGAACGGTGGCTACTGCATTGGAATTTTCTGATTGGTGGAGAGTGGTACATCTCTACGTCACAGGCATTGATTATGTCACAGCAGCCATGGTCTTACAGACACGCCCCGTGGGTTTGGGTATAAAACTATCAGACATACCAGCCCTGTGGCGAGTTTGGAGTTGGATTGCGTTTTTCAGGTTACCATTATTATCACATTAGCACTTAGTTAGCATGGCTAACATACTGTTTGAACGTTAGCCTATGTTAGCATTACCATTCAGAGACTGGAACCATCTTGTCTTTCTCTCCCGCAGCTGCAGCCTCGGGCACCGCTGACTCAGCGCCCCGAGCCAGCGGCTCTAATTGATACGGTTCGCGGCCGCTGAGCTTCATAAAGCCTCCCTCTACTCCTATCTCCGGTGACGACGGAGGAGATCCGCTGGTTCAGGGCGCCAGCGCCGCCCGAGCTCGGTGCTGCTGCTGCTGAGGCAGAGAGAGACAGGAGGAGTCCAGTCTCTGAGTGGTAATGCTAACATAGGCTAGATGAATGTTGATCAGATCGATCAGTCGCAAAACTGCCAACGTAGCTTTGGTCACTGTCCATGTTTCAGTGTCACATTAAGCGAGCTGTCATTGTCCTCCGGAACACACCCCCACGTCCCCCCCTCTGCTTTTCCCCCACACTTGGCCATACCCCTCCGTTCTTCCTGGCACCGCCCACTTTGTAGGATTTTTCAAATGTTGTCTCCACAGACAACGGGGTTATGATTTTTCAGGGGGTTCAGTTACACTTTAAGTATGAAACCCTTCCATGTATGTCTACTAATTCATTCATTTCTAAAATTATGCTTTTTGCTCGTTCTGTATTCAAAATTTCACCGCTGTAAACATTTCTGCCATGAATTCAAAGTTTACTATTGTACCTTCCTTTTTAGATTTGGTTCTAAAAACTGAGATCTGAACATTTAAGTGTGAGAAAAATGAATGGATATTTGACGTGACGCCCCGTCCGCTCTGTACCTCTGTAAAGCTAAAAGCTTTCATCTTAACACACAAGAAATTTTTTACTTTCAGAACTTAACCTGGTTTCTCAGTGGTTCTCAGGAAGTTGGCAGGCTTTCTGTGGTACAATGTTTAGCATGATCTTATCGTTGTTTCATTTTTTCACCTAGATGTACATTGCACTCATCTCTCTGCACTCTCTGGCCATGGTGGTCTTCCATTTCCTCTATTGCTTTGAAGATGATTGGACAAGTGAGTGGTTTTTCTTCTATTGCCCTCTCTCAGTGATCCATGATCAAAGACACATCTGCAGTTATGCTGTGAAAATCTTTATTTAAAATGGTTTTGCAATTTCATAGAATAACAAAATAAATCTATTGTGATAGAATTCGTTTTTTCTTGGTATTTGCTGTAGATCTCAAATGTACAAAGAAAAAAAGCTACGGTGTTGTGACTTTAAAAATTAAAATCATGTGACAAACAGTACAGTTGTGGAAAAATATATTTATTTACATGACATATTTGGGTTAATCACAAATGATGTAATGATTATATTGAATTAATTTAATGTCTCCCAAATTCCTGCAATCCTAATCAAGCAGTGTGTCGTTATAGAGCATATTGCAGGTTAAATATTTTCTAAAATGCATATCAAATGTTGTCCAAAATTAATTTAAAGTTCATTTAGGATATTTTTTTGTTTTTACGGAACATAACACCTCAAATTTTTAATAAAGTTTCATAATCTGGATGTGATAGTAATCTGTACGAAATTGTGACGTTTGCACACGAGTTTATGCTAACATCGGTCTCGTCACTCTCCATTGATTGTCCTGACGCCACAGCTCTATCTCTCTTCTTTGGCCGTTAATCGTTCCCCTGCTCTCTGGGACATGCAGCAGGCTCATAGCTGTATGGTTGTGCTCCATCATATGTGTAATTCTTTCTTCAGTGTCAGATTCAGCATTAAGATCCATTGTTTTCTTTTGATGGCGCTCACGGCCCTACGTCAGACCAGAGTCTGGCGGAGGTTAAATTTTCTCACAAAAACAACTCCAGGAGTCTAAATTTATTTACGAGTAATTTTTTGTTTAAAACCAGTTCCTAATATCTTTCTCTAAACACTGGTTTAAGGTAGGGTTTAATCTGCAATATGCTCTTTAATATGCTGCTATTAAAGAGAATCAGATCCTTCTGAGAAAAAAGAAAGGTGTTCAGAGTATTAATTTAAGGATGGATGAATCAGCTTATTGTAGCTTTGTTTGTTTTCAAATGGGCTATATGACACTTTTCCCCCAAAATAAACGTAACAATAGCCTTTTTATTTGACCATTTATGATTCAAACATCTCCTGATGAGCATACTGACGCCTTGTCAACTCACAGTGGTGCACCTATAAGCCTGTATCCAATTTTTTTCTATTATCTGTCGGGTCGGATTTTCCCACGCTATCTGCGGATTTGACGTCAAGCGCGTTCATGTTTAACGTTTCAGATCACTCTGCCACTACCGGTAGTCAGCACTCGCAAGCATTTCAATGGATTGTGTGAATACACAGAAGAGACCAAGGACAACTTTGACACCAACAGTAACTCCGCATAAGACTAAAAAAGTTAAACCCCTGACAAGTGCCCGAAAAAGATCGAAGATTGAGAGCGACCGGCGTAGGAGCGCGCGCTGCGAGAGCAAGCAGAAAGGAAGAGCAGTTCCGTTTTTTGGCCACAGGTGTCAGTCGCGAGTTTAAATTTCAGAAAATAGCATATAGCCCCTTTAAAGTTGAATTGTACGAAATGTATGTCACATTAAAGTTGACAAAACTTTTGAAATAGTTTCTAATAGGGATGTCCCGATCCCATTATATTGTGTCGTCGTCCCACCCCCCCCACCCCCCGAGTCGAGTTAGTCCTTTGATTTTAAATATCTGCCAATACTCAAGTCCCGATCCAATCCTTCCGCAATCCATTAAAATGTAAAAAAATAAAAAGACAACACATCCAAGTTGTCCTTTTTTACGTTTTTTTTTATGTAAATAATGCTCTACCGTGTGAGATTCGCTAAAGTGTTGTGCATGCAAGGTCACACGTTGTAAATAAGACTTATGTTGACCCATTGTGCAGTAAAGCTTAGCAGTGACATCAGACAAACAGACAAACTCAATACGTCCATGTGGTAACCCCAAAGCAGACACCTTTGATAGAAGAACTAGCAGGCGGTCACGTAGCTTGGTGCGAATGCCTGGCAGAGCTGTGTCTGTAAAGTAGTGATGAGAACGCATATCATACCGTGACTTCAGGTGCTCCGGGAGACTGTGAAATCCGACGTTTACAACCACAAACATTGTCTCGTCATACAGTATGATCAGTCCGGCTGTCTTGGTTATGATCTTTTTGACCTTTTCGCTGTCGTTCGGTAATTTCTCCTTGTTTTCCAAACGTATCTTTTGGCGTCGGCTGACTCATTGTTTTGATCCAGTACTCTTCCACCAATTTTTACTTGATTTACTTCAGTTATTGCTTTGATTTGTGTAACTGTCCCAAATTTAAAACCTGTTGCAACCTGGAGCCTGTGGGCACAGTTTTGGTGACTCTTGGTCGACATGAAAAGCCCTCACCTTTCAGCAAAATTCGTCGTTTCAATCCAAAATATGTGACCTATGTCAGTGGTCCCCGACCTTTTTTTTTTCCTGCCACTGACCGGTTTAATATCAAACAATATTCACACGGACCGGCGGATAAATGTAAAAAAAATGTTTTTAAATTAAAGGAATAAACACTGGTTGATTTTTAAATATAATAAATGTAAATCAATGTGTGCTCTTAACTTTATTAGTGTTTCTGTAACATTGCGGCAACAACATAACAAGCAATATCCTCTCTGTCCCCGCTTGCTGGTCGCTATGGTAACATTTAAACATGCCTTTAAAATACAATTAACCACAAAAAAAGGATAAATAAATCCGGTTGCCACACATTAAGCCAGTGTTTCTCAAACTTTTTTCATCATTCCCCACTTTGGACAAAGGAGCATACACAAGCCCCCCATGCTTTTATCGCCCCAACAGAATGGTGACCACGCCTGATTTTTAAAGTGTTTTATTTATTTAAATAGCCGAGTTAGTCTACAAGTTTTTAAGGGTATAAATTAGTTGGAAAAGGGGGTTGCGCACTGGTATAAAACCGGCTCAGAAATATATGCTGTCAGTAGTTGCTACATGTAGAACTTCAGCTCACAGTTGGACAAAATAAAAGTTGTAGTTTTATCAAATTTACAAAGCTTTCAAAAGTACAAAATAAAATAATAAAACAAATAAAGAGCAAGATACTCATACCTGTATTTCCTCCGTGGTTGACCGTGGGACTTCTCTTACTCTGAAACGTTCCCTGATCTTTTTAGATATTTGTCCATTTTGTAGATGGAATCTCTGATAATGCGGCTACTTCAGCTTGTTTTGTTCTGCTGCGATATATTCCAACGTCAAACTCCCAGCCCGATGTTCCAGGTCCCGCTTCTGTTTACAATGATGATCACAATTGCTAATTTACTTGAGTGTGTTTAATTTTGTCAGAGGGGGGAGCTGGTTGATTTAATTTACAGTGCAGTGAAACATTCACAATGATAGAATCTAAGGGGGGAAAACTATTTAAATCCCATTGATGTCACGCCCCACCTGCAATACCTCTGCGCCCCACTAGTGGGGCTCGCCCCATAGTTTGAGAAACACTGCATTAAGCAGAGCAGAGTGGGGGCTCGGCGCATGGGAATCGCCTGTAGCGCCTCTCGTGATAAATCCATATTTATCCAGGTACTCCTGGTAAATTTTGCTTTCTTTCTCTTTGAAGTCATGAGCTCGTCTGTCACTAAACTGGACATTTTCCTTTTCACAAAAGAAACTTCTTAGTCATTGTTTTATTACTTTCGGTAATGGTAAAAAATGTTATTGAACTAGTAGGTTTAATAGAATTCATCGATTGTGTTCTTTTTTTTAAAGTTGGCCATTAAGGAATGGCATCAAATGGCCAGTGCTTCAGTTATATATTTTATACATTTCTATAAAGTTATCGATTATGATTTTTAAACAGTAGCTGTTTTTCTCTATCGTCCACCCCAAATGGATACTTTAATATACATTCATCCAAGCCTGTAACAGTTTTTTTGGGGGGGGTTTTGGTTTTTTTTGGGGTCAAATTGCACCAGATTGTTCCTTTTTTAAATATAAAATGTTCAAAATTTTCTTCGGGGGAATTATACCCCCACAACAAACGTTGTATCCTTCTCACCTTTTTCAACCCTGACCGGTTTTCATGTCTGGAAAATGTAGATGAAATATAAAGTGTACACACCCCTGCTAAAATACCAGGTTGTTGAGACCATTAGAAATGATTTCCAAAGTTTTTTGTCAACTTTTATAAGATATACATTCTGTACAATTCTTAAAATCAAACAAAGCTACAATAAGCAGATGCACACATCGTTAAACAAATAATCTGTGAGTACATTTCTTCACTATCAGAACCATCTGGTTCTCTTGGCTTCATATATTGCCAAATGATCCACCTTCATGTTCTGAACCTCCTGATTTATACTTGCTTCAGGTTCATGCTTTACCGAGCCTGAAAATTTCCACTGTCTCTGCCACAACAGTTCGCAGCAGATCATTGTATCTTTGAGAGCAATTTAGCAGTTTTTCATGTAATCCTTGACTTGCCCTTTCACTTCCATGTCCCTCCATCACCCAGAGTGCAGCTCCTTCTCTCCTCCAGCAACGGTCATCCTTCTCATCCTCCTGTGCTTTGAGGGCCTCCTCTTCCTTATCTTCACCTCTGTGATGTTCGGCACCCAAGTCCACTCCATCTGTACCGATGAGACAGTAAGTTACCTGCTTAGTGGCCTTTAGACTTCCTCCTACTTATTTCCTGTCGTTTCCTCCTTCTTTGTGGACCTTCCCACATCTCTGCCTTCATTTTTAACCTACTAGTCCTAATACCAGCCATTTAGCAAATACCTTACACTCATGCTCACCAGGTTGGAAGAATAATCTTTTTATTTGGTTTGAGTTTTTGTACACCCATTTTGGAACTCTACATTTTTCCATCATTGCATTAAAACTTTGGAGCACCTTACCCGATGGAGCCTTGGATTTTCAGTAAACTAAGGAAATTGATCTCAGAAGCTACGTGGTCTAACTTGATGCTGTGGGGTTTTGTCTTTCTATGGCAGCATGGTCATGTGGTGAGGCTCCAAGTAAGGTATATTATTCCTCCTACAGATTAGTTCCTACACCCTGTAATTAGTTCTGCAATTACTACAATAAAGATTAAACAGATGCCCACGCATCTACAACCATCTGCCGGTTTCAATCAAGTTTGTATATCTGGTATTTTGGCAAAAGAATATTTTTATATATTTTTGATAGCTTCGTGAAAGGTCCACACATTTTGTCATCTTCCAACCAAAAACTTGAATGTATTTTCAACCGATCGTTGGCAGAGCTAAGCATGCAGTGCAACGCTTTGTAGTATGACTTTAAATAGTGACACCAAAACAACAGAGAACTCCCAGCTAAGCTAAACTCTATTTGGGAAGATTAAGAGTTCTCATCCGCCAACACTAGAGAAAGAAAGGTGGACCAAACCAGAACCTTATGCCAGCATATGCATTTTCAGCAGCAATAAGCTCTCCACTTAACTAAATTGCACAGCTGAAACGATGTAAAGCTAAATGTAAACATCAGTGATACTGGAGATAAGCTCAAGTCCAAATCCAGTGTCCTGTAGCATTCAACATGCAACAACACTGGCGCTTACATGAGTTCCTCTGACCAGAAGAGATTTCCCAGCAGCTGTATTTTTATGGTGCGTTCAAGCAAAACACGTACAATGGGTTGATGAATTATCAAAACAACTCCAAAGAAATGTAAACTTTTATCATCAATTATCTGAGCATTTTTATCGACAAATTCCACATTGATTATTTCCAAGTGGTTTTATCAAGTGATAAACTGATGAGATAAATATCCCGTCAGACTTTTTCAGTGTTGCAGTTCCCTCATTCTACCACTAGATGCTGTGCATACGCATGCTCAGAGCTGTTCCTGTATTTAGGAAAATTTTTACGCACAAGTACAAGATGGTAAATATCACACAATACGTAAAATTGTTTTTACACACAAAATACACACAGATCTGTGTGTAAGTACGGTTGATAAATGAGGGCCCTGGTTTTCCCCAAATGTTCGCCCATTATTAATGTAGCCCACATCGTTTTCACTGTTCTAAACACTAAAAAGCAACAAAATAACCATTAAGTAAATTTGTAAATATCTAATTTATGGCCAATGTTGATTAATTTTAGATGTATAGGTGAAAAAAAGGATCTGACAGAATATGTTTCACCCTTCTGTCTCGATGTAGTTTGATTAATAAAAAGTGTGATTTGACGCGATTCGTTTGAGTCAATGCGACAAGAAGTGATGCTATTCAATCGTGTATACCCAGTTAATTACTTTAATAAAACAACAACCCTTCACCAACACTTCTTGTGTACCAATTGTAGTTATTATGAAACATGACTTAAACAAACACTGAGCCTTAGAACAAAATCACAAAACCTCAGGTTGCAGTGTGATTAAAAATCATTCAGGATCCTAGCAGTGAGCATCAGACACTTTCTATACCATGAAACAAAGAATAAAGTTAGCATAAAAAACTACTTGCATTTGTGTGAATTGGTTAATCTTAACATTTCTACCCTTCAAATCAGAAGCCACATTCAGCATTTTGCAGTTTCATTTGTGAGATGTGTAGTTAATAAAACCTAACATGGCTAATGTAAATATTTTGAACTTAAATGTTCTAAATGAAATCCCAAATTATTAGGAATCCCAATACCAAGTTTTGCAGGAGCCCAGGCATGTAGGTCTGGTGGGGTGAAGTAGGAAAACTTCCAAACAGAGGACACTGGAATTACCCACCCTTGTTGTTTTCTAATTCACTGGGATTAGGGATCACAGCTGCCTGTGAATAGCGAACATCCACAGGTATTTAAAACCCCCCTCCTAAAAATGCTTAAAAGTTCCAATGGCAAATGTACATTAATACACAGAGTGGAAACTGTCTTGGTGCTACCACAGAAGCTAACATCTACAGTCTTCCTTATCTCTGTTCTTTAGGGATCAGCGCCAAGAAAAATAAGTTGTGCTCCTGCTTTGGCTCTTTTGCAAATGCCAACCTGTCAAGTAGCATTGTGTCAAGGTATTTCAGCTTCCAAAGGTGGATTTTATTTATTATAATTTAGATATGCTCTACAACAAAATCTGTAAATAGGCAAATTTTCCGCTAATAATTTGGAGTTACAGCCCACAGAAAAATCTGTGAATACTAAACCGCCACTAGGCTGTACTGTACTTCTGTGTCCATTATAGACCATTGAGCATTTTTGGTATTGATCGCTGTAGACTATAAACATCCCAGACGAACAGCAAGTGTGCTGATGCCTACAAACTGGAATGCAGCAGTTGTCTTAAGTCTCAGATTCTCACACTTCACCATTTTTCCCACTTTCATTTCATCACAGATCATTGATTTGCTTTATGACCTTAAAGTATTCTGGGGGGTTTTCTTCAGCCACCATTTGTTACTGTAAGTAATCACATTGTGCTTAGACACACATCCATGTTGAACCCATGTATTTCTGTTAATCTTTGTTGTTATTGTAAGGAACTTTTGGAGAAATCTTAGTTGGTGGACTAACAGGACAAAGCTGACAATTCTAAACTTATTTTTGTCTGCAACTCCTAATTTAACGTTATGGAAAAATGTAATCATTTTAAAGCTCTAGCAGGACTTGGAGGATAGCACAGAGAGTAAACGGCAGCAAAACACAAGCAGATACATTGTTTGTAGAGGCCCTCACTGGCCCTCATAGTTTTTGGAAGTTCCCATACAGAGGTAAACAAATATTTTTCATGAAAATAGAATTCATAAAAGTTTTTAAAGTGCAGCTTTGATTGTGGTATGAACATGTGGGCTGGATGTACTGAGATAAAAAAAAAAAAAATCAATCACATAAAGGCTCACCTTGCACATACCCGGTCTGGCTCTTTGTGTCACAAAACCATAACAGTAAAGTTATGTTTTCTTACCACATCTGTCTTGCTTCATTCTTTTTCTGTTCTTTCTCTGTTGCTATTAAACAAACAATAAATATAGACTGAAGAAGTTAATAACTTAGAGTAAAGGCTTAAAGCCTGGTCGACATGGCAGGACTTTAAAATTGTCGCAAGAATTTCAGACCACACACACTGTGATTTAATGAAAATCACGGATATTCCTGTTTTGGTCCTACAGTTTGATGTGTGCGGCCACACTGCAATGACGAAACACCACACGAAGCGATTTTGCTCACAAACATTCCAAGTTCGGACCGGAAATCTCACAATTGCTGTTTTTACTTTATCCCCTAATAATGTAAAGCACCTTGAATTACCTTGCTGTTGGAAGTGTGCTACACAAATGCCTTGGTTTGCCTCACAAAACCTCATGACATAAAATGTGACAGAGTCGAAGGAGTACCATAATTTTCGGACTATTGACAAAGGGCTGGGCGATATGGCCTCAAATCTATATTGTGATTATAATTTAAAGCATGTGCGATAACGATATCTATTTTGATTTTCAAAAAAACTTCTTTATAAGACACTTTCACACTTTCCAGGTACATTGCAGGAGAACAAGTTCAAAAAAGTATAGAATACCATTTAAAGATCATTCGTTTTGCAAAATGCATAAAAACATGTCAAATCTTTTTCCCCAAAAAAATGCAACACAACATAAATAAAGATGAAGACATTTAAAATAAATTTAAAGCTAAATGTTATGAAAACAAAGTTCAAAATTGTCTGCTTTCCTGGTTGTTGTTTATAAATTTTATATCGCACAAAAATAATCCTGCACATATTTTAATTAAAAATGCTTCAGGTTCAACAGGTTTTTTTCCGTTAAATGCAAAACAGCAAAGCGTGGTTGACCGGTATTTTGCAGTTGTATTGCCCACTACTAATTGAGCGCACCTGGATATAAACCGCACCAGCTAAATTTGATAAGAAAACCAATTTTGTACATATATAGGGCACACCTGAATACAAGCCGCCCTTTTTCAGTGATCTAGTTGATCCACTGGAACAAAGAAGGTGAGAACAGCCACAAACTACCAGGCATACTTTTAATTTTAATTTAAAAATGACTGCCATCATTAATGGTTCCATTCAAATCCTAAAAAAAAAAACTCAATACTTTGCTTTTTCAATATCGATACAATATCAGGCAATATCTAAAAATCTATATTTACTTACATTCCTAGTCTTTACTGACAAATCTTAGTCACTTATTTTTAACTGTACTGTAAAGGAAATAAAATAAGACACAGTGCAGGTGATCAACCAGGTCTATTTTCAAAATTCCAGTTAATCCTGTTTTTTTTTTTTTTTTTTTCAGTTCTACATTCTCTATGCCAAAGACATTGTCATCCTAAAAGTTTTTTGGGGGTCTTGTCGGGTAATCAAATGTACCCTTCACTTGTACTTGCATTTGGCCTGCGACAAGTGTTTTCTACCCTTCATAATTACAACTGATTTATATCACGTACAGTGTTGACTCAGATTTAGCTAAGCTAAGCATGGTTCTAAGCATATTTGTTCAAAAAATCTCACGAAAACATGCAAACTCAAATTTGGTTGTCTCTCATTTTCAGGGCATAGAGCAGTTGAAAAAGGAAGAGCGAAGATGGGCTAAAAAAACTAAGTGGATGAACATGAGGGCAGTTTTTGGACACCATTTCTCTTTATTGTGGTTAAGCCCCTTCTCCACCCCTGAACATGGCAAGGCAGAGACCTACCAGTATGTGGTGTGAGAGAGCTCAGGACAGGGAATGAGATGGTCCGGAAAAACTAGCTCCGCCCCATTGAGCTAAGGAAGCCTGTTTGCTCCCACTCAAGATGATTTGCGTTGTACGTCCCACACAAGCCATGGACAGCTTTTTATGTGCTCTTTGTGATGCCAACTGAGTAAGCAATGTCTTATTTTGTTTGCCTTTAGCAAGTCGAATTGCAGAGAAAAAGAAACACTGTCAGTCTGTTTGCAAACACTGTGATAAATCTTTTTTTTTTTTTTCATTTTCTCTTATCAAAACCTTTGTCTTTTCTTGCTTTGTGCACACTCCTGCTTTCTGTTGAAGGGTTGGTTCAGCCAAATTGCAAAAATGTTTAAAAAGATCAAATGACATTTTTATTACTTAATCCTGCAGCTATATGGCCATTCTTGTAGGTTAGGTGATTGACGACAGTTGGAAAATAGAGATAAAATGAATGGATTATTAGGTATTAATTAAGAATAGCCATAAGAGTTTAATTAGTTTAACCTGCAGTTTTTTTTATCAGGGACATATAAAGGAGTAGCACCTACCTCATCTACTGAAAAATCAGGTTCAGCCACTGTTTCAGTTCGGATACACCTACTGTGAGATATATACTTTATTTCCCTCTGGGATCAATAAAGTATTTTTGAATTGACTTGAATTGAATATTCCGTACACATGATGCCCCTTGAGTTTCTTCCCATTTTGCAATGGTACATCTTCAATGTATCTTGTTGGGATTTTATGCGGCAGACATACACAAAGTAGTGCAAAAATGTGAAGGATTGTGATTTAAGTGTGGTGTGCAATTGTATTTGATGCTGTTTACTCTGATGCACCGGTGTGTTGTACTGATGCAAATCCAGTACAACCCAATCCATGTCTAATAATCGGACGGAAATCAGAGAATCCCTGGCTGAATTCAAAATTGATGCTCATAGACAATCTTCATCCAATCTGACTGACCTTGAGAGGTTTTGCGATGAAGAATGGGCATAAAGTTCAGTCTCTAGGTATGAAGAACTTCTTCTCCCCCTACTTTACATCTATGCATTACATTGTGCCGGTCTATCAGCTACAATCCTAATAGACTACATTAAAGTTTGTGGTTTAACTGTGGTAAAATGTGAACAAGTTTGAGATGTGACTACTTCTGCAAGGCCCTGTAGGGCTTTATTTGTGGGCATTCAAGCTGTTACACATCTTCTCAAATAGTAAATAAAAAAAACATTTTTGTCTTCTGCTACACTCCCAGCAGGAGCTAAAAACGGAGCAGAGACTTGGAAGTTAGTGATGAATATATTCTGTAATTTAGCTGAACTGACCTTTTTGTCTTTTTAATGGACACTGACAGAATTCAGTTTTCCCAATTTAAGGGATTTCTTGGTACCATTGTGAAACCAGATCATGCTCTGACTGAAGCTTTTAAATGCTGCCAAAAGCTGCATATCAGCAGTTTTTGTTGCTGTATCAAGTTGGGTTCAGATTTTTACTATACGTAGAGGACAGATTCTAAGAATCAAACTGAGAACTAAGAACAATGTCTTGTTCTGACCTTTTGTTTTCTGATCAGACACTTGCCTTGCCTGCTTTACTTAGTTTTGCCTCTTTTTTTTTTTCTTTTGCCTTCAGTTTAGTCAGAAAGTTATCAGGTGTGCAGGAGTCCCAAGGTTTGGTCTTTGTATTTTAGGAAGAACACCCTGAAGTGCAACAAATGGTAGAAACATACTGAAGCAAGCTCAGCGTTGATGCATCACACCATAGTCAAGTAATGTGCTTATGATGAAGACGTTTCCTTCCATTCATGTCTTGCCTTAGTCAACTTCTTGCCAGCTAATTGATGCAAAAATAAGATTATCTATAGATTATGACAACTGTTAACAATATAATATCAGAGATCTAAGAAGCCAGACTGAGTGGGAGGAGAGATTCAGATGTCCCCACTTGTTGCCATTCACATATTAATGGTCTGGTCCAAAAGTAACTGCCTGTGGTTTTGTAGTATCTTACCATATGAGAACTTTGTATCAGAACTGAAACCTAAAAGTGAATTTCCGTTCAGATCCTCAGTCAAGAATGGTAATCATTTATTATGTTATTATGCCTTTTTTTCTTTCCTTTTATTATTTAGGGTTTGAATTAGAGGTGGGCGATATGGACTTCATCACAATATTTGGCGGTCATACTGTGAAAATGTTAAGTGATGATAAACACTTTATTTCTACTTTGCAGTCTGTTTTGGGTAACTGTAAGTTGTGACTGCATGCCACTGCAATCATAGCCCCACAAACCCAAATAGTGCTCCTTAAAAACACCCATTTGGAACTGGCTTGTTCAGGATGCCAGTTACTTACAGAAGAGCGATGTACAGTTGAAACCAGGTATCTACATACACTTCAGGAAAAAAAAAATGTATTTACTGTAAAACATCAAATCAAAGCAAACTTTGTTTTAGATAAATATATTTTTGCATTTGTAAAAGTCAGAATAAAGAATTATGTATACATACATTTTATTGTGCCTTTAACAAAAAGGTGGTCTGACGATACCCAAATTAAACTGTTCAATCATAAACTGTATATTTTGAGGAAAAAGGGGGAAGCTTTGAAGCCTCAGAACACCATCCCGGTTGTGAAGTATGGTGGTGGCAGCATCATGTGGTGGGGCTGTTTTGCTGCAGAAGGGACTGGTGCGCTTCACAAAATAGATGGCATCTTTAGAAAAGAAATTGTGGAAATATTGAAGCAACATTAAAGAAGTCAGCCAGGAAGTTGAAGCTTGGGCGTGAATAGGTCTTCCAGATGAACAATGACCCAAGCTAACCGCCAAAGCAGCTACAAAGTAGCTTAAGGACAACAATGTCAAGGTATTGGACTGCCCATCACAAAGCTCAGATCTCAATCCCACAGGGATTTGTGGGCAGCATTGAAAAGCCGAGTGCGAGTAAGAAGGGTCTACAAGCCTGACCCTGTTTTGTCAAGAGGAGTGGGCCAAGATTCCAGCAATGTATTTAGAAAGCTTGTGGAAGGAGACGTTTGGCCCAAGTGAAATAGCTTTGGGGCAATTCTACCAAATACTAAGGAAGCGCATTTATACTTCTGACTTTGAAGGTCATCTAAAAAAAACATACCAATTCTCTCATTCTCTTTATTCTGACATTTCACAAATACATTTTTTTTAAATATTTATTGATCTAAAACAAAAAATGGCTCTGATTTGATGGAAATACACTTATTTTTTTCTGAAGTGTTTTGAATACTTGATGGCTCACAAAAACATGACCCGTGTATCTTGTTTCAACTGAAAATCCTAACACTGCATGCAGTAACTGCATTTGACCATGTTTTAATATTGATGCTCTCATTGAATCAACAGTAAAGAAAAAAGTTTTAATTTTGTTTTACAATAGTCAGTTTTTGAAGTTTACAAACATTGTTTTAATTTACGGAAGCTTATTGCATTCACTGTAAAAAAAAAAAAAAAAAGAAACTTTCTGAATTAACGAGATAAAAAAATAAAGCTTTGTTTTTCTTAACAAGAATTTTGACAAACAAATCTTTGTTCTTTTGAATTAAGGAGATAAATTGGGGGGCCGAAAATCCGATGGGGCAGTTCGCCTGAATTGGCACAAATCCCACAGGTGTCTGCAGATAACTAATAGGCCTAATAATCCTAATGAACTCAACGGGACATGCCGGTCTTTGTCATTGCCCTGCAATGGACCGGTGACCTGTCCAGGGTGTACCCCGCCTTTCGCCTGATGACCGCTGGAGATAGGGCACCGGCAAGGATAAGCGTTGTAGACAATGAATGGATAAATAGAAAAGTGACATGTTTGAGTTCCTCTTACTAAGGCCTGGTCCACACAGCACACGGTTTTAAAATTGTTGCAAGAGTTTCAGACAGTGATTGGGGGGGGGGGGGGGAAATCACGGATATTCATGTTTTGGTTCTGCAGTGTGTGGCCACACGGCATTGACAAGACACCACACACAAACTGATTTTACTCACAAAGATTCCAAACTCAGACAAGAAATAACACAAAATCTCATGACAAAAAATTTTACTAAAGTCAAAAGGGTAAATAAATATGAAATCCAAAGATGAGGTATTGGCAATAGGCATGGAGAGGAGGCGGGAGTGGCGCTTTACACTGCAGCTTCACACAGCATGAGGGAGAGGGACCTTTACTTTCTCCCTGGCGAGACGTCACACTTAGAAAAATAAAAAACGCTTATACCGCAGGGACGGTATGATGGAAAATTTTTGTGGTTTTGAAACCTTGACTTTTTCATACCGCGGCATACCTTGAAACCGGTAACCGGCCCATGCTTAATTGGCAAAAGTTTGCGGATTAGAGAAAAAAAATCAAATCCTGGCGTTTGGATAAAGGAGCAGGGGCTCTACTTGCTATACAAAGATATGGAGGTGAGTTATTGTTTGTTTTTTCCACTGGAATAGATCATTACACACTTTGCTCTGACTGATCTATTTCTATGCATTTGATGACACTTGGAAATAATAGACTCTTCCAAGGTGTATTGTTGCTTGTTACCTCGCATTTTGGCTACAGCTCACATTCAACAGGCTGCATGCTCGTTTGTCCTCGCAACAGACCAGTCACGCTGTGATATCAGGCCAAGATGAACAAAAGTTGAATATCCCAAATTCATGATGGGTAACACACCACACATGGCAGGAATAGATGTTAGGATTATCTCAAGAGCCAGCTCGGGGCGTGTTGGAAGGGGAGAATCGGGACGAAAATCGGCCTAAAGATCCTGCCGTGTGAACCAGACAGTTAATAATGTCAACAGGCATAGAACATCTCTCCATTCATTATCTTTACCACTTATCCTTGTAGGGACACGGGGAGGCAGGTGGGCGAAAGGTGGGATACACCCTAGAAAGGTCCCCAATCTATCGCAGGGCAATGTGATGGAATGCCCCATGCAGTTTCTCCTTAATTTGGAAAAAGAGCTTTGTTTTTTGGGGGGGTTTCCCCCCCAAGTGAAAGTAATACTCTTCTGTAGTACTTGATCATTTTTACAATGAATCTAAATTCTTAAAAGAAATTTTTCACATAAAATGATACACAATGTGATGTATGCCCACCTCTAGTTTGAATTCTCTGTGGATTTGATAGAGTTGTGATACAAACTCGAGCGGATATTTGATGTTTTATGATTATAAAAAAAACATTTGAAACATACTATTGTGCACCATTATTTTCACATGTGTATGTTACATGGGCCAATTACGGTTTCAGAACCATACAGTTAGTGGTTTAAAGTCCTTGTAATGACATGGCGGAAAAAGTACAAGAGTGATTGGAGTTTTCTTTGGTCCGTTAAAGCACCCAGTGCCCTTCTGTCACCTCTTGCTGCTCTCTGCACGCCAGCTGGCTGAAAGAAGGCAAACACATTTTTCCAATGTCTACAAGAAATCTGCATTCAGCTGTTGGAAATATATATGTATTTTTTTTTTACTTTTACTGTTATAAGAGAAGTGCTGAAAAGCACTTTTCTTATGATCACGACATTTGGCACACCACAACCGACATTCCTGGTGGTGTTTGTAATAAAGAGTTTTGTTCTGGTCGCTAATCTTATGTGGTGGTCTGTATTTTTAGGTCTGTTTTCAATAATGATGCATTGGTAGATATGTAAGTGGGATTGTTCCTGCAATCAGTGGAATTACTGTCCCGTGGTTACTAACAGACGAGGTGAAATCGGAATTTGAATTGGCCTCTGAAAACTCTGCATTTGCTCCTTTTACTTTAATAACAATCCCAAGAGGAAATTCTGCATCAAGATTTAGCTGTGACCATTCCCAGAGAAGGCATTTTGGCTTCTGAAAGGTTTTAGGAGCATGTCTGATAGCAGCTCAAATAGAAGTAATGACCCACACAGTTGTTTTATGATCCAAAAAATAAAATAACCAGAACATTCTGGTCTTTCCATCCCAGACTGTTCTAACCGACTAAAAAAAAGAAAAAGAAAAAAAAGTATAACACTGTGTAGTCTGGGTATGAGTGGAGCCCCCTAGTGGTCTACCACAATAACATGAAACTGTTGTATAGGCATGGTTATCAAACCATTATAATCAGATCCAGGCCCATGCCTCTTCTGGATTGGTTCACTCTAAAATCTCAGGTAGTGCAGTCCTGTGTTTGATTTTTCTTAATACCAGCATTTGAAACCTGAGAAAAGAAAAAGTGCATGTTTTATTATGTATTAGAAATAAGTTTAATCCTTCCATGCTTCACCAGTGTGGAATATTGTCCCATGTTCTTCCCAGATGCTGATGCTGAACACCCAGACAACCTCTGTCACTCAGTGTAAGCGTGCATTTTAACAATAAAAGGGTTTGTGTTTCCTCACACCAGCTCGATTTGGTCATATCAATTTTTTGATTTTTTTTTTTTAAGCAAATGGAAGGCTTTCAATTACTACTAAAGTAAGTCCTGAGCCATGCTTCAGCAGTAAAACATGTTTGTTAAAACGTTGGCTGTCTAAAAACAGAGTGGTTTGTTAAATCTGAAGAAGGCATTATTCTCACCTTTGTTCCCTGTTTGTGCATGAGCGTTTGGCAGGGAATCCACTCCGCTGCTGTAAAAGTGTGCCAGAATCAACGAGCTCCACAATTTTCTGACGATTTGGTAGGGTTTGATGTGAAAATCCTCTGAAAGATCTCTGGCTCAGCTTTGAAAGCTTTGGCCGCTGGAGGAGAAGTTAAATCCGGTGTGGATCTGAGTTGGGGCAGCTGGCATGGTATCCTGCACCATTCTGAACTGCTTAAAGGCATTTAGGAAAGTAACAACTTTCACCATTCATATTTACACATGAAAAGCTGCACTTTTTGTTTTTATCGTTTTATATTCTCTGTTAACAAAGTGTTATTTGGAACCTCTGTGAATGCATGGTGGTTAGCTTAGTCAAGTTTGTGAAAACTGCTGGTATACCGGTCTTGATGGTAAGGTTGATGTGGTGGTGGTTTTTTTTGTACAAAATTTTTAACAATTTAAAATATCATAGATAATTTAGCACATGATGCAGAGAATAAATCCTTCCCCATTGCAAAGCAAAACTGTTTGCTTTCTTTTTTTTTGGAGGTTGGGTGTTAAATGATGTTAAAAGCAACCTTTCCCTGAACTGTACGCTGACCTTTGCTTACATGAACCCCCTCACACATGACCCCTGTTTTCTTTCCATCCCTGTTTTCCATTCTTTGTCTTTAATCTGCCTCTTTCCTATGCAGTGCCCTCCCCACACTCATACATTCTGCTTTGGTTGATAACTCACTCTGCCCAAAGCTTTCTGTGGCAGACAGGCTCGTTAGAATCATGACAGAGGTAAGCTGCAGAAGCGCTCGCTCGCATCACTGTAGTCGTCCCGTCGAGCTTAACATGCCACACGCATGCAGGTTTCAGTCATAGGCCCAAACGTGCCACAGTTCTTTTTGTTTTAAGTTCAACCAAACACTGGGAATGAATGAGTGAGCTTATTGAGGAAAATATTGCATGCCTTATGTTCATTTTGTAGTTTCTCTCATACGTGCAGGCTGTATTGTAATATTTCTTTTCCAAGTTTGCTGTTTCATTTACAATACAGAATGTGTTGTAGTCCCCTGTTGGTAGAGGCGCTGCTGTCTGTACTGGCCATAAAGTTGCTCTCCAAACAATAAAAACCCTTGTTCTAGACACCGGGTTCCTACACAGTCTTGGAATGAATGAAATGTTATATTTTTCATGAATATGGGAAAAATTACTATAATAAGTAAATGTCTGATTACCAGACTTCATTCCTTGTTACATTATTCAAAAGACATTGCATTGTTTTATATCTGAGATCCTTTATCATAAAACTTAAGTCTGTTATTTTACTCATTGTCTCACTGACAGACATCAACTTATTATTTGAAACCCATTTAAAAATCCAAAAAGCTTTTTTGGCTTCTGGAGCGTCTTAGATTAATGCAAACAGTGGTGGCACAGGTCACAAACTGTGATTTTATTTGCAAAACGTAACATGAAAGCAGATTTTTATTTGAAATTGATAATGTACACATTGAAGGGGAATATGAGACAGTTTTTGGGAGTCATACTGGATCATAAGCTTTGCTGGAAGCCTCACATTTAATATGTGGGTAAAAGAAATCTCAAGCATCGGAATAATGTGTCAAACCAGATTTATTTAGAATCCAAAAACACTTCACATGCTATATTTTGTACTTGTGCTGCCATATATGGACTACTGTGTGGAAATGTGGGGCAACACATACAAAACTGCCTTACAGAGGATAAGCATTTAGCTAAAAAGGGCAATTAGGATAATAAATCATGTTGGTTATTATGAACACACTAAATTGTTTGTAAAATCAAAAATACTTACATTTATGGATCTTGTTTAAACAAATTGAGCAGTTTAAAATTTAAGTTAAAAAAAAGAAGTCCCTACCTAATCAATTATGCTCTTTCTCAAACTAGGACCTTTTTTTTCATTTTAATGTTGATTATTGTATATATTTTATGTGTAAGAAAAATAAATCAAATCAAATTTCAAGAATCTGTAATGTTTGTCATGCCTGTTCAGATCCAAGTCTTATAGGTGTTGAAATGGAGCTGATCTACTTTGTCCAGGTGCCAAAGAAAGCATAGAAGTAGCCCTTTACCACTCTGCCAAACCAGAAGCCAACTTCAGCATTATGCTGTTTCATGATTTGTAGACTATATGAATAAAATAATCAATGCAAATATCAATGCAGGCACACATCCACTCTTAAAGCCAGTTTAGAGGGACCAAACTATCTAACATGTTTTTAGACTCTGGGAGAAGGCTGGTAAAGAGAACCCATGCATCCAAGGGGTGAACATTTACAAAGACCCTGTTTGGGATTCAAACTCAGGACCTTATTGCTCCAACTCAGTTGTAAAACCCAAGTAGTAAAATATATTTCACTCGTGTGCAGTTCTAAACAGAAAAAGCAATACATTTGAGTCTTAAAGTATGGAGGTTTTAAATGGACATTTTATCGGAACCCTGCGGACACAAATGCACTTTAAGCAACAGATAAAAAGCTCCGAAAACTTCTCAGACAACTAGTCTTGTTCTCTGTCACTAACTAAAAAAAGAAAAGGAAATTATGGCTAAATCCTAGATGAACCAACTGTAACATTATGTCAATTATATTTATGGAAGCTGAGCTTGAGAAGGCATATATTGGCACTCGCTATATTAAACTCTACTTCTCCATAATAAAGGCAACCAGCTTGGATGTTTAAATGGAAGGACCGTTTCAGATCTCAGTCTGTACTCAGTTTCAGTATGATAACTGACAAATGAATATGTTACTAACCCGAGTGTGGTAACATATAAAACAGGTGGCTGTAACTTAAAATACCACAAGGCCCCTGAAAGTACAGGCGGCTGTAAGATTTATATTCACCACACATCATCTTGAGGCACTTTTAACAGGAAAGTAATTTCATTTCAGTTAAATCATACATACATTCCAAAAGTAATGGTACTTTCTGTTGAAAAAAATTATTTATAACACTTAATTGGCAGCATTACCTCAGGCGATGTGCCCCATTCATTTTTGTAAAATAGCATCTTGAGCTATAAATATCTAAGATCTCATTATCTTGACTTCAAGCTCTTTGTTGAGCTGTTTCACCAAAGCAGGTTCCTAGTGATATATTTCATCCTTTTATCTCCAATAATGAGATCTCAAGGTTATTTTGTTCATTGTCATCAACTTGAGATAGTAATGCTTATAAAATGGAGATAACTGGTTCATGTATCTATTTATTTTGGCCTTGGAATCAAGACGGGGAGGCTAGCAGCTGGTTCAAATGATCTCATGACAGTGATATGGAACAATGAGACTGGATGCAACACAATAACCACTCATTTCTACTGCCTAATCATCCCTTAGCTCAGAGAAATGAGCTGGTCTTTGATCAAAATTCAATGCCATTTTTAAGTGTTGAAGCCACAAATGTGTGATCCTTCAGAAATGTACTCAAATGTTTTTTAGTTATTTAAAGATCTCCAATGTTCTTGCGGTGTAGAAAATGAAGCAAAGGTCTAGAAACCTATAGA
Source organism: Valencia hispanica (assembly GCA_963556495.2). Taxonomy (NCBI): domain Eukaryota; kingdom Metazoa; phylum Chordata; class Actinopteri; order Cyprinodontiformes; family Valenciidae; genus Valencia; species Valencia hispanica. The sequence goes on from OY747710.1 coordinate 47,031,867, forward strand.
TTATTTTCATACTTGATCTCGACTTGGATAACGGGAAAAGCATATTTCATACATTTCCACTGTGTAGGAACATTGAGACAGAGACTGTGTGGTCACTAAATATTATCTTTTCATTGACTGCTTTTAGAATTATAGTGCAAAAACCCCAAATTGTTCTTGATTTGAACTGATAGAAATCCTTAAAATGTTCCTTTCTGTTGGACAAAGAAAAATAAGTCAAATTCACCTTAATGTTCCCTGACTATATACAGGTCCTTCTCAAAAAATTAGCATATTGTGATAAAGTTCATTCTTTTCCATATTGTAATGATAAAAATTAAACTTTCATATATTTTAGATTCATTGAACACCAACTGAAATATTTCAGGTCTTTTATTGTTTTAAAGCTGATGATTTTGGCATACAGCTCATGAAAACCCAAAATTCCTATCTCAAAAGATTAGCATATCATGAAAAGGTTCTCTAAACGAGCTATTAACCTAATCATCTGAATAAACTAATCACCTGCAAAAGATTCTTGAGGCTTTTAAAAACTCCCAGCCTGGTTCATTACTCAAAACCGCAATCATGGGTAAGACTGCCGACCTGACTGCTGCCCAGAAGGCCATCATTGACACCCTCAAGCAAGAGGGTAAGACACAGAAAGAAATTTCTGAACGAATAGGGTGTTCCCAGAGTGCTGTATCAAGGCACCTCAGTGGGAAGTCTGTGGGAAGGAAAAGGTGTGGCAGAAAACGCTGCACAACAAGAAGAGGAGACCGGACCCTGAGGAAGATTGTGGAGAAGGACCGATTCCAGACCTTGGGGGACCTGCGGAAGCAGTGGACTGAGTCTGGAGTAGAAACATCCAGAGCCACCGTGCACAGGCGCGTGCAGGAAATGGGCTACAGGTGCCGCATTCCCCAGGTCAAGCCACTTTTGAACCAGAAACAGCGGCAGAAGCGCCTGACCTGGGCGGATGAAAGCAAATTTTGCATGTCATTCGGAAATCAAGGTGCCAGAGTCTGGAGGAAGACTGGGGAGAAGGAAATGCCAAAATGCCTGAAGTCCAGTGTCAAGTACCCACAGTCAGTGATGGTCTGGGGTGCCATGTCAGCTGCTGGTGTTGGTCCACTGTGTTTTATCAAGGGCAGGGTCAATGCAGCTAGCTATCAGGAGATTTTTGAGCACTTCATGCTTCCATCTGCTGAAAAGCTTTATGGAGATGATTTCATTTTTCAGCACGACCTGGCACCTGCTCACAGTGCCAAAACCACTGGTAAATGGTTTACCGACCATGGTATTACTGTGCTCAATTGGCCTGCCAACTCTCCTGACCTGAACCCCATAGAGAATCCGTGGGATATTGTGAAGAGGAAGTTGAGAGACGCCAGACCCAACACTCTGGATGAGCTTCAGGCCGCTATCGAAGCATCCTGGGCCTCCATAACACCTCAGCAGTGCCACAGGCAGATTGCCTCCATGCCACGCCGCATTGAAGCAGTAATTTCTGCAAAAGGATTCCCGACCAAGTATTGAGTGCATAAATGAACATAATTATTTGAAGGTTGACTTTTTTTGTATTAAAAACACTTTTCTTTTATTGTTTGGATGCAATATGCTAATTTTTTGAGATAGGAATTTTGGGTTTTCATGAGCTGTATGCCAAAATCACAAGTTTTAAAACAATAAAAGACCTGAAATATTTCAGTTGGTGTGCAATGAATCTAAAATATATGAAAGTTACATTTTTATCATTACATTATGGAAAAGAATGAACTTTATCAAAATATGCTAATTTTTTTAGCAGGACCTGTATGTGGATTTTGCCAAGAGGTCCAGGTGTAATTTAACACTACATAAGCAAAATATTGAGATTTCCTGGCCAGTATAAACAGGAGAGATGATTTGCAGAAGCCAGTTCCAATTACTAGACTCATGAACATTTTATTCCTTTTAAAAAAGAATCAACAAAAAAAAAACTATGCTCCAGCTGTGTTTTGCACCATCATCAGTTGGGTAACATGAAGGTGTGATGGTGCGTGTACATGCTCACTGTTGTGTCCTCTTCCAGGGAATCGAACGCCTGAAGGGAGAGACGGGGAAGTGGGGCAAAGTGCCGTGTTGGGAGGCCATGCAGACTGCATTCGGAGGCCGGCTCTCCCTGTCCTGGTTTAGCCCCTTCACGGGCCTGAGCTGGAAAGAGCCTGTTGACCACATCGCCATCCCACAGGGGGAGATTATTCAGCAGGACATCATAGAGATACCACTTACACCTACTTCCATGTAACGAGGAAGGCTTACCTAAAAATGTCTTACCTAAGGGACTATTTGTGGAATTTTATAATGAGATATTGTCCAGATGTTCTTATTGTTTTTTTTGTGTTTTTTCCAGTTTTGTTTAGAGAATTATCTTCTCCCTTTTAAGGTGTTTGGATCTTGAGGTTTTGGGCCCACTACTAAAGCAGACATATTTTTCTACATAGACAAATAGGGGTTTATTTTCAAGCAGGGTTGTGGGGTGTTCTTATAAGCAGTCAGCCATGATTAAAAAATCATTAAGGATTTCTGATGGTACAGTCAGACAAAGGTAATCAGAGCAGTTGGTACAACTGCAAACTCCAATGTGATCAACATAAGTGTTTTAGATGCACAGGTATTCTAGACCAGGATAATACATTTCACAATTCTTTTGCATTTCTTGGTTTTGCCTCATGTTTGACGTCATTCCACAAGTTTTTTGTGTTACGGAGGTCCGAGGATTGGGCTGAGAACTCCATAAAGTTAGTGTTGTTGAAATGGAAACCAAGATGCCACTTGCTTACATCACATTTTGGTGTATTCAAACTGATCCATTCATTGATGCAGATAAAGACCTGACTTTACAGTGTGAAACACAACCCCAGAGCATGATGCTTGAGCCACCGTGCTTCAGTCTACTGCAGTTTGAATTCGGTGTTTGGATGTTGACTGACAAACTTTCTGCGGCCGCAAGGAACAATATTGCTTCCATAATTTTAGATTTTCCTCCTTTTCACATAAACCTTTAACCAAAGTGCGTTGTTCTTCTGAACAAAAACTGATATGGCCCATTTAATTCCAGAATCAGCTAAATGCATCTCATGTCTGTTGGTCTTCTTGTAACTTCCTACACCCACTAATAATATAGTTAGTATGCTATTTAGTTACTAAAAACTCAGTATTTATAGCAAACAGTAATTGATCTTGGCAATGTCCGACTGCTGTTATTTTGAACACACCTGTATGTGAATGATTCCATCGAAATTGAGATATTTGGGTGGTGTTGCAGAGCAAACTGGAACTGTTCTAACGTCATTGTAGAGCGTTCAGTGCTGAAATTCTGGTGGCACTTTGCTTGAATTAAGCTGCTTGAATTATTTGGAAACACTGATTCCTGCTCAGACCAAAGAAATTTACCCAAATTACATCGGAACAAAATGTTTTCCTAAATCATGATTCATCTTGTCTAAAAGCAGCATAAACTTTGGCAGAGCTGTTGCAATCATACTGCAGAAGAACAACAGATACAGTATATGTACCCTGCTGGACTGTAAGTTGTGGTTAAGTGATTTAAATGATAAAGAAGCTGCAGACCTTAGCCTTCTTGGTAAGAAGCTACAGTTCTATGGAATAGTTTCTTCTTTTGTGCCTTATCCTCCATAATGATGAATAATTCTGACAGGATTCCCTTAATTCTCTTCATAAAATGTTTTAAACATACCTGTTACGGATTGGTTAGGTGAAATGTCAACTGGTGCTGGATGCTGGATACTATGGGTCTATGCATAATGCTTCCGCTCCTTTAACTATTGTGTGGTTTCATTTTTTTTAAATGAATATATAAAAATATTTATTTTTTTCTGTCCTGAAACTGTTTATTACTTTAATAAAATCAAATATTAATAAAAAAAAGAAACTGATGCTTCTTTAGACAGACCTACATTTTGGGAACAATAATTAAAAATATATATATTAAAGGGTTTTGTTCTTTTTAAAAAGGGCTCATTTTCTGTCTTTGTGATGAACGGTTTGTATATTTTTACTCGGTGCAGGAGTCAAGAACAACAACCTGGAACTGAACATGCATTATTTAATACAGCTGATTCAAGAGAGGGGAATTCCCTTCATAGTTGGTTTTTTTTGCAGGTCTTTCACAATGCTGTACATAAAACCACCACAAGGTGGAGCCAAAGAGCGTGATGTCATGAAAGCCTGAACAACGTGAGCGCTGATCATTTTTTGTAGAGCTTTATCACGTAAATGGTGTGAACAAAATGAATTGTAGTTTTCAGTTCTCTGAAACCTGGACTCATTGGTTTCTGAGGACATTATGTTCTTTCATTTTTAATTTAGTTTTAAAATTAAAGTTCTGATCCAGGATTTTTGCTGAATAAGTCTGATCCCAATAGATATATTTACATATCAGGGTGTTTTTACTGCAACACTGTTTCTGTCCAGCTATTTTAAATAATTGTTCAAGAAAAAAAAACATGCTCCCTCCCTATACAGACTGTTGAGACCACATTGGGTGGACAGGACTTCACTACAGTAACAGTACTTTGGTTGCTGTTGTCGGTAAGTACTGTTAGCACCCCTAATGGTAAGAGAAGTGTATTCACTGGATTGTAAATATTCATACTATTGGTACTAATATTATAAAGGTTGGGTCATCTTCTCAACACTAAATTCCACCTTGTGTAAAAGTCCTCCAACATGTCCAAAATATTTTAAATTCAATTTACAGCCTAAGCTATAGCCATCCAGTAGATCAGTCTTTCTCATTCCCTGCTGTGATGTCTCACAAACACCCTTGGTGTTAAAGATGAATCACCCACGACAAGCCACTCTATAAGACACCGACTTCCCAGTGAGCAAAAAATAAATCTAGTTTCAATGCTGAAGCATATACAGTATTCATAGAAACACTTGGACTCTTGTTCTGATCCCTGTTAGTCTGGTTTCAGGAAACAACATAGCGCTGTTTCTGCTTCAACTAAAACCTATGACTTTGTGGAACCTTTGAATGTCAATAAATACTGTAAGGCATTTTTCATAGATTTATGAAAAGCATTTGTCATGGACTTTTCTTTAACTAGCTTTAAAGACCACGGTGTTGGTCGGTTCGAATGATCGTTCAGGTCAGAAGCAGTCCTTTATTAGGCCCGAGCTGCTATAAGCGCTGCAAGGGTCTGTTGTTTCCTCACTGTTTATTTTTCTCCCCGAAAAGAAGTGCCTCTTTGGAGGCCTAAACACGTAAGAAAACTCACCAAACTTTGCACACAAGTCAAGTGTCCATGAAATGTATTTAAATTAAATTGAAAAGGAGTCTGGCCAAATTGTTCAACAGCATCCCCTAAAGTCAACCTGTCTAACGTAGACATTTGAAATTTGGTACACAGCTCGAACTCTCCAAGACAAAACAAAAAGGAAAAAAAGTCAGTGAATTACACTACCGTTCAAAAGTTTGGGGTCACATTGAAATGTCCTTATTTTTGAAGGAAAAGCACTGTACTTTTCAATGAAGATAACTTTAAACTAGTCTTAACTTTAAAGAAATACACTCTATACATTGCTAATGTGGTAAATGACTATTCTAGCTGCAAATGTCTGGTTTTTGGTGCAATATCTACATAGGTGTATAGAGGCCCATTTCCAGCAACTATCACTCCAGTGTTCTAATGGTACAATGTGTTTGCTCATTGGCTCAGAAGGCTAATTGATGATTAGAAAACCCTTGTGCAATCATGTTCACACATCTGAAAACAGTTTAGCTCGGTACAGAAGCTACAAAACTGACCTTCCTTTGAGCAGATTGAGTTTCTGGAGCATCACATTTGTGGGGTCAATAAAACGCTCAAAATGGCCAGAAAAAGAGAACTTTCATCTGAAACTCGACAGTCTATTCTTGTTCTTAGAAATGAAGGCTATTCCATGCGAGAAATTGCTAAGAAATTGAAGATTTCCTACAACGGTGTGTACTACTCCCTTCAGAGGACAGCACAAAAAGGCTCTAACCAGAGTAGAAAAAGAAGTGGGAGGCAGCGTTGCAGAACTGAGCAAGAAGATAAGTACATTAGAGTCTCTAGTTTGAGAAACAGACGCCTCACAGGTCCCCAACTGGCATCTTCATTAAATAGTACCCGCAAAACACCAGTGTCAACATCTACAGTGAAGAGGCGGCTGCGGGATTCTGGGCTTCAGGGCAGAGTGGCAAAGAAAAAGCCATATCTGAGACTGGCCAATAAAAGAAAAAGATTAAGATGGGCAAAAGAACACAGACATTGGACAGAGGAAGACTGGAAAAAAGTGTTGTGGACAGATGAATCCAAGTTTGAGGTGTTTGGATCACAAAGAAGAACGTTTGTGAGACGCAGAATAACTGAAAAGATGCTGGAAGAATGCCTGACGCCATCTGTTAAGCATGGTGGAGGTAATGTGATGGTCTGGGGTTGCTTTGGTGCTGGTAAGGTGGGAGATTTGTACAGGGTAAAAGGGATTCTGAATAAGGAAGGCTATCACTCCATTTTGCAACGCCATGCCATACCCAGTGGACAGCGCTTGATTGGAGCCAATTTCATCCTACAACAGGACAATGACCCAAAACACACCTCCAAATTGTGCAAGAACTATTTAGAGAAGAAGCAGGCAGCTGGTATTCTATCGGTAATGGAGTGGCCAGCGCAGTCACCAGATTTGAACCCCATTGAGCTGTTGTGGGAGCAGCTTGACCATATGGTACGCAAGAAGTGCCCATCCAACCAATCCAAATTGTGAGAGCTGCTTCTAGAAGCGTGGGGTGCAATTTCTCCAGATTACCTCAACAAATTGACAGCTAGAATGCCAAAGGTCTGCAATGCTGTAATTGCTGCAAATGGAGGATTCTTTGACGAAAGCAAAGTTTGATGTAAAAAAAATCTTATTTCAAATACAAATCATTATTTCTAACCTTGTCAATGTCTTGACTCTATTTTCTATTCATTTCACAACGTATGGTGGTGAATAAGTGTGACTTTTCATGGAAAACACAAAATTGTTTGGGTGACCCCAAACTTTTGAACGGTAGTGTATATTCCAAATCAAACAGGAAGTCGGCCATTTTTGGTCAAAGGGTAATTTTTCTAATTTCCCACGTCGAACTTTAATAGACTCCTAGAGATTTTGAGGTATAAAAATTGTTCAGGAAGGCCTTCAGGCATGGGGGATCAAAAAAATTGAATGTGCATGTTGAAAGGCCAGGACGGGTCCTCAAACTTTGACTAAACGCCAAAAATGTAAATGTTTTTTCCTCCTGTTCAGAAAGTCGGAAATGCATTACCAAAAACTGTGGTGGATCGTCATCGGGTCCCTGACAAAGCCCAATGGTCAAATGCAGACATCACTTGAGTGCCGCCCCCTCAGAACAGAAGGTGTAACACTTTCCTTTGAAAGGTCCATATTCTACACCCTTGACCTAATCAACACCAAACCATGTCCAGTGATAGAAAATTTGGTGTAAATTGTTGACCAGTACTGAGAGGCTACGAAAAAGGGTGAGACTGTGGCAGCAATTCAAAACTGGCCGTGACGCAATGACCATATGTTGGTTTCTAATTTCCAAAGAAATCATTTAATCTGCAGTAGATTACACAGGATGGTTATTGGTCTAACTCCTAAAAGATGTTTATGCACATTTTTGTGGGCGTGGCCTAATTTCCCCACAGTGTCCCCTAGAAGCATTAAAACAATCAGCCTCAAGCCATATACTTTATCTAAGGATTATGAAATTCAGTACACATATGTAATGTCACTTGGCCATTTTGGATCAGATAAGCCATTTTGTGCTATTTAGACACGTATTTGAACAAACACCTTTTAGAGCTCTTGACTTACCACCTCCAAAATGAGTCCAGTTAGTCTTGAGGCATTGGGGATCAAAAGTTGTTGAAAGGTTTTTGCTGCATCAAAGCATGTGGGGTCGGCCAAGCCTTAAAGTATGGCTTCTCGCCATAAACATAGGTGTAAATTTTACACACAAGGTCACAGCTGTACCAAACTTTCTGTGCGTCATCACATACTAGCACTCAACACATTCATAGGTTAATTTGCTCACAAAAATGGATATAAAAATACAACAACAATGTCACAGAAAAACTCATGGTACCGATTAATCAAGATCTAGTAATGATAACCTCAGCCCAAGAATATATCTGTAAACACCGGAGACCCCACACCTATGTGTGTGTGTGAGCATGCTGGTGCATATAAGGTTTCTCCATAAGAGTGTTCCTCCCGGCAACCGGCTCCGCCAGGGCGGGCCGGTCCATGGACCAGGAGAGCCGGGGCCCAGGGGCGCCCCAGCCCCCAGCAGGGATCCGACAAGGGACCGGCCGACGAGGGGCCACCGCAGGGGCCGCGTCCGGCCGCCACGCACCACCACCACCCATGGCCAATTCTCACCGCCAACATCCCAGCGCCCCACCCCTGCCCCACGTCGGGGTGCCCCACCGATAGCCGCAGCCGATGGAAGGCATCCCCAGGCCAAGCTCAGCCAGCACCTGGACACCAAGTTGTACCAGCTCCCGAGTCCCGATCCTGCAGAGCGCTGAGACCTATGGAGGACTACGGGGTCATTGGAAAAGCAATACAGCATTTTGACGATGAGTGCTTAATTGTGAATTAAAAATATAGATTGCTAAATATAATTTCAAATTCAACAATTTATCCATACAAAAAAAGACAAATTTGAAAAACATTTTGTAACTACACATTTTAAATTGAAATACTAAAGAGGAATTGCAAATTTTATTTATTTGATTATTAAAGAGTAACTAAACCCCAAAACAACATTTTCTTTGCTTCTAAACTGTATAAATGGGTCTTTACCAATGCAGGCTTTCAGTTTCTGGGGATTTTTTTACATTTTGGCGTAAACTTGTTTAATTCTACACTTTTTGGTCTAAAAACGTCTTAGTGCTGCCCTCTTAGGGTTGAACTGTGGCTACTGCATTTGAATTTTGTGATTGGTGGAGAGCGGTACATCTCTACGTCACAGGCATTGCCTATGTCACAGCAGCCATGGTGCAGCCATGGTCTCGCAGACACGCCCTGTGGGTTTGGGTATAAAACTATCAGACACCGATCGACACACCGGTCCCCCCAGGCCCGGCCAGGTACGGACCACGTCTGAACTGGATTGACCACCGACGCGCCAGTGGGCAGGGGCATCCGTCACTGGCAGGGAGTGACAGAGGAGAAACAGGCCCTCCATTAAATGTAAGGCCTGAGGTGCGTCAGGCGAGAGTGCAGCCCAAGACCCAACCTGACAGGTAGACAAAGACATACAGACACAGTCATACGTTCCCTCCCTCTTAAACACTTACATTCTCACTGACTCACCAAGACACCCAAGAAATGACGCTGTACCCTCACTCACACATCCCATACACACTTTATGCTCCCAGGTCCAGGTACCGATGCCCCAGTAGAGCAACCAGCCCCCGGACCCGGGAGACGGACCCCCTACCTTCTAGGACGGAGACAAGCAGACCGCCAAGTGGCGAAGCAGCCCGACAGCCTAGGACCCCGACCGGACCACCTGTTCCTCCTCCGGACCCCAACCCCTGATGACCCGTAGTGAACAGGGGTGTGAAAAGACCCCTAGCCTCCATCCTCCCGCTCGAGTATGGTGTTGATGCAGTGGCGGACTGGGACTAAAAAACAGCCCTGGACTTTGACTCGGCCCAGCCCACAACAACAGATGCGCGTGAAAACTCATCAGCCACAGACACAGGTCTCAAAATACTTAAATCTTAATCCATGATATTTTACCTTCCAAATTATAGCATTATAACTGATGTTGACTAAAAGATGTGTGAAGAGCATAGTGTAGAAAACTCACTAAGAAATAAACAACTCTCTTTAAATAATAATAATAATATTAATACGTTTTATTTGGAAGCGCCTTTCAGGTCACTCAAGGACACTGTACAATAAAACAGAATAATAATAAACAGAATAAAACAATAGCAATGGATAAATAGCAAACAAGAACGTATCAGGACCCACTGCAGTTTGCTTATCGCTGTGGAGGTGGAGTTGAAGATGCCATCATCCACCTACTTCAACCAACCCACTGTCATCTGGACAAAGCAGGCAGCACTGTGAGGATCATGTTCTTTGATTTCTCCAGTGCATTTAACACAATTCAGCCTGATTTGCTTTGTCAGAAACTCCTGAAGACACAGGCGGAGCCCTCAACAATCGCCTGGATCAATGACTACCTGACCAACAGACCACAATTTGTGAGACTGAAGAATTGTGTCAAACCAGGTGGTCAGCAGCACAGGAGCACCACAGGGGACCGTACTCTCACCATTCCTTTTCATTCTGTTCACCCTCAGACTTCCAGTACAAATCAGAGACCTGTCATCTGCAGAAATACTCCGATGACTCTGCAATTGTCGGGTGTATCAGAGATGGACAAGAAGCTGAATACAGAGAGCTGGTGGACCGCTTTGTGACATGGTGTGGAAACAATCGTCTCACCTTGAATGTGAACAAAACAAAGGAGATGATTGTAGATTTCAGAGGAAACAGGGATAAGTCAAACACTGTTTCCATCATGGGAGAAGAAGTGGAGGTGTTTGAGGAGTATAAATACCTCGGAGTTCACCTTGACAACAGACTAGACTGGAGGCGCAACAGTGAAACCGTCTACAAGAAGGGACAGAGCAGACTGTACTTCTTGAGGAACCTTAGGTCCTTCAAGGTTTGCAGCAAGATGCTGGAGATCTTCTACAAGTCTGTTGTGGAGAGTGTAATCCTCCTTTCATACTTACGTCCCCTGCACTTTTCTGGGGAACTTCCACCAGCTCATGTATCTGTCCCTCACCTCTCTCCCTGTGCTGCGGCCGCAGCCTCCTCCTGGCTCTCACAACGCCTGGTGCCGCCTCCAAAATTGCAACTGCTGGTAGTTGCAGTGCTTCTGCCGCTGGCAAACATTTCTGTCAGCTTCCGGCATTTGGATGCTCCACTCTCTAACTGCTTAATTTTTTTTCCCTCACCTGCTCAGCTCCACCCTTTTCTTTCCTTTTTTTTCGGGTTACAAACACCTGCAGTATCCATGGGGCCAAGTGCAGCAGTGAGTGACCAAGAGGAAAGAGAGAGCAAGAGAAGGAAGGAGATAGGCAGCCAAGAAGGGACAGTGACCAGGAGCTGCTAGACCTCATCAGGGAGGACATGAGGCAGCAGAGGGAGGCTGACGAGAGGAGGGCACAGGAGAGCAGGGAGAGGATGGACAGGCTCTTTTCTATTCTTGAGCGATTAGTGCCAAAATGAAATTTTTTTGAGGGGGTGGGAGGGAATAAATTTGTTTATTGTTGTGTTTATAACACGAGTTGGTCGAAATAAATTGCTTGAAAGAAATACTTCATATTCATTGTATTTATCTTTTTAATTTTCAAAATTTTTCAAAGAAAATTGGACATTTGTTAAGAATATTAACAGTGTATAATTTTAATTATTTAATGACATTCAGAAAATGGAGCTAACAGATTAGCTGAGGTTCAGGAGCAAGGCCACGCCTCAAACCCGCTTCATAAATCCTAATCAGCCTTAACTCGATTCACCCGGTACCACACGTCTGCTCTACATCTCTAATCCCACCAGGATACACATATAAACTCTGCCTGCCCTTCATCCCTCGTCTTTCGTTTGTTTTCACCCCTCCCTTCCCCTCCCTCTAGGTCCAGGGTCCCGCCGACTCGCCTCTTCTTTTCAGGGTCCCGCCGACTCGCCTCTTCTTTTCAGGGTCCCGCCGACTCGCCTCTTCTTTTCAGGGTCCCGCCGACTCGCCTCTTCTTTTCAGGGTCCCGCCGACTCGCCTCTTCATTTCAGGGTTCCCGCCGACTCCCCTCTCTTTTCCTTCGCAGGGTCCCACCGACTCCCCTCTCTTTTCCTTCGCAGGGTCCTGCCGACTCCCCTCTCCTTTCCTTCGCAGGGTCCTGCCGACTCCCCTCTCCTTTCCTTCGCAGGGTCCCGCCGACTTCCCTCTCCTTTCCTTCGCTGGGTCCTGCCGACCCTCTCCTTTCCTTCGCTGGGTCCTGCCGACCCTCGCCTTTCCTTCGCTGGGTCCTGCCGACCCTCGCCTTTCCTTCGCTGGGTCCTGCCGACCCTCGCCTTTAACCCTCCCCTTTTTTCGCAGCATCAATCGGGCACAGCCTCCCTGTTCTGCGCTCCAGTTTACTCCTGTACCACCTCTTCTAACGTCTCTCTCTTTTAGGTTCTGTCTGGGGGGGTCCTGAGCAGGCTCGGAAAGACGATTTCCCGAAGACTGCACCCCCACACTGAGTCTTCCTCCGGGTCTCTGGCGTTTCCTCTCCCCAGACCATTCAATTCAACATGCCTTCAATAAACGGTTAAATTCTGAACCTGTAGCGTGGTCCTTGCTAGTGAAATAAAATTTAAAGTAACAAAATTCAAGAACATACAGAAGTATAACTATTTACAGGACAAGAGACATTTTAACAAATCACTGCACGATTAATCTGAGTGACCGGGTATTGGACCATCATTTTTTTTTTATTACACCAGGTGTCCCTGGCAGTGTTGCTGGAGCCGCTGAAAGGATGAGAGATGAGAGACATGAATGGAGTGCTGCAGCAGGGATCTGTGGTTGGTCCTCTTTGGTTGGCGAGCCAAACATCACAGGGTGGTCTGCAGAGAGCTTCAGGGTGTCTCCTCCCGTTGTCCACTACATCGTCCACCACTAGGGTTTGCAGACCGGCTCAATCGATGGCTGTCACATCTGTAAGATGCATTCATAAAAATGGAAACAGGAGAAATTGAATCCAATCCTTCAATCTCATGACAAAATACTTAAAAAAGATATTAAAGTTATTGTTTAGTTGCCTGTTAAAGGTATTCATGACCTGGTGGTGCCTCCTCCAGGGCAGACACCTCAGCGCAGAGTTGCTCCCGCCACTGAGTACCACTGACGGCCTCCCCCTCATCTTCCTCCTCCTTTAAAAATAGAGAACAAATACAAAAGTGTTTAACAGATTAAAGCATGTAGTTAACTATTATAGTTATTATAGTTATTCTATAATAACGAGGCGCTGCTCTCGGTGGCTGCATGTTGGAGTGGCTCCGTTGGCTAAATATTGAGTTTTACTTGTATGGGCGTTGGTTCCTATGTTTTCTTGAGGAAGACTGTTTTTTTTTTTGGACCTGTATATTTTCTAGTTTTTGGTGCTGTGAAGCTGGAAGGATTTTTGCTGTTAATTTTTCACTGTTTGATAACTTATGATGCGTAACCATGGCAACAGCTGATTAACATTGCAAAAGCTGAAATAATACCTCAACTGAAGCCACAAATCCCTGATGAGTTGAGAAGGAGGAGGCATGGATGCAGAACAGGAACAAAAAGCAGAGCGAGAAGGAGGAAGTTCGAACCATCTCTTCCATTGATCAAAATTGGCAACGTGAGATCACTGGCTAAGATGGATGAACTCCAAGCCTTTACAAGGTCAGCCAGAGCATCAGGAATGTAGTGTCATGTGTTTCTGAGACGTGGCTGCAGGATCATATCCCCGACTCCAACGTCTCTGTGGCAGGCTTCCTGACTGTACGAGCAGACAGAGATCTGAAGAGGAGCAGGAAAATAAAAGTAGGTGGAGTAGTAGTGCTTGTCAACAACAGACTGTGTCATCCAGGACATGTTACTTTTACCAAGAGAGTTCACCAGTGTTATTTTGGCAGTTTACATTTCATCTTCAGTCGCTGCGACAATGCATGTGATGTCATCAGTTCCATTGTTGCTAAGCACCCCAGTCCACTTGTGGCTATATCTGATGATTTTAATCATGCCTCACTTTCTACTACACTTCCAACTTTTCAACAGTTTGTCAACTGCTCCGCAAGAGAAAACAAGACCTTGGGTTTGCTTTATACAAATGTAAAGGATGCATACATGTCCAAACCAAGACCTCCTCTGGGACAATCAGATCACAATGTTGTTTTTCTCTGCTCAGAATATAAACCACTTGTTCAGAGGCAACCTGTAAAAAGAGAACTGTGAAAAAATGGTCACATGAAGCTGAAGAAGCCCTGCAGGGTTGATTTGAAACCACAGACTGGATGACACTTTGCCAAGCACATAGAGAGGACATCAATGGCATGACTGAGTGTGTGACTGACTATATAAACTTCTGTGTGGACAGCATCATCCTCACCAGATCAGTGAGATGCTTCCCTAATAACAAAGCCTGGATCACCAGTGACCTGCAGGAACTGCTAAACGACAGAAAAAGAGCCTTCATGGAGAAAGCCAGGGAATTACTGAGGAGTATACAGAAGCAACTTACGGTCAAGATCGGAAACAGCCAAGAGGCATACAGGAAGAAGCTGGCGAACACACTACAGAAGAACATTGTCAGAGATGTCTGGTCAGGAATGAAAAATATCACAGGCTTTAAGCACAGGAAGAATTGGATAGATGGAAGTGTGGACAGAGCAAATAATCTGAATCCATTCTTCAATAGGTTCAGTTCAAGCTCAGCATCCTCCATCCCTGTCCCCAGCCAAACAGACATCCCACCCTCCTCTGACCCAGTTTTCCTGTCACACCTCGGATCTTTTATCCTTCAACTTCAATTCAATTCAATTCAGTTTTTTTTTATACAGTATAGCGCCGATTCACAACAGATGTCATCTCAAGGCACTTAACAAGAAGTCATTTCAATACATTTATACAAACATTCCAATCAGTTAAAAAGTTTCCTATTTAAGGAATCCAAGCAGATTGCGTCAGTCATTGGCGTGAGGTTGGGCCCCGTTGAGGCAGACTTTACAACCACAGCAATCCTTCAGCAATCCCTCATACTGAGCAAGCATGTAGCGACAGCGACAGTTACTCGGAGCATCATCCCAGTCGATGCCTCCCGTCCAACAGGGCATTGTAGCTAAGCAGGATACCAGACCAGGTATATCTTCTATGGAGAGAAAAACACTGAGAAAAAACAAA
The DNA here is from genome assembly GCA_963556495.2 of Valencia hispanica. Taxonomy (NCBI): domain Eukaryota; kingdom Metazoa; phylum Chordata; class Actinopteri; order Cyprinodontiformes; family Valenciidae; genus Valencia; species Valencia hispanica. Next base: position 47,046,868 of record OY747710.1, read on the forward strand.
GTTAACAGTCGAAATAACAGAATGTACTGTAATACAACTGGAGAGTAGTAGTAGAAAAGGAAGTAGCAGAGTGAAGAAAATTGGTAAGTCTGTCCTCCTGCAGTCTAAGCCTATAGCATCACAACTACAGAGATAGCTCAGGATGACCTTAGCCACTCTAACTATAAGCTTTATCAAAAAGGAAAGTTTTAAGCCTGGCCTTAAAAGTAAACAGTGTGTCTGCCTCACGAACTAAAGCTGGGAGCTGGTTCCACCTGATAACTAAAAGATCTGCCTCCCATTCTACTTTTAGAAATCCTAGGAACTACAAGTAAACCTGTAGTCTGAGAGCAAAGTGGTCTGTTGGGAACATATGAAACAATTACATCTCTGATGTATGATAGAGCTTGATTATTAAGGGCTTTGTATGTAAGAAGAAGGATCTTAAATTCTATTCTGGATTTAACAGGGAGCCAATGAAGGGAAGCTAAAACCAGAGAAATGTGATCTCTCTTTTTAATATTCATCAGAACTCTTGCTGCCCCATTTTGGATCAACTGAAGGCTTTTAATGGCATTTTGTGGACTACCTGATAGTAAAGAATTACAGTAGTCCAGCCTTGAGGTAACAAATGCATGGACTAGTTTCTCAGCATCACTCCTGGACAGGATGTTTCTAATTTTAGCAATATTCCGGAAGTGAAAGAAAGAAATCCTTGAAACCAACTCAGTCATGGACTCTTCTGCTTCCACAAGTTTGTCTTCAACCAAGTCAGGAGATGCTGCTACCCCCTTTGTCTCCCTCTCCCACTAGTCTGTCTCTAAGAGTCAGGTGAAGAGGCAGCTGGAAAAACTGAACCGGAACAAGGCTGCAGGTCTAGATGGGGTCAGAGTCCTGAAGGTCTGTGCATAGCAGCTCTGTGGGATTCTGCAGCACCTCTTCAACCTTAGTCTGAGCCAGGAGAAGGTCCTAGTGTTGTGGAAGACATCATGCCTTGTTCGAGTACCAAAGAGAACTCACCCATCAGTCATCAATGACCATAGACCTGTTGCCCTGACATCCCACATGATGAAAGTCCTAGAGAGACTCCTGTGCCCCCCCCCCTCCCCCCCTGAATAAGCAAACAAGAACATATCAGGACCCGCTGAAGTTTTCTTATCGCCATTGAGTTGGAGTTAAAGATGCCATTATCCACCTGCTTCAACCAACCCACTGTCATCTGGACAAAGCAGGCAGGACTATGAGGATCGTGCTCTTTTACTTCTCCAGTGCATTTAACACAATTCAACCTGATTTGCTTTGTCAGAAACTCCTGAAGACACATATGGAGTATGACTCTGCAATTGTCAGGTGTATCAGAGATGGACAAGAAGCTGAATACAGAGAGCTAGTGGACCGCTTTGTGACATGGTGTGGAAACAATCGTCTTACTTTGACTGTGAACAAAACAAAGGAGATTATTGTAGATTTCAGAAGAAACAGGGATAAATCAAACACTGTTTCCATCATGGGTGACGAAGTGGATGGGGTTGAGGAGTATGAATACCTCGGAGTTTACCTGGACAACAGACTGGAAGCAGAACAGTGAAGCGGTCCACAAGAAAAGACAGAGCAGACTGTACTTCTTGAGGAAGCTTAGGTCCTTCAAGGTTTGCAGTAAGATGCTGCAAATCTTCTACAAGTCTGTTGTGGAGAGTGTAATCTCTTCACCCATCATCTATTGGGATAGCAGCATCAGAGCCAGGGACTTAAAAAGGCTAAACAACCTGATAAAGAAGGCTGGTTCTGTTCTGGGGACCACTGTGAACCACTGGAGATGATGCAAAAAAGGATTCTTCATAAAATGTTAAAAATTCTGGACAACCCTGAGCATCCTCTTCATGAGACTCTCCTGCAACAACAGAGTGTCTTCTATCGGAGGGTTCTTCCGTTTCGCTGCAACACAGAGAAGGATGAAATCCTTCCTGCCCACAGCCATCATCATCTACAACAACTCCTTAAAGAATTAATTGTATGAGCTACAACAACACTTAATTTCCCTCTGAGATCAATAAAGTATTTTTGAATTGAATTGTTAGTAAGTGGTGCGCACGTGAAAGTAACTGGTGCGCACAAGAGTAAGTGGTGCGCACGAGTTACAAAGTGGTGCGCACAATTCAATAAACGTTCGAAATGTATAGTGAGTTCCAAAACGTAGGGCATTTAAAACTTATAACAAAAAAAACCCCACTGAAAATAATACCATAAGCAATACAATAAACTTCTGTTTAATGGCGGTTGGCAAGAAACATCTGATGCATGCTAAATATGCCCTACCTATTTTTACAAAGTACTAAAAAACAAACAACTATATTCTCTCCATTAATTTCGTCTTCTTGAGATACCTCAGCAAATTTATTTCTTTACAGAACTTTAAATTGTTTAAAATGTCTTTAATGTCCAGTTGCAATTTGATATCTTGCAAATTTTGTACCAGTTTTCTCAACAGTTTACTTCAGGCAAAATAATATAACATGCTCCACAGTCTCTTCTTGAAAACATTTCCCTGTAGCATGTTTCCCCTGTTTAAATAATTTATTGTTTAACCCTGTATGACCAAATCCTAATCTAAATATAATTATTTCCTCCTTTCTATTTCATTTGTAATCAGGTGATGACATCATCAATAAGCAAATAAGCGAATGATGTCATCTGGCGGCATCTAGTTACCTTCTATCGGAGACAGTTGGCAACACTGCGCCCAGTCCATATTCTTCCTTATCCAGCATGCTGGCTCCTTGTCGTGGTGAATCCACCATATCGTTACTTGTTTTCTTCTTAGTCTTTACGATCCTTTGTCGAATCCTTTTAGACATCTGTATTTATTATTTGAAACTTTGACTTCATTCACAGTCTTTTTTTTTGCATAGTCGGCTTGTCTTTACTGCATATTTTTCAACCGGAACTGCATGTCTTTGTGTGGGCTCAAATCCATATTTCTAGGTATTTTCATAGGATAAAATCTTTTAAGTCACATATTGAACATCCTACAAAAGACGCTCCCATTCAACCTCGGGTTCTTCTATAGAAATAAATCCAGTTTTTTAATTTGCAGTAAAAAATAGGTTGTCACAGGTACCCTCTAACATTTATTGATCATGGTGACATTTTAAAAATCACACAGCTACATAATTTATTGGATAAACCAGTCTTGCACATTTCACCTTTATTTCAACCCTCTAATTATTAATCTGATGTGAATTCTTCTTAAGCCTATTGTGAATTGTACTCAAACTATTGAGAAAAAAAATCACCAGAAGCGATTAGTTGATTCACAGTATAAATGTATTATCATTCAAACAGATCTTTATTTACAGGTATAAAGCATATTTACAGGTATAAGTAACAAATTGGACTAAAAAAATCCATGACGACAACTCTACTGATCAGGATTTAAAGGGATTTTACTAGCTTAATTGATTAACCTTTGGCAACTGATCAGTCAACCAACTCAAGCTCCAATGCCTAGAGGCCTAACGGTACAGCACAGGTCAGTGCGATTTGGTATTTGTCTGTTTCCATTGTAAAAGCTGCCCATAGAACCGACCCCTACTGCAACATTCCTGAGCCCCCTTCAGTTGTAGCCCCATAGGACAATGGTATGGTATGACTAGTATGACGTTAGATATTTGGGTTTAACCCCACTTACCCAGTGAGAGTCCAACTGGCAGTGGAAATGCTCTCCTGAATACGCCAGACCATAAAACCGCACCGACCTGTGCCCATAAGTAAGACATGCAAGACTTGATTTTGATGCTGACTGCAGTCAGACTGGCACCAGTCAGTCTCTCTGGAAACAGGTATTCTGAAAAACATTGTAAACTAATTCTAGATGCTGAAACCCTCGCTTTGTAAACAATATGTTAAATTTAAAGTGGAATGAGAAGTTCAATAAATGCATCCAGGAGAAGACTCTCATTGAATCCGTCACTTTTCCTTTTTCTCAGCCTCCTGCTGGTCTGTGTGAGGTGTTGCAGCATGGAGCACCAGCAGTCCACACAAAGTGAGAGAGATGCCCATCCACCAGAGGCCGCTGTGAGTCTCACCAAAGATGAGCCTCCCAATGATCGCCTGGACACACCAAAAAGGACATGCTCATTAATGATGCTGGGATGAAACAGGAATGTGAAGGTTTGTTTTTAATAGAAACGTTTGACCTTCTAGTTAGTGCTTACAGAGGAGATGAAGTTGGAAGCGGTGGTGGTGACAGTGGCCCCTGCTGAAGAAGAGCAGTGGCGGAGAGCCTTGGAGAACATAGTCCACATTAAAGTGTTACAGGTGAGTAGCAGGACTCCACACAACAGCCGAAGGGGGACATGGAGCTGAAAAGAGACCAAATGTTGTTTGAATGGTTTAGCTAGCATTAGTAGATTACAAAAGGATTCCCTTTACTTATTTACCCTGGTAACAGTATATCCATCTAATAACACAATGTTCAAGTCACAGCTTTGGATTTGGATACTGAGGGTGCTATACCAGAGGTTTGTTATGGTTGAAAATACTTCAGGGTTCCAAAATAAAAGAAGACTGATTCCCAGAAGGCGTTTAAGTATTTAATTCAAACATGTCTGGCCATAAACATGGAGGGAACAGGGTTGCCATGAATTCCCTACCCAACCTTCCTGATCTAACAGCTTAAGTAATATCCAGCTATCACTGTTTATCTCTCCAGCACGTCTCCTCCAATCTTCATGTCCAGCTCCTGGAGAACTGGTTCATGCCAGTCTGATAGTAAAGCATGAACCAGCACATCCCAGGTCAGACTGTCCGTAGATATCTAGCTGCGCCAGCGTCATTCTCTCCGGTGATATGACACATCTTTATCAGGACATTACGCTGGAACAATAAGCTTGCTTCCCCTAACTTGTCATCTTGCCCTAGATACATTCACTAGACAGAGAATATGTACTTAAATCCTAATTACATTGGAATATTCCCGCAACATTCCCTGCTTTTATTAATTTAATTAATACCATAAATATAAATGGAATATTCCAAGATGTTTTCAGAAATCTGCCTAAAAGGTTGGGTAGGTCGATCAAAAAAAAATTATTCAACTCCTGGACCTGTACCAGCCATGAGTCATTTGGTACCGAGCCGCGGGTTGCACAGAAAAAAATGAATAACTTACTGTATTTATGCTTTATTTATTATCCGAGTCTAAACTATGTTTTATCTAGAAAAATGGCCTGATTCTTAGCGTTAAATCTGGCTCTAACTCTCTTGTCGCATGTCAGGACGCTTGCCTCACCGTATGTCACCGCAAAAAACAAACCCACAAGCTAACAGAATGATTTAAAAAAGAAAGCTACATTTAGTAGACAATACCAGAAGTCATATTGAAAATATGGATTTATCACGCAGGCAATTTCCATACACCGAGCCCCCACTCTGCTCACAGTGGGGCAAAAAAGTATTTGGCAGCCACAGATTTGTGCAAGTTGTCCCACTTAAAAAGATGAGAGGTCTGTAATTTCCATCATAGGCACACTTCAACTGTGTGAGGCAGAATGTAAAAAAAACTTAAATCCTTTCTAAAGTGACTTTGGTTGACAATGACAGAGGTCAAACATTTCCTGTAGGTCTTCACCAGGTTTGCACACACACAATAGATGTTTTTTTGGCCCATTCTTCCATACAGATCTTCTCTATAGCTGTGATGTTTTGGAGCTGTCGCTGGGTAACACAGACTTTTCAACTCCCTCGACAGAGTCTCTATTTGAATAAGGTCTGGAGACTGGGTAGGCCACTCCACAACCTTAAAAATGCTTTTCACGTAGCTACTCCTTCGTTGCCCGGGCGATGTGTTTGGGATCATTGTCATGCTGGAAGATCCAGGATCCAAGCACGTTTCATCTTCAATGCTCTCACTGATGGAAGGTTTTTGAACAAAATCTCACGACACATGGCCCCATTCATCCTTTCCTTAATACGAATCAGTCATCCTGTCCGCTTTGCAGAAAAGCAGCCCCAAAGCATATTTCCACTCACATGCTTCACAGTGGGTATGGTCTTCTTGGGATGCAACTCGGCATCTTTCTCCTTCAAACATGGCGAGTGCCATTTATACCAAAGAGTTCTATTTTTGTCTTATCTGACCAAATTACACTCTCCCAATCCTCTGAATCATCCAGATGGTCTCTGGCAAACTTTAGACGGGCCTAGACATGTGCTGGTGTTCCGCTGGTGCCGGGGGTTCCTGCAGGATTTTAATCCATGACACAGTAGTGTGTTACTAATAGTAACCTTTGTTACTGTGGTCCCAGCTTTCTTCGTTCATTGACCAGTTCCCCCCTGTGTAGTTATGAGCTGTTTCCTCACCGTTCATGATCATGTGTACCCCACGAGGTGAGATCTTGCATGAAGCCCCAGGTCGAGGGAGATTGTCAGTGATCTTGTATTTATTCCATTTTCTAATAATTGCTCCAACAGTTGATCTCTTCTTACCAAGCTGCTTGCCTATTGTAGATTGGCTCATCCCAGTCTTGTGCAGGTGTACGACCTTGTCCCTGGTGTCTTTGGACAGCTCTCTGGTCTTGACCATGGTGGAGGTTGGAGTCTGACTGTGTGAAGGTGTGGACAGGTGTCTTGTTTTTATAGATAACGAGTTCAAACAAGTGCCATTAATACAGGAGTTTCTTAAAGAAGTAGTAACAGTCTGTTGGGGCCAGAATTCTTGTTTGTTTGTAGGTGCTAAATACTTATTTATTGCACCATTATACAAATAAATTCTTTAAAAATCATACAATGTGATTTTCTGGGTTTGTCTTTTACAGCCTATCTCTCACAGTTGAAGTGTAACTATGATGAAAATAACAGGCCTCTGTCATTTTTTTAAGTGGGAAAACTTGCACAAATAGGTAGCTGCCAAATACTTTTTTTGCCCCACTGTATGTGGCAACCAGTTTTCAAATGAGGCAATGAGGCCTTTAAAACTGCGTCTAATGGGACTGTCTCATTACAATTAAATAGCCACTGATTCAGCAGTGTGTGCTTTTCTAGTCATGCTGACCAAAAGCACTTTATGCTGGAGCCACATTCACCTATTCATACACCAATACGCAGATCAGTAGGCAACTTGGGGTTAAGTGCCTTGCCCAGCCAGGAGCACATCGACATGTGACAGATGGAAGCTGGAATTGAACCTACAACTCTCCGATTACAAGCCAACTACTCTACCTAGCTTTTAAAGGCATATTTAAACATTACCATAACGACCAGAGAGCGTTAGAGGGCAGAGAGGATGTTACTCATGTTATGTTGTTGGCGCAATTTTACGGGGACGTTGCTAATTAAGCTCCAAGCACACAATCAATTTACATTTATTATATTTGAAAATAACCCCGATTTTTATTCCCATCGTCTCTTTTTCTTTTGTTGCATTTATTCGCTGGTCGGTGTGAATATTGTTTGACATTAAACCAGTCCATGGTGAAAACAAAGGTTGGGGACCACTGGGCTATATAACTGCTTTTAGGAATGTTCTTTAGCTTTGATTGCCTCTATATCAAAAGCAAAAATTGACAAGTGACCCATGAATGGATTGTTCTACATTGACTAACAATTCTAGAAAAACATTTTCAATGCTAATGCTTTGGGATGTTAAGAACTATTAGGTGGAGTGCTGCTTAAAACTGCAGGTCAAACATATCCTTACTATTCTAAATTAAAATCAGGTTTTTAATATTTAGATTTTTGAAACCTTTATATTGTGTGTACAAGTTCAAAACAGGATTAATTTAGTGCAGGTTTACTATCTGAAACAAATTGGGCAGGATCCAGCTTGAAAACAGCAATACTTATACGGGCTATAAATAGACTTAATTACTGCAAAACAAAGAGTGATTCTTTCAAACACAGTTTGTGCTTTCTGAAAATGATACACGTGTGATAATTGAAAAAGAGGTAATTTGAGGCTTTTCTTCTTTTTTGACCATTAGATCAGGTTAAAAAACCAAAAAAAACTAAGGAGCCGTATATAAACTGAACTATTTTAAACTGGAGAAAGATTCTTTAAAATGTTACTTTTACATCAGTGTAAACTCTATAAAAGTAAAAAATTAAAATAAAACTTTGGGCTATTTTTTAATTATTTGCAATAGATCAGGTTGATCTTAAAAATGAAAAAAACTTGGACTGGATCATTTCCCACAATTTTTCTACACCTTTACTCAGTTGTCAGAGGAAGATGATTTGCAGCTCCTCTCCTTCATGAGTTAATTTTTGTTTTTATAAATATAGGTGCAAACAAAAAAGAAAAGAAAAAAAATCCCACTATCATCGGAAAATTAATTTACTTCAGTTATTCAGTTGAAAATTGGAAACTCGATGTATTATACAGAATGGTATTTTTTAAGAGATTATTTCTGGTAATCTTTATTTCACAGTTAATGAAAACTAAAAATCCAGTTTCAAATAAAAATAACAGACAAAAGAATTTTTAATACAGAACTGTAAGCCTTCTTAAGTGTGTTCATATACTGGGTCCTTTCGCATAAATTATTGCATAAATGCAGAATGGCAGGGAAGGAATCAGCATTTGGTTCTACTAAAATGTTAAAGAAGTTCAGATTGAAAAGCTCTTTTGCATTGTTGGCTCTGCTTTCTCTCATCTTCCTCTCAGAATACTCCATAGATGATCTATGTGGTTTAGGTCAAGGCTCCCTGTGGTTATCTATGTTACTTATAAATCTTTTTCTTTCTTTATATTAATATGCTTAGATAGAACACTCCAGCTTCTTCAGCAATCCCCTATGCGACTTCCTCTCTTTGTAGAGTTTGTCAGTGTTTGTCTGCCATATAACATGGTGCTATATTAAATGTTTTGTATAAAAAAATATTTTTTTTTTCATTTGAAATGTTTAGACATTTTTATTTTTTATAAACTATAAGCCATAAATATATAAAAAAATAGCAATAAAAACGTTGAAATATTATGTTTCACTTTTTCGTACTGAACATACATTTGTCGATGATATTCTAATTTTATTAGTATAAACTGGAGATAAAAGGTTTTATTAATCTGAATTAATTTAAGAGGTGGATCAGACATCAACTTCAGCGTCATCGGTCTGGAACAACCGGTTGTATTCAACTAAAAAACCCGGAAGGTTTAAAGAAGCTGTTACCCAGTCGCAACCAGTGGCTCCACCGGGACTCTCCGTCCAGCCGCTCAGGCCGGACTCACACAGCTCCCTCAGGTAGTCCGCACCGAGGGTTAGCTTGGCAGACAGAGAGCCAGCGGCCGCAAGAAAGCCCGCTGACAACGCGTAAACAGAGCCGGAGTCCATCTTTGATAGGCTCACACATCCGACAGAACCGGACAGTTTCACAATAAAAGCATACCCACGCCGAAAACACGTGACTCTACAGTTTATCTACAGATAAACTCAATACGAAATTAATGAAGAATATAGTTTTTTTGTAGGTTAGACATAGGCAGTTGCTTTCTAGTCGCCATTAAACAAGAAGACGTAATTCGGAGACCATAAATACCACCTTCCATTTTTACCAATACCAAACTTAATCGAACTTGGACTAAAATATGAGTTGTTGTTTTTTTTGGGAGGATCTTATTTTGAAAGCGCCACTAGTTTTTTGCACGCGGTGGCGGAGGTTTGCACCAATCACAGCAGCTCTTGTAGTCACGTTGATGTTTTGGTGCATTAGCCTGGCTGTTCGTTTAGCCCGTTAGCTGTGCTTGTGTTGTGGATCATTTTAAGATGAATAAAGGGAAAGCCAGCGGAGTGTCGTGGGTCAAACCGGCGGAGCCGTCCTTCCTGAAGAAGTTTAAGACTGACGTTGGATACAAAGAAGGACCAAATGTTGACACCAAGGTAAGATTTTGTACAAGTGGTTTACACCATTAAAGCTAATAGTCATCAAGCAGTCAGTCTCCGGTTGGGACCTTTTCCATCTCTAACGTGGTGTATAGTACTGGTGGAAACCAGTTTTGAGTTGTTTTACAAAATACTACGCAAGAAATGAATGTCATAAATATGTCATTAAAGTGGGTCAACATATATTTTATCAGCCTCTCATTATGGCTTTTGCGAAACATACATAGACAATACATGGTTGTAATTAACAGCATGTTATTCCCATTAAGCAGAGGAAGAAATAATGGAATCACTAAATGTTTAGGGAATTAAATATGTCATGGAATGATGCTGCAATTTTTGGTCCCTGAAGAAAAGAACCAACATTTACACAGCCTGTTTTTACTTGACCCTGCATGCCGTCATAGACACATTTATCCTTTCATAAATCCAAAGCAGGTTTGTTGATTAAGTCATCTTTGTAATAATTTGATTCAAAAATTCTTTATCCCTAAGGGAGATTAAATAGTGTCTTAACTCCCATCATCCAAGTATCTTCAAAGAGTCATTGTGGAGGGTGATGCAGTGGGCAGAAAGAATCTCCAGTAGCAGTCAGTCTTGCAGCGTATCTGAAGAGGCCTCTGAGGGTGTAGTTCAGTGGTGAAGTTGTCAGCCTGTGTTCCAGAAATCGTGGGTTCAAATCCTGCTTCCGCCTGCTACATGTCGTTGTGTCCTTGGGCAAGACACTTCACCTATCCACCTAGTTGACTATAATCATAGCTAGCTTCCACCATTGTGTGAATGTGAGAGTGAATGAACAATGGAGTTGTAAAGTGCTTTCAGGGTTTCAAACAGCGCTATATAAATGCAAGCAGTTATTATTAGACAATCAGCTTTTGGCAAGCACTGCTAATCCACCTCATTTGCTTTTGCTGCCCCACTATAAACCTCGTCTGGCTGTATGTTTAGAAAGCCAGGCAGAGAGATGTTTGAATCGAGGATGTGATCCTTGCCCATTATGATTGATGGATGAAATGGTTTGAACTTCCTCCTTAATAAGGCATCTCACCACCAAGAATAAAGCAGTTGTTTTTTTCTTTGCGCGAGTAAAACACCTGACTAAACATCCTCCTAGAATAGTGATTACATGTTTTTGCCAATGAATTTAGGATATCAGTTGATCATTGGTGATTGGTTACACTCGCCAGCAACTGTATTGTGTACACCGAGCTAGTAGCTACTAGGAGCTTCAGAACTGTGTTAATTCGTCATGGCAACTAGATGTCAGACACGTTCCTCAAAGACTTTGGTGTGTGTTTACTGTGCATCCCACAGTTTTCTGCAGATCCACAATGCTAATCTTTTCACTACTTCATCCCGAAGGAGTTCTGACTGCTGAGGTCAGTGGAGTACAGGGAAGTCAGTTTCCTGTCGTTAGATGACCGGAGTGGTAACTAGCACTGTCCCCTGCTGCTGTAGCCCTCCATGCTTCTAAATTCAATGCAGACCTGGTATTCTGTACAGGTGTACTTAGTAAAATGGCTGTTCTGTGTACATTCTATACAATCAGACCAATAGTGGAACTCCGTGATGACCTTTCTCTACGCACAGCTCTCCTTACACCCCGTCTCTCTGCTCTCAGCGTCAGGTGATGCCCACGCCGGACGACGACGACAGTGGAAGTGATCGAGAAGATGAACTACCTCAAGTGGTTGTCTTAAAAAGTGGAGATCTGAATGCAGATGAGGTGAAGAAGGTGAAGGATGAGCTGCAAGATGGAGGCGACGGAGAGAAAGGTCAGGACGCTCCTCTTGTTACAGGACAGAAGGTAGCGAGCGGCGTTAAAACCCCTGTACCCTTACATTTCTATCCTGCTCACAGGCCAAGACGCTCCTTCTGACGGCAAAATTCTCTTCAAGAAACCAGCCAAGCGCTCGTCCTCAGACAAGTTTCAGGGTATCACCGCAAGCTCCAGCAAGAAGAAGAAGGATGATGGAGAAGAGCAGGGGGACAGAAAATCAGGGAAGAAAGTCAAAAATAACAGTCTGCTGTCATTCGGAGGCGATGAAGAGGAAGACGGTGACTAAATGGAAGACTGTTGTGAAGGTAGCGATGTAGGGATGGATATAGACGAAAACAAACCTTATGGAGTTAAATGTTGTCATGTTTTTGGGTCTTAAAGGATCTTTCCAGTGTGTGTCATTGCATGTCTCATCCCAGAGTTTCTATTCTCCCATTCGTGATCAGTGTGAACGTAAAACAGCAGAGAATGAGTTCACTCCCATGTTTGCTGCAGCACTCATAGATCTGAGAACAGTGTTCAGCTGCAGCACCAAGGTCTGTATAGGTGATCATTTCACTTCAAAACTTCTTTTGCATTTTACCCTCAGACAAAATCCACAACCACAGTTTTATCTGCATTCAGTACCGTGCAGAAGTCTTCATCAACCACCCATTTCTTTCTATGTTCCAAGAAGCCAGACTTTTTAGGAGACTCTAGTTTTTCAGGGTTTTTCTCCTAAATGTCCATTTTGTGTAACATTTTTTTAAACTTAAGATGAGGGGACGAGGACAAACTATCATTGGCAGGTGTCCTCAAATGAGCGGTGGAAACTGAGTAAGCTGAAGGCGACAAAAGAAGAAGCTGGTCTAAACACTTTCTCAAAGAAACCCCTCAAAGACCTGACACAGGACCCTACAGATGGTTTATTCAACTGATCCATCTACTGCCACGGTTCTCAGACGACGTTATAAATACCAGCATCAATGCTCAAGGTTCTAACTGGGTCTTAATCCTTTTTTTAACAAGCACCACTGATAGAGGGAAAACTGGCTCATTGAAAACTTAAGAAATAAAGGCCTATTTAGAAAATCTAGCAATCAGGAGTCCTCAGTGTTGGAGCGCTATCTCTGTACCTCAGCACTTTGGGTGTGTGTGTATATATATATATATATAAACGTTTACTTTTTTTGCAACATCTGCTTCAGGCGTCAACTGCTTTATAATTTGTTCACCTTATTCATCATTAGGCACAAACTGCATGCTTCTGTTTTTATTTTATTTTTTAAATCTGCCACATTTCATCCAGGAAAACATACTCATTCTCATTTTGTTCCAAGTTTTCTGTTTTTCTCTCTTCTTAAACCTTAAAACAGATTTTATTTAGTAGGAGAAATGGCCCTTTGGATCAGAGCTGAACCCTGCCATAGTTTAATGACAGAAAAATGTCACTCAATACATACAGTATAAAGTGGTCTTATCACCATTGTAGTAAAATCTCTATAAAGATGTTTTTCCATTATTGGAACACATTTGATTACGGTTTTTATTAATATGGGTCTGTAAATGCAGGCATTGCATATTTAGGATGGAGGGAAATTGTTCTATAAACTGACATTCAAAGGGAACATTATGCCTCTTTCCAACAAGTCATAATAGGTGTATGTATGGTCTGTGCAAAACATGTTAATATAGTTCTTTGCACAAAATCACACAAAGTGATCTCAACAGCTCAATATTGACAATTTCAGTCCCTTTCAGAATGAGCTGTTAAGAGGTTTGTCACTTTAATGCAAATTAGCAGTTGCAGACCACACCCACCCATCTTGTTAGAAGCCTGACGTTTGCCACACATGTGAATGGCATGGAATTGGCAGGCAGGGTTTGACAGGTGAGGGTTATATGCAAATTCCACCTATTGTGATGTCACAACTTCAAACAGATTTTTATGACAGTAAAAATTTGCTACAAAAAAAGGATGGTTTTTAATGTTTGGAGTGTTTATAGAGACCCAAATGGCAACACAAAAGGATAGAAAAAAAATTATAATCAGCATATGTCCCCTTTTAAGGGGTTAAAGGGTCTGGCAACCTGCACCAGCTGTGTCAATGTTGCTGGAAATATTTGACCCTCCCCTCCAAAACAAAAAACCTTGCATAATGATATAAACCAAAAACAAATCCGTACGGTTTCTTTTTTTTAAAACTAAATAATTACTACATGATATTTCTATTGCAGTCATTTAATTTTCCCTGCAGCAGCAGCTTTTCTGCCTGACCGATGTGGTTACTCACTGTTTAGTTTATGGGCTGAAGGCCTAAATCTCTGGAAATGTGTTTTATGCAGTTGTGTGTGGAATATCATTTGACGACGTTTAGTTATGAGTTTCTATTTTCCTTCCTATATCGAGCTTCCTCAGCCCCAGCTGTTTATCCATTCAGTCAGATTCTGAATGAATTTCTGGCTTCTACAAAGGAGCTGCACAGGTTCATGTAGATGCATTCTTGTCAATGCAGTGTCAGTCAGTTTGTATTTTCGACTTTTGTTGACATTAAAAGGTTGTTTTTTTAAATCATAGTGTTCTGATGTGTGTATGTGGTTGGGTTAATTCATACATTCCAAGTATTAAAGAAAACAACTTATTTCAACCTCTTTATTCAAAAAGGCATATTTAAGTCCCACACCTGCATCCAGATCATTACAATTGATGGAAGAACTTTTTTTTCTTTGAAAATCAACCCCAGATAAAAACCTTGCATTATGAGGACGGGACGCTGCGCTCGCTTTAGTCTCTGCAGCGTCCGCTATCCATTTAATAAATACACCCACTGACAGTGCAGCTCAGGAAAATCATACAGCTGTTTTTCTTCAGTATTCTGTTGAGGCCTATGCCCTTCTGTCCAGCTGGATTCTCTTCTTGTTCTAGCGAAACCTCACAGCAGAATTAAAGTCAGCTCCCACAAGACGAATGTGTTTTCACTGCATTTTTCAAGGAACTCAACCCAGACGGTTAACTTAAAGGGAAATATAGTGTGTGACTCTGTGACTTGGGGCTAATTAAAAGCACAGTAATGTTGCCGTGGCTGCATGGGAAGCACAAGCTTGGATCTGCACGTCTGAATTCACTGCACTAAACCAACATCTGCAGGCAGGACCCAAAGTTTGGTGCAACGTTCAGATAAAGATCTGGCCTCAGTGGGGATGTTTAGATGTGGGATGTGCTGAAGGCAGGAGGTGGGGACCAACAGCTGGTCACTGATGCTGCTGGGGATGCTTCAAAAAGCTTTTTGATGAGCATTCTGGCAGCAAAACTCTCATCTGCATAAACTACCAGCTTCAACATGCAAGTGTCTGAACTCAACACTGGAAAAGTTGTGACTCAGCCCTGTTCCTGCTTTTGCTTTCTAGAAACCAAGAAGTTCTGATATGTTCCTGGTTAACCACTGAGCTACAGCCAGGTTCTGACTGTCTGCTGTCACTGGGTCAGACAGGCCGGAAACAAACTATCGGAATGTGAATAGCAAAGCAATCTAATGTTAGAGTCAGTGGAAACTTCAGAGAGGCTTTAAATGTTTGCTTCTGGTGCTCAAACCCTGAAGTCTGCTTACAGTGTGTCTGATTGAAGTTTGATTCTGGGGGAAAGCACCCTCAGGCTCAGAGACCTCTGATGAGTTCCTGAAAGAACAGCTAATGCCTTGCTCTAGTGTCCAAGTATGGTTACATAAGAGAAGGTGAAAGGTCAGTTTCATTTTGATGTGTGACCCATGTCTCCTCCCATCCCCCTTCCCTGTTTGGCTCATGGATCAGTTGAGCTTCATCCAAGGAAGGTTTCCAGCCCGAGTCTTTAGGACAGGAACAGTGTGGAGAACCTCATTTATCTTGATCTGCTGCATCTTTACTCCTGCTGTGTGTTTCTGCCCAGGGTTCTGAGTGTAAGATTTCCTTCCCTGCTCACAGTCTGCATCTGTTTGTGGTGAACTTCCTATAAAGACTTCTTGGTCACTTTCTTGCCCTTCTTGAGGGACAGCTTGTTCTTGATGTACCCTCGCTTCCTTTTGGCTGTCTGAAGACAGGAAGAGAAAAGAAAAGACACATTAAGGATTACATTTCCATTCAGTTTATTTATATAGCGCTAATTTACAACAGATGTAATCTCAAGACACTTTACAAGAAAAGTCTTTTAAATTAAATCATACACAAATTCATTTAGAAGTAATCACACATTTTCTCACTTAAAAAAATGTCATGTGCAACCATAAATGTATGTAGCTCACCAACACAAAGTATTCATCATTTGGAACTGGAAGAGAAATTATTCCTAGTTGGGTTTTTATTTGTCAAAAACTGAAGTTTGGTGTGCTTTTGTATTTCACCCCCCGAGTCAGTTCTTTGTAGCATAAATTCAGATTAGACGGAGATAATCTGAGATCATCCATTTTCCCCACAGATTTCTTACTGAATTTAGGTCTGGACTTTGACTAGGGTATTCTAACAGTGTTTCCCACCCCTGGTCCTCAAGGCACACTGCCTTGCATGTTTTAGATGTTTACATGCTCCATCACACTGCCTGCTTCAGATGATTACAATTCAGTAAAAGCCTGGTAATCACCCAACAATTGAAATCAGGTAAACTGAAGAAGGGAATTATGTAACACATGCAGTTAGCCTTTGAGGACCAGGAATGAAAAACACTGCTCTAACACATGGATGTTTTGATTTAAACTATTCAATTATATACTGTCCTGATGGAAGGTAAACCTTCATCCTGGTTTTAAGTCTTTTAGGGCCTGGAATCAGTTTGTCTTTTTTAGGATTGCTAGGATTAGCTAGAATCATATGCTCAACATGATGCAGCCACCCCCACGTTACACAGTGGGGATGTTGTAATCAGGGTTTGGTGTAGCATTAAACATGGAATCCTTTTTTATGCAAATGTGAAGGATTCATACATTTCAAAAGCAAGACCTCTGGGGAAAAATTAGTTCACAATCTTAATTTTCTCTGCTCACAACCCGTAAAGAACAAAACTGTCAGAAGATGGCTCACAGGAAGCTGAAAGAGCCCTGCAGGGTTGTTTTGAGGCTACTGGGAGCTACACAGTGCATCGTGTTACCTAATGAATTTATCACAGATTGGACAGGTCGTGCCAAAGGGCATCAAGACAGAACCAGTTATGGGACTTGATCTGAATAGTTTCATCAAAAGTGTCACTTCAGAACAGAAGAGGCTTTAAAGGTTCACTGGGCACCGGGCCTTGGAGCATTAGCCAATCAGAAGCCACTATAGGTTGTTGACCTGAAAATGATTAATACTTTTAAACAGTACACTTGGTGTACCTTCACAGAACAGCAGTATTTAAACCACATTTTAATTACATACAGACAGTTATCTACCTAATCCTAAAAGCAGATGAGCTGCCGCCTTATAACTAATCCACTGATACCAACACGTGTGAGTTGTTTGGACGGATCATCAGCTTACCTTTTTAGAGGTGTGCTTCTGCCTTAGGATGTCGGTGCTCCGCAGCTTGCCCTCCACACGGTCTCTGTTCTCCAGCTTTTTCACCTTGTATATCCTGACCAGCCAGTGCTCTGAGGTGAAAGCTTCCTCCAGGTGCTGCAGCTTTATGTCTTTGTTGCCGATCTCGGCATTCCGAGTCCGATCAAAGCCAGGAGGTGTTCGAAAGTCCAACTTTTACCAGACATGAACAAAAAAAGAGAAAAAGGTTTTATGATTTGATGTGATTAGTTATTGTGAGAAAACTACAAGGCAGCTCTGTATAAAACGTACCTGCATCTCTCCAAAGCGGTAGTAGGACATTTTGTACATGAGGCAGTTGAGCAAGGTGGGGGAGCCGGCTTTGTCCACTCTGAATTCTCCCTGAGGGGTGAAGTAGTCGCTTTCCTGCATTAAGAGGTGAGATAAAGAGAGCAGGGATCAGAAAAATTATCCATGACTATTTCACAGCCACAAAGGCTCATGATACAGGGTGGCTGGGAGGGTGTCCACTTACCCTGATGTCCTTAGGGTGTTCCCCCTCTGCAATGCGCACCATCCAGAGGAACTTGTTGATGTCGTCCCCAGAGTAGCCGATCACCCCACCAAAGATGATCAGGACGTAGTCAACATCCAGAGATCTCATGATGTCATAGGCTGCCGTCTCATTGGAGGACATCGCTTTGCCAACCTGGATCGGCACAAACAGACGTAAAGTTAAAAATTCAAGAGAACACGACAGGACTGAGCAGAGACTCGTTTATTCAGTCAAAGCGTCGGCTTTCTAAAACAACATCTTTCTTTTTGTGGTGGAAGACGTTCTGCTTCTCTGTGTGTTACCCCAGACTCAACATGGCAGACAGGAAGGCCCTGCAGAGCATAGCCAGGGGACTGACGAGCTCATTGGAGTGTTTCTATCTACTGTTCCGGATCAGTCTCCAAGCTGCCGCTGGAACTTTGCACAAGCTTTCTAAACTGCTCAAAGAATCCGTCACAATTTCAGAACATAAAGGTTCATGAAGCAAGGCTGGCATAAACTGTATTCTCAGATCCCTCAAAGTGTTGCATCAAGAACCATCATTCATTAATGAATGAAGTAAATCCAACTAGACTTCATTCAACTCAATAATAGTCCCATAGAATTGATCATTTAGGAACTCATTATCTACATTTCTTCAAAGAATCATTACAGATACTTGTAGCTGTGGGTGGGTAGTGGTGTGCACCACAACCAACAGATCACATGGCACCCCAAATCATCACTGATGCTGGAAACTTCACCCTGGACTTCAAAGCAACATGGATTCTGGTCCTCTCTACTCTTCTGCCAGACTCTGGATCCTCGATCTCCAAATGAAACGTAAACTCTACTTTCATTTGAAAACAGGAGTTTGGACCACTGAGTAACAGTCCAGGTCTCTGTCTCCTCAGCCCAGGTAAGAGGGTTCTCACGTCTCTGGTTCAGAAGGGACTTGACACCAGGAATAGAACATTTGGAGCCCATGTGTAGGATTCATCTGTGTGTAGTGGCTCACTGACTCCAGCCTCAGTCCAGTCTTTGTGAAGCTCCCCCAAGTCCTTTAAAGTATTCCGGTTGACAATCCTCTCAAGTCTGCGATTATCCCCGTTGCTTTGTGCATCTTTTTCTAACACACTTTTTCCTTCCACTCAACTTTCTATGCATATGCTTGGATACAGAACTCTGAACAACCAGCTTCTTTACCAATGTCATCTGGACATCTGCCCAATCAGCAGTCTTCCTCATGATTGTGTCCTGCTGACCCAGACAGAGACTGTTTAGAAGTTCACCAAACCTTTGCAGGTGTTCTGAGTTAATTAGCCAATTAGGGTGACACACAAGAAGTTTCCAATATTTCACTTTTACAAAATATTCTCATTTTCGGAAACACTGAATTCTGGGTTTTCATTATCTCTAAGCCATAATCATCAACATTACAAGATAAAGGCTTGAAAGATTTTACTCTGTGTGTGATCAATCTATACGAGTTTCACTTTCGGAAATAAGTGACGAAATGTATTTAATTTTTTAATGATATTCAAAAAAAAAAATTTATTCACCTGTAGTTTTATTATGGACTAAATATTTCTGTAACCAATTTTGTCACCGACATTAAAAGTAGATGAGCAGCAAGCTCCCTGGGTCTGAGATAGTATTCGGTTGTATCAGTTACCAAAGCTCATTCCCACCTCTGTGATTACAGTAATAATGCACCACATTCAACCAGATATTTCAGAAAAACATATCCTGCCTTGGAGACCATCTTTTCCAACGGACGTTCCGACATTTACAAACAAGACAATGGACAACTCAATTTCTGCTCCTATAACACAGGTGTGTCTGACACTGATGGGTAAGGAATGAATCAACAAATAAAACCAGGTTAATGAGACAAACGCAAAATATCTGTTCAATCAAATTCAGGACTTTTTTTCTAATTGTACCTCAGACAGTTTAATAAAGTTATCAAACATGGTGGATTGGTATTTATTACTGTCATTTGGAGAATCAGCACCTTGAACAAATAGGTGGGCGAAATGCAGCGAAGCTCTCACCAGTGCTATGTGGCTGTTGTTCCATGTGTTGTTGTCCACCAGAGTGGTCCTGTTGGCCATGCCTGCTATCTGGTAGCCATAGTCCCACCATGACATCACCCTGGCGTGTTCGTCTGTATTCTGCCTCAGCCAGTAGTACGCCTCCCTGAAGTCGTCCAGGATGTTACGGGACCTGATGCGGACAATTATGCTTTATTCTAAACATGCAGAAACACAAACATCTCCTTCTTTATACTCGTCGTAAACCCCCTACACCAGTAGTGTCAAACTCCGGTTCTCGAGTACTGGTGTCCTGTAGCTATTAGATGTGTCCCTGGTCCAACACACATGAACTACCTTCTCTGTATGCAGTCAGGTTCTACTGATTCCTACTAATAAACTAATCCTTTAAATCAGGCGTGCTGAAACAGAGGCACATCTAGAAGTTTCAGGACACTGAAGTTTAACACCCCCTTCCACCTGCACTGTTTGAATGGCTCACCCATCGTGGTTGTAAGATGCCAGCACCACACTTGGGCTGGAGTAGGCATTGCTGGTGACCCAGGTGCAGTGGACGGCAAACATCATGAGCAGCATCAGCATCAGCATTGTGACTATGGACTTGATGTTGGGGCCTAGGCCCTCTTCTGGCTTCTCCTGCTCTGACACGTGTTTCCTCACCTTCCCGGCCTGCAGGGGGAGCAGTTGGTACACGTTAGTGAAGCTCCAGTAGGATACTCATGCAGCAGCAGAATTGAGCTGGTAATCCACAAGGTCACAGTTAACTATCCATAAGAAGAGCGCTCTCAGAGAGATGACCTGAAGTTCTATAGAGCCAGAGTTTCTCTGAGGAGCTTCATGGCTCATGTTGGATCCGAATCGTTAAAAGCATTCAGTTTTATTGCAAAGCATTGCACAAACTTCTGATACATCCTTAGGTTTTTAGATATTTTTTACATGTTACTAGTTACAAGTATGAGTTTCAAAAGCACTCATTAGCAAATCCATCAAAGTAAATGTTTCCACACAATTGCACCTTTTACATAACTTTTGTATTTTCTGGAAAATGCCCCCCCCCCCTCACCTTATCATAAAGGTTGCCTGCATTCTTTCTGTCGTCCTCGTCACTGCTGTCCTCGGCAGGCGGGCTCTGTCTCTTCATGTCGTCGCCCAGGTAGTGCTCAAAAACACTGGAGAAGGCCACGGCCGACAGCATGCACACCACCGGAGTCAGAGTGAGCATCAAGCGCACCATCACGCCGGCAAAGTACACCGCACTGATAGCATACAAGGCCACTGCAGTCAGGAGACAGCTGAGGTTAGAGGGCAGTAAGGATGACATGATTCAAAGCTGCATGATCTTTTTCTGAAATCCATGAGCTCTCCTTAAGATTGAAAAATAACTGCCTGATACAGATGGAAAACTGTCATAAGTTCACCATATTAAACCCACCATAAGAAATTTAGGAGTGGCATTTCAGGGTAGTTGTTCTTTTGAACCAGATGTAAAAAAAAAAGGAAAAAATATATATATATTTGTTTCTGCTTTTTTCATCCGAGGACCATTGCGAAACTAAGATTTATGATTTCCAGTGCTGAGATGGAAATGCTGATTCATGCTTCTATTTAATCAAGGATTGATTACTGTAATTCCATCTTGACTTGTCTCAATGGATCGTCTCCACCTGGTTCAAAATGCTGCTGCTAAACTCCTGACTTGGTCCTCTAAGTTTTTCCATGTCACACCATTAGGAAGCCTAAGTCACGTCCATCTACTTCCAGTCTATGGGTCACCTACTGTCAAAAAAAAGGGGGAAAAAGAATGAGAACCAATGGAGCAATTAAAGTTAATTTCTGACCCAGTTTGAAATGTGCCATGGATGTCTGTGAATTTTAAGGATACATTTTGATGATGAGAAAGCTAAAATGTTCGACAGGTGGCAAAAGTTACTTTAGGGTTTTGTGTGAAAACACATATTGGACTACAACTGAAGAAGAAGAAAAATGGCGTTGAGTTTAGCGAGCTTCGCATCCTTCTTCTAGGACGAAGGAAGGATCATTAAACGTGGAGAAGACGACTATCTGGCCATGTGAAAGTAGCAGCTATACTGGGGGAGAGAGAGCCAGCATGGAGGACAAGCTCTACAAGGTCTCGGTGAGTATTTCAAGTGCTAGCTAGTAGGGGTGGGAATCTTTTACCATCTCACGATTCAATTCGATTCAGATTCTTGAGGCCACCATTTGATTCAAAATCAATTTTCGTCCGGACGTCCCGTATAGGCTAGTTACAAAAATGGAGGCAAACAGCCAGCTGATTTTATTTATTTATTAAATCGATTCTTGGACATTTCAGATCAATTCTGAATCTAGATTCTTCTGTGAATCGATTTTTTGGCACACCCCTACTAGCAGGTGCTAACTAACGTGACGTCGTATATGCCACTTCTGATTTGTAGTCATTTTAATTACGAATTTTTACAAGCAAATAAATCATAAATCACACGTCAAACACAGTCGAAACACACATTATTAGTTAGCATTTAATCTGAGGTACAGCATGTGTGTGATTTGAGTAAGGCAAAGGGAACCAGAAAATAACATCAGAAGGGGAGGAGACTTAGGCTCCCCATACTGGATTCAGTATAAGGTTCTTGTCTAAACTTTCACCGCTTTAACATGAAAATGCTCCATTGTACATCCCAGATATCATAAACCATAGGGATGGAAGAAAATATGCATACACCAATATATTCCAATATTTTATGTCACAATATTCTATCGATATATTCAAAAGCAATGTATCGATTTTTATTTTTTAGAATTTGAATGGAACCATTAATGATGACAGTCATTTATGTAGTAAATGATCGCTAGTTTGTGGCTGTTCTCACCTTCTTCATCCAGTGGATCAACTAGATCAACTAGTGTCATGTATGAAACGGGTCGGAATGTTTAGAATTCTGTCCTATATGCCTTTTTAATAAGTTGTAATCTGTCAGACGAACATTTTAATTTTCTGTTAAAACGAGAAACTCTGATTTTAATGAGATATAAAACTAACAAGAAAGATTTTCCTTTTATATCTCGTTAGATATGGTAACCAACAGTCCTTTTTTTCACCAGACATGTCCACTTTTCACATTCTGTCCGGGGCATCTCGGGGGATTTGAGATTGATAAAAATGTCCTGGTTTTAATCATTTTTCAGAGGAACATACTTTGACTGGTGTGATGCATGCAATACAATGGCCTTTCTCATATGACGTCCTCCGCGAGCGGCTGCCTAGTGCCTGGTTCTGATCCGTTTATTGATGGAACAGACAGCAGGGCTGTGTCGCAAAGAGTTGCGCTGTGTAAGGCTGCACTGTGCCATGTTGCTGCTGTTTACAAGAAGTCAAAGCAGATGTGTTTGCTTACAGATGAACCGCATAAGACATACCATCCAGTCACAACAAATGGGTGCCGGAGTTCATCGTTCACATTACTGACAAACGTCTTTCTGTGACAAAAGTGGCAAAGATACCATAGGCCACATGGAGACAAAAACTATAAAAAGGCTGTGCAAAGTGAGAGTCTGTCTACAAATTGACTGATGATGAAGATGAAACTAAAGACAATACACTTTTTTTTTTTGTCTTTTTGAGTCTGGTGCTCGTTATTTTTATTACATTGAAAGAGAACAGTACTTCTTTTCTCAGAATATTCTTAGATTTTTGTATCATTTTTGTCCAGTTGGACTTAAAAGGTGGACTTTATGGTTGCTGGTAAATGTTCTAATTAGGAAGAGGAATTATTTCTTTCATTACTTATTTCCAGAGATTTAAAAAAAATAATTTTTATTTGTTATTTAACTATTCTTTCTAACCACATCGAGAATGCATGCTTTACATATGTTGAGATCAAAAGTCTTGGTCCAGTCCTGAAACACTTTCAGTGCCCTCTTTTTTGGAAATCAAAATATGGTCACCCTGTTTAGAACGAGAAGTTTTCTTGTTGTAACAAGATACTGCTGCTGAATTTATCTTCCAGTTCCGGCAGTTAAACGATTCCGTACTTACCTACCCCACTATTGTATCTCTAACTTATCTGCTGTGGGCCTTTGTCTTAAAGATGCTGTTATTTAATTTCACCAATATTTTTTGAGCGAACATCTGAGGTATTATAGAACAGCAGGATTTAGACTTACTTTAAGTTCCACACAACTGAACCCTTAAGGACCACTGACTACTAGATTTTATTTGGGGATATCAGGATTAAAAAGGAGCTATTCAGGCTGTTTAATGTAAAAGAAAAACAAATCACATGGTGTGTTCCACTTGTAGTCCGAACTTGAATGTTTTAACTACAGCTTACCAAAGACCCGTTCATCATTTATGTTTCTGATGCAGAACCAGAGGCCTGCAGGGAAGGTGCAGACGAGGATGTGGAGGTCAAAGAAGAAAGAAACCCAGGTGGTGGGCTGATGCTCAGACACAGAGGCTATGATGGGAATGTGGATCTTAGCATAACTGCAAAGAACATGAAAAAAAAGACATCAGTAGCGATTTATGAAAAGCTTTCAAACCTTTCACTTTAACTCCCCACATTCACAGTAAGACTTTACCATAACTGTGTTATTATACAGTAAGGAAGGGCTTTAATTAGCATGGCTGAGGTGACGACTGTACCACATCAATTCTGAGGACTCACCCAGTATCCCAGAGGGAGTAGAAGCGACCGCTCCATGGAGCAATATACCCTGGATTTGAAACACACAGAAACAGCAACATGAACATACAGAGTGTAGGGTGAGCCAGCGGTGTGGGTAACTCTGTCAAAGGAAAAACACATGCACTCAGAGAGCGCAGACCTCCGCCACTCATCCCCTCATCCCCATGTTGTGATCTAATTCTAACTTTCAGTACTTTCCCAATAAATTGTCTGTTAATGAGACGCATGGCTGTGCTCTTCCAGCAGACAGCGGAGATTTGAGGCTGCAGCGCGAGGGGAGCCGCTTATGAGCTCTCTGACACGGGAGAGGAGTGGAGGTTAGCACTGCTGGTCGGTGGGTGGATACACGCTTCATGTCAGACCAACCCCACAATTTAATCAGTTGTTCCTGGACCCATTGGGAACATTTGCTGAAAATTTCCTCGAAATCCCACCAGAATTGTTTATGTTGCTAACAGACAGACAGACGGGTACGAAAACATTTACGTCCTGGCAGAGGTAATAAAGAAAATCTTCTGTGTACTGACTTTGCGTAAATATCTCATGTTAGAACATGAAAACCTGTGGTTTATATTCAGGTGCGCTTTATACATTTACAAAATATATTTTCTTTTAAAATTTAGCTGGTGTGACTTATATTAAAGTGCGCTTAATAGTCCGAAAATTACGGTACTTTAAAAACGTTTATTAAAAAAACAGTATAAAATTAATTCGTATTCTAACAGCCCTTTATAGGATGAATCCTAGTTCTATTTTACAGTGGACCCTGCAGTTTTCTTGGAGGTTAGGGACCCCAGCTGCCTGCAAAAACTTGAGATCCCCACTAAAAATGCATATAACTGCCCATTTTAATAGTTCAAAACACCAAATATACAATAATCTGCTTTAATACCCACAGTGCAAACAGTCTTAGTACCACTGCAGAAGCTTCCCTATCTCAAAACTACAAAGTTTGTGCTTAGGGAACCCAAATGGTTAGCTCCGCCCCTGACTACCAGTGACAGTAGTTGGTAGTGAAGGTGTTTTGTGTTTTCTTTTTGAACAGAAAGAGCTATTCATTATTTGAGTGCTGTAACAACTGCAGAGCAAACGGCTTTGGTTTGATTACCTGCGGTTAATTAGATGATTTGTGAAGAACACATTTAATGAAGCAAACAGAGTTTACCACAGATGAGATTTTATAGTAGATTCAGCAGTATCAGGTCTTAAAAAACGGAAATAAATAAAACCATCGTATTTGTGTTGAATATCTGTAAATGGCTGCCCTTCTCTCCAAGGGGTTATTGTTATTTTGTTTATGCCATTAGTGTCAAGGTGTTTAGAATCAGAACAAATCAAACACCTCCATGTGGAACACAAAGCACTTTAATGGCATATTTTCAGGGCTAAGAAGAAAGGCTTTCTGAAAGATAATGAGACTAATGTTTGTTGTTCCTGAGGTTTTAAAACGGAGCGACCTGGCAATAGCGAGCTTGTTGTTTTGCATGACTGAGCTCTCCTTTCACATCAGCTGAAAAAGCAGACCTACTAGCAGTGACACAGTAAAAGCCCCATCATGGTAATTGCTATCACAACAACCTTTGCTCACTAATTCCACAGTTGTTTCCTTCACAGCTCGACTTTGCAGCATGAACAGGAACGGACTTACACGCTCATTCAGCTTTACATTAGCTTTTGCAAGACAATTAGCTGCATCATCCAAACTAAACAAAGTGGCAGCCGCTTAATCGCAGGTTTTCAGGGTGACCTCAAAGAGCCCCTTTAACAAAACACTGGATTTACGGTGCCAGCAAGGGGTCTGCCTCCGTTATGACCCTGACTCATCAAGCAAGGTCTGCCTTGGCTGACCGTCCACAGGGACAAGCCGGCTTAGCGGTTCGAGGGGTGATGGTTTGTGTGACCAGCCTGCAACAGGATATATAGATCATATTGAAAGAACTTTAAATAATAGTAAATATTTTTGTCAGTCATTTTCTGAAAGTGAATTTCGATAGCAGCCTTCAGGTCTTCTGTTGTTTCTCATCTTCCTCTTGACAAATACTTCATAGAATATTTTGGAGTTCTGGTCAGGCCAGTCTCCTGGCCAATCAATTCACAGTCACTGAACCAGTTTTTGGTATCTTTGGCAGTGTGGGTCGGTACAAAGTCATGCTGAAAGATGAAATCAGCATAATCCATAAAGCTTGTCAGCAGAAGGAAACAGGAAGTGCTCTAAAACGTCCGGGTAGATGACTGTGTTGATTGTGGAAATTTCACACTGAACTTTCACACTGAACTTCAAGCAACAATTATTCTGTTCCTTTCCACTCTTCCTCTAGAATCTGGGACCTTTATTTTCAAATCATATATGAACTTTAGTTTTATCTGAAGAGGACTTTGGACCACTGAGCAGAAGCTTCTGATGTAGTCTCTGGTTTAATAGGGGTTTACAACAAGGAAGGCGACATTTGTAGTCCATGTGTAGGATTCCTCTCTGCGTACTGGTTCTGGACTCTGACTCTATCCTCAGTCCACTCCTTGTGAAGCTTCCCCAAATTCTTGAATGGATTCTGCTCGACATTCCTCTCAAGGCTGCGGATATTCCTGTTGCTAGGGCACCTTTACCTCTACCACATTTTTTCCTTCCTTTCTTGAAATATGCTGAACAACCAGCTTCTTTAGCAGTGACCTTTTGTGGCCTCCCCTACATGTGGAGAGTGTCGATGACTGTTTTCAACATTTAGAGGTTTAGGAAACCTTTGCAGGTGTTTTCACTTGATTAGGGGTGTGACACCACAAGTTTCTAATATTTAACTTTTTCAAAATAACATTTTCAGAGACACTGAATTCAGGCTTTTCACGATCTGGAAGCGTTAATCCTCAACATTACAGTAAATAAAGCTGTGAAATATTTCATTCTGAGTGAAGAATCAATAGAATATGAGTTTCACTTTCTGAAACGAGTAACAAAAACGTATTGAACTTTTTCTTGGCATTAAATTTTTTTGAAGTGTAGCTGACTCAAAATATAATTACAAATTTGATGTGTTTGCTTTTAACCATAGGATCACTGCACAGAGTTTTGTCCACCATTACTTTTTTGGAAAAACTTCTGATTAATGATTGGTCAGAGGGAGCTCGGAGACGTCTTATTTTCGCTGGATTAATCCCAAGGTGAGACTCACTTGGGCTAAAATGCACCAGCAGTAAAGTCTTTAACTCCCAGTTGGACAGATTCTGTTTCTGTTGGTGAGGCAAAAATACAGACAGAAATATCTGGCTTTTCTAAAACGATGACCAACCTGTGTACGTTAGATAGATGACAGAAAGGAAAACCACCCCGGCAGCCAGAGAGACTCCCAGGAAGAACAGTGTCTGGAACTCCTGTTTGGTCAGTCTGTCCTTCAAATACTGCAGGAAGGCATAGACCTGCAGCAGAACAAACACACCTACAGGGAAAGAGAGAAAAACATTAAAAAGATATTTCTAAACTCCATAATAGAACATCTATGTTCTTTAAATTAAAAAAACAAACAATGAAAAAGACAAATGAAAGCAGACATCCACTGAATCTGAATATACTTTTGCATCCATGGTCAACCTTCAGAAACTGTAGACATTTCAAGAGTTTCAACTCGAGAGCAAATCTTTAAAAAGAGCTTTAGAGGCTGAAAGAAAGTTCTACAAAATTCTAAATGAAATTAGAATATTTCGTGTGATATGATGCATAGAGTCACATTAGGATTATAATATGACTGCCCACTCACCTGCTGCTGCCATATGTTCACTTGTTCGGATTGGCTGAAAGCCCACAAAGGGGATCTGCATAGACAGGATCAGACCCAAGATGTAGAAGGTGCTGTATGCTGCAGAAAGAAACAGACAGGATAATGGTTAAACCACCAGCACAGATACAACCATGGTAGAGACATTACACCATATATCAATGTTAGGGGTTTACCCAATACCCATGATTTGATTATTGTCAGATACTAAAATGATTACAATCTACCCTGAAGGGGAAAAAACAACAGATTACTCATCTTTTAATAGGAAAAACAGCCAAAATGGAGAGGCTGTGTGATCCAATCTGAACGCTTTCATAGGATTTATAGAATAAATGGAAGCCAGATGCTGCTGATCAAATGACTAAATTGATCTGCATCACACACTTGAGATAGTCAGGTTTAATTATGTCACCAAAAGTAGGTGCTTTGGCAAGTTGCTGCCCTGGAGCACACAGAAAGAAGGCTAGCAGACTGGAATTGTAAAAAAAAAAAAAAAAAAAGAAGAAGAAGAAAGCTACAGATTTAAAGAGGACCGTCAAAAGCAAAAGAGGTGGATTAGCAGTGCTTGCCAAAAACTGGCATGTCTCCTTGCTGCCCCTTACCTATGTAGACTCTTTTACTGAAGCGCTGCATTAGCAACAGGACAAACACATGAAGAGGGATAAGATTGATGATGAACACGTATCCGCCCCACGCTGACACCTGCCACACACAACAAATTCAGGTCATCTGGAGCATTGTTGGAAATAATCAAGATAAACAGTGCAGTTTTTCACAAATCACTAAAAGATTTAAAGATTTAATTTATGAAGGGACAAAAGCTCTCAAAATCAACCTGTGAAAAGTTAACAACCCCTCTAATTAAATAATGAATTAGCTGTGATTAACCACATCTTTAGAAAGCTGAGGTCAATTTTAATTGCCTCATCCAGGCCTGATTACTGCCAGAGTTAAAAAAGGAACCTGTCTGAAAAAAATGAAGTGTACTATGGGTTCTCAAAAAGCAACGCAAATTCAAGGTGAGAAACTCAGTAATTGACATCGAAAGGATCTGGGACTCAAGAGTTATTATTGAGAAACGGATAAAATATGGTACAGTAGTAAAGGCCTACCAAAATGACTCAAATCCAGGAGGTCACAGAAAATACCCAGATCACAATTTAAACCACTCTTGGCCTAACTGGCCTCAGTTCAAGTTCATGATTCATCAATAATCAATATTCAATATTCACCAGAATTCCTTTTGATTGGTCCAAAGAAACCCAAAAGGTCCATCTCACATTTGACAAAAAAACATCTTCATGAACCTTATTACATATAATTTGACTCTCGATGACATAAAAAAATAAAAATAAAGAGAGTGGCAGACTGATCCTCAGGTTTCATTCCAGGTTTGTGGTTTGAAGCCTAGATTTATCAAGTCTCAGAATCACTTTGGGGACTTTCTTATCCACTCCACATATCCTGCTTTTATGGAGCAACAGCATTAAGAAATATATCATTGAAAGAAAGTCTGATTTGCAGTTTGCCACCAGCTCTGTTGGGAGGCAGGAAGGTGCTCTGGTCTGATGAGAGCAACCAGTTTTTTTGGACCTACAAGCAAAACGCAGTGTGGGACAAAAAGCCAACACAGCCTGAACACACCGTCTCCACTGTGAAACATGGGAGTGGCAGTATAATGCTGTTGGGACACTTTCCTTTCATAAGGCCAGTGAAGGTGTTCAGAGTCAATGGAAAGATGAATGGAGCTGAATACAAGCCAGTAAATGACATGCTGAAAAGGTAATTCAATCATTTGATTCAGCTGTGTTGGAGCAGGGATGCATCTAAAATCTGCAGGACAGTAGATGCCGAGGCCCAGGGTTGGAGAGCACTGTTCTACACTGTGGTGTTGAGCTGAAGTAGTGGAATTCTCCTTCCACCGTAAAATCTTCCACTACACTGGGTTCATCTACCACATCAAGTTACAATAAATTACATTCTAGTTTGTGGCTGAAAGATCACGTTTTCTTGTGGTTAAAGACAGAAATAACCCAACAGAGTACAGTAAATTGCTACAAATGGAACAAATGACACATTTAGGGTCATAAAACTCATCATGAACTCTCATTAATTAGGATGAACATTTGTGTGTGAGTCCTCACCATGTAGAAGTAGGACAGGCAGCAGCCTATGGTCCAGAAGATAGATCCAGTTTTGACTGATTTTACCTGCAGTTAACAAATGAGA
Organism: Valencia hispanica; assembly: GCA_963556495.2. Taxonomy (NCBI): domain Eukaryota; kingdom Metazoa; phylum Chordata; class Actinopteri; order Cyprinodontiformes; family Valenciidae; genus Valencia; species Valencia hispanica. Next base: position 47,077,238 of record OY747710.1, read on the forward strand.
GCATTAACGACACGCACACACAAGTTTGCATTTTAACCCATATTAGGACTTTGTTTTGACCCTAACGCATTCATTTAGGTAACTGCATGTAAGCCTGACTGAAACACTTACCCTAACCATTACCAGTATATTCCTAACCCTAACCTCAAGTAACACTTAATCCACACCATACCTCTAAACCTAACCCCTAACCCTAAAAAAGTGGATCCACCATATTAGGACCGGGTTTCGGTCCCCATAAGCCCCACTGGTCTTCAGAAGGTTAGTGAATATGCCAGAGAAGGTCCTAAATAGGATAGCTAAACAAGTACACACACACTGAGTCAAACCTACATCACAAGCTTCCATTAGCCTCAGCTACTCCATGCTTTAGGACTTTGTTCTGGTGCAGCATGTCCAACACCTTGGCTTTGGCTGAATTATTCATGATGTTTCTCCTTTTTTTAATGACCAATACAAAACAGGGCACCATGTCCTGCACATTTTCTACCCATGCAGTTGCTAATGAGGGCATAACGAGGCCTGACTAAATGACTCCCCTTGGAGCTGCCGCTAATGCTGACTTCAAGAGGTGAGGCTAAGTGAAAGTGCAAAAAGAGTAAATGATAATGGTGAACCTCATCACAGTAACACAAAGACATCCAGTTTTCACTTCATTTCAGCTCAATATAATTAGAATTGAACAGATTGGAAATATAAATGGGTCACTTCCAGTTTCCTGCGACCATGCAGGACAATGCCAAGAGGAATATTTGTTTTCCACTACGACTAAATACTTTCCAACTTTCTGACAAAGAGCAGTCACTGGTTGGAAAAATCTAATGATCAGCAGCAGCAGCCCAAAAAAAGTGGAACAGAACTAAAGGAGAGCCAAACGTTGCTTCAGCGTACCCATAGGTAGTATGTGAACTGTAGGGCAAAGATGGCAATGCCTTCGTTGTCGAAGGAGCCGGCCACAGAGCGAGAAATGTAGCCTGGAACGATGGCGATGAAGCAGGCCGCCAGTAGCCCCGCTCCCTGGTTCCACAGCTCCCTCGTGAGGAGAAAAGTGGAGATGGAGGTCAGGCCGCTGAACACCGGGGCCAAGAAAACGCACACATCCCGGATGTGAACGGTGACGTGCAGCAGGTTCAGCACATAGTGGATGAGGCCCGCTGTCACCATGAGGCCTGGGTACACCTGGAATGAAGGAGAGAAGGAAATTGCTTTAGTTCAAAACTAAAAAACAAACAAAAAAAACTGAAATTTAAAAAAAGAACTTATAGTGTATAGTTTAAAATATAAAATAAATATTTCCACAGACACAAATTGTGACAGGTAGTTAAGGTGGTTTAATTACACTGCTGTTCAATCTTTGGAAAGAAAAAGACATTTCAGTAACTCAACCTGAAGGTTTGGTCTGGACACATGAAAAGGATTGTAAGTGGTCATATTTATGATACTCTAAAGATAGGGATGCATCATGATAAAAAGCCCAATGCACTGGACTCATCATGTCTATCCTATACAAAAAACGTATGGGGCGCTGTTCTGGTCTGGGGCTGTTTCAGTTGGCCAACAACTTTATATTGTGAAATGTTGGGCAGATGCAGCACACGTGTAACTCACAGCCTGTATTCAAAGACTGAACACCATGTTAAGATTCATCAGGTTCACCCAGGTCTGACCTGGCAAGAACGAGGTTTGTTACTAAAAAACACATTTTCTCTCATTGACTCCAGTCTATACCAAAGCGCTGATAGGTTACAGAAGCCTAACTAGACTTGGTGAGTGAGTTCAAAGTTTAACATTAACATTTTTAATGAAGTGTTTAGAATTGAGTTGAAGAAAAAAAAAAGAAAAACTAATTTAAAAGGAAACTATTTTTTAAGAGAGGCATGTCAGCCGTTCATCTTGGCTGCTACTGTCGAACAGGGAGTGAGAAATTAGATAAAAGGGAGGCAAAGCATACCCAAGTTTCCATCTTTTGTCCTTTTGATGCTGAATTTGGAAATGAGTTTTTCTGAGTTAAGTTTGTGGGTCTACAGTCTATAAGGGGAAGGTCCCCATCTCTGGTTTCAGGGTCCACTGTCCTGCATGTTTTAGCTGTTTCCCCACACCAGCACAACTGATTCAAATGACTGCAATATCTCCGTAGAATGCCTCTAATTACTGTAGAAGTCTGTTATTCACTCAGTGGGCCCTCAGGACCAGGGTTGGGGGCTCTGCTCCAAGGAATACACACACAGACTACAGAGATGATCCCCTAATAAAAAATGCTGACCAATCACAGAAGTGTGCTCTCTGTTGCGTTCAACGTATAGTTAAAAAATTGGGCTCTACTCCGTCCGTCCATACGTGCCTGTTGGACAGCCCTTGCATCAACGGATAATGGCCCTGCGTGTCTCCACACCTCTGCTGACGGAGAAGTATCAACTAGGTTTTACTCTCTAACACAGGGGTGTCCAAACCTTTCATCATGTGAGCCAAAATTGTCAAGTTGAAGTAATCAAAAGCCAAAAGTTTGGAAAGAAATGTGATTTTTTTTAAATCTGATAAATAAAATGACCATGTTTTTAATAATCTAAACCACTGGTCTCCTACCCTGGTCCTCGAGATCTACTGTCCTGCAGGCTTTAGATGCATCACTGCTCCAACACAGCTGAATCAAATCAGTAGTTTGTTACCAGGTCTTTGCCAAACTTGAGGACAATCTTATTTGATTTATCTGTGCTGGAGCAGGGATGCATCTAAAACCTGCAGGACAGTAGATCTCGAGGACCAGGGTTAGAGACCACTGGCTTAAAGAAAGTAGTCTGATTCATTTTAGCCAAGTAACGTTTTGTACATTTACTTGCTAAATAAATGCATCTATTTGACTAATTATTTTGAGCATAACTGATAAAAATTGAACAACAAAAATAATTCCATTCTCAGCATTAACAGGATTTGGGGGCCGCTACATGGTGTAGCGGGCACATGTGCAGGGGGGGCTGTAGTCCTCGACACAGCCATCCTGGGTATGTTTCCCAGCTTTCAGACCTTTTGTTGAAATCAAAGAGAATGCAAAAAGCATGGCTATTATACTTTATAGTATTCCTCAAATTTTTCGTTATGTTAGATTTTAATTTGGAGCCACAGCCTTGCTCTATCTCATACACCCGGACCCTATAAAATCAAAATGTTTTTTTTACCTAAATCTAATCTAGTCTAATATTAATCTAATTTAGTATTAGATTTAGTACAAAATCAAATATAGTTATTTAGTTTTTGCTCTTCTCGCTGCCTCTGATGAAGTTGTTTCACCAGCTAATGGCAGAGAACTGAAAAACAAAAAGGAATACAAAAGGAGGAGGAGAGAACCTTACAGGGCACTCCCTGCTTATGTCCACGTAACTGCTTGGCCGAATCAGACAAGCATATTATGATAACATGGAAAAGTATTCAGACATACACTCAACAAAAATATAAACGCAACATCTTTGTTTCTGCTCCCATTTTTCATGAGATGGACTTAAAGATCTAAAATTCCTTCCAGATACACAATATTACCATTTCTCTAAAACATTGTTCACAAATCAGTCTAAATGGGTGATAGTGAGCACTTCTGCTTTGCTGAGATAATCCATCCCACCTCACAGGTGTGCCACATCAAGATGCTGATCTGACATCATGATTAGTGCACAGGTGTACCTTATACTGCCCACAATACCGAGATTCATCCGTGAAGAGAACACCTCTCCAACGTGCCAGACGCCATCGAATGTGAGCATTTGCCCACTCAAGTCTGTTACGGCGACGAGCTGGAGTCAGGTCAAGACCCCGATGAGGACGACGAGAATGCAGTTGAGCTTCCCTGAGACGATTTCTGACAGTTTGTGCAGAAATTGTTTGGTTATGCAAAACAATTGTTTCAGCAGCTGTCTGAGTGGCTGGTCTCAGACGATCTTGGAGGTGAACCTGCTGGATGTGGAGGTCCTGGGCTGGTGTGGTTACACGTGGTCTGCGGTTGTGAGGCCGGTTGGATGTACTGCCATATTCTCTGAAACGCCTTTGGAGACGGCTTATGGTGGAGAAATGAACATTGAATGCACGAGCAACAGATCTGGTTGACATTCCTGCTGTCAGCATGCCAATTGCACGCTCCCTCAATGCTTGTGGCATCTGTGGCATTTTGCTGTGAGACAAAACTGCACATTCCAGGGTGGCCTTTTATTGTGGGCAGTATAAGGTACACCTGTGCACTAATCATGATGTCAGATCAGCATCTTGATGTGGCACACCTGTGAGGTGGGATAGATTATCTCAGCAAAGCAGAAGTGCTCATTATCACACATTTAGACTGATTTGTGAACAATGTTTGAGAGAAATGGTAATATTGTGTATCTGGAATGAATTTTAGATCTTTAAGTCCATCTTATGAAAAATGGGAGCAGAAACAAAGGTGTTTCATTTATATTTTTGTTGAGTGTATTTAGAGGCTGAAAAAGGAGCTGAAACTATAAGTAACACTTACCGTGCCTCCGACTATTCTACCTAGAGGGTACCAGGCTCTTTCATCAAACCAGTTGAGGAACTCATAGAAACCATTGGAGGTCAGATGGTGAGTTGACCTGTAGTTGAACCTGCAAAATAAGGCAAAAACAAAGAGGAGCATTGATGAGTTTCTCTCTGGATAGTTTTTGAAATGTACTGATCTAGTTTTTCCAGGTCACCACCAACTTCGGATTTTCTTTGACCTCTATGAATTCAGAGGTTTTCCTAAAGCCTAGTTTATGCTTCGTCGTCTGCAGAGTTGCGGAGACACGACACGGCCTTATCCGTGGACACAAGGGCTGTCCGTCACTCACGCAAGGACGCATGGTGTAGAGCCCAATTTTTTAACTATCTGTCAAACACAACGGAGAGTGAACATCTGTGATTGGTCAGCCCAACATCAGCCCCAGATCATTTCCCCAAAACAGTGCTCTATAGTCGATGTAATTAGTAGTCAATGCAGCTTTAGAACACTAGATGCTTTATATTGCAAGGTCAGTTTATCTAATATGGTCCTTTGTTGATTTTGAACACAAGGAGGTGTAGAGAACAACAACACAGACCGCTGTGTTTGTTTATTTCCATGTGTTTTTAGAGTATTCAATGAGCTGCACTTCTAGTAAAAAGCTGAATCAAAACTCTCTCTCTGTCGGTCATCGCTCCTTGAGTGGATGTGCGTTTACAAGCTGAAGGAAATAAACTGTTGTCAACCAGAGACGTCACTGTAATGGTAGGCAGACCCACCAGAAAAGGTCTGCACCCCCTGCTGTCCTGGTGGGGAATTGCTTTGCAACGCTGACACCAAAGGAGAAGTATAAAAGAAAGACCTCTCCGTCAATACGTGTGCGTGCAAATTTTCTGACTGAAAACCATAAACTAGACTGGAACAGCATTGGTGCAGGATGCCTGATAGAGGAAGACATTTTTAATTGAACAGTAAATGAAGGAATTACAAGTTTATCCCCATTTATGCATCAATAGATTTATCCCTAAGTTTCAAGAGATTTTTGATTCAAATAAAAAAAAAAATTAAAGTACATTTTGTTTGATAGCTGTACAGACCAAAAGCTAGTGAGAGTTCTTAGAAAGAAGTGCTCGAGCTTCAAAACTGGATTATAGAATTACCAAGGATTTTGTAAAGAACAAAAACTTATTTTACACATAGGGTACACATAGGTCAAGACATAATACAACATTAATCTTTACATTTTATTACATTCATTTTATGCACTTCTACACTTTTCATAGTAACCTTATTCCATTGACTTCAAAAGAAGCTCTCTTTAATTATGACAGCTTGGCGACCCAACACGCCCACCTATGGACTTATTGGTCCCGTAAAGTCATGTCCCTCTCACTTCTACCAATGTAGCGGTAGCCACTGATTGGCCTGGATTTGTGAGTTTGATGTCTCAGAATGGCGATGCATGACTTCCAGCGAACTTAAAAACATTGCTGGGGGAAACTAAAAATATTAATTGCGAATACTGGGCCGTGAAGGAATCAGCATCTGTAATGTCGAAAAACGGTGAGTGATGGCTGACTTTTACTGGAACTTTGCTACGCTTAGCCCGCCTCTGTCCTCGCCCACTACCGCGTTCCTGAGATGACAATGGAAATACAACCAGACCATACTAGGCTGGGCTGAGCCGAAATGGCCCGGGCTGAGCCGACCCTAATGGAAAAAGGGCATTAGGAGGCTATTGTTATGTTACCTGATGGTAAATGAGTTTAACACATTACCCTACTGTACAATGAACAATGCTTGTCTTCCCTTGTCAAAGATTGATTGGGATTCATTTTACTCAATACGGACTAAACAGACCGCAACTCTCAGCATTCATTGTACCCAGTGGAATGTCATCGCAAAAGCTTAAAAATACGGCCGAGAATACGAACAGTCTTCATCTTTCCATGCAAACACCGCTTGTTATCAGAGACACTTCATATGTTCTTCTAATGTGCGAGACAGGGAAGAAGACTTTTAAAAAGTTTCAAAGTGGAAGCTAAAAGAGCTCTTGAACCTGCTGTTCTGGGAGTCTTCTTTTAACTGATTAGCTGCGATCAAGTCTACTCGTGGTTCTGCCCCGGTTCCAGTAAAAGGCATCGCCAGGTTCACCAGAACCAGTTGGGCGTGCCAGCTTGCCTGTTTGGACACAATCTTTTCCTTTATTTTTATCTTTTTCCTTGGACCGGACTGTGATTGCAGTTTTGGGACCAATCGTGCAGCCCCGAATTGTTTAACAAAATAAGCTCAAACTTCATTAACAATTACATTAATATTAAAATACTGATTTTAAACATTAGTGCACTTCCTGTTGCACAACACTAGATGAAGCTTCTCCCTCTTGTTTTGAGACATGAAGATCCGTGCCTCTAATTTTTGTTTATTTTCATGTAATTCTACTTTTTAAACAAGCTTCAACGGCTTATCCGAGTTAGCAACAGTAACTAAGAAGCGCGGGGCTTAGCAGGCCTGAGCAACAGGTCAATTGAGAACCTAATGCCTCGTTTCCACTGACCAGTACGGTACGGGTCGGTCTGGTACTCTATTTTGTCTGTTTCCATTGTAAAAGTTGCCATACAGCACCAATCCTGGGCGGCCTTCAGTTGTAGGCCCATTGGACAATGGTACGGTATGGTTAGGGTGGAACATTGATTGGGGGACAGAAAAATGTCATTACTTGCGACAAGTACAAGACATACTAGTGCGTCGCATTTGTACAAGTACTAGTATGACGCCACGTTAGGCGTTTGGGTTCAACCCCGTCTGCCTAATATGAGAGTCCAACTGGTGGTGGAAACGCTCTCCTTAATACGCCGGACCATAAAACAGAGTGCCAAACCGCTCAGTTGAAACGAGGCATAAGTAAAGTAATGCAACATGAACAGCATGTATGACAACATTTCACATGAATGTCTCCTAATAAGTCACACAATAAAAACAGAAGGCAATTGTTCTGTGGTTCTACCAAGTTAACTACCCCCCAACTAACCTCGTATACACTGCTTGTTAAAAACCTCTGCTTCTTTCCAAGTTTCTATTGAATAACATTTGACCTCTGGATCCGGACAGTATTTGGGTTTGATGATTTTAAGCTTTAGTACAACAGAAGCTGCTGTAGATATTCCACAGGCATTAATAGTGCAGCACCAACAGCTTCCTTTACTTTCCGTCTACATCTTGCTCACAGCTCCTGAGACTTACAGAGAACCCTCCTAGTGCGGCCTGGTCTATATTTAGACAGGCCAAGTAGATGGATTCATGTTATTGTATAAATCCATCTAGCTTGCAGGTTTCAAATATAGATTCTGCTGATACACAAAGTAAGTCTGCTTGTCCCTCGAGTATTCCCACAAGAATTAAAGTACACAACACAAATTGTCCCTCCATAAAAACAGATCTATAAAAGAGCAAGTTCAGCCCCCTGATGATGGAGCAGCTGATCATAACTACTCCGCAGCTTTAATCAACTGTTTGACATAAGTAGAGGGAGATGAAAGCACAAACACTCCACAAAATAGTAAAATCGATCTGTGGTTCTTAAGAGTTCAGACTCACTTTTCCCCGTACCTTTCATTTTCTTCATACAATGCAAGTCTGAGAAATGGCAGGTTCCTAAAGCTTTCTAACAAGGTGCAGACAAATCACTGAAAGCCCAGAATGGACTCTGGATGGATTCTTAAAATGTTTTACAGCCTGCGTGTCAGATTAAGTCTCAAATGTAAGTCTCAAACCAAAAACAAGAAAGAAGTCATCTAGTCTCTTTTTTAAAGATTTTTCGTGCCACTATTGGAACTTCAGGGTAATTATACAGGAACTTCTCAATATGAGCGTCTCCACTTCAACGAGCTGGGCCGACAGGGCCGTTTTGGGAACCAACCAAGTACCAGTCTTGGGGTATGTACTCAAAAATGCCCCGGCAGTCGCTGGGTGGGAGATGTTAAGTCAAGCTGATTGGTTGTAATTCAGAAGAAAATAAGCAGACGTCGCCAAACAACCGGCTTTGTAAAATAATAAGAATTTCTGGTGAAGCAATTTATGACATGACAAATAGAAACGCAGCAACCATTCCTGCTTCTTCTATTGTAGATCTCTTGTTATGTCTGCTGCTGTGGGCACCTTTCGGCTTCGATCAGTGATGCTACTCACTGTCATGATATGCAGATCTTTTACTTAATTCCTTAAAGGGCCAATTTTGTATAGACACACGACGGCTGAGAGAAGAGGGCAAAGAGATTTACCCCGGTAGAGAAGAGTCTGGTAAAATCAGCCTGCAGTTCTGATAGTGGAAACACACCTAATGACTAATTAGACAATCAGCAAAGGTCTGGAGGTGTGGAGTTGTGCTGAGAAACAGACAGCTTGGATATCTGGAACAGTAGTTCAAAATTAAAGGCGACAAGATGTTAAAAGAACTGCTGGTAACTTCCTATTATATATTACAAATTTAAGATAAGAACGTTTAGTTTGACTCTGTTTTAAATACTTTTTGTTTTCAGATCTCATGATCAATTATTTCAAAAACACTTTTATTTTCTTTAAAATATATATATTTTATTGGAGTCATCCTGTCTGGGAGCTGACTAGAATTCAAAGTTTTACTAAAAACAAGCTGTACAAGTATCCTCGTAAAAAACAAAACAAAAAAGATATAGGCCCTGGGCAGGCTGACATCACTCTGATCTTGGGTAAAAAAAATGCTGATATCCACAAATAACACAAGAAAGAGGAACTGATAAAGAAACAGTTGGAATTTGTTGTAGAACACCACCAGTGAAGTAGGTTAAGTTAGTTATTTGTTCAGAGGCAGCATAAGAGTAGCATTGGTTTAAGCCAATCAGAGGCGAGACATTTACATATCATGCATGTAATTGAGTAAAACTCAATCCTTACGATCCCCACACTCACTCCTCCAACAAACTGCAACCTCCTGAAACAGGAGCTTTAGAGCATTTTTCCCCCACAGAAGCCAGGAAATTGTGTTATTCAAGGACAAATAATGGTGATCACACAATACTAAAGCGGTCACTGCTCAAACTGACGAACACACTCCTCAGTGTGGAAGTTGTTACTGAAGGGAATGTCAAAATCACCTATTCTAAGACTCCAGAAGGTGCTGAAGACATAGCTGCTGTTTGTTCAGGTTGGTATTTAAAGAGACAGTAAGATCTCAACAGATACCAGGAGGTCTAAAGGTCTTACAGCAAAGATGCAACTTTATTCTTTTGGACTTTTAATCTAGTGTACCAGATTTGAAAATGTTGTCAGGTTGGTAATAAAACATAGCAGTTACACTTTAAACCTCATGCAAAGTAGATCCAAAAAACATAAATAGATATAACTTTAAAGTGAATTTGTTGACACAGACTTCTAGTTTTCTCTCTTTAGAAGCAAGAACAGAAAGCAGCCCCCTTCAGGATAACAAACCACTGTTTTAGAGCCAATGGTTAACTATTTCACAGCATTTGCACTCTAAAACAGAATTATAAGCACTTCAATGAATGTCAATTTGAATGTAACAATTCATTTAGATAGAAAGTTTTGTATATGGTATGCAATTTAGGAATAGAACACACAATAACACAAATAAACACACAATCTATACGAGTCAGTGAGATGATTAAGAGCCAGAATATCAACATGTCTATCCTTACAAAATGATGTTCTGATTGAAACCAAAACACAAGCAGTTTAGTATATAGACTCGTGTTTTAGCCAGAGAGAAGGCTACGATGAAAGGACAGCTTTTTGTTCAAGAAAATCTTCATTACTTCTATCAGTCAAGTCTGCATATTTCACTGGGATGACAGATGTAGTTAACCCTCAAGCATCAAAAAGGACTTTCAAATCCACATAGTATGGGACTTAGATTTCAAATTGCTAGGATAAACAGTGTTGGGTACTGTGTGGGTAATGGGAACTGAGAAGCTTCCTCTGCAACCAAAACGCTCCTTCAAATTCATTTTACAAGATTCCTTTAAATTTTCATCCCTTTTTCCCTACTCATAAAAATAAGTCCATACGAGTCCTACTGTGAAACTAATTTAAATTACCAAGTTATACTTAAGACCACAGTCCTTTCCAACAAATACCAGACCCATGTCAAAATTCTATCAATTAAAAATATGGCTCTGGCTTTAAACTGGTATTAGTGAATCTCAGAATAAAAAGAGGCGGAGTCAGCGTTGCTGGATTTCCTTGTCAGTTTTTTCCTACAACTTTTACATAAAAAAATTTAAAAAAACAAGTGACCTCAAAACATCATTTCTAAAAGCATCAGAGTCTTTCTAGAAGACATCTAAGAGCACCTACCTGCTCTTTTTAATCACACCACAGAAAACTGGGCAGTGAGCCGATTTGGTCCACGCTTTCCTGCTCTCTAAATAATTACTGATGAGTAGGCGAGTACCTCTGCAGCCTTTTCTCTCAGTGATGAGAAAACACAGTTCTTACCACAGTCCTGTACACAGCTCAGTAGAAAGAGCTGTGTCAGAGGGGGACCAGGGGAAGCTAAAATGATGATCAGAGAACATCAAGTGGAACCCTAAGGCACCAGTTGAATGAAATTAGAGAATAAAACTTAAAGAAGATACAGTTGCTAGCCAGTAAGAGAAAGTTGTGAAACCTTACGAGCAACACGTGAGAACGTGCAGAATATTGAGCAATGAATAGCTATGCTGCTAAACATAAGCACTTGAAAGAAGGTTAAAGTTTAGCCACCACTGTTATCTCTCTGAGCCTGGAAAGGAGGTGGTCTCACAGCAAAGTTAGAGAGGAGTTCCACTGAAAGAGCATTTTCATGAACCAGGGTAGTTTTACATTTACGCTGCCGGACCAGATCCGAATCAGACGATAGAGGGTAGAAATTAACCCCAGAAATGGTCTTGATGGGGAGGAGTTACTTTCTGGATGGACCCTGAACTAAAGGTGAAGCTTGGTGGTGGAAGGCTTCCAAACATTTCTCACTGGTTAAACCTGCTCGTTTAAACTACTCTGCATGTAAAATCTTCCGTTAACTTCAAAAATGACATCACAGGATCACCGTCATTTTGTATGGAAGCAACACCTAAACCTAGCCAGTTGAATATCAGTGTTTTGCAGAGCCTGCATTCAAATAAACTGATAAAACCCAGTAGTGAGACAGAGAGGCGATCAAAGCCTTTCTATGAGCTTTTAACAGGTAAAGTTAGAATACTTTTCAGTGTTTATGTTCTGAAAGACAGATCAAAGCAGCACAAATAGCTTCCCAGGATTGTTGCTCATTCGCCGATTTTAGGTCTGATTGGAGCAGGCATGCAGCAGCATGTGTGTGTGGTTCGTCTTCCAACAAGACACGTCTTGCATATGTTAACTATTAAAGATATATGGATGATTAAAAATTACCTCAGAGTTGAAACTTTGTCATTCATTTACAGCTTAACCATTAGAAAACTTTCAGAAATTTTGTTTTTAGTTAGCCGACTGAAAACCTGTAAATCTGCGCAGTCCATTTAAAATCTATTCTGTACATTTCCACATAGTTTGGCGTGGCAGACTGAGGCTTTTAAACCATTACTGCAATGAAACAGTTTGAGATCAATGTCGTTGGTAGCATTGCTGCCTTGCAGCAAGGAGGTCCTGGATTTAAATCCTGGCCTGGGGTCTTTCTACATGGAGTTTGCATGTTCTCCCTGTGCATGTGCGGGTTCTCTCCAGGTACTCCGGCTTCCTTCCACAGTCCAAAAACATGACTGTTAGGTAAACTGGTCTCTCTAACTCAGTGTTTCTCAAACTATGGGGCGAGCCCCACTAGTGGGGCGCAGAGGTATTGCAGGTGGGGCATGACATCAATGGGATTTAAATCGTTTTTTCCCCCTAAATTCTATCATTGTGAATGTTTCACTGCACTGTGAATTAAATCAACCAACTCCCCTCTCTCACAAAATTAAACACACTCAAATAAATTAGCAATTGTGATCATCATTGTAAACAGAACTGGGACCTGGAACATCGGGCTGGGAGTTTGACGTCGGAATATATCGCAGCAGAACAAAACAAGCTGAAGTAGCCGCATTATCAGAGATTCCATCTACAAAATGTACAAATATCTAAAAAGATCAGGGAACGTTTCAGAGTCAGAGAAGTCACACAGTCAACCACGGAGGAAATACAGGGATGAGTATCTTGCTCGTTATTTATTTTAATTTTATTTTGCATTTTTGAAAGCTTTGTGATAAAACTACTAAGATTTGTGATAAAACTACAACTTTTATTTTGTCCAACTGTGAGCTGAAGTTCTACATGTAGCAACTACTGACAGCATATATTTCTGAGCCGGTTTTATAACAGTGTGCAACCCCTTTTTCCAACTAATTTATACCCTTAAAAACTTGTAGACTAACTCGGCTATTCGAATAAATAAAATACTTTAAAAATCAGGCGTGGTCACCATTCTGTTGGGGCGATAAAAGCAGGGGGGGCTTGAGTAAGCTTCTTTGTCCAAAGTGGGGAATGATATAAAAAGTTTGAGAAACACTGCTCTAACTTGACTTTAGGTGCGAGTGTGCACACATGGTCGTTTGTTCCGTTCTCTCTGTGTTGCCCTGGCGACCTGTCCAGGGTGTACCCTGCCTCTCGGCCAATGACCACTGGAGACAGGCACCATATCACCCGTGACCCTACAAAGATAAGCAGGCACAGGCCATGGATTGGATGCGATAATCACATTCTGCACTGCGCTGTTGCGGCGGTTTGAGAACTGTGACCCCAGATTGGAGAGGCTCTCTACCGGAGGAGAACCCACTCAGTATCAGTGGACATAATCTGCGTAACATAATAAAAACATGTGCTATGGATGATTTACATCATGATTGTGCAGCCAACAAATATGCAGCAACTAGATAAGGCTATCCTGGTAATACTGAAAAAAATCTGAGTAACACTAATGACTATGAAATAAGGGGTCCCACTAGGGCTGGACGATCAAGTAAAAAAAAAATAAAAAAATAATATTGTCATATTTTCATATAAAACACAAGATGACCCAACACCCGTTTATATTGATATAAATATACTAGGGGTGTGTATTGGCAAGAATCTGGTGTTACGATATGTATCACAATACAGTGGGACGATACCATATACTGCAATGCATTGCGATACTATGAGTAAGACTATATATTGTGATTGTAATTTATAGAAGATCTTTGTAAGCGCTACTGGTGTTGCTGCCTGCACCTGCAGCTGATTAGTACCTCTCGCTGCTGCACTCGATTCTACAAGATTTGGAAATATTCCAGAATGTTTTTATGTCAACTATTATGATATTGTTTGCTAGCTTCTACCAGACCTCAGCAGCTCTCTTCTGCCTATAAGCGCAAAATTTAAAATCATGTATTTTTCACCCGTTGCAGGACTCTGATTTCAGCTGGTCATTGATGCTATTGAAATGTAATTGGCTCAACCGCCCAACCAGTTAACAATCACTGTTGCTTCCCTTTTACAAAAAAGAAAAAAGAAAGAAGAGCATATAACGCTAAGAGAAACGATGCACATGAAAAAGCAAGGTTATGCACAGGGGAAACAGCCAGATAAAGATGACGTTTTTGATTTTTATGTACGTCCAGCCACCAAAGATTTAGATCTGTTTTTTTCTTCCCCATCCTCAACAACAAATTTTTATTTTGCTCATATCATTTAACACACAATATGTTAGGTGTTATATCTTATGTTATTATTCCATTAGTATTTTTATTAAAATTATGGTTCCGCTTGCATCCTTAGTGCGATCAGATAAAAGGCCTCTCAGAACCAATCCTTTTTGCCCCCGTCTGTGAACCATATTTGTATTAGTTTCTCAGGTATCACACAGGGTGTGTGTGTTGCTGCTTCAGTGAAATATCTTGAAGTTAAAATCCATCAACATCCAAGTAGCACTTTCATAGCGCAAAAACCCTTATTCCCAGTGACTCTCGAGGGTAAAAAAAAATCCTTTGTCTGTAAAAGCTGGAAAAAACGTAGTAGTTAGCCACACAGTTTCTGGTTTAAGGGGAAGCTGGTTTAACGGCCCTCGGATTCTTGCAATTCTGCCACAGGGACGAACTGCAGTTCCTCAGACACTGTGTGCTACAGAATATTTCATTTTAAATTTAGAGAACCTGAATATGGTGTGACTCTTGTCTAAGTCAAGTTCCCTTTGGTGCAAACAGTGCTGGGTGCAGTGCCTGTGACCCTATTGTATTCATGATAAACTATCTAGGTGCCACACTACTGTGCTGCTAAGTTTCACCTTTACCCTTCCTTCAAATTAGGTCTTAAATGATTAAACTTTAGAATTGTCCATGTCTGTATCTTGATGCATCAAAAAATAGAAAGCCATTACCATCACAGCAGCATGTTCCCTAAGAAAAGGTTTCTTTTGGGTACATTTTATCAATGAAGAATGTAGCTGTAGCTTCTAATATACCGTATCAGAACATCTCAAGGCTTTTCTTAAACACTGAAACAGTGTCACTAAACGTATTACAGTAGACCCCGGGAGGTTAGGGTCCACAGCTGCCAATGAATAGCTCTAATCCGCTAATACTTGAGTCTGTTTCTAAAAACGTTTAGAACGGTTTATTTTAATAGTTCAAAACACCAAATATACCTTAACATGCATTGAGACGCAGAGTGAAAACGGCCAAGGCATTATCATAGAAGCTAACATCCACGGTCTTCTTTTCACCACAGTTGTAGACACAGCCAATCAGCGCCAAAGAAAATGAATGCCGCTTCTGGATTGGCTGCTTTGCAAATGCCAGCCAATAGCGTGTCCAGTACCATTGCACCCTGCTATTTCAGCCTCCCAAGCAGCAGTTTCTTTTAAATATTTCAGATATGGGCTACAAATAAATATGAGTCACATTCAACAGAAACATTTTTCAAAGACGCAAATCTTCCCCTGGGGGGAAATTCTGTTTTTTCAGTACAACCTGTCCATATGGGCTGACTGTGGTAGCTGCCAGAACAAGCGGCGCTCCGTATATAATAGGTGGGGGTACCACTGTATTGGCATAGGCATCTCAGTGTATTGTAATTATTGAATTAGCAACAGTTTCTTGCAATCCAGGCAGTTGTTTGATGTATTTATATTGTGTATAGTGATACAGCTGTACTCCACAGTGCTACATGATACTGTACGAGTGAGTGAGCGAATATTCAAACATACAATGGTGCAACTCTGTGTTTAGCCACAGAGATTGCCAAATAACACTGGCTATTATAACTACAGAGCCGTGTTCACATTCAGCTCAGTTCATATAATTTACTCGAAAAGTTACAACAGGACACTTCACAGAAAAAACTGAAGCAATTCCAACCGTCATAACAGTCATATTACATTCAATCCAATAATAAAGAGTTCATTCAATCAACTCAAATCCCAGTTCCAAACATTAAGACTAATTTGTAAAAATGGTCAGTCTAACAATCATACCGCATTCTACTGCAGCAGAATAAGAGCTTTAAACACACAGAGAGCGCAAGAGGAGGCATTTGTTGTAGAGATGCACCAATCAGAAATTTGCAACCGATTTCAAATCTCCATTTTTGTAAAGTTTTGATACACATTTTGGCCAACTCCAATTTATTTTTAGGGGCTAAAACGTACAAAGATTTTAGAACAGTTTTCAAAATTGTTGTTCCTGTCCATCCCATGAATCTCCATTAGGAGCAGAGCAACATTACACCCATGTGTGAGAGCAGTCACTGTGGAACAAGAGTTTCCTAATATTAGAAACAAAGACAACATGATTAATTGGCCGATAAATTGACCCAGACATTTTTTGCGATAAACAATAATATTGTCGTTTTCAGACTATTTCCAACTAATGAATGATCAATAAACTTTAATTTCTAAAGAACATTTACCACTGCAACTGGAAGACATTTTTTAATACCCAATATAAATTAACAAAACCACCAAAACAATTATACAAAATGGGTTAACTCCGTAAACAAGATTACCCTTCACCAAAAATATTAATCACTTGGCTCAGAAAAACCAGCAAAAATACCAGTTATGGGTTTTGTAAACAAAAAGTTCAAGCAACAAAAACAAGGATATTTGGAACATATATGCCTTTTTTTCATCCAGTCTCTCTGGTAGAAAGAATGAAACACATGAGGAAAACAAACAACCAATTCAAATGGTAATTATTGGTGCTGGATTTTTTTTTTTATACATCATTTAAATGTATGATGATATTAATTTATTATTAATTGTGACAGGCCTATGATTAAGAAGTTGACATTTTATACTGCCTTTAGGGTAACAAACGTGTACTACTGTTAAGAGCATCAAACATCAAAGCAATTACCTAATAATGACATTCACTAATATTACACAATGCGCTCTACATAATTAAAGGCAGGGTATACGATTTCCTTTTAAAACGCTTTTTTTTTAAACTGCAAAAAATGCTCTTCATATACCAGTGCCAACCTATAAGTTAGGAGTTCTTAAAGACCCACTCCGATGAAAATCATGTTTTTCTAGGTGTTAACATGTTCTTGTGGAATTTTTTCTGATGCTAGAGGACATATCTTGAGAAAATTAAGCTCAATGTTGTATTTCTGCATTCAAATGGCTGTGAATCAGTAGCAGACGTTAAAATGGTGGCTAAAATAGACTGGAGTGGTTACGTAGTAACTCCACTGGGCGGGGCCACAAGCTCCAACTCCGCTCCGCCCCGCCCGCTCAGGTTCTGAGGAGTAGAGAACACGATGGCGGATCAACACCTGTGTGCTGTAGCGGGTTGCAATACATTGCTGAATAAAACAGCCCCTTTCAGTAAATCTACTGCCTTGTGCTGTAACTGCTTGGCACTACTAGATGTCCACTACAAAATAATCTGAGAAAAAAAAGGTTTGAAACCCGACACCAGCTGTCAGCGCGCCCAGCTGCTGAGTGCGAGATGCTGCTGAGCGCGAGCGGGAGAGAAGAGAAAAGGGACAGCAGCGGTTGCAGGATAGAGAGACAGATAGCGATTTTTATAACCAAAAACAAAATGCCCAGATGACTTTAAAGTGCGGATGAGGTGCGTGCACTGATCGTTGCTGTGACACCTTCTTGGAGAGGAACATTTCGGTTTAGATACTGCTGCCAACAACGTAATGTTTTCCTTCCACAGATGATACACTAGTACGTCTTTCATTGTTTAAGCCTGTCTCTCTTCTAGACAAAGCAAATGGCTGAGCTTTACTGCAACTAATTGTAAGTGTTCTCTTTATTCCTATAGACTAGGAAATCCGGTTCTGATCGTATCTGTGTTCCTCTTATAGATGAACCCACTGAGAGAGCTACTGCCATTAACTCTCTGCTTTAACACAGTGCTCAACAATAAGTGATGGAAGTTTCTTCTCGTTGAAGGGGAGTTGCTACTGGCATGCTCAGCATGAGGGATTGCTGCCAAATCAATGGAACAATGCAATCAACTGTCCACTGTCCCCACATGCTTGTCTAGGTGGAGTGGATGATGGAAGTCAATGGCTCAAAGCAATCTGCTGGGTTTCCATTAACAGAAAACTTGTCTTGTGTGGCCAGTACATTTAATTTTCTCTTGTATCTAATAAAAATATTTGAAACAGAATGTTGTGGCCAACAAAACATTGGTCAGATAATTTTGTGCCTACATGAATGAAGATATTAAGGTTTTATTCATCAATAGTTCATTTTGTCGGCGGGGTAAAATCAGAGCAGAGATTTGAAAACATTTTCAAATAAACCCAAGACATTCCTTGCAACGGCAAAAACAACAGAATAATAAATCCTAGACTAAATAGAAACCCAAGCAAGAATGCTCAAGCAAGAATGAAAATCCAGCATACAGCCAAACTAGGGCTGCAGAATTATTTGAATCAGAAAAAGAGTCAATTTTACATCAGAACATGTCATTGTAAATAAATGAGCGACATGTAAGTAGTTCCCATTTTTGATTCTCATTAAGAATAATCAAGATCTGCACAGATCTAAGTGGTAAAAAAAAACATCATCACACAGATAACCACATGATACTGATACAAAGTGGCAAAACCTTTACTGTGGCCATATATAATAGAGAGGTACCGACTGCCCTAGACTCTTGGATGCCATGAAGGTCAGACAAACACGCCTCCACATGCACTGAGACAGGCACAGAAAGACAAATGAGAAGAAGCCAATTAGCTGCTGATGCTAGCAAACAGCCCTGGGGAGAGCTCAAAGGGAGGAAACCGGTGGGGTGAACTGCAAATGAGTTCAATTGTGTTTTCAGGAGCGCGTTCCATATCACAGAACCAGACCTCGCTTTACAATGTTAAAACTGTGGTTACAGAAACACCACAGACCACAGAGGAAAAACCTTCAAAGGCCAACCAAGATGACATCACATAAACCTGGAAGATCAAACTAAAACAAAAAGAAGATGTGATCAGGGTGGTTCTGAAAAGACCTTCAGGTTTATTCCAGAGCAGTTTCATCATTAGTGTGTGTTAGGAGTGCCTGAACGGCACAGAGGGTTCGGCAACAAAGAAATCCAGCTCTCAAGTTTACAGCCTGTACAAAACTGTCACAGTCAATCAGTCTTGGTCACTGACAAGCTCCAATCAGTTCTGATGACTATTGGCTTCATTTTGAGTAGCTACCCCCTTAATCACAGAGACTGTTCTGATTGGGGGACTTTGGTGGCGCTACAACAAGATGGACGTATGGTGGTGAACTCCTTATGTCGGTGTTTCTTTAAAGAGTAACTAAACCCCAAAACAACTTTTTTTTGCCTATAAACTGTATAAATGGGTATTTAACAATGCAATCTTTCAGTTTTTGGGGACTTTTTTACATTTTGGTGTAAACTTGTTTAATTCTACACTTTTTGGTCAAAAAACCTCTTAGTGCTGCCCCCTTAGGGTTGAACGGTGGCTACTGCATTTGAATTTTGTGATTGGTGGAGAGTGGTACATCTCTACGTCACAGGCATCGACTGTCATAGCAGCCATGGTCTTACAGACACGCCCCATGGGTTTGGGTATAAAACTATCAGATATACCGGCCCCGTGGTGAGTTTGGAGTTGGATTGCGTTTTTCAGGTTATCATTATTATCACATTAGCACTAAGTTACCATAGCTAACATACTGTTTTGAACATTAGCCTATGTTAACATCACCACTCAGAGACTGGACCCATCCCGTCTCTCTCTCCCTCAGCAGCAGCGCCAGCCTCGGGCAGCGCCGACTCAGCGCCCCAGCCAGCGGCTCGAATTGATACGGCTCGGGGCCGCTGGGCTCCATAAAGCCTCCCTCTATCACTCTATCTCCGGTGACGACGGAGGAGATCCGCTGGTTCAGGGCACTAAGTCAGCGCCGCCCGAGCCCGGTGCTGCTGAGGCAGAGGGAGACAGGATGAGTGGTGATGCTAACATAGTCTAACGTTCAAAACAGATGAACGTCGATCAGATCGATCAGTTGCAAAACTGCCAACGTCGCTTCGGTCACTGTCCATGTTTCAGTGTCAGATTAAGCTAGCTGTCACTGTCCTCCTGAACACACCCCCACGTCCCCCCTCCACTCATCCTCCACACTTGGCCACGCCTCTCCGTTCTTCCTGGCACCGCCCACTTTGTAGAATTTTTCAATTGTTGTCTGGGGGCGGGGTTATGATTTTTCATGGGGTTCAGTTACACTTTAAAAGTACAGACTAATTATATAAAGTCTCAAAATAGACTCAAGTATGAAAGGAGGGAGACAAAGAGGTCATAATGAATACAAGAAGATGAATACAACTAAAATGTATGCAATGTACCAGGAAGTGATGATCAAGACTGGGAAAAGATGGCTAAGTTAACAGTGCGAAACAAAGTGAGCTGTTAGTAGAGCTTACTGCTTACTAAAGTTAAGAAACATTAGAAAAAATATACATCAAAAGGGATCCATGTTACTCTTTCAAGGAAGATTTGTCTGAGTTTAAAGGTGTAGTTCTACAGCAGGTGAGGAGTCAAAATATGAGCATCACAGAGGCTCAAGGTTAAATTACAGCCCGGGTGTCAGCTCAATTCGGGACGGAAGACACGCTGCCGACTGATGATGCTAATCACGACCATAGAAGACAAAATTACTGACCTACAGAGTGGTTCTAGAAGACATACCCTTCATATCTGTGACAAACGGCAGGATAAGGAAAGAGGAGTCTGTCACAGAGTTTGCGATTGAACTACTGAAAAAAGACAGAAAAGGCTGCTTTATGGTGCAGCGCTCCAAATACAACGGGGACCTGCAACACGATCAACTCAATGGACAATAATCATCAGCTTCAAGCAATCCCAGATACAGGAGCTGATTTTTTTTTAAGGACACATGGCAAAAACAGATCGAAGGGAGTTCACCGTCAAACACCTTTATTTTGACGACGTCTACAGAGATGTGTGGATCAACCAATGTGCAGATATAGCAGCTCCAAACAAATGTGGAATTCAAGTGAGAATAACTACAAGGATAAATGGCAGGAGTGGCTGAATGAAGCATTGTCATGGAAACACACCAAAGCTGAAGATAACGCAGCTCACTGAGCACGAGAGTTTGAGAGTTTAACCACAGCTGGCAGAAGGTTTCATTTAAATGAGTCCCCCCCCCCCCCCCTCCCTCCCTCCTCATTTCCAGTGCTGGGAAGCTTTTTGTGAATTAGAGGCTTCTTTCTTTACTGTCCCTGCTCATGAAAGACGAGGTCGAGTATCTGATTTATGCAACCAAGCCTCACAACTGTTAGGACCCAGATATTTTTATACATGTCCTTTAAATCAGCTATCTTACATTAAATTGAGAATTACTATTTTTTCTTAAACTTTCCTTTCCAGCCCTTTCTGCTAACTTACAATATTGCTCAAAATGAGCATTTTTTTTAACATACCATAGATGCCTATGAGTGAACTGAATAGTCTGACCAAGGGAAAGGGAGTATATTAGGGACAGAACGATATATGTGTTGGTCGATACCATTTTTACAATTTTTCTATATATTGGTATCAGCCGCTATACCTCTATAGCGAGCTGATTTCGTTCACTATGTAATGTGAATAAAACTTGCTTAATGAAATTACATATTTGAAATTTCCCCATCATTCGTAAGTTTCTAAATTAAATCTGTCTAATGTTTAACAGTCAAGAATATCAAAGAGCAGTAAAAATGTGAAACAATAATTTCTTTTTATGTTTTATGTGACATGATTACAGACATTTAGACATTTCAGAAGGCAAGTAAGGCGAAAAAAAATTCAGATTTCGGCCATGAAAATCGTTCCCAAAAAATTGGCAATTCAAAAAGGACATCCCAGAAATATATACTTCATATTACTTCCTTCTACCCAAACTTGAAAAAAGTTAAACTTGGAAGAATGCACCTCTGCCTTTCCTTCTTATTTTTGATTTTACTAAAAGGCAAATTCAGGTTTATAACCTTCAAACAACAAATACATGCATTTACTACAAGTCAACATACTTAATGAGAAGTTCACAGAATTACTTTTCATTATTGTTTGGAATAAATCTAATTAAAAAAATTTTCTAAATCAAACCAAGATTCACCACAAATATAACATGTAAATGGGTAAATTCATGCACCCGTTCAGGCGCTGATGGGGGTAAGCAACATTGTAGCCACAGAGCCACATTGTAGCCGTACACACAGGCGCCACCGGGCCCTCTGAACACCACCAGCAGGCAAGCTGGGTGAAGTGTCTTGCCCAAGGACACACAACCAAGACATACGGTGTGGGGGTTTGAACCGGCAACCCACCGGTTACAGGATGAAGTCCCATCACCTGAGCCATGGTCGGGTTGTCTATTTCAATCATTTGATTAGATTTAAACAATCAACTAAGAAATTATTCGTTTTCAGACAGTTGAATTTTTTTACTTTTGCTTTCATAATCTGTGATTACTACAAAACATTTAATGTTCAAAGTAAATTTCTAAGTTTCTTTTACCAGTGGCAACTTCCAGGTTGATTAGGGAGGTTCAACGTCTTCTGGCTGTGGCTTAGACAGTCGCACAGGAGTTTTAGGTCTATTTAAAAGCTTGCCCTCTTCCTCAGGTGGTGTCTCACACTTCTGAGTTCCCCTGGAGTTGGTCTGAGTTCCCGAAGTTACCTATTTTAGGGTTCCATCAATGGTACAAGGTTAACTATTTTGTTCTTTTATCATTTTCAATGTGTTTGTGTCGAGTAAGGCAAAGACCATGATGGAAAGGAGTGTTTAGAAAATGGTTTTGGTATCAACAAACCCTTTTAAACGTTAGAAAGTAAATATAAGACTAAGCAAACACGGATCATACACCTACAAGAAACCTATTTAGCACGACTAGAGACCGAGAAAGTAAGATCTGGCTATACATATATTTTACAGCCCTCTTAAAAAATGGTAATGAAAGATAAGCGATCCAAATCAACAGTTTACATACAAAATTAACTGAACTTTCTCTTTTAGCAATGAGGGAAAGCCCAGATGACATTAAACTTCTAATTGGTTAACTGACACATTTGAGTTAATTGGAGGCACACGGGTGGATGTATGTCAAAGGGTGGGTATTATGCAAAATTGACTTTCTGAAGCTTAATATCCTGAGAACCTGTCTTTCCCTCATTAAAAACATGCCTGAAGTGTTGCTCTGACCCATTCACTCATGTTAGAGTAATCTTTGAGCCTCTGCTGGTAGTTCTGGGGGTTGCTGAAACGCCTGCTCCCACCTATCCCCACCTTTTCCACCCATCTCCTCCCCCGACCTTACGTATTCAGCCGAGAGCCTCGCCCCTGCAGAGCTCCCCTACCCCTCCCCACCTCACACAACTCCGACTGAGTCCCAGGTGCAGTAATTATAACACACCACCTGCAGCTGCGCGTCTTTTGTGGGATTTATTTTCCGACTCCGTGCATGCTGCGATGATGCACGGTATGTGACGAACTGAAGGGGGAGTCTCCGAAAGAGTAGGAGGGTCTTAGAGAGGCACAGGCAAAAATCAAGGCGTCCAATACGGAAGTAGATTTCTTTAAGGTGGTTTTGGATATATGACGGACTTTTAAAATAATTAAGGTGACAATTTTATTGGAGTGTGCTATAGAAGGGTAATATGTGCCTGGAAGAAGCATAATACCCCCCTTTAGAGCCACACCTGGAACACATACACTACATGTTTTACACAATGGGAAAGTCAAAAGAAATCAGCCATGATAAGTCTGGTTTATCCTTGGGAACAACTTCGCAATGCTTGAAGGTGCCACATTCATCTATACACACACATGGGCTGAAAGGCCACTCAGCGAGGAGGAAACCATTACTCCAAAAGAAACATAAAAAAAGACAGATTAGTCTACAAATGCACACAGGGATGAAGCCCTTTATTTTTGGATAAATTTCCTGTGGTCTGATGAAACTAAAGTGGCTCTATTTGGTCATTATGACCACTGCTCCAACAAAAAGAAGCATGGGATTACATTTCTTTGAAGAGTTCAACACAAAGGTCTCATAAAGAACTATAATACCTGTAAATAGTAAACCCTTGTACACACTTTCATAATAAACAGGACCTGTGATTTACTTTCATTTCATCCATCTGCCACAGACATCTACATGATTGTCAGTATTGTCCTGTCTCATGTTCCGGGTGAATTTTTTCTAAAGGAATCTCTGATTCGGCACACTTAGTAACACATTCTTTAATAAACCCGTGCCTCGCTTCGAGTGATTCAGTTGAATGTTTCAGTGTTCCCTTGTTTAAATGGCTCGCGGTAGCTTACTTTTTCCCATTTCTAATGAGACTCTTTGACCATCACATGTAGCCTTATGCTTCCAGTCAATCGTGTTCAGAGTTACAGAAAAGTTGTGCCTCCAATTCATAAAAAATGTTCTCCTCTAAATTTTGCTTTTTTTTTTATTTTTGAGGGTGATTTTTTTTCTTTCTTTGTGTAAAGAAGAGCCTGTGAGAGGCCATATTTTGGAGTGAATACCATTTTGTTTGTTAAAGGAGTCATAACCTAGTATTATCGTGGATACCCACACTCCATTATGGTCTTTCAGGTCCTTCTAAAAAAGAAAAGTTGAAAAAAATAAACACAGAGCTCCTCTGACCCTTATTTCTGAAGGCATTATTGTCTCGCGAGATCTGATGCGATACTTTGGCTATCGTGGACGGGCATTGTAATAATGCAAATGAGGGGCACGTTGATTGGTGGCAGGAAGGAGGGGGGTTGACACAGCAGTTAACGTTTCAGCATATCTAACCCATATCCACTACCGCTAGCATACAATAGCCACATTAGCAGTTAGCTGCTGTTTGTTACACACAGAGCAATAAAAACACAGCCTTACCGTTTCAATTGCAGGCAAGTCTCTGATTGTTGGAATGGCCCCTTTTTCCAAGACTGAGCTTCAATGCCAACTTCGCCTGATATTGTCCCAGATTCGTAAAAAAAAAAAATAGAAAAAATATTTCCATGTTGATTCTGGCAGTCAAGAACAGAGCAACTCACGTGTGCACTACGTTTCTGGTAGAAATGGTTTTAGCTGATTTAGCTGATTAAAATAAAAGGCTGACATGAATACGCCTTCTTCATGCATCACTGCGTGAAGAAACTTTCTGCATCTTTCACAGTGGAGTTCGTACTTCGAATCGGTGATGTGTCGGTCGCGAACGAACCGGCTCTAAGAGCTAACTCTTTGAAGTGAACGATGGGAGCCGGCTCGTCATTGGGAGCCCTTTTGAAAAAAAATTCATTTCCCCCCTCAGCTTGTTTTGGTACATTTGGTACACATCGTTTTGCATTCATTTTGGTAATAAATACACTTTAAGCAACAGAAAATCTGAGGAGCCGAAAGAGCCAGCTCTTTATGATGAGTCAAGCCAAACAAACTGGCTCTCCAAAAAGAGCTGGAATTCCCATCACTAGAATTCAGTAATGGCGGCGCTCGACTGAATAAGAGGGGGAGAGGGGAGAGAGGGAGGGCTGGCTTCCTGCAGCATAGGTAGGTCTGCGATGTCCATATATGGTATATCCTGCGCCGACTTGAAGTCAAGTCGGCCAGAAATTAAAACCACGTATTTGAGTGCGCGTGGGCTGGTTGACGAACCCAGGGGTAAAGAAACGCTTCACTTTTAAATATTGGCTTCCCGGGCAGTGTATAATCGTTAGGCAATCATAACATAAATTTTTTCTCATGGAAAATTTAAAATTACAGGTCATGACTCCTTTAAATTCCACAATTCCATCCTTGTTTTCCGCATCACAGAAATGTGATGCACTTTCACTGTTCCCTCCGATAACTTTAAATGACTCGTCCTCCTTCTGATTGTTGTTTAATAAATGTGTGAAATAGGATTATGTAGGCTAGATTAAGATCATCTCTCACATGGAGGCGATTATTTCCTGGTAGAAAAAGTTACTGTAGCATATTCACACCAATATTATATGAATGAATCAATGAGACACCGTGTCGGTGAACAGTTGCAGTAAGATTCAGATGCCTTGAAAAAATGTGAGAGTTTTTCTGATTATGAAATTAGGACGTTGATATCAAAGGGCCCAACATTATCCATGGCATTAGTGGTGGTAAGACTGTCACAATAAACAATCCATTAATCACATGATAAATTCAGATTAACTCAACTTTTTCATCCATAATAGTTTCGATTCTCTTTCTACCAGAGACTGGATGAAAAAAGGCATATATGCTCCAAATATTATATCAGTTGCAGTGGTAAATATTCTTTAGAGATTAAGGTTTATTGGTTTTTCAGCGGGTGTACATGCATTATTATTATATTAGTTAAAAATGGTCTTGAAACAACAATATTATCGTTTATCGCAATCATTTCTGTAGCAATTTATCATCCAGCAACATTTGGTATCGTGACCGGCCTAAGTGGTAGTATCCATTTCTAACCACCAGAGGGACGTTTTATACAACCTGGGGATTGTTGCTCCTAGTGTGTCAAAAAGGATCGTTTGGAGTCAGATCATATCTACCAGCAGAAGGTCACTCAGATTTTTTTAAGAGTGTGATTATGGGCCAACTGGTTCAAATGAGGACAAGAACCCCCCAAAAAAATTACACATAAAACAATACACATTTTTCAGATCATATACAATGGCATAGAAATAAGTCGGTATGTGACAAGTCTGCTTGACTGAAATATGAGACGTGGATCAAATCCAGCCAGACCAGAGGGAGGTTCAACTTACCAGCCTGCAACTCCAGTGCATCAGACAGACAGATGAGCGATAATGAAGCTGTTTTTCTCTGCACTCTGATGCTACTGCTGCTCAGTGCATGCTTAACACAGTCAAAACTCAAAGCACAACTAACTATGGTGCTGGCTAGCTGCCTGATGCCACTGTCAGCTCAGATCACAGTCAGATCTATAGTGACTTGATCTGGAACTTCTGAAGGAAAGGGACCATTAACTAGCCACATCAAAAGGGACGCCTCGGAGAGGGGAGGGTGTTTCAGGGAGGAAGGACGACAGACTGCAGAGGGTTGATACAACTGTTTGCTTTCCTGTAATCATCTTCCTAAAGATAAGCAACAAAAAGACGGCAACCTGGTTGTGAGGCATGGCAGCACACGAGGGAACAGTTTTCAACCAGAGCAAATTTATTTCCCGTTCCCTGCTAGAAGACGTAAAAAAAAAAAGATTTTGGAAAAAAAAAGTCCCACACTATTATATGTATTATACATCTATGCTTTAACACAAGAAGACCTCCACTATGAAAGGTTCATACAGTAAGACACACCATGTGATACAGCAAGTTCACCTGCCTGTCTAAACAAAGCCGTTTTCAGACAGAAGTTCTGGAATATTTGCAGACAATTCCATCCGGTCTTTAACCGGAGTTGGGTTTTCAAACACGCCACTTTTCTCCAGAACATTGCCTTTCGGCTGTTTTCACACAGGAAGAAATGTACCAGAGGATCCTGATGAATGTCTGTGGGGTGGGGGGTGCGAGGGAGTGGGGGGAGTTCTATGTGGATATTACTTAAACTTAGTGCAGCGGGCGTACATGTCATTTCCCCAAACAAATGCATTATTGCAAAGATGGTAGACGAAACTGCAGATCTACTCGCAGCGCTCGTCTTTGTGATGTGTGCAATTTTGCGCACATGGAAACGCTTAAGAGACATCTATGAAAAAGCTGAAAGGAAAATAATGACATTTATACGTCATCAACGTGTGCGCTCACAGCGTTCCCTGCGCCTCTCCCCTTTTCCCCACCGCCCCACACTCCTCCAGCTTTCGCGGAACATTACCTGACTGTCTGAATGCAAACACCATACCGCGAAAAGTCCGCTCTTGTTACTTCAGCCGTAAAATTACCGGTTAAGGGTATCCGGACAAAGTCCGGAAGATTGCTTTCAGACACAAAAGCAAAACAGACGAAGTCCGGGAAATTTCCGTTTTTCCATGGCCTGTTGGAAAGGGGCTCAAGTGAAAACACCCTTTCAGAATACAGGATTCTATCAGAGCTGCACCAAGAAATCAGCTGATGACTGGAATCAGACACAGACCATCTTCTAATCAGCATTCTCTTCCGTATCTGTAAGAAGTAAAGAATCCAGACAAATCGGGACATGGCTGCAGTTAATTCAGGCTTCAACAGAGCAAGGCTTGGAATCTGTGATTTGCCCCAGAGTTGCTGTTTTATTCTTCTGATCTTCCGACCTCTGTCTGTCATTGAACAAGTGCTATTTAGAAATGTTTACGGCCTTGTAGTGATCTCAGAGATAAGGATCTAGGGAATACACACAGACACGTTGTTTTAGTGGTGTTAGCGAACAGATAATATTAGACGCAGTTTATAATATCCACTCCGTAATCATTTTATCTTTGATTTAAAACATTAGCAAAATCCTGTTTACCAGCAACTGCACTTCCTCATACACACAGCTCCTAATATAAATAGTTACCAAACACTCACAGAAAAAAAGATTAGAAAAATATCATTTGAATTAGGGATGCACAGAAAATTGGTATCAACATCGGTATCGGCCCATAAGTAAAACTGGGTCGATATCAACAACCGATGTTTATTCCCATCTTGATGCGGTTTGTGTATGCGATTCTGGAGGGGGAGGGGCATGGCCATGTTTGTTCAGTCATGTGACAGTGATAGTGATGTAGCGCAGCATTATGGGGTGTTTAACTGAGGCAGAGAAGCAATGTAGCCGGTGTGGTCGCTTTTACACGGTGTCGAAAGTCTAGGGAAATACATACACACACACACACCACATCAGTAAATGTACTGTAGGTTATCGGCCATGACAGCAGTATTAATATCGGCCATCAATATTGGCCCAAATTTTCATATCACTGCATCCCTAGTTTGAAGGTAGTTTCTATATGTTCTTACAGTGCTTAAAGATGAAACACCATCAGCAAAGAATAAAAAGAACAAAACCCATCAAAAATCCTAGATACTGGATATCAGCTGCAGAATTCTAATTACTGCATCTCTTATCCCTGAACAGCAGCCAAATGAGATTTGTGGACAAGATATCCTAAATATTCTATGAACTTCCTGAAGTCTGCAAACACACACACACACACACACACACACACACACGAGGACTCCCACGATTCCCCAGCTAACCAAATATCTGGTTTACATAAAGCCACCTGTCAAACGGTGGAGGAGGGTGATAGAACAATGAAGCACTGTAGGAAGAAATTTCACTCTGTCATGCTCCATTAGGCTCTCAGAGAGCGACAGCACAGGAACTAAAGGATTCTCACCCAGGAAGAGCTTTCAGGTCTGCTCTCTTTAGTTCAGCAGACAGGCACGAGGCCGGCCGTTATATCCACACCCCCAGACTCAGAGTAATCATTCAATGCTTTTCAGTGATGCAATGCAGACTTGGAAAAACGCAATGGTCCCCCTTAAAGTGCAAAGAAAAGGCTTGGGTAGGTTGTGACAAGAATGTAAGCTGGCCAACTCTGATTTAAATATATAATACAGTAAGAAAGAAAGGCCGTAATCTTGTTTTATGGATTGTGCTCGTCAAGCAAACATGCAGGATTCAAATACAAATAACGCACAGAATTGATTTGTTTGACCAGCAACTTCAGCTGAATGTAAACACTGGTAACCTGATAGTGCAACTTGTCTAGGATGACATGAGTACACATAAGGCAACTGATCAGAGTTCTTTTAAGTACACCCACTTGCTTTTTTCTCATTACTCATCCATCAAATCAAATTCATCCCTCAGATTATCAAGCAGTAATCCTGCAAGAACACAGCATGGATTTCTCTAAACCTTATGAACAATAACACAGATGGAGGATTTCTACCGATCCCAGTGCAACAATCCCCACTATAGATACACCGGCATTACAGCCTACCCCATCACTACCATTTCAATGGACATCAGAGGGAATCAGCAAGACAAGGGTCCCTCAAGAGTCAGAAAGAGAGAGGTTGTTGAAGTAAGCTAAATGTAGTTCAGAATGCATGTAGTGCTACTGTGCTGCCAAATACAATAACTAAATAAAATGCAACAACCACAATCGGATGAAAGGGGAATCAGCAACTGCAACGATTACCACATAGTCACATTTGCTTTAGCAGTATCCATTATGGCTTTGGTTCAAACACACACAGCGTAGCCCCTTTTAACGCAAAAGCAACTTGAATGCTCCAGTCTACGCTTACCAAACGCTTCATTCGTTTACCGTTTTATCATTCTGAGGGTAAAAGTGGGGGTCTGCCAATGAGCTGTACTTCATAAAATGGCTTCCCCAAATCCCAGAGGTGTTGAAAAGGAGGCTTCATGGATGCAGAGCAGCTTCTGCTCTGCATCCATGAAGGAATGGAACTTCCTCCTCCTCTCTCTCCTCTCTGCTTCAGAGAGGAGAGAGAGGAGGAGGAAGTTCCATTAATCTATCGCAACGGGAAAGGATCATATCCCCGACTCCAACATCTCTCTGCCCGACTTTCTAACCATATGGCAAGACAGAGGTTTAAAGAGGAGGGGCAACAGCAAATGAGGTGGATTAGGAGTGCCTGCCAACAAATGATGATGTCATCCAGGACATGTTATTGTGGAATATCATCTCTGCTGCCCAGATATCGATCTGTTTGTATTTCATGACAGTCATGAAATTTCTACGGTGTCTTCAGTCAGAAGCCTCTTCAGACTTGTTACAAGACTGACTGCTACTGGAATTCTTTCCAACCCACAGCATCGTCTTCAACAAAGGCTCTTTGAAAACCCCTGGATGATATGAGT
This sequence comes from Valencia hispanica, assembly GCA_963556495.2. Lineage (NCBI taxonomy): Eukaryota > Metazoa > Chordata > Actinopteri > Cyprinodontiformes > Valenciidae > Valencia > Valencia hispanica. The sequence continues at coordinate 47,108,023 of OY747710.1, forward strand.
TATAATATTTAATTTCCCTTTGGGATAAAGGATTTTGGAATTAAACTGGTGAGTGTATGTCAGGCTATAATCCTCAATTCTAGTTCTTCTGTGATGCCGTTGACACACGACGCAGATTTTGCATTCAGCTGTTAAAATTGTATATTTTGTCAAATCCACCCATGACCAGCTGTTATGATCAGTGTACAACACTTCACTAGTCTATTTTAAAAACAACAACAACTGCATGATATAAATAAAAAGCTCGTTTTGTTGTAAGACTCAAGCAACAGTTCTGACCAATGAGGAACATTCCAAAGTCTACAGGAAGAGTTTATGCAGCTGAGACCCATAAACATAACTAGGATGTAGTGGACACCAGTTATTCCAGCCTGCAATCAGCGCTGCTGCTGTTGAAGAAAAAGCAGAGAAGTCTGGTAGAGGGACTGCTGGTTTGTTTCCGGGTTGACGCTGTCATTATTCCACTCATTTCCTTACGCTGCTGCCTCGGAGCTTCTTTTTAACAGCAACATTAAACTAAACACCAAGAAAACTTGCGTTTTAACTGGGACAAATACATAAATAAAGACTGAACTACATGATAAAGAATCCCCGCTGTAGGTTCAGCAAATCTCGGCAACCAGACGGCTGCATTGAAGAAAACTTACCAAGGGTCAAACTCGTGAATGATGCTCTCGAAGCGGATGACAGCGAAGAGCCTGGAGCTGAAGCCGGCCAGACAGGCCAGGAACAGGATGGTGAAAGACAGCAGGGACTGCCAACCCGCCGGCTGCGACAGGCCGCCGGACAGAGCTCCTCCCGCACCACCGGCCGTGCTGTCTCTCTCCGCCGCCGCCGCCGTGCTGCTGCGTCCGTTACCGGAGTACTGCGCCGCGGAGGTCAGCGGGGATTTGTGTTTGCTTTCGGAAACCTGGTGATGCTCCGCCATTATTCTACGTCGGCCCCGCGGTGGCAAATGGAGCTATCTGATATCACACAGGAAAGGACCCCCCTCTTGTCTTGCTGCTCTGCGCCACGCTTCACTTTCGAGCTACTTGCAGCACCTTCCCTGCACACCCCGAAGCCCTCCAAGGTAGCTTCTGGGATTCCCAGCTGCCTGACCTGATTTCCCCGCTAACGGTAGGAGCAGTTACACGATTCCTGGGAACCACATCGCTGCACCCTGGAAGTGTCACACGCGGCTCGAGGAGTTCCTCCTTCCTTCCTTGGAGCTGAATGAAAGGGGCGGGATCTGTTGGTGGAACCGGAAGAGCCGTCAGCCTCTCACAACGAGACAGGTACGGCGTGGACGGACACGGCTCCTCCGGACGCCCAATCCGGTGAATCAGCGCGTGACAGACAAGCGTAGGGACTAATGAGAAACATGAAGCCTGACCAGCATGGCGGGTTTTTCTCCCTCCATCAGACAAGTAAAAACTGTTGAGGCGGGGTAGGGGTTGACTGCGGTACAGGTGACCTGCTATCATGTGTTCTGGTGGTTCCTGGTTGAATGGTACTGTGTGATTAACCAGCGCCAGATTTGGTTAAACAGAGAGAAATTATGCAAAATACAGAAACTTAAATAGGTTACCTATAAAACCTACATAATATAAACACTGAAAAATAAATAAATGAATCCAGAGCTACCACAGCAGCATACAAACAACAGCATGTATCAGGCGGAAGCAGGAATCAAACACACAATTTCACAGACAGCAGGCCGACAAGTTTACCTGGTGTTAACAGCAGCACCATACCATAATAATCTGGACAGACGTAGGTAGATTAATTTAGAAACACACACACACACACACACACATATATATATATATATATATATATATATATATATATATATATATATATATATATATATATATAATATATATATATATATATATATATATTACACATTAGGCTCTGCGCACGATCTGATGCAGGCCACCTTCTGCAATATTATAATATGATAATAATACAGCCATTATGATCAAACTGTTATGTGAGTGGTATTTTCTCAAAATATACTTGTACTTCATTCATTATTGGCAAGACTACTCTTAGTTCTACTTAATTAATTTTATTTCAAATTAATGCTAATCTTGAGTGAGTTTTTGGAAACTCTTTCCACCTCTGGTAAAAATGCAAAGAAAGTAATCCTAATCTTTTGTGAATATCAGTTTATATCTTAAGCGGAATAACAAGTAAAGTATCTGAATTTGCATTCACAGTACTTCAGTAAATGTAATTATAGTCTATAGTCAGTTTTTAATGTATTATAATTCAGGTATACATTCAAAGAAAACATTTTGCTTGCATTATAATATACAAATAAGCCATTGAGGTGTATAAAAAAGATGGTATTTATGTGAAGAAATTGCTTTTCAAGAAAGAAATAACATGGAAAAATAGACAGAGCTGCTTTCTGCATCATAAAAATGAACTGAAACTTATTTTGTTTAAGTCAACTGCATTTTTTCACATCCCAAACAATATTTTAGCGTAATATGAAAATCATTGAATTATCCTCAGCAACTATTTCACAGCTTATGCTAGTATTATATAAATGTGCCACACATTGACTAGCCTTATGGACCTGAAAGCCAAAATGTAGAAAACAATTAACCAATCGTGTAAAAATAGAAGAAAAAATAATCTATTTTCTCTCTAATGGCTCTAGCCACCTCACAATCTCTGTAAATCAGTTGGATTGGAATGGGCTCCTCTGCAAAGACAACAGAATCACACCATTGCATGCCTGTTATCAGAAGCTGACCCTGCACTTGCCAATAATAGCTGTGACTCTGCTTCAGTTTCAAAGACCCATTTTGCATCTTCAGGTAGCTACAGTCAACATAGCTCTTCGCATTTGGGCATTTAATCACCAGAAGCCCAAATGAAGGGTTTTCTGTTGGGTCAAACACAAGGCTGTTAGGGGATGAACTCAACCATGGGGCGTCAGGGTGGATGACAAACCCACATGGCCAGTAATTGGTGTTTTTACAGTGACAGTACTCCTGGATGGCTACTGGCTCCAGTTCCAGTCCCCTCTTCATTGAAGAAGTTTGCACTCCACCTCTCTTAATTTGTTGTGCCAGCTCTTCAGCTGAGCTCTGACCTCTGACATGGCATATTTCCCAGAATCGAGAAGATGTAATTCTCTGACTCCTGACACGGTGCCACTCCACAGTGTTGCCCTGGTCTCTGGTAGCAACTTCTATTTGTCATGCCACATCTGATGTGATAAGAAGAGATTATAGATGGAGGTGTTGCTGGTGGGTACAGACAGACTGGCAGGTGCTGGGCTCAAGCCTGTAGCCATCTAAAGGTAGAGCTGGTGGAGGAGGGGAATCTGGGTGGCGCAGTATCACACGGCTCGTTGGTAGTGGATGCTGGTAGGAGATGGGACAACCTTCCTGGACCTTCCCAAATGCTGAGTCCATGAGTGGAGTTTCTGCACAAATTGCCATAGTAGTAATGAGGGGTGCAATATCTGGTGGAAAGTCTTTGAAAACCTCACTGACTTTGAGGACATCTGGGTCTGGAAGCTCACCACTCACAGCCTCGTAGCTTTTACTCCTTTGAAAGAAATAGGCTCATAGTCAGGACTTTTATACAAAATTAAATAAAAAAAATGTTTTTAGGTTAAACAGTGTAAGTATGTATACAAAGATCTTAGCTCACACCATGTCCAACTGTAAACTGCTAAGTCTTAGTGGATATAAAAACCATGTCACTCGTCCGGGGTCAAACCCCTTTAGAAGACACACACAAAAAAAATTGTCATTACTGTTTAATGTACCAACTACTGCAGAAAAAAGATATGATACATTTATTTGACTCTGGACAGATACTTGCCAGCACAGGAGGCACAGCAGAAAGTGGCTAGCCATAGGAGGCTGACTCCTTGGTTTAACGCAGAGTTGCGTACTTTAAAGCAGAATACTAGGAAGTTGGAGAGAAAATGGCGCTTTACACATCTAGAGGATTCCTATTTAACCTGGAATAACAGTCTACTGCTGTATAAAAAGACCCTTCGACAAGCTAGAACAGCATATTTTTCATCATTAATAGAGGCGAATAAAAACAATCCTAGGTTTCTTTTTAGTACAGTTGCCAAACTTACACAGAGTCATAGCTCTGTTGAGCAAACTATTCCCCCGGCTCTTAGCAGTGATGATTTTATGAGATTCTTCATAAATAAAATAAATTTTATTAAAAATAAAATCATTGGCACCCTCCCAAACATGATTACTTCTTCCTCAGTAAATGAGTCAGTATCGGAAAGAACTGTAGAACCTCAGTATTGCTTAGGCTGTTTTGATTCAGTCGAGCTTTCAGAATTATCAAAAATATTAGCCTCATCTAAATCTTCAACTTGTATTTTGGACCCAATCTCAACCAAATTATTTAAAGAAGTGTTCCATTTGGTTCCTGGCCCCATTTTGGATATGATGAATCTATCCTTAGTAAACGGATACGTACCACAGGAATTTAAAATAGCTGTAATTAAACCTTTACTCAAGAAACCTTCCCTTGATCAAGATGACTTAGTGAATTACAGACCTATATCTAACCTTCCTTTCTTATCCAAAGTCCTTGAGAAAATAGTTGCTAATCAAGTCTGTGAACATCTAAACAGTAACGAGCTGTTTGAAGAGTTTCAGTCAGGTTTTAGAGCTCATCATAGCACTGAAACAGCACTGGTGAAGGTTACTAATGATATTCTCATGGCCTCAGATAATGGACTGGTGTCTGTTCTGGTTTTGTTAGATCTCAGTGCTGCTTTTGACACAGTCGATCATAATATTCTCTTAGAAAGGCTTGAACATGTTGCAGGGATCAAAGAAACAGCACTAGGCTGGTTTAAATCATATTTGTCTGATAGATTCCAGTTTGTTCATCTAAATGATAAATCATCTTCACTCTCAAGGGTTACTTGTGGAGTTCCACAGGGTTCTGTCCTTGGACCAATTCTTTTCACCATATATATGCTTCCAATTGGTAGAATCATTAGACAGCATGGGATAAATTTCCACAGCTATGCCGATGATACACAACTATATTTATCCATAAATCCTGATGAACCCAGTCAGTTAGGTAGATTACAGGCATGTCTGGAAGACATAAAAGCATGGATGACCCTAAACTTTTTGCTTTTAAATTCTGACAAGACAGAAGTTGCTGTCTTTGGACCAGAAGTTCTTAAACAGAAACTGATTAGTCAATCACTTCATCTGGATGGCATTAAATTGTCCCCCAGTAATAACGTAAAGAACCTCGGCGTTATTTTTGACCAAGACTTGACATTTAAATCCCATATTAAACAGGTTTCTAGGATTTCTTTCTTTCACCTCCGGAATATTGCTAAAATTAGAAACATCCTGTCCAGGAGTGATGCTGAGAAACTAGTCCATGCATTTGTTACCTCAAGGCTGGACTACTGTAATTCTTTACTATCAGGAAGTCCACAAAATGCCATTAAAAGCCTTCAGTTGATCCAAAATGCGGCAGCAAGAGTTCTGATGAATATTAAAAAGAGAGATCACATTTCTCCTGTTTTAGCTTCCCTTCATTGGCTCCCTGTTAAATCCAGAATAGAATTTAAGATCCTTCTTCTCACATACAAAGCCCTTAATAATCAAGCTCCATCATACATCAGAGATCTAATTGTTCCATATGTTCCTAAAAGAGCACTTCGCTCTCAGACTGCAGGTTTACTTGTAGTTCCTAGGATCTCTAAAAGTAGAATGGGAGGCAGATCTTTTAGTTATCAGGCTCCTCTCCTGTGGAACCAGCTCCCAGCTTTAGTCCGTGAGGCAGACACTCTGTTTACTTTTAAGGCCAGGCTTAAAACTTTCCTTTTTGATAAAGCTTATAGTTAGAGTGGCTTAGGTCATCCTGAGCTATCTCTGTAGTTATGCTGCTATAGGCTTAGACTGCTGGAGGACAGACTTACCAATTTTCTTCACTCTGCTACTTCCTTTTCTCCTACGACTCTCCAGTTGTATTACAGTACATTCTGTTATTTCGACTGTTAACTTTGTTTTCTCTCAGTGTTTTTCTCCTCATCGAAGATACACCTGGTCTGGTATCCTGCTTGGCTGCAATGCCCTGTTGGACGGGGGTCATCGACTGGGATGATCCTCTCAGTAACTGAACATCCACTGTGTCCTGTTATCAACTTTTTACTTTCTGTAACATAGAAAGTTCTCTTATATCGGATCTTCTGTTCCTTCTGTGTTCTGCTCTTTCTTCTCAAACCCCCAGACGGTCGTGGCAGATGGCCGCTCCTACTGAGCCTGGTTCTGTTGGAGGTTTCTTCCTGTTAAAGGGGAGTTTTTCCTCTCCACTGTCGCTACATGCTTGCTCAGTATGAGGGATTGCTGAAGGATTGCTGTGGTTGGAAATCTGCCCAACCTCACGCCAATGACTGACGCAATCTGCTGGGATTCCTTAAATAGGAAACTTTTTAACTGATTGGAATGTTTGTATAATTGTATTGAAATGACTTCTTGTTAAGTGCCTTGAGATGACATCTGTTGTGAATTGGCGCTATATAAATAAACTGAATTGAATTGAATTGAAAATTGAGGGTAGAGTAGTGTGCCGTCTAAAAACGGAGTGCAACCTCATGGTTGCAGAGTGCTGTTTCTGTTATTAGGTGTACAATAATGCAAAACTGCATGTAACTGAAAGCTTGTGTACTTAATAAGTACAAGAGAGAAAACTAAATTGCTTATTGTATTTACAGTTTTAATCCCATGTCTCAATTTACTCACCCTCAAATATGAACACGAACACGGAACATAGAATAAGTGAACATAGAAAATCATAACAAAACAACCCCAACTGCCTTTACAGCCAGTTTCTGGGATTTCAATTAATACAAATCTTAGGATTCATTTAATTCATCAGTTATTTTACATATTTTTCAGATGGTTTTGGGTTCCATACTTTGGTATATCAACACCTTTATTCAGTGATTGATTTACACAAAGCTAAATATGCTCATACATATTAATTAAAAGCCATAAAAATAAACTACAGGGAGTTGCAGCGCCACCGGTAAATGGCATGCAGTTCAGCTACAGACTACAATTAGCAGGTTATCAACACACACACACACGGAGCACATGAAGCTGTTTTATATAGACCCAGGATGACTTCATCAAAGACCCAGAAAATGAAGATGACAATAATAGAAGTTTGGTAATGAAAAGCCCTTTAGTTTCTCCCTACTCTGAGCTCATGAGGCTTTTCACTCTTTTTCATAGACCTGTAACAGACAGCCCTGACGCTCAATCTCCCTGATGAAGGATCTTTGTTGGAAACTGCAGGGAATTGGAAATAAATATAAAGTTGTTCAATTAAAAAAAAAGAAAGATAAATTCTATACATAAAACGTTATTTAAAAACTAAAAGGTAATCATGCAATTCTGCATGCTACAGTAACTAAAAACCAACACTTCATAGTTATAGATGTAATTGGATATGTAAAACTTAAATCCTTTATTCCTGTTTGCTTCTCGGGGCTGTACTTGAAGATTGTACAATGCGATGTACATCGCTATTTGAAACTTTTGGTAAATCCTGGAGCCATCAAGAGTAAAATAAAGCCATATTCTCCTCGCACAACGACACCGGAAGTGCAACTGACCACTCACGCAATAGCGGCAGTAGAAAAACGTCATCCCGTGCAACTAGCCCATACAGGGGTGATGCTGCAATATGTTGCGATACTGTGAGTAAGACTAAAAATCAGATTTTTAAAACTTAATTTAACTGTAGAAAAACTGTCACAGCATTCTAAACACTCCAACCTGTTTCAAACAGAACACATCCAGTTTTATTACTATATCTGGTTGATCCACTGGAACGAAGAAGGTGAAAACATCCACCAACTAGCAGCCATACTTTTAATTTTACTACAAAAATTCCTATCATCATTAATGGTTCCATTCAAATTCTAAAAAATAAAATAAACATAAAAATCAGTACATTCCTTCTGAATATCGATACAATATCGTGACATAAAATATTGCGATATATTGGCATATTGATATTTTCTTACATCCCTATCAGTTAGTAAATCGAATTATGAAGTGAAGTGCATTCGACTCCACAACGGTAGGTGCTGACACTCCCTTTCGTGTTGGCATTCTCCCGGTCTGCCTAAAGCATCACATAAATAGTAAACAAATGTTGGCCGCAGTGAAGCAGATGGAGTAAAAGCAGGATATGCACAATGAGCGAAGAAATGGACGACAGAAACGCTGCAGCACAGTACATTTAGTAAGTATTGTATTGTATGATTGTGTTTCACATGTTGTTGCTGCTGTATTGATGATGTACCGGTGTTGCTATTCCAAAGAGGCCAGTAATAGCTTGAATAATCTGGGATGTTGTTTACATGCAGAGGAATTCGGTTTTCTGATCGCATTATCTGGGTGTCTTAGCTCGACTAGGAGTAGGCCAGTTCGGTTTGACTTCAACTGGACTAAGGTGTATACATGCATTTCAAAAATCTGAATTTAAATAGACTAAGGCAATAATTAGGTTTTCTCTTACTGAATGTAAACCCACAGTTTTTTTCTCTGAGGGCTCTACAAAGTGGTCCACTCCAAAAAGCTGGAAACCCGGCATCAAAAGTACACTGTCCAGGATGTGTTCACTGATCCAGCTTTCAGAGAAGCAGAGTCTGGAATCCCTGGAAGTCACAGACATACCTTCAAAGGTGAGACAGGTACTTTTAAAGTCCAGATTATCCATGGAAGCATTAACTGGTGAACAGGAGAACATTGAAGTGTAGTTGATTAATCTAGAGCAACTACATGTTAACTACAATTAATAATTAGGGTAATTCTGAAGGCAAAGATGTGTCCAACATTGTATTAGCAAGGTATACCCAATTAGGTCGCTGGTGAGTGGACACGTTTTGCTTTTCAAAAGCTATTTTAATATTCTAAAAGCATCCTTATGGAGATGTAATATATCCGTGTTTGTTCAGTCATTTCCATTTTTGGTTTGCACACTCCAACAATCTAATCAATAGGGTGTGAAATCTACAACTTTCTTTGAAGAAATATTTTCACTCACAATAAAAGAGAGCAACGCAGTAAGGTGAGTACTTGCAAGTCCAACAGTCAATTTCATCTCAGGGATCTCAAGAGTTACTCTGCTCTGCTCTTTGTTATTGTATCACCAAAGCTCAGTAAGGACTCCCTTCAGAAAACCCAAGTCTTTCCTTAACATCTCTCTCCACAACCTACTGCCAGGATCCTCCACAGTTCTCTCCTCCTCCATCTCAAAACATCTGAAGAGTAAGCCATATATTCTTCTCATTCAAGAAGCAGTCTCAACAATATTGACAATAATAGCTGACAGTCGGGTGTCAAATGATAGTCAGGCAGCATTTTAAATATTCAGAGGTTGACTGAATAAATTGCAATCATTGCCATGTCCCCCAAGTATACTCCAACCCCAAAACCATGATATAAACAGATGAAAATATACAAACCCACCTACAAAGAAAAAGCAGTCATAAAAAATGCCACAAGGTGACAAAACAAAGAAATGAAATACCGACGCAGAGACAAAACATATAGAGGATCCAAAGTGGTAAAGCAAAAATAAATAATTACAGAATAAATACAAGGACAAAACATCAGCGGCCCTGGGCTGGATTTAGAAGGACATGGGCCCTGTTTCTGAGCTAATTTATAGACCCTGTTTGTAAAAACATTTGGTTGTTGCATGGACCTCAAGACAAAGGTAAAAAAAAACAGCAGAAATACAAAAAAGTGCAACAGTTATACTTTTAAGTCCATATGACATATTGCAAGTGGAAATAATGTTATCAAAACTCAAACTATATCTTTGTTATCAAAATACTTCTCAAAAGTAAAGTAAAGTAAAGTAAACCATCTAAAAATACGTCTTTGCTACTTACACAAAAAAATAGATGAAAGCAATAGTGTTGTTAGATTCAAGAAATCAGGCAACACAGTAGTTTTTTTTAATTTTTTTAGAATTTTAAAGAAAAAACCTAACCATCCAAACCCTTTGATTAACACATGTCTGAATTAGTTCAGCATGAATCTTCAGAAAAAAGCATACGTTTCTAGATTTAATTGCAGCAAAGTCCCTGATAAGATCACCAAGGCTCAGGTTGCACACTACAGATCCACATAAAGCTTCACTTGCATGACCTTCAGTTGGTGGACATTTTAGACAGAGCTCTCCTTCAGGTGACACATAAACTAAGCTGATCAACATGTGCAACATCTGCCACAGAGTTAACAGAGATTGAGAAGTTCTTTGGTCATTTTGATTTCATTTAATATTTCTGATAAAACACACTCATCTATCAGATGTATAAATTCTTCGCATGCTTTATTATGATATGATACAGCTTCGGTCGATGGAGTGTCAGGCCTCTGAGTTGTGGGTTTGTTTGGTGGTTCTGCTCTATCTTCAGTCCTTCAGGTTTTCCACTGCAGGGCGCAGCGGAGCCCCCTGCTAGAGCAGTTCTCCCTTGGTGAGAAATATCGATATTTATTGATAACTATCAAAAAAAGTATAAAATTAATTTTATGCTATTCTTTAATTAACTAATTTTAATAAAGAATTCAATTCAGCCCTTTATTCTAACACCTTCTTTACCATAACTGAAAGTTTGTAAGAAACAAATACAAATCAAGTTAAGAGACCTGAGTGACATCATTAAATACTGACAAACAAAGGAAAGACTAATGTTATTAAACATAATATTATTGATTAAATTTTTTTCAGTTATGTTAATAATAATCTAAATTGAAGCCTTATTTTAATGCTTTTTCAAAATATATTTTAAAGGTTCAATGACACTTTGTTATAATAATAGGTCAGACATTTGGTTTAGTTTGTGTGCAAAAACCAGGCCAATAAAGCTGATAATTCAGTTCAGCTACTGAAGCTGCTACATCGGTGGGTAGCAGTTTAGACCGCTACTCACCGAAGGCAGAGAGTAGATGGTAGATTTGTAGTCAAGACCGCCTAAACCGAGACCAAGACACTACCAAGAGCAGAGGGTATTGAGACCAAGACAAGACCAAGACCAAGACAGACCATGTCAAGACCAAGACCAAGTCGAGACCAAGACCGATACCAAGTTGAGACCGGAGAAAAAAAAAACAGACTAGCATTGAAGCTACGCAATAACTTGTATGAACAGCAGCATACTAGGGTTCAGCCACAGTTTACATTCAATACATATTAGACGGTATTACTTCAACTACAGGCAATACAGAGACAGACCATGTCGTGTGTGGGAATGAGCTCACGGTAAATGTTTTTGCAGACTGGGTGAGATCAACTAAGTGTAGCAATTGTATGATGGGTATTACTGCACTAGACTTGTAGTCAAGACTGCCTAAACTGAGACCAAGACACTACCAAGACCAGAGAACACCGAGACCAAGACAAGACCAAAGACCGTCAAGGCCGTGACAAGACACAGAACACGTAAAAGACCGGTCTCGAGTCATACATCACTAGTAGATGGAGCCCAAAACACTGGAGCCCAGTCCAGTGACTGAGGGCTGAAGCCAGCTGGTCTTTCCACTCCCCGTTTGTATTTTTGAAAGCATTTTTGATTCTGAGGAAGTGGTGGAGCACTGGGTGGATATTTTAAAAGCCGTGGGTGTTGTTAGCATCTTCACCTCCACAAAAGACTCTCTGGATCTTCATTTTGGGCATCTTCATCTTCAAATATCAGTAAAACCATCATCTTCATGATCTCACATTGACCTGTTTAAAAGTATTCACCTGTTAAGTTTAGGCAGTTCCTCTGGATCCTGTCGCTTCGGTCTTCTGCATTCTCGTTCCTCCTCTAGATAACCACCATGCAGACCTTCAACTCTGACTCCATTCACTCCTCTCTGACGTATTGGTAAGCCGCTCAACCTCTTCAAGTTCGCTCCCTCACCAATTCCTACTCACCTGTTACTTCAGACACAGATTCTGCCACAATACCAGGCTAAGACGGAAATTGCGGCGAGAAGGATGAAGATTCTGCTCCACCTCCACGTTCATCCTGACAGCCTGGACATGTTCTTAATTACCTCTTTGTCACATTCCTCTCTCTTCCCCTTTCTCTTTTCTGTTTTCAACCATCAGAAACCCATCACTGATGGTCCTCCCTCAGGTGTACGAGGCATGTCAAATTTGGACCAATAACAATCATTGGCTGATTTCTCAGCGACACAACCTAAATCTACTTGAAAAGTGATAAAATCAAGGCATTCTCACACTATTAATAAAAATAAAAAAGCCCTGCGCTGGAGCCACGGTAAGCCCTAGCAAACGTCCAGCCTTGTTTACATTTTCCGTTGAATTTATGAATAGTATTTTCAATTCAGTTCTTTCCCACTGATGATCTTTTAACATCATCAGGGGTGTGCCATTTACAAAATGTTGAAATGTTAAAAAAGTAAGCCTGCTATTTTGCCATAGATGCAA